>JAVJGJ010000062.1:35583509-35614139 GCA_035590215.1 Microhierax caerulescens
ATTGGAACTAGGTGATCTTTAAGGTCTTTTTCAACCCAAACTTTGCTATGATTCTATCATAACTGGCAAACTTCTGCTATGTGATATGCAGCCATAGTATTGTGGAGTCTTTTGTCATCAGAGGCCAGGGAAACTGAGGTTCTGTGCACAAGTCTTGCTCATGCTTTGCTGCGAGCAGCCAAGGGGCTGTCTCTGCAGGTAGTTGAGAGTGGAACGAAACAATGTACAGCATTCAGTGAGAAAAGTATGTAGGAAGCATCAGAAAATATATAAGAAGTGTGCATTCTGAATGTAAGTAGGTTTTGGTGGGGTACAGATAGAAAAAAATAAAAGAGCCTACAGACAGCAAGCCTTCAAGCCTTCAAGTGCTAACATGGTAATTACAGATAATTGCTTTGATTCCGTAGTGCTTTGCTTTTATTTTGTGAGAAGCAGCCAAGATATGCACTGAGTGTCTAACTGGAATAGTGTATACTTACTTCAATACAATGTCTTGTAACCAGTGTGGAGGGATAACTTACTGGCTTAAAGAATAGTTTTTTAAAACAATTTAAATAAGATTGCCTTTTCATGTTGGATTTGTGACATAGGCTGAAAGTTAAAAAGTATTTTTGGTGTGAAGGAGGAGATAGAGATACTGTCATTCTGCTCTTTTACCTTGTCTGCCCTGGTATGCTTACAAGATGTTGCTTGTCAGAGAAGTCTCCCAGGATGATGGATTCTGAGACTTGTCTCTTAAAGTGTCCTAACCATTATGTTGTAGAGTATTTTGTACTTGATCTTTATTGTTGCAACTGCAACTTTACAGGATTTTAAGGGAAGGAAATTTTAAGTCAGTTCTTTAAAAAATGGAAATACTATATTTTCTCAAGAAAATACTGCTCAGACTGTGTTAACGTGAGGAGAATGCTTTCCCTAGCCTGTAACTTGAAAGCGCCTCAGCCCATCTTTTCTGTAAACAAACAAAATATCAAATAAGAAAAGAGAAACAACCCCCTCCAGATTCCTGATTTGATCAGTTTTAGCCCAACCTGTTTATTCATCAAAATTATGAGCAGCTGAAACCAGTTTTTTTATAATGGAAATTGTTGGACAAGCCAATGCTAAGCAGGCCATTTTTTTCCCCACACTTTATATCTCACCTCCAATTTATTTTTTTATTCTTTCTTCATTAAGTTTTCCCAGACTGAACTGGAATTTGAAGTTCTACAACATAGAAATCCACTAAAACATTTTCTCCTCCCAGTCTGTCAGATTTGTGGGATATGGGGTAGTTAGGTTTTCACCATGACAAGCTTTGCATATCCTAAATAGTAGGAGCTTTCTGCATCAAAGATGCAGAACCAGGACCTTGGAGTACTTTGAAGTTAGTGATTTACAAGGATGTGGTTTTGAATCTTCCATAACAATAAATTGCTTATCCTTTACCCTGATGGGGACCATTCAAGCAGGGCTTGGTTATTATATAACTCCCTAAAAGAGATGACTCCTAACTTTCAAGAAGTTACAGAATATTCACTTTTGGCCCTTGAATAATGAAAGTTAGTATCATACTTCAGCTGAAAGGGAACTCCAGGGATCTAGTTCAATGTTTTACTCAAAACATGGCTAAGTTCTTAGGTCAGGCTGCTCAGTTCCTGCCTGGTCAACTTCTGGGTTTCTTTAAAGATGAAAATTTCATAACCTCCCTGTTGCAGTGCATCACCCACTTGTGGTGAACCTTTTTCCCTCTCTGCATGTCTTGATGGCAGTTTGCTTTTCTCTCATCATTCATCTGTGGATCTCTGAGAAACGCCTGGCTCCATCTTATCTATAACATCCCTCTTTGTAATGAAAGTCTGTAAATGGGATCCCTTACTTTATGCAACCTCCTCTTTACACGCCTGTGTAAACCTAGTTCTTGCAGACTCATGCTATGTGCTCCGGCACAGCTAACAATCCTAGCTGCCTTCCGCTGAACTCTTGAAAACCGGACAAACCTGAAAACGTGATTTATTTTTGAGGAAGCATAATATATATGTCTTTCAAAAATTGTCTAAACTATCTGCACAGAATTGTGTCAGAAGTTTTGGTTTTTCTCCTTTATTATGTTCAAGGGAAGTAGGGAAAGCCTGGTATTTTTAACCTCTTCAATTTTGTTTCTTAAATGAAATAATTTAGGGGTTTTTTCTCGATTTTTAGCATAAGCACTTGAAGTATTTACTGAAGATTGTATGATTTATTTTACAGTTTGTAAGGTACTGGGTTTTAACTAATGCTAATTCGGCGTCTTTTGATTCAACAGGGGAAAGAATGGCTTATTTAGAAACACGTAAGGTAAATATTTCTCAACCAAGAAGGCTGTCCTAGACTCCCTAAATTGTCTGAGTCCTCACAGTATTGTAGTTTCTTACTAGAAATGTTAGTGATGAGGACATTTTCTTTGACAATGACCTTTGCTCAACTGAAAAACTGACCTTATTATCATTTGTGCAAAACTGCTAGTCATAGAAATGAGTGTATTCTATTATGGCTTATTATGCTGAGGGGTTTATACAAAAAATAATAAATTGCTCCAAAGCAAGAATTTGGTAATACAGAGAATAACTATACTTAAAACTCTTGAACTCAAAAATTTTTAAAGCAGTTTCATTAGATGAATCTTTGGATGTTCTAATTCATTATTGTTCTTTCACACTGTTGCTACTATCATAAAAAAAGAAAGGGGGGGAAACCCAAACCCAACTACTTCTGATAACATTTTTTTAGCCATTTACATAATTTTTCACTGCTAATTAAAAGATTGAATTAATAATGAAAATATATTAATATAAGGCAAGGATTCCTATAGGTTTCTATCTCTTAGATGAGTGAAAAAAAAGTAAGGAAGTCAGCATATGGGTGGGTGAAGGACATCTGGCAAAACTGCTGCCACGCTGCGGGAGGCTGGAAGTTCTTTACCATATCCTTCCTTTCAAGGAAAGACAATTACAGGCTTCTTTGATCTGTCCTGAGATAGGGAGATGATGATGCAGTGAAGCAGATTTGTTTGTTTCTGATGATGACTTTGATCTGCTATGGATTCATATTTTATTCTTTAGGAGATACAGTGCAACTCTGTAACCAATCTATTAAAGGACAATTTGGTGAAGGTAAAAATTTCAGTGTTTCACAGGGCCGTAGAGTCTGCATCATATTTTCCTAATGAACGTCAAGCTGCATTTTCTGAAATTAATACAGTAACTGCATTTTCTTGTATTAATGAGAATCATATTTTGGATGTTTTTTTTCTATTGAACACAGCTATCTTAAGAGCATGTTTATGAAGGGTGGGTCCTGCTTAACAGACCTGATCTCCTTGTATGAGAAGATGACCTGCCTGGTGGATGAGGGAAAGGCTGTGGATGTTGTCTTCCTGGACCTTAGTAAAGCCTTTGACACCATCTCCCACAGCATTCTCCTGGAGAAACTGGCTGCTCATGGCTCAGACAGGTGTGCTCTGCTCTGGGTAAAAAGCTGGCTGGACAGCCGGGCCCAAAGAGTGGTGTGAATGGAGTTACCCCAGCTGGCGGCAGGTCACACCTGGTGTTCCCCAGGGCTCAGTACTGGGGCCAGTTCTGTTTAATGTCTTTATCAACAATCTGGATGAGGGGATCGAGTGCACCCTCAGCAAGTCTGTAGACCACACCAAGTTGGAGGGGAGTGTTGATCTGCTGGAGTCCAGGCAGGCTCTGCAGAGGGATCTGGACAGGCTGGATGGATGGGCCGAGGCCACTTGTATGAGGTTCAACAAGGAGAAGTGCCGGGTCCTGCACTTGGGTCACAACAACCCCACAGAATGCCACAGGCCTGGGGAAGGGCGGCTGGAAAGCTGCCCAGAGGAAAAAGACCTGGGGGTGCTGGTTGATGATCAGCTGAACATGAGCCAGTGGTGTGGCCAGGAAGGGAAACAGCATCCTGGCTTGTATCTGAAATAGCATGGCCATCAGGACAAGGGCAGTGATTGTCCCCCTGTACCAAGGTGAGGTGGCACCTTGAACACCATGTTCCATTTTGCACCCCTCACTTCAGGAGGGATGTAGAGGTGCTGGAGTGTGTCCAGAGAAGGGCAACATTGCTGGTGAAGGGTCTGGAGCCGAGTCTGATGAGGAGCAGCTGAGGCAACTGGAGGTGTTTATTCTAGAGAGGAGGTGGCTTAGGGGAGACCTTATTGCTCTCTACAGCTGCCTGAAAGGGGCTGTAGACAGGTGAGGATTGGTCTCTTCTCCCTGTTATCAAGTGACAGAACAAGAGGAAGTGGCCTTAATTGCATGAGGGGAGGTTAGATTGGGTATTAGGAACAACTTCTTCACTGAGAGGGTGGTCAAGCATTGGAACAGACTGCCCAGGGAAGAGGTGGTAGAATCACCATCTCTGGAGGTGTTTAAAAAATATGTAGATGTAGTGCTTAGGTACATGGTTTAGTGGTGGACTTGGCAGTCTTGGGTTTATGGTTGGACTTCATGATCTCAAAGGTCTTTTCGAATTTAAATGATTCTTTGAGTCTATGTTGCCTGTTGTACTCCTTGTATTAAGGTTAAGGGTTGTGTTGAACCCACTGAATTTTAACAGCTAGTGCCACATGAGATTATACTTACAAACAGACTTGATGTTTTGTTTTGTAGTGTTATGTGTCTGATACAGGGATAATGCTGAGTTCTGACCAGTTTGGAAGGATAGAGCATTCAGTTTAGAAAAATGGAAATTATATATTGGGACTTTTCTGATTTTCTGCAACAGAGATCACAATGAACTGTCTTATTTCAGATCAGCTTATCTCAGTTGGATTTTTTTTGTGGGACTTGAACAGCTTATTTCTTACATATTTTAAGATCAAGAATGCTACATTTACCAACCTTATTACTATATAAGAACTGCTCTACGGGATTAGCTGTCACTTGATATGAGACCATGAAGACATTGTCTCCTACTGAGTCATTTCAACTATAAAAGTTGGAAGCTGACATATAAATTAAAATGGGGGTTTAAAGTACTGTTAACAGACAGTAGTTTCTTAGTGTAATAGATGTACTAGGCAATGCAGTTCAATACTGATCTCATTCTTGAAGGAACCATTTGTAATGGCTTCCACAAAACAAAATAATTTTGGTTGCATGAATTTTCAAATTACTTCTGTTAATAAAGATGCTATTATGGAATGGTTTTCTATAAATACACCTGTTAAAATGTGATGTCTGAAAAAAAAAAACTTCAGAAGTTTTTTTCATTTTCTGAATCAAACCCACAGGCTGTAAGTTGTACTTCCTTGCTAGTGAAAAATTCGGGTTTTGTTTATCCCTTAAAAATCCAGTGCTTGGTTTTCACGAATAAGCAATCATGTGTAGCTGTTGAATGGGTGTGTGACTTTGGAAGCCAAAATACTGGATTTCTTCCACAAATTTAATCAAATTCTGCAGGTTTTAGGTATTGGTTACAGTATATACCATTTTTATAGCTACTGTGTTTTACTACATATTTTTATAGTGTATTGAGTCATACTCTTGGGCTGGTCTCACAATGCTGTGAAAGTGATGCAAAATTCTCTCAAGCATGAGGAACAATAGGAATGTGTGATATGGTAGCTGGCCTTACTGTTGGTAAGGATCCATCCTGAGAAAAATCCAGCTGTTTAAACCTGAGATTTGCTTCTTGTGGATTTGTGTAGCATACATCTCTTGTGTAGTATAAATCATCTGATCAGAGCACTATACTTTTCTATGTATAGTACATAGCATATTTTTTGTAAAATATAGCATGCTCATCATTTAGCTTTTAACATATTTCTTACATTTATTTTATAAAACTCTTTCAGTGTTTATGCTTTTTGATTTTTGTTTAACACCGGTAAGAAGTAAATGACATTCTGCATTGAAGTGCTATCAGGAAAGATGAATAAACGTTCCAATCTAAATAGAATCTATATAAGGGTAATTTCTAATTTTTATAGGAATGTTAAAACGAAGAAATCAAGTTCTATATTTGCAGCATTCATTGACAGATACCGATGCTGTAAATTATACAGCTGTTCTTCTGTATGGATTTTGTAGTACTCACAGCAATTTATAGGTACAGAGTACAGCTGCTGGAAGTCATTTATTCTCAGTTCTGTATTATATCTATGATATACAAATGCATTAATATTCAGTACAGAGCTCAAGGGCTTATGGCTTTTCTTTCTCGCTCTGAGTTGCTGTCCTCTAAGAGTTTGCAATGTATGCAGAAAACAACGTTAAAAACTTAAACTGATGTACAAGAAAAAAAGGAAACTATCATCCGTGATAAATACTTGAAACCAGCTCTTTTTACAGTTTAAGCTGAACAGCAAAAACAAAACCTACTGCTAATATTTCTGAAATGGGTAATGATAAAAAGTTTGTTTTGATTGAATAGCACTTATGTTCCATTTGCTTTAGTGCCGCTCTTTATGCATGTCAGTTGTATGTGTCTTCATGTTGTAGAAACAGTATTCCCTGTAGTGTTTGAATTGTTCCATCTCAAGAGAGTGTGTGAAGCTATGTCATTGATTTACTTGATTTGGCTTGTTTTAGTTTTGTATTTTTTTAATTAGAAAAAGGAAATGAGCTTATTTTAAATATCTTGTAAGTCTTTACAATGAATGTTAAAAGCAGTTAAACTGTAACTGGAGTTTAACAGAAGAATAGGGCCATGAATATTTGTTGAGTATATAATCTGTGGGAAAATAGCAGTTGGAACAGGCTGCCTGATATGAGTTGTGTACCTGTTTATTGTTGATTTCACATCTTTCATATTGAGATATTAAATCTAGGAAAATGGCATTATACTTTCTGTTCGAGACTAGGAAAACTTGCACCTAGGGAAACTTCAGCTGATTTGTTGGAGAAAGAGATCCTGAACTCTTGTGGCAGATGGAATATGTTTAGATGGGACTATTTGTATAAAAAGATGGCTAAACCAGAACAGACTAAATGTGAAAGATCTATTTGTTTGGTATGTGTTAAACTGTGTATCAGTGAAAAATGCTAGTGGACTATATATAACATGATCTTCCACTACCAATAGTATTACTTACGTTGTTCCCAAGTAGCCACTGCCTAAGGAGCCACTAAGGCAGAGAATGAAACAAGTTTTCAGTCTAATAAATACCCTCAAGTCCCTTTTTATTAAAATCTCAGTAAAAAAAAATCAAGTATGAGAATTTAATAAAATTGCAGAAATAATTGTGTCATTCTGCTACATTTTTCAATGAGTCATCTTCCCTTGAAAAAATTCCAGGCCAAAATACTTACTGAAAGCTTCAACAGCTGTATTCTATGCATTGTACTATATATGAATGCTGTTACTTTATATTTTCTGTAATTTTGAAATAACTACAGTATGAAGTATCTTGTATCGAGTCTTGCTCAATGTGTTTTACTTTGATTTTTTTTTTCTTTTTTTTTTAATGAATATTTGCAGAATAGTTTTAACCTGTCATTTGTCCTGGTTACAGCTGCGTTAGCATTAATTTTTCTTTTTAGTAGCTGCTGCAATGCTGTGTTTTGGATTTGGTGTGAAAACTATTGATAACAGACTTTTTAGTCGTTGCTAGTTAATGCTTATACTAAGTCAAGGACTTTTCAGTTTGTCAGGCCTTGCCAGTGATAAGGCTGGAGGAGCACAAGAAATTGGGAGGAGACACAGCCAGGATGGCTGGCCTGAACTAGCCAAAGGGATATTCCAAACCATAGAATGTCATGCCCAGTATATAAACTGGGGAGAGTTGGCCAGGGCCTGTGGGTCACTGCTTGGGGACTGTCTGGGCATTAGTCAGTGGGTGGTGAGCAACTGTATTGTACATCACTTCATTTTTCTCCCTTCCCTTTGAATTTTATTCCTCTCCCTTTCTCTCTCCTTTTGTTATTCTTACTATTATTGTTATTATTATTATTGTTTTGGTTTTTCTTCCTATTTTATTTTAATTATTGAATTGTTCTTATCTCAACCCTCAAGTTTTACATTCTTTTCCAATTCTTCTCCCCATCCCTTGGAGTGGGGGTGAGGGAAGTGAATGGGCAGCTGTGTGGTGCTTAGTTTCTGGCTGGGGCTAAACCACAACACATTTCTCACAAATGCCAGTTTTCAGGTGTCTTTACTTGTATGAAAGAAGTAAGGTCCTGCTTTGGCTTATCTTCTGAACTTCCTACTTCTGCAAGCTCCATGTTCTCCATTATTTCCCTTGTATTACTTAGGTGTGTATGCACAAATTCCTTGTCTATTGAAAACTGTGATAGGTTGATTTAATATTAAGCTTTACATTAAATTATAAATTATCTTGACTGCTAGAAATATGTGTCAATCTCTGAGCTCTTTTCTCTCAAGTATGGATGTTAACCAGCAGATTATTTAGCTTAAAGCATAAGATAGAATTTGAAATATTATGTCAAGCTAATGCTACCTGATACAGTGCACTTCTGAAACAAATGGTTACACCTGCCACTGCTTTAGCTTTCTGTAAAGAGATCTATCCCTAAGTCTCATTAAGAGTTAAGCACTGAAAACAAAGCAAGTTTAAATAGGAAAAGAAAATTACATCATGAAAACACTGGACTTCTGAAAATTTTAAACTATTTGACAACAGCGTAAAGTAAAGGTATTCCTTAGATAAAAATGTTAACAAAGGAGAAAAATTACTGCTTTACTCGACTTTTTCTTCACAAAGAAAAGATTGCTGTTTTACTCATTAAATTACGTAAGAGGACTGTAGGTTACTGCTGCCCTACTTCTGGATGCTTCTGCACTGGCTATCCTATTTCCAAGTGCTTTGAAACAAGTGAGCTTGGTATTTCACTGACTCCTTCCCATCCATTAGTTCTTCATTTTAATCTTCTTAACACTTTTTCACTCTCACTCTTTTGTGTTCTATTTCCCTCACTTCCTGTTTTTCTCTCTTTAAATTAATCTATATCTCTGCTGTATTTCTTCCCTCTCTTCCTTGCTTCCTGTCCTTCACTTCTTCATTAGCCATCTCCTTGTCTTCAAGATGTGATAAGACCTTCTGGAAGTTCCTAATTTCAGAGCCCTCTCCCTGATGAAAGTTTCCCACTCTAGTTCCAGGCAAGTTCGTTGATGACAAATGTGACTATAACTGTACTAGGAGAAAACCTTTGTGAGCTAATATATTAAGTGTTGTATGTTTGCAGAAAAAGGATTGCTGGACTCTAAAGAAAAATTCTTATATTTATTCTTACAGGGAAAAATTGCTTTGCTACCTTTCAAAATCAGCTACTTCATCTATGAGACTGAAAGTTAACAGAGCAGGGTATTAGAAGTGTTGGGACCAAATTCTGAAATAATGGACAGAGAAGTGACAGCAACGTGTTACTCTGTCAGTTGTAACTGGGTTAGAAGTTGCTGGAGCATGAGACACCTAGAATATTGTGTGGTAGTTGCAATCTGATGCAACAGTGTTATCAAAAGAAGCTGTTATCTTTCCCAGCTGAACAGCAAACTCCTGAGAGACATTAGTAAATTAAAAAAGCTGGAATATTAACCAGTTAAGGGCATGTTTTGATATTTTGTATAGCATAGCTTTGCTTTTCTGATGTATTATATATCAGTTTGAGTATGATTAATAATAAATAGGTATAGATACAGAGAGAAGGTTGCAAGGCTTTGCTTCTACTGGGAACCTCAGTCCTGTAAATCTGTTTTCTGCTTGTTGTAAGTTAACTGAAAATTATGGTTTTATAAAGATGGTGTTGAGTTATTTTAGAGGCAGAGGGTATTACTTAAGGCTTAGTCCTGTGATAACATTGACATGGCTTTGTAGTGTTACACTTCCCATTTTGTGTATTCATGCATAAGGCTGATGCAAACAAGCTCTGCCTACGGTTTATAGCCATACAGAGTGTATATATATGGTGTTTATGTACTCTGTATATGTGCTGTAGTATAGTTTAGCCTGAGATGCTAAGAACTGCTGCTGAAGTTAGGAAAAATAAATTGAAGCTTAAAAAAGTTAAAAATGTTAAGACTTTTTTAGTAGAAAGTTAGCTTGGAATTCCCGACAATTAAGCATATTGAGCTGCTGCTTTGTAAAGATAGGTTCCTATTTTTGCCTCCAGACCTGGTCAATCTGTAAGATTCACCTTTTAAAATGGCTTACTCCTGTGATGTCTGCAAATAAGCAGGTGCCTGCTGTTTTGGGGATTGTCTGTGTTTCATAGTTGTCTATTGGAGAAATGACAAAGGAAAAAAAATGTTTCTTGAGTGTGACTGTTAATATATTTCATCTACCTGTTTGGACTGGAAACCTATGCATTTTAAAAAAAGTAAACACGTAAAATGTGCATGTATTGGCTTTGGGAATACCTGCTTTCTCTGTGACGGAGCAGATGAGATATTTTTAAGAAGAGTTTCCAGTGAGCTTCCATCCCTATGACACTGGAAGATCTAATCCTTTGCTTCCTAGAGGTAATAGCAGGCTTTTAATTCAGTCAACGAGAATTGCACCAGGGTGTGTTTAAACAAATTCCTTTGATTCAGCGCTGCACTGAATTTAATGGCATACCTTCTCAGTGGTGTTCAACTTGCTGTGAATGCATGTAAAGTGACCTTTTATGGTCAGTATAGTACGGGTCTGTGACCTATTGATGTTTTTTGTGCTAACAAAGCCATTACCCTAAGTCAGGCATCTTCCCAGTGTGTGTTTGTGTCTGTGTTTTGTATGGTTACGATCACTTATGTAGGTCATCAGTTGAGATGTGTAGTGAAAAGCCTAGAGTGGAAGAAAGGGGCCATGAGGTCATGCTGTTAACTGCTGTGAAGTTAGTGTTTTGTGGAGCAGGCAAGGTCAGCTTTATGACAGAGTTGATAGCAGGTGATCCTGCTTATCTATTTAGCAAAAGGTGTTGGGGTGTTGCAGTGAGGGCTGGCTGCTCTCTGAGGCAGGGCCTTCGCTGGCCAGGGCCCTGTCTCTGCCCTGCATCAAGGTGAGCCGAGCATGCTGGGTGGTGGTAGCTGAGTTCAACCAAGAGTCCAGATGATCAGGAAAGTGTGTGGTGACAGGGCAATCCAGGGGACAAGCTGGGAAGTGAGTCCATGGATCAAGCTGAGGGTCCAGGCTGGTGAGGGCAGCCAAGTGAGAGACAGCTCAGTGGTATCGCAGAGGCACTGTGGTGACAGGGCAGGACTGAGCTCAGGAGGCCAGTCTGTGGGCTGAGGCCTGGGTCTGGGGGCCATGGCCAGGCGAGGGGGCAGCTGTGGCTGAGCTGGAGACCAGTACTTGTATGACAGAGAGGGACTAATGCTCCCAGTGAGCTGAGCTGGGGCTCCAGGGCCCAAGGGTGGGTTGTGGATGGAGCCCCCAGATGAGGCTGGCAGGGCCTGTGAGGCCTAGCAGTGCTTTCAGCACCCTGACAGGTGTAAGCCTTTAAAACCTGTGTGAAAGTGGTATTATCTTGCCAAAAGTGACACAACTGAAGAGAATTAGGGCAGTCAGTATCAACTCCAGATCTTTTTCACTTTCTTGTCTGTGAGATATTTTCTTCTGCGGAATAAAACTACATAGTACTTATGAAATAGGTATACTGGAGCCTTACCCAGATAAAGAGTGCATGAATAAATTTGGAAGAGTTTGAGCTTTGCTGTTGTCTTTGATTCACCAAATATACACAATTTGGGAGTCACTTTTGACTGAAAGCTGAACACTAAAGCCCAAGTTTAAGTTGTGATAAAAAGTAATGCTTTTATGCCCTAGCCCTATAGTAGTGTGAAATTGTGGGGTTTGTAAATCTGTGTTTTTCCTCATAAATATAAAAGACTCAGTTTAATGACATCTGTCTCTGCAAAGAGTGAACTAGGGGACAGCAGCACACTTTATTTGAAGCTGCCTTTGTGAACCTTGTGTTGACTGCAACTGGTGCAAAATATGGCAGAGTGATTTATACCCACAGTGATGCCTGGTTCCAGTGAATTGTGCTGATATGAGTACTTGGTGAACAAGAGCTGGTTTCCTGGTGTATTGTGCTGTCAAACCTTAAATATATCAAGTGTGATAAAAACCAGTTGTTTGGGTATTTTTTTCTTATTATTGAAGTAGTGCAACCCAAGCTTAACTGTAGAAGGTAGTTTTCAAGTTTTCCATTTGAAGTCTTCTTGTCCATTCCCCATGTTTGGCTGGGAAAATCCACAGCTGGGAGTTTGTGACTATCCATTTATTTTCTATTCTTATCAGGGACAGCCAGGTATGAGGAAGGCAGAATAGTATGTCCTGGGATGAGCGTGGGACAGCAGCCTGGGGAAGTATCACTATACTGGGCCTCTTAAATTGGCAAGGGTTGGAGACAGGATTATCTTTGATCTCAGCTGGTCTCATGTGGCATATCTAGGGCTCAGTTGCTAACTTAGTATGGAAGAACACATCCCAGACCAGTGGAAATAGTCCATTAGTCTAAAGAAGAGTTGGAATAAGAGGGAAGTGCTAATCTGTGAAGAAAAAGAAAAGTAGACTGAAGCTCAGTAATGTAGTTGGATGAACTACAGATGCTCAGATATTATGGTATAAAGAAAGTAGTAGTAAGACCTGGTTTGGAAAATTTCTTTTCTATAGTCCTATTTGTCTTCTGCCTCTGTGTGGTTAAAAGATGATCCATACATGCTTACAACAATCTCTGAGTAACAAAAACCACAGTCATGGTTTGTGTTCTGTTCCTCTTGTTCTGGTGCCATGTTTTACAGATATTTCAGTCTTATATGTAAACATTTTCCCCTGTATGATTCTTTGGCACACTTGAGTAGCGTGTTGTCTTACTGCATTCTGTGTTAGAATTAATGTAGCATAGTTGAGGAAGGGCCAGCAAGTACAGAATACCTATTTGAGTCCAAATTTCAGTGCAGCCAAATTTGACACTAAATGCTCAGACCTTTAGAAGCCTATGGTCTTAGTTTGGGAACTTGTCTAAAAGTGTGTATCAAGGGATAACTTAAAAGAAACTGTATACTTTCTCAGCACTGCTTTCTTGTGTTTCCTGGTGTTACCTTGACAAGTTAAAAAGGAATCAGATGGTTTCTGCATCGTTCTCCCCAGTGGAAAAAGCATATGGACTAGGAGTTAACAGTCAGTTTGCAGAGACTAACTTCCTTCTTCAGAGAACTGGTTACTATTCTGATAATCCACATATACAGAGATTGGATAGAGAAATCACTCAGTTGTAGTTTTTTTTGGCCTATTTGTGCAGAAGGCCAGAGTAAAAATATCAACTTTCTCTTCTTTTTCACATGAAAAATCTTGAGGAATGAATTCTTCATCAAGTTGGGAAAGACAGTAGCCCTACACCTTCTTTTTGGGCTGTCCAAGGCTTGCAACTGAACAGTGAAGTAGTGAGGAATTTCACGGGTCTAAACATTAATACTTGTTAGAAACAGTTTTATTGAATAAAAGTGAAGCTCTTCATAAGCAAATTTACCAATACAATGATTCTCAAACTGTACACAATATTGTGTGAAACAAAGCATTCTGTGTGTTAAAAACATTAACACACTGAAACTTTTGGATTGTTTCCAGACATGTTTCCAGATGCTGATGACTTGCTGTTACTGGCCTTGTGCTGCTGGCTTGCCAGTTTTGCATTTCTTATGGACCCCTCATTCCTGCTTAGACAGCACTGTTGGGTTTTTTGGGGGGGTTGGGGGGGTGGGGACAAGTCATTTGGAAGGACTTTTGAGTTTGATTTTTTGCATATGATGCAGCAAAATAAGAAATGGTTAAGAACAGGAGGCAGCTAGACTAAAGTGTTGTATTGGTCTGTAGCTTTCTTGCAGCACAGGAGAAAAAGAGGGCACTCTGTTGTCTTTCAGTTTAATTGTAGGAAAGGTAGATTTGCTAGTTAGAGCAAGAATCTGGGTTTAAAAATAAATACCAATTTTTTATGAGAGTGCACTGGATAAATTGCAGATGCTTTACCAAGATTGGAAGGGCAATAGTATTTGGATTTGAGCACACTGGGCCATAAAGTCATTCCTGCACAGTGGTGATTCATTTATATATTGGTTTATTGAAAATGTAAAAATATGTTAAATAATCATGAGCTCAAGAAAGTAACTCAGTTTTCTAATTCAGATGATCATCTGGTTAAGCCACTGTCTGCCTCTGTTTAAGGCTCCACTGCCTCTCTGTGTGTCCTTTTTTTTTTTTTTTTTTTTGCTGTAACCCTGAGATTTCCAAGTTAGCCTGCGGAAGTAAGATGAAATCCTATGTCCAATGCATATCTTGCAGTAAATGAGATTTAAAAACCATAGGACTGGTTCATTTAATAGTGAATGTTCTTTTCTTCAACCAGAAACTTACAGACTTTATGCATTGAGAAGTGGATACTGTGATGCTTTTGTAAATAATGCATATAGAGCCTGATGCAATGCAAAATAAAATAATTAGGAAGACTTCAGCTTGCTTTAGAGCAGGCTGTGAGCAGTTTTGTATGCATTTTGTTGTTCATTCTTCATTGTGCCTCTTATCATTTGAAGCTGGTGCCACAGGCTTTTATGGTTCTGATGTGCTGTTTTCCCTTTTTTATTTTTTCCCTGAATTTAACTGTCTCCTTTACCCAAGCCATTTTGCAAATATCTAATAGTTTTTTTAAAGAAACAAGATGCAGAAGGAGAGTTGGGAGAATGTCTAGAGTAAAATAGGATGAGACAGGAGGCTTTTTGCAATCCTGATGTTGATTATATGGTTGTCCTAAAGTCCATAACTTTCACCTGTTCAAAGAACAGCTGCCAAGCTAGATTCCTAGGAACAGTTAAATCTGACTTGGCAGCTCTGTTGAGCTGTGTGTTCCTTGTTGTCTGGTCTGGCAGGAAGCGATAGTGTTTCAATAAGATCTGGGTGGAGAAGGGAGGAACAAGATGACTGTGGCAAGATCCGTGAGTGCTTTGAGTGTGTACCTAGCAGGAAGAGAGAGAAACAGCAGTGGCACTTCAGAGATGGCTTCTCTCAAGTACCTTTTTCATTTCCACACCTTCCACACTTGCCATTTCCCAGGAGTATAGGATTCTCATCCCTGACCTGCTGTTCCTTTCTGCAGTGTGCTCAGGATGTATGCTGGTGGGGCAGGGAAGCAAACACAGGAAACTTGTTTAGATGCATCAATTGCAGAATTCCTTGCTTAACTCTGTTTGCACCTCTGTCCTCCACTATTACTTATGAAGAAAGACCTGTTTGGAGGAAAGACAGTTAATTTCGCAGCCAGTTTTCTCATAGGAAAACTATGCTTAAAACCAGCAAAATATGGACAGTTCATGGTACTATTATAGGGTACAATAAAAATTCTGGGTTTTTTACAAAGACATTGTTCGTTTTTCATGAGATAAAGGCGATTCAATTCTAATTACCGTTGTAGTCCATTTTCACAATCTTTGATGAATTTAACTCAATGTTTCCTTAGAGCAGAGATAGGGAAAATAATTGTTTATACATTACTTGTCAGTTTTGAAGTGCTTTTGGAAATAAACAGCATGTTCTTTTGCTGACAGGATTTGAAATCTAGCAATCAGCGAGATGAAATTGCTGCAGCACGTGCATCCCTGAAGGAAAATTCCTCTCTCCTACATTCAGTATGTTCAGCTTGTTTGGAACATTCAGATGTTGCATCCCTTGCAGCCAGCAAGGATTCAATTTGCAATGAAATACAGAATGCTCTCAATGTAATTTCTAATGCTTCCCAAGGAGTTGGAAATAAAGTGGGACAACCTACACCTCACACAGCTACTCTTGGAAGTGCACTTGATGAGCTTGAGGTACGTAAACCTGTGAGACTGTAACATTTTTGGAAAAATGGTGTTGTTGTTTTGGTTTTTTTTTTTTTAATTAACCACAGCTGTCATCAGTGATGGACGTAAAGGCATTAGAAACTGATGCTTTGCTTAGTCCTAGTCTAAATAGTATCACTCTGAGTTATTTCATGGGGAGGGGTCACTTCTTTCAAAAGAGTTTGGAATTAAGTCTTCATGTATGTTCAGTATTTGGCTTCCTTTGAACAGCAGGGAAGAATTATTTCCAAGTGTCTCACTAATGATGAATACAGGTACATCCTTGAATAAATGGGCAGAACCCATGAGTTTAGTTTACAAATAACAGTGGATATCAGGTGATGGTGATCACTGCTACCTTAACTGCATTTGAAGTAGTACAACACAAATAGAAGTCCTTTACTCCAATACTTGTCATTGGGTTCATTATATAATTGGAGAAGTTGGAAACCTGATTATATTTTCTGCTTATCATTAAATAAAATGGCATAAACAATATGCTTTCACAAACTCTGCATTTCTACTTCTATTGTTTAAGCAAATACTTGGAGAAGGTCACTTATTTTCGTTCTCCTGACCTAATCCTAAGCTTTTGTATAAAACTTTCACTTTTTCTCATGGCTGCTCAGGCTCTTACCAGTGTTATTTTCCATTTTCTTGCCAAAAACAGTACAAGTTCTCCTGCAGATGAGATTACAGGCCATGCTTCTTGTCTGGTGTAACTGATGTAGGCCCAGATGAACAAAAGGAATAAAAGTTTATTAAAATTATTTGTAAATATGGGTCTTTTTGTTTGTAAATTCTTGGACTTAGCAGATATCAGCCTTGCAACTCTAATTTTGTTGATACATTTTCAGAAGAATTGGTGATATGACTGATAGTAGATTTTTTTTGTAAAATTTTCAATGACAGGGTAAAGAAATACATTAAAATATGACACAAATCTTGTAGTGGTAGTTTGACCCAAAACAGACCTCTCAGTCATGCTCAAAGCTGAATCTACACAGGTTGTTTCCCCTAAAGGAAAAGGCTACAATTGCATGTTCCATGTCATCCTTCCTTGCTTATCACAGTGGGTTTTAAAATTATAGTTTCTAATCTATTTTCTTAATAAATGGAATAAAAAAAGAGTAAGAGTAATACATGATTTGTTACAATGAAGTTCTGAATGACAAATGATATACTTTAAGTGGGAGCTATTATTTACCTGTCTTTATTACAATTTTTTTAAACAAAATTTGGCAAAATGATTGCATCTTCTGACCACAGACAAATTAATCTTGACTGTATGTGAGCAGTACTATTTTAATGATTTTTAAAAAATGTAATTAAATTTACTATTTTTTTAAATTTAAGATTTGTGATAATCATGAAATGAAAAAAAATGTCTTTTGGATTAAATTTGGTTTTATTCAGAAACATAAGAACATAGAATTCTGTTGTAAAAAGCCATTTGTTTATGGAGTTTTAAATATATTTTTACCTAGGTAACCCTAATGGGTACTGAAGCTGTGTGAGTTAGATAAGGAACAATTTACAGAGCATTTAACTTCTTAAAATGATGCTATGAATTAGGTGGTTACACTTTTCATTCTTAACAGCATGTTCTATTGGCTAAGGACCTAAACCAACTTTTGCTCTATCTTCTTGTTGCAAATACAGTGCCATGAAATAGATTGATGTAGTAAATAGTCTGTTGGGAACAAATCTCATTAAATGTTTATAGTGTAGAAATGTATCATGAAGCTTACCCAACAATCTAGTATCTAGATGTTTTGCAATGTCATTCTTCCTTTGCCAGTGCTGGCGATGTGAAAGTTATTACAGATTTATAGGTGAGGAAACTGCCAGTAAAATTAAAGCAGCTAACTCTTAAATCAGGTGATTCTCAAGAATTCCTCTGAAAGGCTCCATATAACTACCATGTCATTCATAAATAAGCACAAAATCGTAATGTTACAAATTTAATTACGTTAAGATCTGTGTTAGAAGAGCATGTAGGTCTTTTAGCATGCGGGTTATCCAATGCCTTTCACTGGTCTTGCATCTTCTGAATGTAAAGAGATTTCTCACAAAATGATACAGGTCTCGCATGCCTGACTCTGTCAGCATATTCATCTGATACATGGTCCTTTAATGACCATGGCTATCTAGCAGAGCAGTTATGTATGAGATGTCAAAATACTGTAAATCAGGCCAAAATGTCAGGAAATATAAGCAGGCTTCTGAATACCCATGGACCCTCTTTTTTCACAGATCAGAAGACCAATGAGGGATAAAATAACTCTTTTTAAATGCTCACTTTCGCTTAAGAACTCAGGTAGCTAACCACTGTTTAGCCCTGTTAAAGTGAAACTGCAAAACTGCTTCTTGTTGCATATCAGGTGTCTTGTAATTGGTTGGAAATTGGATCATCTTTTCTGCATAGGTGTACTGATCACAAATATTTGATTAAATTGAAGAATTTAATCTGTGGGCAGAATCTTAAGTCAGCTTTTCCTGGTTATTGCCTAGATTTATTTTTCTTTTTATTTGGAGTGGTATTTTGCTGGTACTGTTTGTCAATCCTTGCATGGCCTTTCTACAAACTGTTTCCTAAAGGAGAAACTCTGGTTTCATCTGAGATTTGAAGGCAGTCATTTTGCTACCTAAATAGCTAATTGGCTGCAGCATTCAGGTGTGTCTTTGTCTTCTACAATCAATTTTCCACAATCTTCCATAAGATGTTTCTTCTGTAGTAACACTTAAATACTCTCCTTGGCAGGTCTGTTTTACACTATGACAGACAATCTCTGTATAGGCTAGTGTTGAGGGTGCTTACTTGAGATATAGGAGCGCAACAGTGAAGTTGCTGCTCCAGTGAATAGTGACCAAGTGGCACAACTCCAGCAGAGGTGAGGTACCACAGAGTGCTTTAGTACTAAGGACTATGATGTGCATGACAGAGAGTTTCCAACCTCTAACACAACTAAAACAGCCTTCCACATCAGAAACTAATATCCTGAGCTCTGGAAACTGACAATATCTTAGGATATCTTCCTTTGTCATTCTTAGAAGATCATTGTGGACAAGTCTTTTATGTATAAGATTAGTTTGAAATTGTCTATTTAGTATAATTTATTTATTTATTTAAAAAGTAAATATTTAAACATTAATGAGTAGTTTTAAGCAGTTTTTCAAATCTGTATTAATATGCTAGCTATTAAAGTCAAAGGTTTTTAATTTTTAATTTTGCTGTGTCTTTGGATATAGAAAAAGTAATGAAGACCTAGATAATGCAGTTATTAAACACTTATTATGCTGGAAAACACAGCTCCTACTGCTGAGAACTATGTTGATTCTGCTTTTGAAGTTATGCATTCTTACGTGGAGAGGTAGCAGCTGAAAGGGATTAATTTTCTCTGCTTTTCAGAGTCCTTAATGCACTTCCTGCTACTCCTTTACAATTTCCTTTACTGCATTTCCCTAATTCCCTGCAATGCTTATTGTGTTTGAGATATGTAGTATACTTAGTTTGCCTCTAGAGGTAAATTAGTTGCAGTTTTCCTTTATATTCACCCATAATTTCACTATTGTAAGGAAGCTCAGCAAAGAGAATAAATGAGGAAAAAATGGATGCCCTATTCTAATACTCTTAATGTGAATCCAAGTTATCCTTGTGAACAAATGGTGTCTTACAGAATAGTGTCTTCAGGTACATTTTCTTCCTTCATTGGAAATAGGTATTACAGAAAAGGAAGGCTTCTGATGACAATATTAAAGAGCTGGATTACTGCACCTATCAGGCCTGGGTCGAGGCATTGGCAATTAAGAAATTGCCTGCAAAAGCAAAACGTCTTCCTGGGCTGTTGCCTGGGAGAGCCGGTCTGGCTCAATCCATTGCCAGCAAGGGGTTAGGGTATATGGAGATATATGGAGTAGAAGAACAAGCCATCTCCATTCTGTCCAGCCACTCTTTCTTTCTTTGGATTTTAGCCTTCATGGCACAGTCTACCAGGCCCTGGCAAACTTTCAGCTTTTCTTGTCTCTTTCTTGGAGAGGGCAAAAGTTTTTTTGTTGTTTTGGTTTTTTTTTTTTTTAAATAATAATAATAATAATAATAATAAAACCAACTAGTGAGTAATTCTTAACTGGCTTCAACTTCTCTACCCCTGCAAAAGGGGACGAAAGAGTGGACTGCCTGTTTCCTTTGTTCTTTCTTTGAGAGTAGGCAAGTTATTGTTCCATCCCAGTTTGGATTTGGTTTCAAAGTTGCATGTGAGATTAATGTTCCCATGATCAATATATTTTTTACATCTTTCAATTAGGAAATAATTGAGACAAAAATCAAGTTATGTTGATTTTATGGATATACAAACATCTGTGTTTTTAATCTTCAAAATATTTAAGTTCTTTCCCTCTTGGTTGCACATAAACACTTTTTCAGTATGTGAACATTGGTTTGAGAAAATCCAGGAGATTGGAAATATGTTGTTAATACCTTAATCTATAGTTCCATCTGTTGGATGCACATGGGACATAGATCCATAAACCATTTTAATGGTCTGTCCTGTCACTTTCTGAAACAAGTCCATAAACTTAATTTTAGACTTTTTATAGTCTCTCAGAATAGACAACAGAAAATTGTACTAGCAGTAGCACTGGCCTGATTTTTTTTTTTTTTTTATACTCTGCAGTGGTATGAAAATCCCCAAATTCAACACAGAAAATGTGGAGACAGACAGAAATTCACTAGTACGTCTTCTTTCTAGTCATTGTCTGGAAATTTGAGGACTGGAGTTCATGTAGTCCCTGTTCTGGTACAAAGCATGACATAATTATAGAATTTTCGGCCCCAGAAGGTCTTACAGAGGTTGTTTAAGAAGGTTCATTGTCCCCTGTTTTTATGTGTGTTCATAGGTAGTAAGTGTGGGGCCAAAATGCTGAGATTACTTAAATAACTAGAATGCTTTTAAATGACGTGGAGGACTTCAAGGCAGTGGAGCAATAGTGGAGATGGAATGTTTAGAAACCTATACTGATGTTGCAAGTTGGGAAATACAAGCTACCATTTCAATGACACAGTAATGCAGAAATAACCTGCACTGGTTTCCTTTGGAAATATTCAGATTATGAAGTCTGATTATTTTTTTTCTCTAGTTTTTCTGGAGAGTCTCCCAGCTGTCTGCAAATAATTTTTGTACATTTCAGAAAATATGGGAGGATTGAATGTGTAACAAAGTGTTCCTTTCGCTATATCATACCTAACATGGAAGAGATTGTTAATAATAACCAATAAGAAAATTTCAAGGTGACTAAAATCTTCCCTCCTAGCTGTTTAAGCTTTTATCTTACAATGTTCTAATAGAACACTCTCATTACTCTTAGAATTACCTAAGCTAGACAGTACCTGAAATTGTGATATTAAATCTAAATTGAAAAAATAATTAAAATTCTCTTAGCTTAAAAATAGTCTGGCACATACTGGATAAGCATCAGTAAATCAGATAAGTTATGATTTACCAGACCTAAATTCCACTTAAGTGTGCATGGCATAGTTCTCTTGTTTAATATTTTTTCTGAATGCATGGAACCACATATGGATGTAACAGGTGAATGGATTTGTGTGTAATAAGGACTTGGTGATCTGGACCATAATGACACTGTTTCACATATTCAGTTAGATTAATAATTATTAGTTGAATTCTATAAATGCTGAATATATTTTCATATTTAATGAAAATATCACCTCATTGTCTTTCTCTTTAGAATATTTGCTTGACAGACAAATGTAATTACTTTTATCATGCCAAAAGAGTTGTCTGCTTTTGTTTGTTTCTTCTCTAGTGAGAAGCCAAAGGACACTTATACCTATGTCCTTTGAAAAAACAGTTGTTGAGCAAAAGCTACTGTTTTGATCTTTGCCCATATTCAGCCTGTTAAGGTAGCAGCAGTGACTTTCTGCCTCAGTGAGGGATTGTATTAGACTAAAAATCAACAGAACTAGACTGCACATGTAATTTGATTTAACATTCTCAGCTGTGAGCTAGTACTGCTGGTTTTGAGTTAAATTCAGAGGTTAAATCTCTAAAAGACTGTGGGGGTGTTGAACCCCTCTTTCAAATCCGAGACTCTTAGATAAAACATGAAATATTACCGAGTAGTACACTCTTACAAAGAGTCATAGTTGTACATAGACAGTACAAGCTTAATATAAGGTTCATATCTTTTTCTTAAGTATTTACAAGGTAAATGTACAAGACAGGCCCACTGGCTAGGAAGGATAAGGAATACAGATAACCCTCAAGAAGTGTAGGCAGACACAGGAAAGAGTGGAAGACTTTTTCTGTGTGTGTGTGTTTATACACATAGAAACACAGTTCTGTGTTCTATGTTTACAACCACAGTGACAAAACTTGAAGAGGAGAAACAATCCTGGCTAAGAGCTTGTAAAGATGGCATGCAGCTGTTTGTTTTTAAAACATACTTTCTGTATGGCTGTGAACCTGGCAGTCTGAGCATCAGTTCTTTGCTTATAAAATGGGGTTGATAGCTTTTAGTTCTAGATTAAGATGTTGTGAAGATTGATAGACCACATAGGGAGTGCAATGATAAGAATGTGTGCATTTTTATAAAGGTAGACAAATAGTGTTTCTGTTCCCAGAAGTGAATTTGTAGAAGAAGAAATGAAATGAGGATGAAAATCTTGAATCTCATGCAGCAAAAGCAGGAAACAGGGGGAAGTACTTGGAGATAAGGCAGTTGTGGTCAGATGTCAACATGGCTTGCAGGGTAATGCGATGTTGTTCCACTTATTTTGTGGGCTGCTTAGGTGCGAACCAGCTCCGGATGGAATGCTCTGTTTCTATCTTAGCACTGGGTCCCGGCCAGTAGGATCTGATAATGTGGATATTGCTTAGAACTAGTGAGATCCAAATGGCAGGGAGAACTTGGCTTTGTCTGCAAATGACCTGTATGCATAGCCCCAGCAGGGAAAACGGAACCTGCCATCGTCAAAAATACCTTGGATACTTCACAGGGAAAAGGCTGGTTGCAAGTCTAGGAAGCATAATGTTCCTGTAGTTTGTGCAAGTAAAAAAATAAAGCAGCAACTTAATTGGGCTGACTTTTCTTACCTGCACTCCTAATGTTTTCCAGAATTTAATTATCCTGGATCCCCTTGTAGTGAATGAAGAGAAAATAAGGCCATCACTAGAGAAACGTCTGGAAGCTATTATCAGTGGAGCAGCTTTGCTAGCTGATTCTTCGTGCACGCGTGATTTTCATCGAGAACGGATCATTGCTGAATGCAATGCTATCCGCCAAGCTCTCCAAGACCTGCTTTCTGAATACATCAGCAATGTAGGTAACCAGACTGTTTTCCTTTTTTTAATGTCTGTCTCAAAGGCTATTTTAGTGTATCTTAGAATTTACCTATAATTAGGGTAAATTAGTGTTTAACCTATATTTCTCAACATGCACTTTAAAAGGTTGAAAGGAACATTTTTCTATGTAAATCTAATCAAACGCTAAATACAGATCCCCACAATGAGTATGAATTGTATTATATCATACAGTCTGTGGAAAATGCTGTATTATAGATACAGTGGACACATTTAGGTTGTTTTATGGTTATTGTGAACTGTCACTAGTACAGAACAGACATAATCCATCATATGCTGGCAGTAAGAATGTCTTCATAATGTCACTTCCTAGACCAGAGTTTTAAAATGTAATCTCTGTTCCTGTAGAATGCAACAATTTAAATAATAATTTGTTAAAACATAAGTAATCTGTTAGTATAATTTTTTAAAGTATAGCATTCACACCACTACCTTTGCTCTGTGTAAAATAACAGAGTTACAAGTGTAAAAATTACTCAAATGCTAAATTAGAAAGCTAGGACTGTTCGGTAAACCCAGAAATCTGGTTGTTGTGCTTTTAGGCCAATTCATCTGTGAATTTTTGAAAAAGAATATAGTTTGATTATGTTTTAAAAATAACTATTGGATTTAAAGAACAGATTTGGCACTTCTTATGTCTGGCAGTTAAATGATAAACCAGTGGACACTCAGATACTGTTAATATGGGTACACAGTGTTGTTATCATGCTTTTCCTCTGGAAACATTTTCTGTAGACACACCGTTCTTATCTAAAGATACCTCAAGATGATTCATCAACCACATTGAGAGGATAATTGTATGATACAGCTGTTTGTTTCTTTCTTGGAAAGCTGAAATTCCTTTCTATTCTGTAAGTCATACTGGTTAACATAATCCAAAGCTGTTCAAAGAGTGTTTTCTTCATCTTATCCTATTGTTTTTAGAATAACAAGGCATAGGGACTAAGATAATCTATGCATAACATGTTTTTTTCATTTCACAGATATTGTACTATTTGATACTTTTTATTTATTGGTGGGCAGGTTGGAATTTACAGCTGATTTATTTCATTTTCTGTGAGATCAAGTTGTTGTTTCAATCCCTATACTGGATAAAGATGCTTTCATGTTTTTCCCTGAAGTCTAGCTGCAGTTTCTGTTGAATGCAACAAA
The DNA here is from genome assembly GCA_035590215.1 of Microhierax caerulescens. NCBI lineage: Eukaryota > Metazoa > Chordata > Aves > Falconiformes > Falconidae > Microhierax > Microhierax caerulescens. The sequence goes on from JAVJGJ010000062.1 coordinate 35,607,830, forward strand.
ATTCTTGAACCTCTTTGGTGGTGCTTTACAAGGGGTTAACTGTGTAAGATTTCTTTAACATTCTAAGCTAACTAGAGCTAGTCTTTTATACCTTCTTGTAGCAGATGTCTATTGTGGTATCTGTTGTAGAGTGGATCAGGTTTGCTATTAAATGGCTGAAAGTTTAATAAGGGGAGGCATCAACCTTTGACAGTTGGACTTGATAACCTTAAGGTCTTTTCCAGCCTAAATGATTCTATGATTCTAACCTGTGTTAGCCAGAGCACATGGCAGAATGCAGATGTGGTGTAGAGCAACCCATATTAGTCCAAAAGATCACTGTGGGTTTGTTGCAAGAACTCTTTATGGAAATTGTACATCTTGCAGGAGTAAAACTACGTGATTGTAAGTTAAATGGTCTTAGAATCTTGGACTCTTGAAATAGAATTGTGATTATCATTTCTATTTCGGAAATAATCTTGGGGTTTAGTGTTACATAATGCAAATTAAGGGGAAAAGAATGCATCACCCACTCCACTGATGAGAAATTTAGGAAGCAGCTATTTAAATGTGGGAAAAAGGGAAAGCATCATATAATTTGCTGCAGAACACTGTGTCTGCACAAGGTGGCAAAGACAAGGAGGGAAGCAAAATGGAAGAAATACCTCATACTTTTAAATGTTATGTATTGTACTAGGGTTAAATGACAGGAGTGAATTTAAAGTTTTTAGTTTCTTTTAGTACTCTTGATCTGCTTGTACAATTATTATTGATCTCAGTGGAAAAACTCTCACCAAGAATAGTTTATGGCTGTTACTGAGACTGGATTAAATGGGTTTTTCAATGAGAAGATTATCAGGTGTCAGTTACTTAATTTCACAACTCTTAACTCACTGAAGAATAGATGATAGATCCAGGAGACAGTGCTGATTTATCACTGTCTTCTGGGCTCTTCTATTAATAATTTCAATAAGCTATGACTGTGAACTGAATGAGCTATAAAAATTATGCCAGCCATTTTTTAACATAGTACAATTTAAGGATTAAGTTGCAATTCCCGTATTTTCCTTGGGAACACTTGAACTCTACAAGCAATCACACTGTCTCTGTAATACTTTATGTAAGTTTATGTGTATGTTCTTGTGGTTTATTTGTACCCTGTGCCCAGTAAAGCACAGAGGCTTTGTACCACAGCTTGGGAATGGAAAGTTTTCCTTGCCCGCTATCCACAAAGGGCATGCTTTTGCTCCTGTTCTCATCCTGATGGTGTATGGTTCACAAAATGTAACCTACACGCTATCATTTCAGTTCTTCTCAGTCAATCTTCTGACTTGTAGTAGTCAGCTGCTTAGAAGATATTTTTCTGGATATGTGTCTGACTTTCTTGCTGGTATATTAGTTTAGTTACTTTACTTAAGGCTTTTCCATATCTGAGTGTTGCTAGTGGGAGCTGCATTGCTCGGAAGACACCACTCACAGTTAAGTGACACCTTTGCAAATCCTTCTCTAGCAGCTGGTTTGCCATGAAGCTGTATGAGTTGCACTGACACTGGCAACATTCAGTCTATCTCTAAAGCCCCTGGCTCTGGTGCTGATGGTAGAATGTGGCCTACATGGTAAGTGTTCACCTTTAACAGGATCATTGCCCAGGACTTGAGTGTCTGCATTTTGTGTAAGTTCTTCATTGTCTGGTGGTTTTTTTTTTTTCCTTTGAAACTAGCCTCCCCCCCCAGTTATTCAAAGTCTAATAAGCCTTAAGGACACCAAGTGAAATCAACGGCCTATTGGTGTCAGTGATAAAATTTAGAGGTTTTATTACAAGCTGGGAGAAACATCTTTTCAACAGATAATGCCTTTTATGTCAGTGGTTGTTTTTCACAGAGGCTGTATCACAATGAGGTGATCTAATGGGAAGTTAAGCAAAATGTTCTTTAATAAAGACCCACTCTGTCTCCAAGAAGTTTTAAGTTTTTCTGTTTGAGTAATTCAGACAGGTAGTAAATTGCAAATATCTTTGTAATTCTTCTGAAAGGGAGCAAATTTTCTTCTGGTATTTTGGCATCATTTGTGTACTATTGTTAACCTCTCTGAATTTTACTCATTGACATGTATTGTTAAGGGACAAATTTGCATGTCAGGACATCAAATAATAGGAATTACTACTATGAATTTGGATAGCTTATCAATGGCAGAATCATACTATGATGTGTGGATAATAATGTATCCGTACAAGCAATCATTTTGTTCTAGTAATAAGCACTTGTGTTTTCCTAATGACATGTTCTTGTCTTGTGTCTGCTTATCCTTTAAAATGAAAAGTTGTTGATTACATTGGAGTGCAGCAGTACTAACTCCATGTTTCTTGAGTTCTCTGCTTTTACTCCCAGTCACAATAGGGATATGTGCTTATCTGGGTGATCAAAAGGGATAATAGATTTATGATTGAGTGTGGGTTAAAGGGGCTGCAGTGAGCAGCAATTAGGATGATTGCAGGCACTGCTTTCTCTGCCTTCATTAAATAAGGAGGGTATATCTGAATAATTATTCTGTACCCACTGTAAAGATCACTGACTAGATTTTTCAGACATGGCTGAAAAAAGGTTGGTAAAGAAAGGTTAGATATGGTATGATAACTGCTTTCTTGAATTCTGGTTTCCTTACTTTTGGAATGTTGTTTCATGATATTTGAGCTTTATTAATTTCTCAGCTTATTCTAGATATTGTATCTATATATATTCTATATGTTCATGATATTGTATCTATATATATTCTATATATTCATATATATATATATATGCATTCTAGATATATGTATCTATATATACACACACACTGTTATGCATACTGGGCCAGTGGACTTTACACCTGTTCTGATAGATTGTGATTTCATTCTTCTGTATTTCAAAACCTTCTGTTTCTGATCTAGGTTTTTATGTCAAAATTACCTAAGTGTTTGGGTCAAATAATGTCAGTAAAATAGTTTGCATTGGAATTTTCAAAATTTTTACATGTTTTCAAGACTTCTATCTTTGAAAATAGTTTCAAAGGAAAATCTGAAATGTTGAGATCTGAAAATATATTTATAAAAACAATTTCCTTTTCATTTTGAATACATTAGCAAACTTTATACAGATTTGAAAAACACATCAGTGCTGCAGAATAATTTCTCCTGTTAAAAATATTTCACAGAAAGTTTGACACAACATTCACAGAAGTGTGTGACTGTGCAAACTAGCAACAACTTAGTAATTCAGTCTGCAGTTTTGGATGCCCCTGTGCTGCTTGTGCCACAGGTGGTGGTGGCTGTTGCTGCTTGCTGTACTACTGCTATACCATGTGTGTGGCATTGCTCTACTAAGTGTGGCCTGGAGCAGAGCCAAGCCATCCCTTCTTATGCCAGCAGTGGTTTCAGTCTCTTAATGAGAAATTTAAGAATATGGAAGGAGACTGATGATTTTACCTTGAGACCAGATCAGGAAGTGGGCTGAAGTTGACCACATTGTACATATTTATATTATGTATCCAGGGTACTGATAATCAAGCCCTGACCATCTATGTATATAGGAATGGTGCTGCAAGGGAGATGAATTAGTTGATGGCAGATAGTGAAGGACCTGTATTGCATGTAGGGCATACTTGAATTTCACTGGGAATGTAGTTGCTGGAGCATTATCTCCTTGGGTTCCCTGAAAGTTCTCTGGAGTCTGTTGCTTCACAACAGGTTTGTATGCACAGCTTCTGGCTATGACACACATTCAGATTTGAGGCATATTTGGATCTGAGCATGTAAACTGAAATGCTGTGAGGATGATACTAGGAGCTAGGATCCCTGAAAGTAGGGGGACACTGGAGACTGGGAGTGAGCTGGACTGTGCCGAGCCCTCCAAGGAAAAGCTATGCAGTACAGAGTTCTCTGCAGCCGCAGGGAAGGTCCAGCTGTAGGGAAATGGATAGCTGGGACTTGTGCAGTTCTGTCTGTCTAGATTTCAAATTGTAATTGTTCACTTACTGGAACCTGACCATTGGAAATTCAAACCCAAAAAATTAGTTGTAAGCCAGGAGCCTTTATTTATTTATGGCATGGTTCTGAGCCTTACCCTTTGTCTTCATAAATTTGAGTGCTGAGGAGTGCTAATGCCTTGCTTTACGCCTATATTGAATACTCTTCAACAACAGCTTAAGGTCTGACCCACTGTCTCTGTAGAGACTGCCTGTGATTGATAGGGTTTTGTGCAGTGCTTGCTCTTTCAGAGTGGAGGGATGTATAGATACCTCAAACTTCATGTTACTTGTACTTTATTGTTTCCTGATGAAGACTTTTAATGATTCTCTGGATAGAGGGAAGGCAAGACACTTTGGTTTATCATCACAGTGGTGCAGTGTATCTTGCTTTTAAGCTGCTTAGTCTTGTTCTGAGCAATAGTTTTCTCATTTCAGTGCTCAGGGGCAACATTTACAGTAGATCTAGCAATTGCAAGAATTCCTCAGAAAGAGTTGTTTCAGATTGAAAAAAACATTTTGTTCAGCTTAAAAAGGGAATGTTCCATATTTTTAATTTAGAGAATCGCCTTGTCATCTTTATTAGATATTTGCATCTCTTGGGCCTATTTTCCCTTAATTATCCATGTGCTATAGCTGCAGAAAAGTGGATTACTGATTGTTAATAATACGTATATGAAAAGACTCGTAGTCCATAAATAAGAAATTAGGGTACAAAATGGTATCTCTTACCAGAGAAAATCCACGTTGCATGAATCAAATAAGAAAACTTGGTAAAAAACTCCAGACGCTTCTGATCTGCTACAGCTCTTTATGGTAAAGCTTATGTTCTCCATTCACATAAGGGTTCACTTAACCTTATGCTATCAGACAGGCTTCAGAGAATACAGGCTATTTCAGAAAACATGGCGTTTGCCACTATTTAAGTGTCATAAATTTGGGGCTAATTTGCATTTAGGTTTTGGAGTGGGGGAATAGTGAGCAGTCTAATATGAGTATTTTTTAATAATATGCTGAAAATGGATTTGGAATGTATAATTTCCTTCATGAATACATTTTTCATGACCTAAAACTTAAACCTTTTCATCTCAGTACCTGCAAGGTACTGTTTGCTCTTCTATGGAAAACTGCTATGGTGATTCATGTTCAAATTTTGTTATAAGAGATCTTCTTACTAGATGTCAAAAGTTTTACAAGCAGTCCACAGATCTTATATTGATAAATATGTGTATTTTACCATCTTCACATTGTTTGTCCTTTTTTGTTGTTGCTGTTGGTGAAACTGCTGGAAGGACATTACCAGTTCTGCTAAGGCATGTACATCTTTTTACAGAGCTCCAAAACATAGTTTGATTGCGGCTTCCAGTGAAACTGTCTGTGTGGCTACTTGATATTGTGAATCTGTAAAACTGATAATTCAGTTCATTAATTAAAAAATCTGAAGAGCTGTGACTGAAGAAATACATAAAGGTATAAAGCTGTATATAAAAACACGAAAAAGCTTGATGAGTCTTTAACTTTGTATGGTGAAAATGATTCCAAACAATCATATGTGAGACAATTGAAGAGTACAGCAACTGTTTAGAGTTACGATAATGTGTTATTTTTTCAATAATATACTTTAGTGATGGATGCTCCAAAGTGTTGCCAGTAATACTTGTCTAGGGAGCTAAGAATAGGGGACTGTTTGACTTGTCCTTCTTGGTTACTTCTGCTTTCTTTTACTAATATGTAACTTGAAAATTTTTGAGTAATTGTACTCTGGTTGAAGAAATGAGCCCAAACTTGGCAGACTAGACTAACCAGGGGGGTCGAGGAAATCCCCTGTTAAAGTATTCAAGAACAGAATAGCTGTTGGTTATTCATGTAAGTGGGTGAACTAAATGACTTCCTGAAATCCTTTTTTCCTGTATTTCTATATAGGAACATGAACAAACAGAACTTGTATTCGCATCTTTTTGTAAAAAGAATGGATTCAAATGTTCTTACTTTACTGACCTCTTCATATTCAAACATTTAAAAAAAACCCTGCTGTTCCAGAGAAGTTTGGAAGTTAAGCATAGCAAAATGTAAACTGTAAAAAATTCAGTGTGATGTGTGGATGGAAAGTGTCACTCAGATTATTCTTATTCAGGGTTTTTTAGATGACTTTGTAGAGTATTATGTTTTCAGAAAAAAAAAATTCTTCCAGTAAAATTGGTATGCCCCTATGGCATATTATGTTGGCATTTATGCAGGAAAACATGTAGTTTTCGTAATTCTGTTGTTGACATTCATAGAATCATAAAATAGTTTGGGTTAGAAAGAGCCTTAAAGATCACCTGGTTTTAAG
>JAVJGJ010000062.1:35614814-35628245 GCA_035590215.1 Microhierax caerulescens
ATTGCCCCCACCCACGTGCAGGACCTTGCACTTGGCCTTGTTGAACTTCATGAGGTTTGCTCAGGCCCACCTCTCAAACCTGTCAGAGTCCCTCCGGATGACGACCCTTCCCTCCAGTGTGTCGATTGCACCACACAGCTTGGTGTCATCAGCAAACTTGCTGAGGGTGCACTCGATCCCACTGTCCCTGTCACCAGCAAAGATGTTAAATGGCACCGGTCCAAGTACCAGTCCCTGCGGAGCATCCCTCATTACTGCTCTTCACTGGACATCAAGCTCTTGACCACCAACTCTTTGACTGCAACCATCCAGCCAATTCCTTATCCACCAAGCGGTCCATCCATCAGATCCATGCCTCTCTGGCTTAGAGACAAGGATATAGTGTGGGACAGTGTCAAAAACATTGCATTGGCCGAGTACTTAGTTCAGTTGACTTTGAACACTCCTACAATGTGTTTTCTTACATTTTATATGCAGTATGTATAACTGAAAATTATTTTTCTAAATGTTAACTTTGGTCAAACATTTAGTTTTATAGAGAAATCAAATGCGGACTGTTCAAGAAGATGTTTTTTAGTGTGCTTAGTAGTAGTCTAGTGAATTCCCCAAATACATTTACAGTTGAAAAATAAGCTGCAGTTAAATTTACCTGATTATAGATGGTCTTATAGAATTTGCAATAAATTTTGGATCTGTGCACGTGAGCTAGAGAAAGATAATGAAAGATTTTTCTATTCTTAAACCCTGTTTTTCATTTAACGGTTTTGAACCAGGCTATTTCAGGATTAATCGGATCTTAACTTAAGGCTTGCATTGAAGTAATGTAGCGTGATGAGCGACTGATGGCTCTGTAGAGGATGATTCAGTACAATAGTCAGTAATTTGTACTTGGTATACCTGACAGGACTGGAAATATATTGGATTGCTGTAGACTAATTTTTTTCAGGGAACCTTCAATAAAGTAGGATTTTTCTCTCTCCAAGATGAAATAAATCATTGGTTATGGTAATAAACAACCATTAAAAATAAAAATAAAAGTACTTGTTAACTCAACATCTACCTAGTAGTTTAATTTACGATTTTTTCTTTTTTTTAAATCTTTTTTCTTTTTTTTTTTTTAATAGTTTATGGAAAATGGTTGTCATTACATGAGGTTTTTCTTGACCGGTTTCCTATTTTCTGGAGCATGTTAAAGACTGATCATTTTGCAAAATGTTAGTATGCCATTTCTGGGAACATTACTGAAGTCTGGTGTTTCAGAATGCATTTGTCTTGTCTTTTATATTTTGTCTAGGACAGCTGATTTTTGTTGTCCAAATATATTTCTAAATTGTATTCTGCTTCAGATTAAAAGGTATTCTTGTTTATGCAACAATTTTTATTGAAGAGATCAGTCATGATAGTTTATGGAGCTCTTAATTTGTCTGCAATATCTATATTGTATTAAGACCAAATCCAACTTTTAAATGAAACACTTATTTTTTCTAAACAAATCCAAAATGCCTTCAATTCTTTTTTTAAAAAAACTTAATTGCTAAATATTGTAACTTACACTAATCCATATATTTCCATATAACCTTTAAACACTTCTTCAGTGTGGTAGCATGCTGAGTGTTTAAGTTGACTTGAGTCAGACTTCTAACACTTTCTCCTTGAACACAAACTGATGAAGTATGGACTAGCTACATGGACAGTGAGGTGCTGTGCTCAGTGGGGTGGGATGAGCAGCATAGAGTCCTGCTAGTGGTGTACCCCTGGGGTCAATACTGGGTCCAGTACTGTTTAACTCATTAATGTCCCAGGTGATGGAGAGTGCACTGTCAGCAAACTTGTAGATAAGCAGAACTGGGAGGAATGGCTGATGCACCAGCTGGTTGTGCTGTCCTTTAGAAGGACCTCAGCAGGCAGGAGAAAAGGGCTGACAAAGAACCTCATGAAGTTCCTCAAAGGGAAAGGCCAAGCCCTACACCAAGTTGGGCATGAGCCAGCAATGTGCTCTTGCAGCAAAGGCCAAGAGCCTGCGGGGCTCCATTAGGAAGAGCATAGCCAGCAGGTCAAGGAGGTGATACTTCACGTTCACTGAGCTTTGGTGAGAGACATCTGGAGTGCTGTGCCCAGTGCTGGGCTCTCCTTTGTACACAGCTCTACTGGATGGAGTCCAGTTGGAGGGCTGTGAAACTGCCGGAGGATTTGGAGCATTGACAGTACAAGGAGAGGCTGAGAGCTGGGGTTGTTCAGTCTGGGGAGCAGAAGGCTCCAGGGACATCTTATCAGTATGTACAAATATCTGATGAGAGGGAGTAGAGAATGGAAAGGTAGACATGTCTGAGGGGTTCCTAGGGACAGGACAAGAGGCAATGGCACAAACTGAAATATGGGAAATTGCATTTAAGCAAGAAGAAACTTTATTTTCTGTGAGGGTGATTGAACGCTGGAACAGGTTTTCCAGAAAGGTTGTGGAGTTCCAATCCAAAACCCAGATGAACATGGCTGTAGTTGACCATGCATTGAGCAGTGTGTTGAACTGGATCATCTCCAGACATCCCTGCTGACTTCAACATGAGAAGTTTGATTCTAAACATTTGAATAACTTCCGAAGTCTGTGCAGCTTCCTGGATGTCCCTTCCAGCTTCTTTCAATATGAAGTAAATCCTGTTATTTACTAATTGAAGATAAAAAGATACTCCGGTAATGAGGGTAGGACAAGAAATTACATGAAGTAGCAAAAAAAAGTTTCTTTAATTTGAATAATCTCTGGCAATCTTGAAGTGAAGAAGGGGAGAGAGTAGTTAACTAATTTGTGTGCTGGTTAATTCTCTATATAAAACGAAGGTTAGAATGACACCTTGACTTCCTTGTAGAAATCATTAAGTGGTTGATTAAAGGCTGCCCCTATGAATTTCATCAGCTATAAAGCTGAGATCTACTATGTGGCTAAAATCAAATGTTTTTTCTTGTAGTTACTCAGTTTTAAGATATTTGCATGCCAGCAGCCTATGAGATGCTGCAGTTTTTAATTTATAGAACCAGAGGTGACTTCTTTGATGGAAATGGAGATATCTACATAGTTCTTTCTGGCCTAACTTCTGTTGATCTTTTTTGTGAGGAATGAACAGTGGAGTTTTATGTGAAATAGCTTATGATCACTTTTGATTAAATCAGTACTGTATCATAAAACCATTGTTGCATACAAATTTCTAATGCTTTGTCTTTATTGTTCAGCCAGATCTTAAAGCTGTGATTTAAAAGAGACTGGGGACATGAGGATCTAAATCCAAATTCCACATTTCCATCTTGTTTCTGAGAAGAAAATCAAAACTTGTCTTAAAGAACAAAACCAGATCCTTTTTTGTGGTCATAAACGTTTATCGGCACTTCCTTTTTATTTTAACTTATTTCAGTGGATTCATTTCCACTTGTTTTTCTGTCTGATGTGCTACTCTTTCTTAATTAACTAAAATGGAAGAATATTCTTTTGTATAATTGCATTTGTGACCAATTGTGACCAGTGTATGACCAGAAGGCTAGAGAAGTAAACGATCAAACCAAACCCCACCATCGTATTAATTAACAACAACAACAACAAAAAAAAAGTCCTTTCAAGGTCAGCTTTTCTCAAGCACTGTTTCTTGCAGTTGTTTTCTAAGCCTGTGTTGCCAATTGGCACTTTTTCTTTCTGTTTGTGAAGAAAATAAATGTTTCAAATCAGACAGCTGCAATGCTTAGTAGACTACATTAAATTATTCTAATTATTCTGTTTACTGCAAAATCCTTGTTATCTTAGGTTATTCTCATTATTTTTGACCATTGTTCATTATCAATAGTAAAAAGTAAAGAAAATTTATATGAAGGTGGAAAGAAAGGATAAGCCAGCTATTTAACTAGGGGCTGTACTTGGGAATAATCAAGGACTATCTTTTCTATCAATTAGTGATGTTTCTGATTTTCTTAAAACCCTTTATATTGTATAGGAGGAACTATCAGTTTGTAGGAGGAGATAACTGGTAAAGGAATTCCTCCCTCTGTTCTCTTACTGAATATATTTAGCTCTTTGCAGAAGTGAAGAATAATAATATTTAATTTCAATTCCGTGTAAATAGGAGAAAATAAATATAGTAATTACATACATCCTGGAAGAGTTTAACGGAAAACAAAACTGGAGTCCAAGGTAAATGCCTTCTCAGGAAACTTGATTAGGATTTTTTTTTTTTCTTGATTCATTTCTTAATACAGAAAAAGATCAAAAGAGCACTGTATTATTAATGTGTCTTTGCTAACTGTACATATGCACAAATGGACAGTGTATACATGAGAGAAGATATGCACACAAGCAGTAACTGTTTTGGTTTGATAATGATGTTTCCAGTCTACTGTTTGGAATAATAAGGAAGGGAAGTAGGTGAAAACATTGCAAAATTCCTGTAGAAAGTGTGAACTAAATAAAAGCAAACAATGACTGGGTAAAGGAATCATGAAATGCTATATGACAGTTTATAGCCATTTTTTAAGCAGGCAAGTTCATAATGACATATTTTATCCTTGCTACAATTGACTAGGAAATGGAGCTTTTATTTCTTGGTTCTCAAGTTACTGGAAACCTTTTTGTTTCTAATTTGAAAAAAGAGAGGCCAAATAATCTTCTGGATTCTGCCAGGCACCTCCTATGTTCAACTGTGCACGCATTAAAGCAAGATGTCTAAATGAATCACACTGGGATGTCTTAGGTGATGGTGACTGATATTGCCAGGATTTTTACCAGTTTTTACCTGTTCACTCCTCAACAGCTATGGACTAACTGACCAGACTGTTGAGATGAGAAATAAAGTATTATTCTAGATGCCAATGGGAAACCAGAGTGCTGTTACATATGAGTGAGCATAAAAAATCTGAATAAGCCACAGGTAAGGCTGCCAGGTTCTTAGGCTGTTTGGCTCCTTAGTTATTGTGAGCGTTAGAACACCTGCCTCTCTCAGCTGTACGAACAGAATTTTTGTAAAGCAAGATTACTCAGTGACTGGTACCTCCAAGTTCTTCCCAGAACTGGATGGGAGCAGTGGATCTGAAACTTACAGGTTTTGGTTCCAAGGTCATCTTGCAGAGCTGGCAGGGCATATGCCTGTGTTTTGTCAAAAGAACTGTTGTGCTTGCACTGCTTCCATGGAATATTCTGCTTTTGATAAACTAGAAAAAATCAATAAAAGAAAGATTCCTCTGGAGAATTTCTAGTCAGCTATATTCCAGATTTCTGATGTTGTACTTTGATTCTTACTATGTTTTCAGTTAGTCTGTAGATTCAGTGCCATGTTTGATAGCATGGTAAGCAAGTAGTAAGCTCTGACTACTTAATTTTTTCTCTGTAGCTATCATCAATATTAACTTATTCATTGAATCTATTAGTTAAAATATAATTGTATAATGTCTTAGGTTATCAGGGACATCTGATATCTGGTGACACTCCCTGCTCAAAGAAGGGCCCTAGATCAAGTTGCCTGGGGCCATGTTCAGTCAAGGTCAGATTTCTAAGGATACAGATTCCACTGACCCTCTAGGTGCCTCTTCCAGAAGGTGTTTTATCATCCTCATTGTGAAGCACTTTCTCCCCTTCTGTCTCATCAGAGTTTCCCTTTCCCCCTTGCCTTGATCAAAGTGCTCAGTTCCGCTGGAATAGGTAGCCCCATTGTGTACCCGCATGTTTGTGCTGTCAGCAGCTCAGGTCTGTCCTCTTGCTTGTGCTAGTTCTGATACTTGTTACCCTGTTTGTCAACCTGGTCAGCTCGCCAAAGTGACTATTTGCTTGTTCTTGTTGGATTAATTTTCCTTCACTTTACTGAGCTGAGTCAACCTCTGAGAAGGGTGCACGAGCTCTATATACATGCCCAGGGAAAGAGGAATTAGTAACAGAGTGCCAAAGTGGGCTACTTGAGCAGAACTGTCCCTTTTGTGGGTTGTGAGCTGTTAACTCAGTCCACCCCGGGAAATGAGAAAGACTCCTGCGCTTTCTTCCTTATCCACCTGACTCATTATATCCTTTCCTGGCAAGGTGTGTGTTATGGATTCATTCATAATATGTATTTTAAGCCGCAGGTTGCACCCTTAGACACATTCTTGTGCACCTGTTAGTTCTTACAGCTAATTCCTCCTTAGAAAGCTTAGAGGAGTTTTTCCTCCCTAAGTTCTCTCCAGTTTTCTCTTCCATAGGAAAATAATGTGTATTTTAATGCAGAAACTTGAGCCTGTTTCACTTGCTTGGGTATACCAACACCTAATTTTACATTAACAGCTCTTCTCAGAAACAGCAGAGGCCTTCTGCGTCCTTTCCCCTGTTTTTGTGCTTTACGGATTTGCTTCAGTATGAAAAGAGTTTTATGCTGGTCTATATGTTCAGCATGTATATGTAGATTGTAATTGGCTCTTGGTTGAGAGTAAAAATAAAGATGTAATTAGCCAGGTTGGGGAAACTGGGTTTTTCAGAAACACTGTAACTGAATGGCATGTGGGTTGTGTATGAGCTACGTCATGGCAGTTTCCAAGTATGAGGTTAAAGAAGGAGGCAGATGACATTCCCTTGAACTTACATCAAAAAAAGAAAAAAATGTATTAGTAGGAGTATCACTTGCAACATGGGGAGGTCGCAATCCTATTCTTTAACACTGGTGAGGACAGAGGTGAATTGGGTGATATAATTCAGGCTTCTGTATATTCGTAGACATTGCCAAAGAATTTGGCTTTTCCATGTCTGGAGCAAAAGTGATATTTGGGAAATTATTCAAATTTGGCAAAAAATACTCAGATTACTTGCCTGTCATTTATTTAGATACAGCTCCAGTGGAATACTGCTACAAACCCAAATAGTTATTACAACTTAATTAAAATATGGAGGTTGAAAAAATAACTCAGAGGAGTGTTTTTAGATTTTTGTTTTGACCACTAATTCAGGTTAAAAGTTTTGATTTTTTTATTCTCTAGTTCATTATTGTAGTGGAGAAGCTGTGTGTGTCTATGATATAGATCTATAGGCCAGCCTGTAAATCTGGAATCATGCATTGCTTGCAAACAGCCAGGATAAGATCCTGTTCTTAGTATTCCCTCTGGCTGGTGGTGAGAGTGAATCTTCAGTGACAAGAGCAAGTAAATGAGGAGGAGTTTGGAAATAGTGTCATGGGATTGCTGTGAGATCTATCTCTGTGCTTAGGCCAACCTTATAACATAACCGTTGCCATCATCTGTCTGTGAAAGTCACGCCTTCCCCTCAGTTCTGTAAGGCCTGGCTGTTGGCTAGATGAAGATTTTTTGTATGTGGTTTCTAGGTTAGACTGACTGCTTGCTTCTTTGTCCAAATAACAAACATTCTATTGCAAAAATGATACAGCAAGGCACACTTCGGCCAAGTTTTGTATAGCATCAAAGATTTTTTCTCTCTAAGAAAGGACTAGTGAATTTTAATATTGAAGAAGAAAGCAGAAATCTGAGCATTAGAAGTAAGAAACATGTTTCTAAAGATTACAAGTGAAACAGCAAAATCATTCATTAAAAAAGATTGTAATGAAGACAAGGGATTCAAAAGAAGGTAGAAGGTAGAAGCTATTTAAAGCACAAGAGCAAACTTCTGGTAAAGTGGAAAACATAGAAAGATCAACTTGCCTGCATCAGGAGCTTTTTAGTGACTGGAAAATAATGTAGAGATGCAACATAAATAAAGAGACAAGCATCGATTATGGACACAGCCAAAAAAGCTGTGGCACAGAATGTGTTAAACCCAGTAGAATTTGCATAAGGCAAGAAGTTTCTACTAATCCATTATTAATAAGAGAAACTAAGAAGGAAAGTAAAAACCTTTCTAAATGGGGGACAGTAACTCAAAAATACTGTGGGTTTTCTATCTGCTTCAGACTTCATGTAATAGCTGGGACTAAGTGCTTAATGCAGTTAGTGAGATAAAGTGAAATACATGCCAGAAAGAGGTTATAGAATATTTAAGAAAGGAGTTTCTGAACAGTTGGCCTCGATTGTAAAAAAACAGTGAGGAATGAGCATTTGCAAGTAACAGAAAAGCAAAACTTATCTTAAAACTAAGGAATTTGTAGATCAGTCCCTGTAACTTGGATAACCAGGAAGAAGCTGCAGGAAAACCTTAAATGTTCATTTTCCTGAAAATCTTCAGGATAAGATGATGGTGATAAACGAGTATGAATTTTCAAAACAAGTTTTGTCAAATACATTGAGTTCTTTAACAGAATAGCTGGATAGTAGTTAAAAGGGAAGTAGTAAACGTGATGTAACTGCACTCAGTGTTTCACACTGAAAGAAGGACACTTCTGTAAGCAACCTTGAGAAGCATAGTTAACTTAGAAGTTCCAAGTTAGTTTACTGAAGAATAACATTCCTAGTGAACTTATATTTATAATATTGCAGATCAACTTGGGATAGTTTAAGTGTAATTCTGCAAGGACTGGGCTGGGTCCACATATATTACATGTTTTCATTAACAAGGTGGCTAAGGGAATGAAGAGTGGACTTAGTGAGAGTTTGAATGATGCTACCCTGGTGACAGCTTGAAGTATTTTATGGGACAGCAAAAGCATTCCACCACCACCACCTTCTTAAATTTGGAGAAATGGTCTGAAATCTGCAAGTTGAAATGACAAGTGCAAACGATTACCCTGGGGAAGAAGTCAGCTGTATAAATAAAAATGCAGGATTTCTGGTCTAGCAGTGGTACTGTTCATAAGGCATCAGGAGCTGTAGAGAATTACAAGGGCTCAGCTTGGTATGTAGTTTTGGGCATAACAGTTTAAGAATAGTGTGGACTGAAAAGAAGAACAAAAGGAAACAAGGATTTTAGAATATATAAAAAGAAAGAAACAGCTGTTGACTATAGAAAGGAAAAAATGGAGAAGAGGAACACGATAATGTTTTCAAATATGGAGGAGGTTTTCGTAAGATTATCTGTTGTTAAGTTATTCTTCATATTTGTTAAAAGGAAAACAAATATAATTGGCAAAAGGCAAATTTTTTGTGATATTAGGATAAAAAATCAACCACATAGATGAGTAAACACTGGAACAGGCTACCTTGGGAGGCCACAGAGATTTGTTTATGAACACAGTTAACGACTGATTAGATAAACATCCGTTTGGGCAGTTCTAGGAACATTTATGCTGTTTCAGAGTGGTCAGGAGGGAAAAAGTGACTATGAGGTCCCTTCTTGCCCCACTGGTTATTGGCTTACATTAAAGTAATATTCCCAGACTTCATTGTGCATTTTCTTACTACAAATTGCTTTTTCCCCATTTTTCCCAGATTAGAGTAGAATTGTCATGGTGAATGCTTTTCATATGCAGTCATCAAAACTGGACTGAAATTTGGTGGGGCTTTTAGGCTTCAGGGTTATCTACAGATAATAATCTGACCCTTCTACAGTTTTGCCTTCAGTATCTGTGGAAGGCTGAATATACAAGAGGAGCTATGAATAGTTGTATGCATACTAAAAGTGTTTTCTCACGAGCCGTTTGCATGAAGGTAGTGCATTTAACAGTGATTCAGCTTATCATATCAGCAGGATTTTTTTTACCCTGCCAAATTTATAACTACATTAGAAAGATTTATCTAAATGTAGTATTTTAGAATCTACCTAACAGATTTACATCGTATAATCTGTTCATGAACTAGAACTGAAATATAAGAAATAGAGCAGAATTTTACTGTACAAGATTAAAACTCTAGCAACCAAATTCCATTTGTGCAATGCTCTCTCGTATTAACATTTTTCTCTGAAGAAAGTTGATATGTGCCATAGAAAAACAACCAACCAAGCAGGGAAAAAAATCTTTCTAGAATTTGGTTGTATGGCAGAAATCCACAATAATTTCTCACTGTTAATATAAAATACAATAAAAAAAATATATTAAACATTACTCTTTGTACTTACTATTACTTTTAATATTAATTATTTAAATAATTAATTAATAATTTAAGGAATGCCAATATCACTGTTCCTAGTGCTTTTATGTAAAAAGGTATATCACTTTCTTTTCTTTTGACTCTGTCTGGAGGAGCAATTTACCTATTGTTTTGTCAGGCAGATGAAACTTTGCCTAACCTGTCAGCAGGGGAACAGCCAACCTGACAGGCCACACTTGATTGTGTTGTTAAATGTTTGTGCTGTCAATGTATTCTGTATGCATTTCATATCACGCTGTTTTAACATCAGGATGCATTGACCTGTTCTGGTTATTGCACTTTGGATTTGGGAGAGCTCCGTGAGGCTCTGGAGGTTGCTCCAGCCTTCGAGCTGTGTGCAAGTGAGAACTGCCTGGAGCGTGGAGTGGGCTGGGGTACACCTGGGTGGCAGGAGGCTGCCCCAGGCCTTCACAGCTATAGGGAGTGGACCTCCGGCCAAGCTCCACATAAAATCTGGAGGAAGGAAATTTTCCCCAGGTTCTAGATGAGGCTCTTTAAGATGGCTGCAAGCCAGAAAGCTGCTGGGAGATGTTGGACTAGGAAGCAAGAAAGGAGTAAGCTACCATTGTCTCGGGATACGGATGGGGGGGAGGTAACCTTTTCCATATGTTTTGAGTCACTTAGCCACCTGAGCTTGCTTTCTTAGATAGTTACTGTGTTCAACTTGTATAATTTTTCTGTTCTAATGAAGAGAAGGCTATAGTAAACATAGCTTTAGAGACTGAGTGTGCTTCTGCTGCAATCACATGAAAGAAAAAGCTGGTCCTGTTCCACACCAGGACCCTGTCACACTTTGCCCTTTTCTGAAATCTGATATACTAATGAGTGGAAAATTTGTGAGGGTGATGATGCAATTTTGTGTGACTAATTGCAGTGCTACCTTCTCCATGAACTTCTGCCGAGTGTCCGGCAGTTTTCCTGTAGAAAAGCTGTTCAAGAAAGTGTGTCTGCAGAAAGAACACCATGAAAACTGGAGGGCACTGTGTTGGGTATGTTGAAGATGTGACTCCTGTTGTCAGCTGAAGGGTCCTTTTACAGTAGCTGGTTTAACTGACTGGAATATAAGAACGACCCAGAATATATAGCTGTTTTTCATTGGGCAGAAATCATGTAAATATGAGAGAGCTTTGTAATTTTTCCAGAATTTCTACTCGAGCTTTAGGTACAAGCTGATGGATTTATTCTGGAATAGAGTGTAGTGTGTTCACCTTCTTTAGTTGAAGCACACACACACATACCCCCACCCCCCACCCCCATCCCCAACTGGGTTTGCTGGTTATAAAGGAAGAATGACTTATTTATGTGTTGAACTGACTTTTCCACAATAAGCCTGAGATTCTAAAACTATTCTATCAGATGTCACTACTTTTTAATGTATTTCACAGTTTAAAACACATTTTTTTTTCCAGAGCTGAAATTAGAACTGCTGACAGTAAAGAAATAAAAATGATTGATGAACTGTTTACACTTGACCAGCTGCTAATGAATAATGAATTCTCACTCAATATCTTGTTAGCTTGTGCTGAAATAATACATAAGGCAACCTAGAAAATAGCCTGAAGTTCCTAAAACTACAAAGAATAACAATTTAAGTTATTCTGATGCTTTTGATCTATGAACTGTGATGTAAGTTGTAACTTTTGATGTTCTGGGATGATGTGATTGATAATATAATTTTTGTTTACTCTTTACTGAGTGTTACTATATATTTTATTTTGGCTCAGAGGCAGGGAGACAGGTCACTTATTTTCCTTCTTGGCCCCTGTAGCCCTTGTTCAGGTGGGGCTCTCTGAGAGGAAGGGAGGATGCACTTCCTTTGAGAACAGCTGAGCATACTTAGCTGAGAGAAATTTCTGGAGTTTCCTAAGCTAGGGACTGGCATCTCTTGGAGGAGACTTCAGAGAAAGAAGGTAATAATTCTGTGGATCCTAAGGGAGTTTGATAAAATTATTGCATTTCAACACCCACCCACAGAGAATTCTTAGCCTGCGAACAAGCTTGTAGGAAAGGAAGGGTACATGATAAGCAATGGAAGGATTGGCTGACTAACACTTTGATTTTTAGTTTCTTTTATCCAGCAGGACAGTATTTTTGCTCTTTCAGAATTGTGTTGCAGTAAAGCATAGCTTTGATTCAGTGTCTTTTAGATTCTTTTAAGAAGGTGGAGGA
Source organism: Microhierax caerulescens (assembly GCA_035590215.1). Lineage (NCBI taxonomy): Eukaryota > Metazoa > Chordata > Aves > Falconiformes > Falconidae > Microhierax > Microhierax caerulescens. The sequence goes on from JAVJGJ010000062.1 coordinate 35,626,944, forward strand.
GGTTCTGGTCAAGAGGGGGGCAGTCTCTGGGAGGCTTCTAATAGCCATTTCTCAGTGATACATGAATTTTAAATACTTAAATCACTATATGGATGAGTTGGTTTTTTTCAGTGTGAGAAGGAAGGAGTTACCCTCTCACCAAATATTCTTTCAAGTCAAATATTCTTTCAAGTGTAGGAAATACCTCAGAAGCTGCAGGTGAGTGTTTAATGATGAGTTTAGCTAGTCTGTTGTAGCTACTGTCTATGTCAAACTGCTATGCAAAAACCTAATTTTTATCTCCATTGCTGACTCTTGACTGTCATCTGTGAAAGTGTAAAAATCCCACTAATTTAAAACATCAACTCTTCTAAAGTCAATGGTGGACTTCAACTGAGTTTAATGGAGTCAGAATACCTTGTTTCAAGGAGTTAGAGCTCAGCTCTGTGGATATAAAAGAAAAGCTGTGTAGCAGCTGGTAAAAATAAGGGGGAGGGGGTAAAGAGGCTCATTAATTTTTTTTAAAATATGGTCTGTGTTGAGTTTTTCATGCTGTGCTTTTTGTGGTTGCCTATATTGCCAGACACCCATGTTTATTGTGGCATCTTATAAACATCCTTTGAAAAATATACCCAATATTTTTGTTACCATGCAGTCCTGGTTGTATTTCGTATTGGTAGTGTGTTTTGTGTTTTTTGTTTTGACATCTTTTCTGTGCAGTTTGGCTATTACTTTCTTCTTCTATTGACATTCATGATGCAAGTTGGAAGAATTTCTGCAAAGCAGAGGAAGAAATTGTGGTTTCACCTACCGTTTAAGTGAAGCAAATTAGGAAAAGAAAAAATGTTGAAAAATTGTGTGAATCCATTCTGTTTTCCTCACACGTTCTTTATCAGTATTTTGTGGCAGCTGAAATTTCTGACAGGACTAGACTGTATGGCTCTCTTGGCCTCAGACTGCATGTAATTATTCAGAGTATGCTGTTTCTCCTTGTAGGAAGCCTTATTACCCACAGGCAAATGTAATCTATCATCTTTTCCTTCAACAGTTCCCCTTTTCCCTCAACCCCAAAAGAAATCAGAAAAGATTTATAAGGTTCTGCAGCACACAAAACCTGCTTCATTATCCTTAAATCAAGTGTATCTGATTGCAGAACTCTTATTTTTATAAGAATTTTGGGAGCAGAGTATTTTATGGGTTTTGGTGTGCTTTTACTAAAGGTGAAAAATGCATTTTTAAAGCAAATTCTTTTGCGAGTTATTGCTGCAAGACAGGCTGGCTCCGGGGTGGGGGACCAGGGCTGTGCCCGTGCGTGGCAACAGC
>JAVJGJ010000062.1:35639188-35674528 GCA_035590215.1 Microhierax caerulescens
AGCCCCATCCAGCCTGTGCTTGAACGCTGCTAGGGATGGGGCATCCACAGCTGCTCTGGGCAACCGTGCCAGTGCCTCACACCTTCACAGTAAAGGATTTCTTTCTAATTAGATATCTAATCTCACTCTACCCTTTTTCAGTTTAAAACCATTAACCCTTGTCCTGTCATTACAGGCCCTTGTAAAAAGTCCCCTCCAGCTTTCTTGCAGGCTTGTTTAGGTACTGCAAGGCTGCCCTAGGGTCTGCCAGAACCATTCTCTTCTCCAGGCTGAACACCCACAACTCCCTCAGCCTGTCTTCATAGCAGAGAAACTCCCAAACAGTTTCTTCTGACCTACACCTTTTGTCTTGTTACATCTTTTTCCCCTCCTTAAGTTTGTTCCCTTCTGTCTCTATTTCCTGGAATGGTCAGGATCTGACCACCTGCCGTGATTCTTTTTAGAGTAAGTATTTGGGTGAGGAGACTTCTTGGTCACTGCAGTTCATACCACAGTTCATTTGTAACCGTCAGGTAAAGCTGCTACCAACTGTTGCTTTATTGCTGTCTGGGTGTGCTGGATCACTTTGGGGTTCTCAGGTTGTACTCCTGGAATAGATATTAACCCTTGTGGCATGGTGACTAAACACAGAACATCCATGTTTCTGCTTTCTCCTTTGCATTTTTCCTTCCTATTTTCCTCCTGACAGTAGTAAGTGTCTCAGTAAAAGCTCTATCTCTATAAACCTCCTATTCTTTGACTTTTTTAAAGCTCAAGTAAGAAATACCATGGTATTTGTAATGATAGCTCTTATCTCTTTGACAGCAATTTTGGAGTAAAAGAACACGGCATTGTTTAATTACTAGTGATGTGTGAACTTCATATTGTTTGGAGTTTGGGTTCAGATAAGTATCCAAAAAGCCTTGGCTTATCTCAGATTTACAGTTGAGAAGCCTTAAAATTGCAATTACTATTCAGAGAAGCATCTATCCTGCAAGCTGATTTCCATTGCATAGTATTAATTATCTGTACAGTGTGTGTCTGTGGGTAAAAGTTCCAGCAACCCATTATCTTTTCAGTAAGGAAGTCTAAAACTCCAGGCTTGTTTTACATAGAAAATGTAGCTAAAAAGCTACATTTACAAAACTGTATAGTGAACTAGAGTTTTTTTTTAAATAATTCTTTTTGGTCCTGATAAAAATGTAATCCAGTGTTTGGGATGTTGATGTTTTTGCATTTATGTTTTGATCCTCACTGGCAGTTGAATATTTACTACAGATTAAAAAGAAATTTTTTTGGTGGTTTTTTTTTTGTGGGTTTTTTTTTGTGTTTTTTTTTTTCTTTGGTTTTGTTTGGTTGCTTGGTGTTTTTTTTAATGAGACTGAGAATTTGGTTCTGGCTTTTCTCTAGCAATTTCAGAGACCTGCAGGAAATAGGTTAATTTATGCAGACTGCAGAAGTATATTCACTGCTAAACAGATGTGAACTGCTTGGGGAGGGGAATGCTTCTAGTTAAAGATTAATATCTGGGCAATCAGCAAAGATGGGAAGGGTTCTAGGAAAGGCATGCAGCATTTATTAAGTTTCTGGAGTTGTGGCTGTGTTCTTATCTGATTGCTTGACATTGGCTTGGCTTTCATAAGGAAGGGAATGGCATTTTTTTCCCTCAATTTATTGTACTTAGAATTAGAGGCAATATTTTCCGTCCAATAATTTTGGTATTTTGTTAATTTTGTTAAATTTAATGGACATGGGGAATTCAAAACTCCTGGGGGGATTTCAGGACTGAACCATAGAATCCTGGAAATGAAAGGGTGGAAACTAAAGATGTAAGGGCATAGCCACAGATCTGGATTGGCTTAAGAAAGCAGACATGGGAAAATACAATAGGGCAAAGGAATATTATGCATGGAGATGGCAAAGGTAAGAAGCTGAAAAACAGAAGCCCATGAACAGCAGGGAGGAAAATAAGTAAACTGGGTTGCACACTGAAATAGAAGAATAAAATGAGGTGAAGGATGGATGGAAGTGATGGAGTTGTGATGTATAATTATGAAAATGTACAGAATATCAGAATGTCATTACAACATAGGTATGGGAATATAATATGTCAGCATATGATCAACATAAAAGAATGAAATCTATTGCATATAGAAGTCAGTGAAATTCTGCTATTGGCTTCAGGAAAAAAAAAATCACAAAACCAAACAAACCAAAAAACAAGCCCTTGTAATATATATCAGGGAGCCATAAAGATTTTATTGGCATGAATCAAAATTAAATGCTTTATTCATGATTACTGTGAAGAGTCCTGTTGTTTCAAATGAACCTCAAAACAAACCTGATCCTTTACCATTTATTGTTTTTTCTTTGTGATGTATTTGCCATATTACTTAAATTTATTGGAGATTAGATTTTAAATAGTACTATTTTTGAATCCTTATGCATGTAAAACAGAAATACACTTGGAAGGAATAAAATACCTTGGGTTTATTAGTTAAAAAATATATTAGAATAAATTATAATTAATATATTTAAGAAATCTTATCTAAATTGACTTTCATGAATCTTAACAACCTGATTTCAGACTTTGAATTACAAGTGAAGGCAGTTTCTGTCTTCATTTAGGAACCCCCTGAATTCCTGGTTTTTCTCCCATTTCCTGTAGCTGTGAACCTCACTATTGAACGTTATTCTGAGCAAAGTATCACTGAACCCGTTTTATTCATATTTACTAGCCAATATTTCCAGGATATCTTTGATTCTTCTCTGAATACCCATGTTTCCTGCAAGCTTTCTTATTTGCAGATAGTTTGCTTTTTTAGCAGTTCCTGTTTTCTTCCAATACCCTAGGTAGGTCATGGAATACTTGAAGTCCTTCACAGGGTTCTGGTTTATTGATAAAGCTGCACAAGAATTACCTGAACACTCATTCAAGCTTCTTAACTGGCTTCTCCTTGAAGCTGAGTCCCTGTTCCTTATGGAGTCTTAGGACAAGACTATAGCAAGATTATTCTGTACCTTTGCCTATGTCTCCTGCTCCTGTTCCCCTGTGTTTAAATCCTCTGTGATTTAGGCAGATCTTGCATGTAACAAGTCCCTTATTTTCTCTCTTAAGAAGCATATCCACTGGCTTTCTGTGAAAGCCCTAAACCTGTCTGATGGGTATGGTTATGAAAAGAAAGTACCTATCTGACCATGATCTCATCCCATTTCTTTCACTGTCTGCTGCTTCAAGCATGTATTTACTTAAAAGTGCTGTACTGTGAAAACAAGGAGGGTAATTAAATTCAAGCTTCTCTTAAAGGAATAGGTCATAGCCCATTTGCGACGGTCATGGATTTACAGTTCAGATCCTCCTAGCTCCTCTACTAAAATATATCTCACCCATGGGGGTAAGGTTGCCAGAAGTTACTTTTTGTTGTTATTGGTATTTGCATACACTGTGAGGAGGCCTTACTGTAAGGCGATGAGTACCTCAGATTAAACTCTGGTCTCTTTAAAGGGCTGGAAATGGATGGCTGCTAAAATTGCTAGTCACTTTTAAAGATCTTAGTTTTTCTTTAAACTTCTAAATTCTTAAGTGGTTGTTCTTTAAAACTTGTGTCTACGTATTTCAACCTTTCAAAGTCCAAATTCTAAAGCCTGGAAAAGAGCAATATGTTGTTAGATCAGCTGGTGAGAACTTTGGCATGAAATGTCATAAGGCATTGGTACTAACTTGCCCAGCTTTACTTATGAGTGACAGGGAGGAGTTGTGCAAGTTAAGAAATGCAAAGGGAAGGATGTTTTCAAGCTTTTCCTGCTTCTTTCAAAACTCATTTCTACTCAGTTCAGGCTGTAATTAAAAACCTACCAAAAGTGTAAGCAGTAACAATAGCTTTTTCAAATAGCAAATTTTTTCTTCACACAAATGTTAAATTAATGCCCTCTTGGTGAGAAAGAATTGTGTTTTCTATTCAAAGGGCACATCTGTCCAGATGTTGTGTGTGACTTCAACATTAATATTTCTGTGACTCAAGAACACTTAGTTTTCTTCTGTGATTTTTCTTCTCTGCAGTAAATCTAGGCAATAAAGTAAAACAGTGATATAGTTAATGTACTTTGCTTGGGTTTGGTATTTTTTCTATTCCAACATGTTCATCTCTGGTTACCTACATTGGGGTCCCACATTGTGAGAAATAATGCAACTGAAACCAAACATGTATTATTTTGAGCCCAGTCTTCACTGCCATGTTACACTAAACATGTCCTAACTCTACATTCTTATCAGAGAAAGACAAGAGTGAGGAAGCAAAGGACAGATGAAAAGTCTGCATCACATCTGTGTTTTAAGCTTTTTAAACCATCTGTTCAATCACAGTGAACATGAGGACCACTTGTCTCCATGGCAATAAAAGAAACTTATTATTTCAAAGCTCCTGTTGAAGTAGCTGCTGCTTCTAGACTTTACTTGTTCTAGTGGCTGAATGTTCTGTGTTTGTATTGATACCAAAAAAAAACCAACCCAACCCCAAAACTTTAGTAAGTGCATGATTAGAATTATAGTCCATAAGTAATAATATTCTTACCTGTTCAATGTTTAACATTAATTGTAAGTAACGTATGATGCAGCATATTCCCGGAGAGAGAAGGGTGGTGTTAAAAAGTAAAAATCACCTTTAGAAACAAAGACCAGTCCTTTTGAACCACTGTTGGATTCCATGAGAAAACCGTGCAAATTTTTTTAAGATATGTCAATGTAGATTTGGTATCTTAATTTTAAAGTAGAAACAATTGGCAAATATTTTTCAGTAAGTTGGCATCTCAAAAAACTGGTAAAGGTCATTGTCAAAACTAGTATATTCAAAGTGAAGAGCTGCTAACAGCTGTTAGGGAGTGTCACCTCTCTTTTTAAGAGTTAGAAATAAGGAAGAGGAAGAAGCAGAATAAAAAGTTTTTATTTTTCATTCTGATTCAGTTTGTTGGGGTGCAGACTAATAATGAGCTCTGGTTTCCTAGTTGCTGGACATATTGTCTTGCATGTTAGTTTTCTTAAAATTTGAACAGGGTGACATTTGCTTACCGCCTTTCCTTCCTGCAAGGAATGTGGCATTTGTGGGATGAGAACAACTTGCGACTTGATTAGCTTTAATTGCTTGCTTGGCTTTGAAAGCAGTATGCATTACATCTTATTTTAGTTAGACATTCATGTTAGCTATTAATGTTAAATATTGAACAAGTTATAAATACTGTTCTGTCTGCCAAGGTAAATATCTGCCCTGCCTTTCTGAGGTATTTTATATGTTTGAGTGGGTGAGTTCTTTTGGTTTGGTTTGGTTATTTTGGTTGGGTGAGAATTTTTTCTTTTTTAAACTGTAACAGTCTGCAGTTTTGATTTTATTTTTTTAATAACACAGTCCTTAAATTCTAATGTAGTAAATTGTATTAGGGAAGTAGGCGTGGGAGTGTATGATTATGAGTAAAAAATTATATCCTTTCAGTTGATGCATTGTTTGAAATTTGCTTCATAATATAAATAATGAAGTGCATATTGCCCTAAAGTATTTCCAAAAACGTTACTACAATTAGATCTGTATCTCAACACTGTCCTTTTTAGGTTTCTCATTTGTTTTTCATTGGTATACAAAACTTGGTATTTATTGATAGACTCTGAAGGAATCATTACTGAAGTACAATTTAAAAAAGACAGCTCTAAACTTTGTGGGACTAAAAGTAAGTCAACACAGATAAATGTTTTTGCTTTGAACTGAATCCATCATTTATCCAGTATCTAAAGTATTAGATAGCAAGCCTTTGTTACATACAGGAAAAGGTAGCTATTTTTGTCTTAGTGAAGTTTGTTGCATCTTGGAGAATCTGACTTTCATACGGTATTTTAGTTATAATTTGTTATTTAACAATCATTAGATAATCTTTAAATATGGAGATTTTGCATGAATAAAAAGCATATGAAAAACCCCACCTTTGAAAAGTAAGTTATGTATTTGTAGAGACATCTCAAAGAGAGTATGTTTGTAAGCCACGCATACGTAGACGTGGATATATTGTACGCTTTACACTTAAAAGTCTTGTGGACAAGCTCTAAAAGAGTTCAGTGCAACTCCTTCCCTTCTCTGAAAGCTTTAGAATACTAAAAAAGGACACTAGAATTCATTGGTATATGCAGAAGGAAAGAGAGCTGAAAGGAAGAAACTGATGAGATTAGTCTGATTTATAATTTGTTTCATTTTACAGATTTTCATTAAGCATGTTTGTTTTGGTTGATAATTAAATTGTTTGGCCCATCATAAGGCTGTAAGTAGTTTTTTTGAGGATATTCCTCAGAGGTTAGATTCTTATATATTGGATAGGCTTGTGTTGAGTGTGATTAATCTGATCTTATTTTCTTTATCCTTCTCTAATTATTTTAATGTAACAAGCAATTTTAAAATCCCTTAAGTGCTATAACAGACAATCTCATTACTTTTCATCAGGATTGTTTACAGAGAAATAAACCAATGCAAAATAAATAACGTGGAATAAACCAGAAGTTGAAATATTACATGCTCCATTCAGTTCAGCCTCTGAAGTCACAAGCCTACCTTAAGAAATAGAGGGTATTTTTGTTGATAAAATCTAGCTTCTTGTTTACTTTCTGGTGTGCCAGCTGTAGGGAATATTATATAGCTTTTGCATTTAACTATAAAGACTGGGTTCTAACTTTAGCGAAAGCTACAGTTCTTAAAGCTCCAACAGTAGAGGCTTTAAGAAATATCAGGAAATATGATAATACTGATGATATAGAATGTCTCCTTTTTTCCAGTTTGCTCTTTCTCTCTCTTTTATTTCCCAGCTGTTAACCTCTTCTTACTTCTCTTGATTTATTGTTTTCCCTGTATTTCTGTCTTTAAGAGGAAGCATCCTTCTTACTACTGACCATATTAATAATTTGTGTAACCTCTCCATCTTCCAGTTATATTGCTTTTGGCTGCCTTTAATTTATTATCTCATTCACCTTTGCTTTTCTTTGTATTCTACTGTATCTCTTTGGCTACTCTCCAGTAAGGTGCCAGAGTGCTCTTTTTCCTTAAATGTCGTAGCCCGGAATAGGCTTTCTTGATTCCAGGAAAGGAGACAGGAAAGCCTGGTGATGCTGAGACAAACTCACAGTGAATCCACCTGCTGTTTTAAATCTTGAGCATTAGCTTTTAGCCCTTGATGTTTAAACAGTTCTCCTGCTGAATGGACTGTGATTGTGGGTTTCATAGCTGCTCCTGCCAGCTGTTGCATGCAATTGTGACTAGTCTACTAGAATAAGCTGATGAGACATCCACGTAGTTAATCTAGTATTTGTATCAATTGGAGTTGTATGGGTCAACAGGGCCAAAAGATTTATAGATTTGAAGGGAAAAGAGTGTGCATTATCTTTAAGAGCAAAGAGAAGGTCTTATTTACTCTGCTATTTTGATTTTTCTTTCTCAAAATTTGGGGCGCAGAAAACTGAATTTAACACAAACCTGATGTATTTCATTTGAATTCTATGTTAGTGACAGCTTGAAATTAAACTGAGTCACTAATTTAAAAACCACAAAACCCAATCAAAACCTGATGCTCTAAATCCTCTTCTGAAATTTCTGGGGAAGAGTTTTTCCAATCACATCACAGAATCCTGTCCAGTGTTCTTGTAACTGAAAAGTCATCATGCCCTCTCTGCAGTGCAGGTGTGTTGGCAAAGCCCCTCATGCAGATGCAGCCAAGCTTGATTTTATTAGCTTAGCTTGTATCACTCAGGATGTTCTTCAGCTTGTGCAGGAGGTCTGCTGTTAGACTGTTCTGATGAGTATGATTGCTATTACAGCGCTCTCAGCTGACTTTGAGTAATATTGAGGCATTTGATGTCAGTGATATGTTATATCAGGAGTATTTCTATGTATTAAAGTCTCAAGTCCCAGGAACCTTGAAAGTGTGTAAGAAAGGTTAAAAAGCCAGTAACCCCCCTACATCAACCTCATCTTACCCTTGTTTGACACCTCTTTGTACTGTTGCACTATTTTGTGAGGCAATGCTGATCAGTATTTTAGGTTGGCTAAAGCATACATAGATATATATGGCATGTGTGAATTCATTTAAAAGGCATATCAGGAAAATACATCCTTGCACGTACGAAACTACTTATAAGGAATGAGAATGTTAAGCGTGTGTGAATCTGTCTTTATTTTCAACCGTGTGGCAATATAAATGCCTCACTTTACATTTTATCAGTTTCCATGGAGTAGTGTCCCCTTGTGCACAGTGTTCTCAAATTAATAAATAAAATTTTTAAATCTAATTTAACATTCATAGCTTACAACAGCTTATTATATGAGTAGTGTTATTTCAATGACTAATCCAGACATACCTGTCAGAGATGGAAAACCTATACTGAGATTGCTTTGATCTGTTTGCTGATTTTTATGGTTTCAAAGTCCCTTGAAGTACCTGACTGAAATCCAGATTTGCTCCACATGCTGAGTTTTGCATTTAGAACTTTAAATTAGTTGGAAGACATAGACAGATTCCCTTGGGATTCAATAATTTCTTGAAGCTTAAATGGTTTGTTTATTGTAGGAAGTGTTCTACATTCAAAATCTATTTTGCAATGTATAATGCATCTGTTGTCATTGAAAAAACTTAGTACATGCTGCATACAATTCCAGGTATTTTTCTACCACCCTTCCTTTCTTGTTCCCTCTCCCCACCAAGCCAATAAAGGCTACTTTTTGTTTCTGTTATTGTTGCTCTTAAGTACACTTTGCTTTGCTGGAGAGGCAAGAGCTGGGAGCTCCTGGCTTGGCTAGAGGCAAGTTAGTGCTGTCAGTGGTAATTTGCAGCTGTGTGTTACAGTGAGTGTTATGCTGAAACTCAGGCAATGCCAAGATATCACAGAATGGAGGGTGGAGGCAAACAGGTTGAGGGGGTTTAACTGGGGTGTATACAGTCACAAAACAACAGTTAGACATTAGGTGTCCTTGTTCTGTGAGGTGGGTTTCTGTTGCTCAAACAGTACAGGTAGGGAGTGGAAAGAATTGGAATCATCATCTATCTATTCACACAGTAACTAAAATAGGCAAAACATGAATTCTCCGTATAGTTACCACTACAGTTTAGTTAAATAACTAGTGTATTGCTCTTTTCTAATTGTTTTAACAAAGGCATTTTCATGTGTCTTAAAAAAAAACTTCTGAATTATGCCAAAATGCTAGTGCAGTTGTGGCAGAGGCTTTTTTTGGAATGAAGTCCTCTTTGTTAGTGGTAGAAGAATTGACATATTCACCCAGAGAGAAGAGACTTAGGGAGAAACAACTCAAAACACAGAAGAAATGACACTAAAAGTCACATTTCTAACTGGAAACCTATAAAATTAATAGATAATAATGTATCAAAAATATTAAAATATTTACATTTAATGTTCAGATAAAATATTGCTTTAACAGACTCAGTTCTTGGAATTCACCATGCGATGAGCAGTGTTTTGCTTATTTCTACAAGATCATGTAATTTCATAAATCTAACTGGAGTGAAGTATTTCCAATTACATTAGTGAATAAGCTCTATGTAATTATTTAAGTAAATTAAAGAAAGGTCATTATTAAAAAAAATAATGACATTGTAAGAGAAGGTTAATACCAGATGCAGTTTGAAAAGCAAGAGCAGGGTTTAATATAATTGGTGTAACTCATGGAATGGGAAGCATGGGGTATGTGGTTCTTTTAGTTCTCAGGAAAGAGTCTTAATGTTTACCTGACAAATATAAAATTGTTATTTTCTGATGTGACAGTAGTAATGACACAGCATTTGTTTTCCTTAACCAATCCATCCTCTACATATATTGTTTAATATTTGCGCTAGTGAAAGGATTTTCTTTCTTTAAACTTCTTTCTTTCTGTGAGTGTAAGTGGTCTTCATATCATGTTTTATCACTGTAATATTCTAGAAAGAAAAAACCCTGTTACATTCCGAAGCAGTATATGCTAGATTATTTCTATTGATGAGAAGTATTAATATTTACATGTTAAAATGTTTCTATCATGCGCATCAGTTGCATTGCTCCTAAGATATTTGTGTGGCACTCAGACTGGATGTTTGTTCATCTGTTCATAATGAAACAATTCTTCAGTGCAGGGCTACACATTTTGCAGGGCAAGAAAGCATATTTTGGCCAATTTTAATACTAATCCTTTTAAAATCCAAGCCAAACATTTAAAGCATGAAGTGGCAGTTTATTGATAGCCAGACTGTTCATAATACTTTTCATTCTTAAATGCTGCACTGGTTAGTTACTGTGGCAGATTTTCAGTAAAATTATAGTGAGTAAGGAAGTCTATGGACAACACACTGTGAGAGTTAGAGGTATGCAGGCAAAGAACCAAAGCTGAGTAGAGCAGGTGTTTTTTTTAAAAAAAAAAAAAGTCCTGGAAAAGTTGTCATAGACCTTTTTGGTTCGTTAAAGATGACCTTAATTGCTGGCTTGCATGGTTCACAGAACTGGGACTTGATTTCAGAGTTTTGGATATTCAGGTGACTTGTGCTTAGCCCACTGTGGTAGTTGCCAAAAGCCATTATGAGGCTGCTCTGTTATCTTTGTACAGCAGCCTCCTTTATAGCCCTCATGGTACAGAATCTTGATAGGACTACTATAAAAAAGAGACTCTTTCAGTCTGTATCTGGGTTATTATTCCCCTTCACAGCTCTTTTGGCAAGTGGACCTTAAAACCCCATCCTCCTGTTGATACCAGTGTTATTCCTTTCAGATTTGTCCAGATAAAGTGTATTTCCCCTTTAAAGAAGTCCTCAAGCAGTGAGGGAAATAAAAACTGTTGAGGATATTTATGTAGAGCCAGTAAGTTAAACCTTTGGTCACTTTGATCTTTTATAGTACCCAGTCATGCAAATATGTTTACTTTCTTATATTAACTGTGGAAAGAGACATCAATATGTACTTACTACATAGCTAATTTTGGTTGGTTTTCTTTAGGTCAAAATGGAGTCATGTTACTGTGATTAAAGAAGCAGCTTCTACTATTTTTGGTATTGTGGGTAGGCAGGGGATGGTTCTTTTCAGAACATGTAACCTGAGATATTAAACAGTATTAAAAGCCCCCACATACATAACAGGAAACCAGCATGAGTTTAAAGGAACACACAAAATGATGATGAGCAGCACTGCCAGCACTTCTAACAGATTGGGCCTGGAGAAAAAGACTGGAGCCTGAATATTTTTGAAATATTGAACATAACAAAAGTAACAAGTGAAAATATTACAGCACATGTAATAAATGTATTCTACTTACATAATTCTATATGGAAACATCTACAGAATTTGTAAGAGAAGATGTGTTTATGCTCGGATAGCTTATTTGCTGTTAGAACAAGTGGGGAAACTGTAAACCAAGAGAAGCTTAGAGGGCTCAAGAGCTAGGCATAGTAAACCAGGCTAGCTGTGTGCAAGGAAAAATTAAATACAGGTATACTAGATGTTCCTAAATTTGCTTGGCCTAATGTCAGTATTTACTGCCTCCAGGAGGCAAGAGGGGGAAGGCTGTTCTGGTAATAAAGGGTAGTACGCTCTGTGTTTGAGAAATATGAAAATGATATGTGAGCCATCCAGGTAATGGGTGCGTGCATGTTAAAGATAATAAAATAGTGATGCTTTTTAAAATGTTGAGAAACATGCATTCTGAAGCCTGCACTCTACCTGCACTCCTGATGATAGAATATGAACTTCCACTGAGATGGAAATTAAAAAAATTGAGAGATTTTGGATACACAGTGAATTTGAATGAAAGATAATTTAGGCCTTTTGAAGATTTTTCACAGCACTCAAGCATTTTCATTTTCAATTAAAATACTATGTTCTGTTTTTGTTGCATGCTGTATGAATAATCAGTCACAACAATATGAATTAGCAAAATTGATTTTAGAGAAATCAATTAGAGTTCAAAAATTACAACAGTATATTAAAATTATAATGGGATAATTTTCCTCTAATCCAAACGTTCCAGAATTTTTAGTGAAATATCATGATAGATTTTTTTTAAAAAAATTTAATAGAATTCATTAATTGGAATTATCTGATGGAGAAATTAATCCACCTGTTTCTGACCAATTCTGAGCACCTTGAGAATAATTCCAAAGATTGGTTCCTTTGCTGAGGCCAGATCATGCCATTAGCATGATGATATTCATAGAATGGTTTGAGTTGGAAGTGACCTTAAAGATCATCTAGGTCCAATGCCCCTGCCACAGGCCAGGGACACCTTTTGCTAGAGCAGGTTGCTCACAAAGTACTGTTGCATCTCATCTGAGACATCAGATTCAGACACAAAAGGCAATCTAGCAACAATAGATTGCGTTACTAATAGTAGTAGTGCAATGCTTAGTGGATCTTAGTAATTAAAGTACTTAAATTATCATGAAAGAACATGGATAATCATAGTGTCAGTTCTTTATCATCTAGCTGCTTGATCAAACCATTGTCTGATGTATGTTACACACCAGTATGTGGCATGGATCCCTGTTTTCTTCCTTTCAATTTCCTTAGGCTGTTCTGGGTTCTTTCTCTTTTGGAGTATAGTGATAAGAAAATAGGTGTGGACATTGACTTGCCTCGTATGTATGGCTCTGATGGCCCCTATTCTATATAGTTTTAGGAGCTTTAGGGCAAAAGATGTTATAATTAAAGTGGCTTTATGTAATCATAAATTTCTGGTTTAGTACTTAATAGCCATAAAGAAACAAAAAGTTCAATTAGTATGTGTCATGTCTTTGGAGTGTTCACTTGCATGGGATTGCTGACCATAGAACAGTAACAGCTTACTTGCATTTGCTTGACACTTTGATTCACAGCTCAAGTAGTGCCTTGTCAGTGAAGGAAGAGCAGGATTTTCCTCCATTTAGTTAGTCACCATGGAGTGCTCTTGTGGTTCTACAATCCTAAGCAATACAAGATCACTTCTGAAAAACTGCTTTTGAATTAGAGGATGCTGACATGCGTTTGGACTGTTCCATGTGAAAGTACTGCACAAAGTAATGTTTGTGGGTCTGATCTTAGAAGTCCTGCAGCAGACTCAAGGCCTTATTTGGAGAAGGATATACGAGCTTGAATGGCTAAAGAACCTGAATCAGGGAAGGCAACTCCAAGTTGTGTTCCTTAGGTTTTTTGACCTGTAAATTTCTGCAGTGCTGCAATTCAGTGTTGTTTGTCAACTCAGAACAGTCCTAATTTCTTTAACACCTAAATCTAACTAAAACCCACTAAAAACTCCTAACACCAGGGAATCCCATCAGCTGTGTTGAGTGATGTTTGGACCTGGAGGTTGGATTAAGTGGTGCTGAACACTGCAGGAATGGCATAGATGTTTGCTTACAACATTGGCTACAAGTGCTGATAGCACTGTATTTCATCCAAAGAATCATCCAAAGCCCTTGTTGGGCTTCTATCTTTTAGGAGACCGCTGTGTGATCTCACAGAGGATTGTCTTGGCTAACTTTACCTTCTACAAAACTATATCTAAACCCATCTTCTATGAAGACCTTTGTGTAAAACTTTCATTGCAAGAATTTGCATGAGAATGACCAAAACAATTTCTCATACAACTTTTCCAAAATCTGGATGACAGATGGGCTGAAAATATGACCAAATTTCACAATCAGATGTCACAGGTAACATCTAATAAAATGTACAAACCAAAATTTTAAGTATTTGGGCAGAATTTCTTTAGGGTGATTTTAGAAGAAAAGAGAAATATTTTATATAACTTCATATGACAGAGATGTTTTCTGCTTTTTAAAGAATAGTTTGCTATTTATTGTTTTGTTCCTTTTGTTAATGTGCTTCACACATTAAAAATAGATGAACAGAGAACTATTGAGCTGAGCTAACCAAAGACACAGATGGCTAGTACAGAAATCTGCCAGTCTCTCGAATCTCTTTTGGAAAACTCCTTGTGAAAGTCTTTTTACCTTGAAGCTAGTGAAGTTAACTGGAATGGATTGCATGTTTGTTTTCCAGCAATGGATTTTACAGTTGTACAGACAATTTCTCTAACCTTGTGAACATTAATAGCACACTTGATAAATCACATAAGGATTCAAAAGTAACAGTATTGTTCAAGGGAAAGATTTGATTACAGGGAAGCTGATGGAGATTTCAGTGCTGTTGAGATAGTTCATTCCTTTATGCACTGCATCTGTGGCACCTGCTCCTAAATCAGGCAGCTGGCTTTGGAAATCTAGACATTTATTAGGACACTTTATGCCTCTACAGTGGTTTTGTGTCCCAGCCACACAGGTGGGTCCTCAATTGTAATTTGGCTTCCACAGAGCCATCTGGGCAGCAACAGTCTTTGACTTTATCTACACTCTGGATTTGGCATTGATAGGAAATGGATCTGGAGAAGGGAAAGTGCTGCCCAGGGAAGATTACTTTTTCCTAGGACTAATTCAGGACTTGGTGGAAACTCTTAGTTTGGCACTCTGTTGGAAGAGGAAGGTGATAAAATAGTTGTCATGATTTTTGGAAGATACAGCCAAATTACCGATTGCTGAAGGCAAATGTGCTAATTTCACATGGATGAAATTCTGTAGTAAGTGAAGGCTGGCTTGAGAAGGAAGTTACTTTAAAGCAAGCTGGTGTGTCAATTGATTTATGCTGCAGTGATTGCCCGAGAAAATGCTCTTGCTTTACTGTCACAAGGTAATCATTTACACAAGGTAATCCTTGTTAGTTTTCCTGCCCGTTAAAATAGTACCTTGGATTTTCTCTGTCAGTGTTTTCACTGTTCCCTGTGGTATCAAAGAGGTGCTGTATCTGAAGATGGTGTCCTTGGCAGCACAGTGAAATGCACTGGTGAGGCTTCTAGCAAAGGTACTCCACTCAAGGAAGTAAATCTCAGCCTACAGTCCAATGAAAATGCTCTTAAGGGAGTTTGTATGTTACACACTGTGGTACAGAGTTGCTAACTCAAATCCCACAAACAATATAGTCATATTAGATCTGTGTGTCTTAGTAACAGTGCCAAGCCATTGCCTTTTGTTTATAAGCAAGCTCAGTCAGGGTTAGATTACTTACCTTCTCCATTGCTCTGTGTTCTACAGTGCAGTTTTACGTGCAGTGTCTTTTAAATCTTCTAACAGTGATAGCTTAAAATTGGCTTATATAGAAATAATAACTTGTGGTTTGAATGTAAGGTAGCAATTTGATAACACTGTATTCAGTGTTACTCTTGTCTGTATGTTACTGAGAGAAGGGATGGAAAAATTCTGTTGCAACCTCCTCCAGAGATAGGATGGTAACTTGTAAATAGCACAACAGAGAAAGGAGAAACAATTAATTTTAAACTCGGGTTGAATCTGTAAGCTATATCACTCAGCGTCCTAGGTATCCATCTTTTTCAGTACATGCTGTCATTCAGTTTATGGACTAAATGTAAAAATCGCAGTAGAGCTTTCAAAACACTCTTATGAATTCATTTTCTGAAAGGTAGTTATGCACTTTGAATAAATGGCACACATTATCGTTTTTGTTTAGAAAGAGAAACTTTACCAAGCAAAAAGTGAGAAGGGTAAAATTTCACCAGTCAGGGAAGCTATTGTATTGCTGGGCTGATTATTTGCATTAAATTGTTGATATGTTCATTTGTTCTTTATGACATAGTCTGTTTTATTCCATAAGAACAATACCTACAGCTTAAGGGATTTTCAGTTTCTGAGATTTTTTAGGTTCTGTTTTTATTCAATTAGTATGTGGTGCTTTCACTCATGTTGACTGAAAGGAAATGAGGAGACAGAAACAGAAAAACAGAAGAAAATATCCTTAAAGCATTCTAGTCTCTACCCTTCATCTACCTACCTGTCCTTTCTCTTCCTTTCTGTCCCTGGAGATGTTTGAGCAACATGTGCTACTGCTTCATATCACCCCTTTGCTTCCCTGCAGCAAAAACACATAGTCTCTAGACTACAGCATTTTTACTGCATGTGAGGAAACCAGATTGTTACTCTTGCTGCATTTCCTGTACTACTTTGACTGATACTGCTCTGCTGCCCCCAGGTCTGAATGACATTGACCTGATACTTACAGCCTGGAAAAAAAAGCCAGTGTGAGCTGTACAGAAATCTCATGGCTAGTGCAAGGAAATCATTAATGCTTGCAGCTTGTTTGGGTAAAAAAAGGAGGGGAACGAAATTGCAATTTAGCCAAAATATGAGAAGCGTGATGATACTGCTAGGACAGGACCTTTACTGAAAAGCCATGCAAATGTACATGTTGTAAGTTGTTTTTAAAAAGCTAAGCTTGTCTAGCTGTCCGATTGGGGAAAATGAGTGCGGTGAAAGCAGTAGTATTTGCTTAATGATAGGTTTTCAGAGTTATGGGAATCTTTGCCATTGTCAAGCTCTCTGTCTTTGTTAATTTCCTTGTTGAAAACAACCTTTTAGAGAAAAACTCTCCATCAGCAAAACAGTTTTCCTGGGAAGTATTGTGGGTTTTTTTAGTTCTTTTTAAAGTGTGGCATAATGTATTGATGTATCTCTCCAGTGCTGGTGTCCTTGGTCAGGGGTCCTTTTTAATCTACTTTTGTGCTGTGATTGTAATACATTGAGTTCTGTGCAACATCATGGTAGCTATTCAGATAAATGCTTTCCATTTCCATTTCTCCTTTACCTGAGGTAACACAGCATTACTTCCTACACAGTTGTGTCTGTTAGTGACTCTCACAGAGTGTCCTCTTGTACGTCTGTGGCACAGCACCTCACTTATTTGTAAGAGCTCCATTATATAAGCATGGTAACATGAGAATTGGCAGAGCTTTTTATTTATCTTCATTTTACTTTGTAATCATAAATATGCCTGTTCAGTGGATTGTCCTAACATCTAAAATATATGCAACAAATGTAGGTTTTACTGAATTTTGTGGGATCTGCTGCTTTGATGGGTAGAGCAGTGTGTCCCTTTGTAATTTTTTTTTTTTCATGTTGGAGGGTTATTAATACTCAGCTGCCTCTCTAAATGTTTCTCTTCAATCAGGGCCAACTGTAACTTGATGGAACAGGTGGTTGCTTAAGCAGCAAATCATTTAACATAAAGCTCCGGCCAGAATGTAGCTTCTTATAATTAAAAGACTCATACTGCTACTGCCAGCCATCTTTTCCCTTGCTCAGCATTGCACCACTGTTTCAGACAGAATGTGCGACAATAAAAAAAGAACATCTTCAATATTAACCCTGCCTCACCCAAACATTTCTCACATGTGTTTGATATTAGCGTGATGTAAGACTGGAGGGACCTGCTTTCCATGTCTCAGGAGAAAGTATTTCTTTTTATTTCTTTTGGAGATGGCAATCTTTTCTTGTTGTTTTAAGGGGAAAAAACCCAACCCAAGCATATGATTCTGCCTTTACGTTGCAAAATGCTGTCACTCAGGGACTCCAAAGGCAGGTCATGGAGTGAATGTTTGGATTACATGTTACTGCAGCATTGAATAGCCACTGATGCTGGGGCACAAAGAGAAAGGTGCTTTATGTTCTCCTTCTTACCTAAAGTCCTGACTGTCTCAAAGGCTGGTCCTCCATATTCGGAGGCAGTGACTGGCAGGGAAGGAGGACTGTTACCTGTGTTGGCAAGAGGTCCACATAGTGGACATACAATGTCCACTTTTTTTCCTCAGTAATTTGAGGACATATTCAAAACTTCTAGCATACTTACTCCTGGTGAATAGTTGTCAAAACAAACCAGCCAGCCAACCCTGAAGCTAGTTTTTTTGGGAGGTTTTTAACAATTAAGCTGTTATTAACTTCCTGGATGATAGAGTCAATATTACTTTCCAGGCAAGCAAATGGACTCCTCCATCACCTAAGCAGGTAGTCTGGTCCACTGACCATATTATAATACTGTATACTAGCATGATTGTTAATCATATAAAAATAACTGTAGGGCACTACAGCCTTTAAGTCAACTGGTCAGGTTTCTATGTTGAAATCTGTAGGTTTGACTCTTTTATTTATTTGTAGAAGTATTTGCTATAACTATAAGGTGAATGGTTGTACCAAGTTGCATAATTGGCAGTGAGATTGCTACTAGCTGCAATTGTAATTTTCAGATTTGACAAATTATAATTCCAAGTATTTATGGTGACCTACTTAGAAAAGATGCAGTACAACTATTACCGTACTATTTATGTAGATTTGCCAAATATAAAAGAAGTCTGATATCGTTACATTATAAAATATTATCCCTCTGTTTTTTGGGTACAGTGCTTTTCTGATGTACCAGTTAATGGTGTATGCAAAGAGGTTTTTTACCAGATGTCTGCAAAAGGATCCAAAAAAGCTTTGTTCAGAACAAATCTAATGTTGATTGCCACCAAAGGGGAAATTGGGGCCTCCAGTATAGCTCAGTTCTTTGTAGTCTGAACTAAGGAACTGGCAGCTTGTTTACAGATAAATCTGGACTGAAATAACAGGAAATCCATTTAATTTACATCCCCGCCCACCCTTTTTTTTGAGTGAAAACCTTTGTGCAGAAAGTTTTTAGTATAAAGTTTTCCTACTCCATTTTTGTCTTTTTTTTTGGTTGTTCTTTGGCTGAAGTTTAAACAGTTGCTTGTGATGTCTGTGGAATATGCAAGAAGTTAAAGCTCTATACTTCAGAATGAAAAGGCTATTCAGACTAGTTTTGTTTAAGCAGCAAGAGAACTATATACATATGTATTCCTAATGTTACCGAGTGATTATTGCCAAATTATCTTGCTTGAGGCACAGGATGAGGATCTTTAAACTATCCACCATTAAATATTTATTTTCTCTTTTAATTCTTAGTGTCTTACCAATTGCATAGATATTTCATGTTTTTGTTGCATCTACTTACATTTGATATAGTAGTATATCCATGTGTTCTAAGAAATAGTAAGAGTTTAAGACTGATGTATCATCTTAGTATTGTACCTAATCTGTTACTATCCTTTAAAGCATGATGGATGCTTTGATCAAATAATATTTTCAGTTGACTACTGAGTTAACAGCGAGAGACAGATATATTAATTCTCATTGACATATTATTAGTCTTTGAATAATCCCATAAATTCAGGCTTTGTATCACACTCCTTTGTATATACAGGGTGAAATCACTCATTTATTAAAAATCAGAATGAAAGTATTTACTAAATCAAGATTTCAGAGTATTGAATAAGTATTTAGTATCATTTGGTGTCCTTTCAGAAATGTCCCAGTTAATTGTGACATCAGGGCTTAATAGATGATAGTGGGTTATGACATATGAAATCTCAATTTTATACATGGCACTGAGCATCTGTTTATTGCAAGTAAATTTTTAAAACCTCTAGTCAGATTGTACACTGGCTTTATTTTGAACATCTACCCTGCATAGTTGCATTTGCCTACTAGTTGTAAGTTACACTTTTTCAAAATTAATACATTGAGTGACATTGTAGTTTGGTGTGTGTAAAAGCATAGCTTTGAAG
The DNA here is from genome assembly GCA_035590215.1 of Microhierax caerulescens. NCBI lineage: Eukaryota > Metazoa > Chordata > Aves > Falconiformes > Falconidae > Microhierax > Microhierax caerulescens. The sequence continues at coordinate 35,658,664 of JAVJGJ010000062.1, forward strand.
TGTTTTGAAGTTGTTATGATAATGGCTGTGAGGTACATAAAAGTGTAACAAAGAACATCTGTTCCTGTCATAACTGATGCTTCATCAAGATCAGCACTTTAAGTTGAATAGGGCATTAATTAATATTGAAACTGGTTTAATTGTGAAGAATTTTTTTCTCTGTGTATTTTTGGCTAGTATATTTGGCTAGTTTAACTGTACTATTCCTGATTTCAAACCTGTCCAGATGAAAAGTCCTTGTAGTTTTTCCAGGAAATTCTTTGTGTTCCTGGATCCAGCTCTCAGTTCTATTGGGACATGCTGCATTTCCAGGAGGGAAGCAAAACAAATCTGATGAATCCTGCCCTTAAAGAAATACTGTGGTGTTGTACTATTTCACAGTTCTTATAATTTGCTCCATTTGTGCATACGTATATTTTAATTTTTCACTTCAATACACACATAAAATATGAGAGTTCCAGTTGCTTTGGCAACTTTAATTTCCAATTTTCTTATCTTTACTTTTAAAATCAAAGTGTTTCATTAATGTGTGTTTCTTCCTCTAAGTTTGAAAAAGACTGTGTTTTGTTCTCAGCCTACAGCTATGACCGGTTAAAGCAATTTTCATGGTAGTAATAGACAAATGCATGGTAAGTGAATTAGCTTTTATTATACTCATAGTTGCTTCTCTTTTCTATTTTATTTCTGCATTTTCTTGTGTGAATTCCCAAATACTAAAACTGGAGAGAGGTGATTTCAAAGCTGTATGCATGATTATTTCTGAAGAGGTCACTCTGTGTTCCTGAGCTGCCCACATGAACAGCAGAGCTGGCATACCTCCCTTTATTGAATGTGTGTGATTGATCTGCTTAGTGCATTTGGCTCAGCAAGTCCAGGATGTATTGAACAGAGACAGTAGACATGCCTGATTCAGGAAATCTGCTTAGGGCATGTGCCATAACACCAAAGTTTCTTGTGTTTCAGGCTCCATGGTACTTGTGGTACATACACAGTGTCATAATCACACTTTTCTACCTGGTAGCCATACAGTCTAAAAACTATAGAAGAAATCTGCATGTCTATTTTGCATGTTTTATATGTTTTAATTGTGTGTTTAGAAAGTAGGGTTTTGATGTATTTGTAGCATAGACTGTATTTTTAGTCATTTACACATTGCATAAATGTTATGAAATTGAAAAAATGGGTTCTTTAATTAGGTCTCTTAATGTATGTTAATTTGACTATAATACTATAGGGAAAAACTTGAAAATGAAAGAGGGCATGTTAGGGGATATGGACTGGAAGGTGAACTTACTCCTTGTGTGCTGAAATGCTGGTGAGGGAATAGGAGGAGCATTCTAACAAATGAGCTGTACAGTTTCACTCTCTGTTTGGAAGAATGTAGCAAATGAAGTCCTGCAGAAGTCTCTCCTAGATATGCTGGTCATAAGGCAGCTTCTTAATGGAAGCGGGGACTAGTCAGCTGTGTCCCCATAGGGGGAGAAACAACTGAGTGAGTGGCGATTCAGCACGAGTGTCTGGTGTGCCACAGGGCATGTGAGTCAGCATTATCATGCTATTACAAAAAAGTCATGGTACTTGAGATAGTCATCTCTGGTAATTGTTTTACCCTGTGGAGCGCTGGTGAGGCATTGGCTGAAAAGGAATGTTGTCCAGTATTGAGCAGCATGGCTAAAGAAAGATACAAAATAATCGGAGATTGTTTGAAGGACAAGCATCAGGAGAAATCAGAATCTAGAAATGATGACTTAGGGGAAAGATTTGGAGTCTTTAGTTAAGAGAAGATGAAACAAGATTCTGTAAAACCCTTCAGATATATAAAATACTGCTGCAAAGAAGGGAAGGTGTGTTCTCCATCATAGCGGTGGGTAAAACAAGAAGCAGGTCTTAAATAGAATTAAACTTATCATGTTAGGAATAATTAAGTACTGAAATAGGTTGCCAGAAGAAATAGTGAAGTGTACTTTACAGAAAGCAAGGTAAAAGTAATTACCCAGACTTCTGTCAAGGATGACAGGCATCATGGCCATTCCTGCTGGGGCACATGATAGACAAGGTGATCTCCCCAGGTCCTTCCAGACTTATTCTAAAATGTAATTTTTCAAAGATGCTTTGAATCTGAACAAAAAAAAAATAATCCCCTTATTGTGTTTCCAAAGGCTGGTTTGATGTAAACATTGTGTCAGTAAGCTTCTGGATAGACTTTTTGTGGCAGTTAGAATTGGCATCACCCCCCCCCCCCCCCTTTTAGCCTTGAAAAGTTCCTAGATAAGTAAAAGCTGTTGATTGTTTCCAGAATTAGAAGGTATACATCAAAGAAATAAATTTTTGCATGAGGATAGTCCTTGTTAGGTAGAGAATTTGGAGAGATCTGTGTTTTGTGTGGGATCAGAGATGTTCTTGCCAAAGTCCCATCTGTTCAGCTTTTATTCAGCTCTGTTTTCTTTTCAACTCGCTGTTGTGCTAGAACTCCAAGTGGAGACGTGACTGACTGAAGTTAAGTCCTTAAATCGTGCTGGTTGTCTCTCCAATTGCAGGTATCACAAATGGTGACTGAGTTTTCATGGATAGGTTTCATTGGCAGTAAAGTCACCTGGCGGTCTGATCCAGGAAAGCTTAAGAAGCTGTCTTTAACAAATAGAGAGCAAGTAAAGGAATGATTATGCTATTCTGGACATACATGACAAGCCTAGTCCCCAGGATTTCTGTGACTGGCTGAGAAATCATGTATTCAGGTCTCTTTACAAAGCTTGTCTGTGTTATTCACACCTATGATGTTCCTCTTTATAAGTTAAACTGTGGAGCAGGGAGAACTCACCTTAACTGAAATTATGGGGAAAGATGTGCATGAAAACGAGGACTGAATCCTCATGTCACAAGGATGTAGCTTATAGCATATGGCAGAGCTGTGTTATAAGGAAGGTCCTGGGTAACCTGTAGCCTGGGAATATATTTAGAGGCTGAGTGATTGAAGGGTAGCACATACACCAGGCTTCAAACATTGGAAATTCTGCATTTGCCCCTCATAACAACACCCTTGTGGGTGGCCCATAAGCCTGAGGAATATTTTTCTGTGTAGTTTGTTGGTAGCTCATCGGAAATGGGAGAAAATATTTCCTCCTGAGGAAGGCACTCTGAGGAGAAGAGATTTTCTGTTTTATCTTGACCTGATTTTGCTGAGGTAGCAATTTGTTGAAAACAGATTGTTGCCATTTCTGTCCTTTTTCTGTAGAGGTTCTAATGGAGTTTCTCTCTTCCCTTATCCTGAAGAAAGAGACCTTGCTGAAAGTGGTAGCAGTAATTTGGAGAAACAGCCCTATAGGATGGGCAGCACAGGGGCTTTCATGTTTGAATTATGAAAGGTTTGGGCTGAATGGAGTACTTTTCCGCTCAACAAGACACTTAGAATGTTATATATCATAGCTTATTTCTGGGAGAGTGGGATAATGGATCCAATTATTCTCCCACTTAAGGGATCACAAATCAGGACTGATTTGACTGGGTTTATGCTAATAACACAGTAGCTGTAAAAAGAAAATAAGGGGTTAATTTGCTGATATATTTTATTGGGGCTTAATAAATTCACCACATTTGTCAAAATAACTTCTGGTTAATTTGAAAAATTTTAATTAATATATTCTGTGCTACTGCATTTTTCTTTGGAAGCTAGGCAACTTTTTGCTAATGCTTCTGTCAGAAACCATCACTCTGGCAGTGTTTTCTTGGCCTGGCCCTATTTTCACACCACACATGGCAGTGAGCTGAATATGCTGCAGTACTGTATCAAAATGAGCGTCAAAGCAGTGTAGACATGGCATAGGCTATTTGCTTAAGGACAAATTCAAAAAGGATTAAAAAGTTCTCACTGTCAGATCTATTTGTAAAGAAAATCATTCCTTTGCTAGGAGGGTACCTGTAATTGCATGTAAAGCAATATGGGAGGTATCTGTAATTGCTATCTATTCCATAGACTTTTTCCTGAAAGCACAGGTCCATACAATTGCAAAAATTCAGCTTGAAGTTTGGGAATTGTTAACTGACCTCAGGATTTGCCTTGATCTTTCTGCAACAGTTTTGCCCAGGCTTTTGTAGTGTGGAGTTATTGGCAAAGGTAGTAAATTTTTATTGGAAAATATTTATTAGTAGTTTGTAATTTAGATAATTAAATAAAGCAGATTTACAGTTTCGGCTTTACCAGTGTGGCTAAACTGCATAATATGGTGTGCAAGAAAATCAACATGTAGGTAGAGCCTGTGTGCAGTAGTTAGCTTGAGCTGCATCTCCAAGCACAAAGATGTGGGGTTTCCATCTCTCTGTATCAGCAACATTAACTGAACTGATAGTAATCTTATAGCAATCCTGGTGGATACCCCAGGGGAGGACTTAAAAGGTGCTTTGAGGGAAGGAGCTTGCTTTCCTGGACTGCGATTGATAGGACAGGAAGCAACAGGCTTCATTTATTTTAATACTAATGATAGAAAAGCATTGGAGCAGTTTGTGTAGGGAAGGTGTGGATTCTCTGTCATGGGGACATGTTCTAGATATCTCTCAGACTGATCTAGGAAAAAGCTGTCTGTGGCCTGAGGCTGAGGGTGCACTAGGTGACTTGACAACAGAGCAAAGTGCTACAGTGAAAGGAGATTTTTGCCATCTTGACCTACAGTAGAAACAAACTGTTTTATTGTATTAGAGTTTCAAATATGTCAGAAGCCAACTCAGTATTTTGTTTGACGTTCTATCACATTGGAACAGCAGTTTCCCATTGTGTTTGAGTTCTGCGTGCTATGATGCCTGTGCAGCTGTAGATCAGTATCTGCTGTTTGCTTTGCAATTCTTCCCTGTGTTGTACTCAGGGAAGAACTCTTGTTCACTGCACGTACTGCATCTGCTCTTAGACAGCTAACTAATAGAAGTCTGGGTTTTGTTGCGAGTAGTTTCCTCCCAAGATTGGCTGCCACACATCTCTAGCATATAACAAGTTATAATAAGCCATTTTATTTCTAAATCAGGTGATTTTTCATATGAGATCTCAGTGAGGACTAAACTGATTGTAGTACAAAACTTATGAGGTATGTTTCCAGTTTTACATATATGAAAACAGTGAAATTATTTTAAATGTTGAAATCATCTTTACTGGGGCATAGACTACAGAAAGCTTTCTAAATAAATGCTTTGCTAACTCCAGTCTATAACTTTCCTAGGGAAGCTGATCACATTTGACAAGGGAAATAGGATTCCACAGGGTGTTATAGGAAATTACGAGATGATGCAAATAGAAATGGGGGGAGGAGAGAGAACAACTTCTCTGTAATTGAGTTGCAGATAAAATTGAATTTAAAGGGTCCAGCAAGCTTGTTTGAAGTTCAAAGAAGCTTGTGCATAAATTTGGCCTGCCTGGAGTTATTGCATCTTAACACATATAGCTTGATCAAAAGAAAAGTAGAAATGGAGTAGTTCCAGAAATCCAGACTGATTAAGTCAATCTTTCTTGCCCACTGATGGAATTCAGAAAAATATCGTTTGGTCTTCTCTAAAGTATTATCCTCCTGGATCAAAGGATTTCTCTTCCAGCTTTTCTATGCTAATCGTACAGTGAAAAAAATGAACTTCTATAGCGAAAAGTTATTTTCTTTGTGATCTGTTCAAGTTACCAGTTCATGGGGGCTGCTATCCTGCAATAACCCACAGAAATGCCAAGTCAGTAAAAATACTTACTCCTTCAATAGCTTACATTTACCTTTATGACAAACTTGGAGAATGAAATAGTAAAATGCAGTGTGATCTGTAAAAGTGTACCCATCTTGTGTTGTGATTTATTATTTTGTTTTTGTGAAATGGGTTGCTATTACTTGAAGAACCTCTGAATGATCCTGCTAGCAGTGCTCAACAGCAGGAGGAGGTCAGTAGCAATAGAGAGCGTTTGTGGGTTAAGTTCCGAGTATCCTACAATACACAGAATATGGGTTCTTTTGGAGGTGTGCATTTCAATTGGCAGATATTGATGCTATTGAATTAGCTAGACTGAAAAATCTGAGTAGAGACAAATGCCCTGGTACCAGTCTTAGCACCTCTAGTTTCTGGAAGTCTTAATTTAAGGAAGCAGGACTTGAAAGTATAATTTAGGCCCCAAAGTGGCACAGGATTGGACGAAGATTGATGTGGACAGAAAATCCATCGGACTGTGACCTTTCACATAGCAGATACCATTCTGTGATACTGATCATTTTCCAGCCTTTTGAAGTCTAATAATAGGCAATCTAGGGGAACTAAGTACAAAAGTTTTCCATGTGTATATTTCCATATATTCTGTATATATAGTGTAAATACAAACAAGGAAATTATAAAATGTCCTAGCTAATTAATTTTGATCTGCAAGACACATGGCCATTTTGGAGCTTAACTGACTGAAAGAGGTCTCTTCGCAGGCCTGCTAATCTGCCAACATGGACCCAGTTGCAGTATTCGAACCTGCTTTATTTTATACGTATTGTAGCTTTACTGTCTGTTGTAAAGGTATTTGTATCATTTCAGTGCCTTATAAATACTCTTTGACAGTATTTAAAATAGGCCAAAGAAAATACATTTAGTTGAGATCATTTTAATATAATGAGCATTTTCTCTGCCTTTCCCAGCAAGTTTTTGTGCAGTTCTAAAGGCCTGTAAGAGCCACTGAGGAAGCTGACTTTTATGGAATGTGGGAAGCATCATAGCTCATTTTAAGTGTGTGCCTAATATTCCTATGTGCCTAGTAACTTAAAATCTGGCCTCTATTTGAGGCGGCACAAATCTTTAATTCTATTAGGCTGTTAAAAGTAATATAAATCTATTCAGTCACTGACCGCAGGTTTTTTTATTCTGTGTTTATTTGGGATTATGAGAGTTATGGGGGAATGTGACCTTGATGCAGGTTTAGGTGCAGCACTTCTTGACACAATGCAGCAGATAACAGCGCTGGTATTAACTTATGTAGTTAAATGCATTAGGGGTGAATTACTTGAAAAAAAAAAAAAAAGTGGTGTTCTTATTTCATAAAATGCATTTAATCTCATGCATGGCTGTGTTTATGATAGTTACAGCAATACAGTAAATTAAATGTGATTAGAAGGCTTACCAATATCTTCATAAGCAGATGTTTTATATTTGAACTAAAATAGAAATAGGATATACCTTAAGTCAAGAAGGTTGAAGTCTCATGTATTTACTAAAAAAGATAAATTTGCAATTTTGAATAGTTAATGTTTGCTCTGTTATTCAGTCTGAAGCATCCAGAAAGAAATTAGGCAGGTCATTACGTCATGGAGTAAAACTACACTAAGAGAATTTTGTGAAGGAATTTTGCAAGTAAGTACAGGTGACAGCATAATCAACTTCAGGACTGCTGAGACTCATATCATATGGGTCCAGACATCTTGTGCTTGTTGTAAGAGTACAGGTTTTCATTGATGTTAATTAGAAAAACCTGTATGATGTATGAAAAAGTTGTAAATGCATTAAGAAAATAATTGCTACATTTTTTGCTGTATTTATTGGAATTTCACCACAGCCTTTTCTCAACAATTTCAGCTAGCTATGGAAAGAGTTGAAAAACCTAAATAAAGAAAAAACATTGTGAGTTACATTCGTACCCTTGGTATTCACCTATTTTTTTTTTGTCCTGTCCCCCTACCTTCAGAAAAAAAAAAAGGGGAAAAAAAAAAAAAGGTATATTTGATCTACATTTGTCAAATAGCTTTAGAAAATCAGTGTTGCCTTTGTGGTGAATAAACTGGAAAGGTTCCAGTTTAGGAAAGGTAGGAAAAATCAGGCATCTCTGCTTGTTAGTAATCCTGGTGCAGAAATGTACTCTCATATTGTGAATATAATCCACATGTGGGTGAAATTTGGAGTTATCTAATGGTTGCATTCCATTTTGCAGGAACAGTTTTCACTAAGACTACATTTATTAAGAGACAATCTAACCTAATAAGAATAGCCTCAAGTTAAGGGATTTATTGTTGTCCTTTTTAATGTTTTACTTATTCTGAAATTGGTAGCATTTAGGCATAGGAAAACGGGGTTTTTTTGGTTGTGTTTGGTTTTCTTTTTGAGTTTTCTTTTCAGTTGTTTAATGTGTATTACTTGGAAACTGTGCAGTATGTATTTGAAAATTTAATATTTTTCAGATACTGAGGTAGGATTGAAATGACTGTAAAAAAAACAGAAAAAAAACCTTCCAAAATTGGGTCAAAGCTATATCCACAGATTTCATTTGAAAGTCATAGGGGACCTCTATAATATAACCTTCTGCACGGTATTTTTACAGTTTTATTTGGATTTGTTTGACCATTAAAATTAAGGTTTATATGGGTTGGGGAGTGGGGCTTTTCATGTCATTAGCTTAAACACACTGTAGAAAATATTTGCTTTTATAATAAAGGTTAGTATTTAGCTTAACTTATACATTGTATGTTCCATCCAACATAATATATATTCCATAAACCTGTGACAAATTTTTATACCTATATATTTTGAGCTAAAAACTGATCAGTGAACTAGAACCCATATAAAGAAGTTTTGATGTTAAAAGTGGGGACATCTGAATACAGGAGTGACAGGCCCAGCCATTCTTAATTTTACTGTGATTTTTCTTGCAGCAAAATTGAGATAATTGAATTCAGTTACATAGTTTGGAAATAGTTCTCTCTTTCTTTCAAGAGACTTTGAATTCTGCAGGGTGTCTGAGTGGGGGCTGTGTGTCCCCCTGGAAGACGGACAGTGTTGTGTGGTATCTGCACTGTGTGAGGGAGAGTTGGGGTTTCTTTCCCCTGCTTGGGTTTTGGTGTGCTGGTTGTTGGCTTTGCCCCATCTTCTGCTCTGATTTAACATCATACCCACTAAAGGAAGCTCTCTCTATCCATTTTAGCCTCTTAAGTGTTACGGGCCAAATGTGATGCTCTCAAACCTGACCTCTCATCTGTATTTGCAGATGGAGACATATGAGGCAGAAGCAGTTGTAAATGAAGAAATTAGAGACAAACATACCTGCCATGATAGTATATGTGTATACACAATATAATTGTTCCTTATGTTGGAATAACACTTCTTATCACTCTAAGGTCATCTTTCTTATGCCTAAAAATGTAGTTTGGTGGGGTTTTTTCCTCTCATCTAATAAAGCCATCACTTTTGTCACACGTTTTTCAAAAAACTAGAGCTATAAAGTCATTACTGTAAATTTTTGAGTACGTGCACATATAAGCACAGAGTGTTATGGCTTTTGCATTTCTCTGTTTTGAAGGAGACAACCCAGACTGTAAGGTCTAACACAAGAATAAAGCAATGACAAAGTCTGGAAAAAATAATTTCAAATAATTACTGAATGAGCTTTTAAGAGGGAAACAGGATATGCCTTCTGAAGAGAAAGTGAGTTTGAAAGGCACCAGCAACATGATTTATTGTATGTTCCTGGATAATATATCACACCAAAATCCTATCTATCTAGTCTGTTGCTCTTAGCAATTAATCTCAAACAAGGACAGACGCATACTGAAAAAGGTGAACTTACAAAACAGAAAGGTATCCATACCTGCTATAGGATGTTCTGTAATAGCTTTTTAGTCTGAAGTATCAACCAGACAGTGGTCAGGAAGAAGTTTCTCCTCTGCCCACTTTTTGTGTTTATGTAATCTGGTTTGGCATTGGAAGAACATCTTGGTGGTGGTGTGTTTTTCTTTATTTCACAACTATATAAAATTTTATTTTATATTACTATCACCAGAAGGGTTTGAAAACAAAATCTGTGCATTGTAATAACAAGGGAAATCCTGGCTTGAAAAGCTTTGTATTGGTTATTAGCATTATACTGGGTAAATAAGGTTGCAACTTGATGGAGTTTCCTCCTCATTTTTTTTCCTTTCTTTCTTACCCCTGTAAGATAGGTACTTGAAAACAGTGGCTTTAGGGCATTTGATTGAAGATTTTTTTTAAGATTAGTAGAAATACACTTGAATTGTAAATTTTGCATCCAGATCTTAATATTTTATGTCTAAGAGTTCTGGGAGATGTTATTTGTATTGTAACATTTTGGAAAAAGTGCTTGGGATCTACAATTGAGCTCAGAATTCAAATGCCAGCAAAATAAACACGTTTAGGTTGTACCTATTTGTAATTAGGATGGATGCAGAATTTGTTTGTTAGGGAGGTCTCTCACAGCAGTTGCATACAAAATAATTTGCTTGTTACCTTTCCATACTTGTGGTACCTCATCACCTTTGAAAGTCGCTATTTATCACTTTATGGCACTGGTAAGTAAGTGCTGCTGAGTCAATGCTTGATTAGTTTCCAGCTAGTCCTGTGTGAGTAATTTACTTAGATGCCAAACATCAAATTGGATTTTTAGAGTATTATGGCTTTACTAAAACTGCAATGTGGTTTTGTCATCATGGTGCCACCCCCAAAAACTCTTGTGGCCAGTGACTACTCTGAAGTCATCTCCTCAGACTGGCAGTGCCATCATTTTGACATAGTACAGCAGTCCGTCTGGATTTTCATTACCTTTTGCAACAGTGTGATGTAACAGTACCACCAATGGCTTCTATTAATACCAGCCTGAAACTATTTTGATGAGAAACATGGCAAACGGATTTTTGTTAAGAATGTATGAAATGTTTTACTGCAGAGGCAATGTTTTGCAAAGGAAATTACCAGTAAAATAATTCTTTGGGTATTTTTTTCCCAAATACTAGTAGATTTTCTGTACGTCTGTATTATCTAACCATGAACATCAATGCATATTTAATTTTGTAATAAAAATCTCTGAAATTGATGTGACATGAAACAGCATACCTTAGGTTGCCAAAAAATTTTGGAAATTGTGATTAGGTGATATTTATGTATCTTTGCTGATGTTAAGACTCAGTCACTTAATTTAGTTGATTCAAATGTCAAATTTTACTTGAAATATTAATGTGGCCTGATTTCATAGCTTCTCATAGCTTGTACTGTGGAACCTGCGTTGGAACAAGGAGAAGAACTGAAAACATGGATGTTGTTTATATAAAATGGCCTAGCATGCACATGGTAGTTTGAAAGTTTAGAGCTGTTTCATGGGGGCACTGGCTTCTGCATATCAAGATGGTTACCTCTGGGAGAAGGCAACCTCATTTTTCTTTCTGTTCTTCAGTCTTGTTCTAGGATTTTCTCTGCTTTACAGAAGCTGGGCAATATGGTACCAGTTTAAATTACAATTACTTTTATCTCTCGTTAGGCAGAAAGAAAAAAAAGATATAGGTAAATTATTGTCTTAACTCAGCTTCCGCTGTTCCAAGAACTGTCAGGGCTAATAGGCAAAGTTTCAGGCCAGTACTGCTTTTGTTAGAGGAGCTTCTAGAGAAACCACTGGCAACATCCAGATGGGTGAGTGCAATAGATGTGTAGAGTGAAACAGGTGGTGATAGGGACCCAGTCTGCACTGTTTTCTTTCAGGTCATGTCTGATCTTGTGAAGGGAGCACTCAGAAGCAGTTGAAACATTCCTGAAGCACATCCTGAAGCAAATCCTTATGATTTCATTTCATACAAAAGGAGTTCAGTTTGCTTTGAGACCACTATGCAATGCCAGCCAAAATGTGATAAGCTGCTGATGTGTATGTTCAAATGGGTAAGGTGGAAATTTCCCACTGTTTAAACTGTGGGTTTTGTCAGATGTACTAAAATTCTTCAATCAGTATGGCAGTCCACAGATGCACTTAAATGGACATAGGGATGGCAAACTTTCAATAGTACAGGTCAGCCCACATAAAAGGTGGTAGGAACTACAAATAATACAAAATATCTATATTGTTGGTAATGGATAAGTTTCATGATTCCCACGCCTCCCTGATTGTCATTGTTCTTTTCAAGTGGGAGTACCTTAAGTGTCTTAAGTATTTACTGTGATCTGTCTGAAAGCTACAACACTTTCTGTAAACCAGAGAATTTTAAACTCACTGAATTCAGAAAAGTTGTCAGTTCCCCTGCTTTCAGGCTTCTATATGACCCTAAAGCTCTCTGGGGAAGTGTTACAGCATTACAGGGTGTGATATTTGGCATCTGCATTGCCTCAAGAATATTTTAATGATTAAGGCTTGTCATTTGTCTCCTAAAATCTCTGAGAATAAAAATACATTTTATACTAACATAATTTCTGGAACAACACAGTCAAGAAAACAGCTGGGACACATTTCACCTTTATTAAGGAGTTTGGTAAATGAATAGAATAGGGCCATAAAAATCTATCCTGACTCTTCTCTCATTATCAAGGATTCACTGTAGAAACCATAACAATGACCGTAAGCATTCTGTGGCCAAAAGGGAATATATAACAAATGTGTGTCAAAAGGTAGTGTCTCACTGGAGGAATATAACGAGATTGCTAGGCTTTCTAGTTAGCTCTGCTCCTTCTATTAGTAGTCTTTTTTTTTATGTTGGAAGGGGACCTTTTAGGGACAAGAAAAAGGTCTGTGTATATGCACCTGTTAGTAGTTTTTTGATTAAGTCTTGTTATGGCCAAAGAACTCTGCTTCTGAAATCTTAGGAGAGATGCCTTAAAAATAGCTCAGTAAACATTTCTTGTATTTATCAAAATGAAATTTGGTACAGCATTATCAGAGGTTTGAGATTTCCCATAATTCAGACCGTATAACCAGAGATGCTGTTTTGTATAACTATGAGTTACTCGAGCAAACCTAGGGAAGTAGGTTAGCCTAAAATCTGATGCGATTAATCTGTTAGAGGATACTATCAAATGTAACCTGGGGAAAAGATACCTTACCTAAGGACAAAGGCTTGTGGAATGTGTACTTTGCTGAATCCAGCTTTAGATTCCCATGCGAAGGGCTCTTAGAACTACTTCCTACCAACTCAGGAACCTGCACTGATAACTTTTAGAGGTTACTTCAAAATAGCAGTGTGTTGGAAAACAGTTGTGAACAGAGTTGTATAATATACAAGAGAAACTCATGTCTTTTATAATAATGGAGAAACTCGTGTCTTTTGTAATAATGAACACCTCCCTTTTTCACTGAAAATTACTCAATTGACACGTTTAGGATCAGATTTACCTTTTTCAAAGCCATGTTGCATTGCTTCTTTATATATTAAGCTTGAAATTGATGAATACATTCGTAACTTTTTTCCTGCTGTTATTTTCAGTGAAGAAGCCCATTGTTTACAGAAAAAAAATATTTTGTCTCTTAATGCATGACTTTGTACTATTCCCCATCAATTTTAATCTTTTCCTTCTACTGCACTTTTCTCTGACACCTCCCTCTTTCAGTGTAATACTCCACCCCCCCTGTATTGATGATACTGCATAAATTTGTTTATCAGCCAATTTTATTATCATAATTTTACTTTATTGTGTTAAGATCAGTAATGAAAATACTGAGATAAGCCATTTATAATCTCTCACTGGCCCTTTACTTTCTCTTTAAACACTGAATTTTTGCTTCTCTTCTAAATAACTTCTTATCCACTGCAGAATTCTTATTGCTAATCACTTCATCAAAACTCTAGTAGTGTTTCTAGATTTTTTTTTTTATTGAAATCCAGATGCAAACTGTGACACAGGGAAGTAGTGTATCTTTCAGGGAAGAATTTTCAAAGCTGAAATGTAGAATTTGGAGTAAAAGTCTTTCACAGGAACAAGGATCAGAAAATATGATGTTTATTCTGGAATACAACAAAGCAAAGGTATCATTCGAGTAAGGGAGAGGTGATGGTATGACCAGTTTGATAGGTGACATTTTAGAAAAAATTATAGATGCGTGTGTTATGTGTTTGCGGCAAGGGGAGTAATACAGTCCCTTGAAAAGGTCATCAGCTGGCACACAGCTAACATACTTTTCATACAATACTGATTTATATTTGATGGAGGAGCCAGCATTGCATCTTTAGACTAGCTGATGAAGTTTGGTTATGAATACTCTTTTTGCAATCGGTACTTTGTTAAATCCTTTGCCCTTAACTGATACCTCATGTAGGAAATCAGACTGAAAATAAACTGTCCTGGAGTGACAGAATTCAGTCATCAGAATCTGCTTCTTTTCTGAAAAATGCAACAAATCCATTAATAATGACTGGTTTACTTATTTCTCTTGTCTTTGATGTTGTATCATTTAAGTAGGTCTAAGTGCTGTAATTGTATTCAGTATGAAAATGTTGACCCCCTCAGAGTTTATAATCTGTTTAAGTAATTAAAGTAGTTGGATTATCACTCAGTTAAGGGAAGCACAAGATCTTGGTCTCATTTTAATCTGTATATAGGCATCCTGAAAAAGGTAAATGTTGGTATAATCTGGGGGAAGCTGGAAGAAGGCAGTTTGAATTTATGAAACTTTAGGTCTTAGTTTGTAAAATCCAAATGCATAAGAATCTGTTTTAAATCTCATGGGTGGGATTCTTATTGTTAGAGGCCATGTCTAAGATATCTAACATTAGGCACCTGTTTTGAAAATGCTTTGTGTTATTATTTCTTCAATTCCCCCCCTGCCTCCCAAAAAGAAGTGTGACTGCATTAGTTCAAAAAGGTTTCCCCATCCCCAGCAAATGTCATCGCTGTTAAGGGCTCCCACAGCTTCCAGACCTGCTTGGCAGTTTTAAGAGCTACTCTTGCTTGCAGTGAATCGTAAATAGCACCTAAAAATATACTTCCAGATGCAAGCCTTCATGCAGTCTCCCTTCTCACTCTTTTAAAATCACCCTGGTGGGCACCATTGTGCCAATTTCATCAGAGTCTAACAACTTAATGGGCGTGAGTTTCTTTGACTAATCTGGAGGTGATCTCTGCAGAGCAAGAGAGGGTAGCAGTAAAGAATCGTTTTCAGCAGGTGTTTCCTGAGATGAAGAAACTAGTGGACATATGATGCACGTGAATGCACAAGAATCTTAACTGAAAGAATTCTGGTGGGCTTTGTGTTTGAAGTGCTGCTATATGTCATCTTTCTGAGGAAATAATCCTTTTAAACACAGAAACCTCTCAAGAACTCTTACGAAGGAGCCTCGTATTTATATTTGCATGCATGTAGAATGCAGGAGGCTGGATTTATTTGAGAAATACTTCTACAATATGGAATTAGTATGCAGTTTTGTGGCTTTTCCCGTTAATTTCTGAAGTCAGTATTATAGACTAGAAATCAGATGGTAATTTTATAATGAATCAGCATCTTTAACTTTCAGGTTTGGTGCGGATGAACATTTACATGTTTAGACGTTGATGTGTAAACTTATGATCCTCCCTTGCTTATCCCATCTTTGTAATATATCTGATGCAATGGTCTAAACATCAGGCCACTGAGCTGTTTTATCCAATTATTAACGTAGCATTAAGACATGACGCAACTTTTTATTCCTGAAGTTGGCTCAGTCTGTAGCTCATTGCAGTCCTCAGTCAGATTACACCAAGTGGGCATGAACTATATACCTTCTGCTTTTTGTCTTCTGCTCCTCCTATTGCTTACACAGTTCATAAGAAACTTCCATATTGGAAGCTTAAGCTTATTTTATAACATTCGGTATAAAAACAAGTGGAGGAAGCTGCAGAGCTGATTACATGTATTAAATAGAGGCAATGTACTTCAAATGTGAATAGCAGTAAGAATCTGAAAGAAAATTAGAAACATAATTTACCCTATTAGAAGTTCACGTTAAGTGAATTTTAGTGTGAACATGGGCAAGCTGTGTAACATTTTGACATATCAAAACTCTTCTTCCTGTATAAAACCTCTTTACTAATGGAACATTAGAGAGAATGTGACATGAAGTTGAGCTTTTAACACAGAGAATCATAGAATTGTTTAGGTTGGAAAAGACCTTTATGATCATTGAGTTCAATCATGAACCTAACACTG
>JAVJGJ010000062.1:35679494-35703749 GCA_035590215.1 Microhierax caerulescens
CAGAGTGAAGTTGCTTCTTGCAAAGGCTAACGGATGCAGAGCATCAGAAGATGAAGCTATAAAGAATGACATTTTGATGGAGATTCATCTTCAAATACTTCAGGTGGTGCTTTAGTTATTTCTTAGAATTTAAGTAACCTACCTTCATCCCCTGTTAAGCAGCAAGGCTCCAGTAGTTTCAAGGAAACTAACTCAATTTAAACTTGCTGAGGATATGGCTGTGAATCGTTTGAAAGAACCGGAAATAGTTCTTATTCTAAATTTGCTTTTTATTAAAATCTCTTTTGTCAGTTCAGTACCTTATCTGATGTGTTGGGGTACCTTAAACATAAGTTGCATTTCTTAAATGTTTCATTTTTTACAAGGGCAAGCACTGGTCATGATGTGTGCGTGGAAAAAAACATAGTGGAGAGATGTATGCAGGATAATGTAGCGGGGCTGAATTTAGATCTGGATCCAGCTTTGCTGGTGGTGGTAGTGTTGTACATCAGCACAGCTTTTCTCAGACATGATCCAAAACAAATATTTTGGGATGGGGATATTGATACACAACCAATATCTCTTCCATTGTTGGGAAGTTTGCCCTAGCTGCTTTGTGCACCGTTAACTGGAAGTCTTCAATAACAATTGCCCTCTTACAGACATCTCTGTAACACATTTTTGACAGTATATGCTAGAGTCAATAACAGTCCCACTGAGTAAAGAACTATAATACTTTGAAGTGACTCATGCACTGTAATTCTGAGGGTAGCTGCCTATGATTTCCAGATGCCATCAATCTTGGTGGTAAAATTATTTCCTGCCTTTGTATATACAGAGGAGGAAAGGATACACCATGAATTTCTGATGGTGGGAGTGATGCTTAGCCTTCATATAGTGGTTTTTTCCTTCAAGGTAGTTTACAAGTATGATTTAAAGTTCATCATGTCCTTCAAAGTTGTTAAGTATTACCATTTCCATTTTATAAAGGGAGAAATTAAAGGAAAGAAGTTAGATAACTTTCCCGAGACTTTGAAGGAGTCAGGGGAGTAATTTTCAGTTCTGTGCCTAGGTTAGGTATCCCTTCTTTTCCTCACAAGCTTCTGTATTGATCCCACTGTTTCCTAACGTAAAGGAACTGTACCAATATTGGACACTATGCAATGTCAGAGGGTATGCTGACAATTAGAATAAGCAAATAATTGCTGTTGGACATTTGTTAGAAACTTTTAAGCTAATAATTTGAAAACTGTTGAAAAATGTTCCCAAATGGTGTTTAATGTAAGAATGTGAGATTTGAATCAAGTGGTTAGCTCACTGGGAGACATGAAAAAGTCTGCAAAACCCATTCAGCCACAAGAATGAAGTGATAAACCTGCTTGGTATATATCCTACTCAATGTTGTTGGATTGTTTTCATTAACTTCAGTGAACTTCGATTGAAATCTCTAAGGTCGCACTTGCAGATTAAAAAAATATTATTTTTTTTTTTTGTCTGTCTGCCATTGCTTTTAACTTTTCTTTAATTTGAAACAAAAATGCAAGTGAAGGCTGCAGGTACAGAAGGTTTCTTTTGAAGCGATGGGGAGTCTGCCAGGGAGACAGAAGTGGCAAACATTGATTCTTGTTTACAAAACCCTGATGTTTATTAGAAACATGTTCTATTAATATAAGATGATTCATAAAAGGTCAAAACCAAGAGAGAGCTTATTTACTCTGTTCTCTTAAGCAGAATACTGGCACAGTTGAATAGAAGTGCCACATCTAACCAAAGGATGCTATTTCGTAATATGTTCTGATCTAAAAGATGTATTTCATACTGTGTTCTATATGATGACCCTTATGGTACAGTAATGTATTTAATATTGAAGAGACTGGTCAGGAATACACAAAAAAAAAAAAAAAAAGATCATGGATTCTTATATGTAGATAACAGAAATTAAATGTGCTATGGAAAGAGGTATGTTTTCTTACTTGATTTGACTCCTTTCTGGAACTTTTATGCATTTGTGTCCATTCACTTGCAAAGCAAAATGCACATACAATTAAAGGCCATGATCTCTTAGACACCTGATGATAAGATTACACTTAAAGTGAAAAAATTAGCAAACTGAACATATTTTATTTGTATGACTTAAGTGGCTGTGAAAGCGAGAACTGCTATATAGTCAGTGATCATCTTCTCTAAGCTGGCTTTACAAATGGATTTTGAGTCCCAGGTTTTAAATTATATTTCACAGACGTGAATCCCTAAAATGAAGAGAGATTAATCTATGCTGAATTAATTTGGCTAGCTTTGGTATGGTGAATATTTTTCAAAATTAGTTTTGTACACTGGCATTCCTTCATAATGCCTGCAGTATAGTGGCAGTTAATGCAGAAGTTCTGTATGTGATTCAGGAGATGAAAGGAAGTCAAGGCATTGAGGTTGTGTTCGGTGTGCTAGCACAGATGGAGAGAAGGTCTGTAAAGCAAATATACAACCTTGAGTGTCCACGAAGGAGAGAAAAAGAAAATAGATGTAGGAAAGAAAGAGAACAAAAACCAAATTTTAAAAGGCTTTTTGTTTCAAACCTAGGAGGATTAGCATGGTTTCTTAATGGTTTCTTGATTCTGAATATTTTTAGAACTAATTTTGTGATTTCTGACTGAGGTTTCTTGTAAAACAAGCATCTAGCTACACTAATTGTGTGCTTGTGGTGATAGCCATATTTGTGCATCCATTTCTGGAATTCAAAAGTAATAACCTTGCTTAACACTTCCTTCTTTCACTTTAATGCTAGTGTGGTGAGCATAGACTCAAAATACCTGTATGTTTATTTTTCCCTCTCTGTTCTTTTGGTGCTTAGGAACTTTTGAGTCCTTCTGTTGTCGTTGTTGATTCTCTTGAAGTTTGTTATGTTTTTTAAGAACATATCATTTCTAATTCATTGTCACATCATGGTGAAAGGTGGTCTATTTTGGAGTTAAATGTCAATTTTTTTTTTATTGTTGTAAAACAAGATGATCATTTGGGTTTGAAAACTATGTTTTTGTACTGATGCAAAAGCTAATGTGTAATTTTTAGTCAGCATGTATCTTTTTTAAAAAATCATTATTACCTTTGCTCAATAAAAAATATAGTATCATTCATAGTTATTAGAATTTTTTAAAGTTTGAAAATATTGAAATATTGTAAGATTTTTAATTCTTTTAGCCTACTTCTAGTCAGTTGCTGAAATTTCCAGGGTTTTAAAAAACAGTGAAACTATTTTTACAGCTTTTGTTATCAATTTTGTTTCATTTAATTTAGAAATGCTTTAATTGCAAGCATTATAAAAATTCAGTTTTTACATGTTCATTTGACTGTCCTATAGAACTGACATTTCTAATGACAAATTGTTGTGCAACCTTCTATCTTTCAAAATAAAAAATACCTATGTCTTAATTAAAAAAGATAGAAGTCAAACTGGGCCAGACCAGGCTAGCTGGCTAAAAACTGACAGGAAAGGAGACAAATGGACATGTAATGGTACAGAACCACATCTCCTCACCCAGGCATATCTACAGCAAATTTTTCTCTCACTTTATTCTGTTTCTTCCTCCACTTTATGGAAAGATCCTGTAGCTGATTTTTGATGGACTATAGACAGATCATCATTTTTCAGATTCGTATACACTAAAAAAGTTAAAACTCAAAAATCCGCAAGATCTGTTTAGCTTGAGAAGTAAATGAATGCACATTCCCTTTTTATTTTACAGTCCCAAATCTGCGTGAGTTCTGTTAAATAAAAACAGTATATAATTTTTTGCTTGCATTTGCAGTGCTAAATGATGGTTATTTAGCATTGACAGTGCATTTTAGTAACAAATGATTTGCAAGGTTAATATATTTGTTGACAATCCCTGTGCTTTATAAATGTGATTGGTATATTCCAGCAAACTGAGGCGTAACACCTGTACCTGGCTAAGATAGCTCACATTTTCAGTACCAGCGAAACACTTTCCTACCTTTCTTCAGAGTGATGGGCCTCCTTTCAAGGCAATTAACAGCCATACTTTTTGCAGACTTAGCAACTACTACTGAAGTATGTGTGGAAAACAGCATTACCAGATGTTCAGTGTCGATGGAATCTTTTACTGCCTGGGAGGGACAAGTTAATTCTTTTCAATTCCGTTGCATCTAATGAGCTGAATAGTCCACTGCATCTTTACTTCAGTGGGAATATTCATAGTCTTTCTCTTGTATTCTGTTCCCAGTGTTCACAGAATTTGTAAGAACTTTATATTTTTAAGAGTTTTGCCCTCTACTAAATTAGGCCCAAATAGGCTAGTTGGCTAAAAACTAGCAAGAAAGAAGACAAATTGGCACTTGCACATATAAAAGCATGGGAAAACATTATGATTTTCTGTGGAAATTGGGCCTAAGAAATGGGCTAAATGTAAGCAGAAAACTTCACACCCCAAACACAGCTCTGCCCCTCTAATCATTCTCCCTTTTTTCCCCTCCTTTTTGAAAGCATTAAGGGAGATGTGGAAGACAAGCTTCATAGAGCTCTTGGGGAAAGCCTGGCAAAACATGCTTTCATAAATGAAACAGAGCTGATTACAAACCACTTGAAAAGCTAACACAGGGGAAGGGTGGGACAAAATTACCACATAGTCTGTATGTAGTTAGCAGAAGCATAATTCTAGCTGAAATGAGGCAGATACCTTACTGGGAGATGGATCCATCCGTTCTTTCTTGTGTTGGGTATTATCTTTTTAAACAAATGATGCCATTACATTTGATTGGACTATTTGGCAATACTAACGGCAGCAGAGTAAGACCTTCCCTAAGTAACTTGCAGCTAAATATGTGATAAAGGTCTGATAAAGTTACAGAGAGGGGTACTGTGTAATTATAAGAAAAGACAATTTTAATGCCTGTGTTTATTTTTCAAGTCAAAAGCAATGAGTTACATAGGAAATACCAAGGGGATAATGGTTACCTGTGATATAGTAGGGAAATTTAGTAAATTTCCTAAATTGGGTTTTATGTGGCATGGAAAAGGAAGGCAAACCTGGTATTTGAGAGTGGGGTGTCTTGAAAATTAGTAACTACGTGCATAGTCTGTGCCAATGGTCATTTAGACGAAGGTGGCAACTATTAATGCTGTTACCACCTGCTGTGTGACTGCCTCTGTATCCACTTCCTAGGGGGCAGATGAGAGTGGCACAACTTTTGAAGAAGGTATGTGAGAACTGGTCTCATTTGCCTGATTGTGGCACACTGAGTGATGCTATCAAGTCTCTGGATAAATATGCCTATCACAAGAATGAGGTAGTTTTGATATATTATTAAATCTCATTAGGGAAAAAAACCCACCTTAGGGGCTTTAGAGAAGCTTTCTTTGGGCTTTCCGTGGTTGAAGGTATTAGGACATGCCAAACAGAGGAGAGGTTCTCGGGAGATAGTGTTTTTTAATGTCCTCTGGCCTTGTGGTTAGTTTCTGCATATGTTTCATACATATGGAACACACCTGACTGATATTGCCTGTTTGTATTAGCACTCAAGTTTGGCATGTAGAATCTGTGCCATCATTTTTAGTTCAGATCTGCTCACAAACTGGCTAATACTGTTTCAGTGCTGCAAGACAAATTATGGAATGACTCGTCTCTCTCTCTCACCTGCTGGGAAAAGACTCCACGACCACACATTTGGAAACAAGTGTGAAGAGAAAAGATATAGATACTTGGTGTCTTGCAGAAAATCTTTGTACTTGCTATGTCGTGTAAAGACCTAATTTGTAAGTCCACTTTGGCATACTGGCACATATTTCATCCAGTTGTGCTAACAAGATCAGTTGTGATGAGGATAGCTTCACTGCCAAGTGGGGATAAGTTACTTTTTCCCAGCTTACATCCTAGCAGGCTGCTCAGCAGAGAGGGGTCACAAAGTTTGTAGACATATTTCTTAGAAGGAGTGTGCACTGTTCAGTAGTGAGACTTTCCCAAGTTTGGGGTGCTGATCAGGTTTAGGATTTTGATGCAAGAGCACCTCTGACATGTATTTAGGTTTTCTGCTGCTGCTGCATTTTTCTGAAATGTTTTATTCAGGCATAGCGTTAGCCAAGCCTAGCTGCCATATTAACTTTTGCCCTAGGTAGGAATCCTACACAGACAAAATGTGGTTCTATAGGAGATGTACATTTGCGTGACATTTTCTCCCATAGTATTAGGCAGTATCAGTAGCAGCTGAGCTGGGACTAGCCAAGCCTACCCTTTTCTTCTGGTTTAGGTACAGGAGAGAGACCTATAGGACTTAGAAAAGCCAGTTTTCTACTGAAATGCATTTTCTACTGTATTAATAAAACAGTTTGGTTATAGCAGGACCTGTGGCTGTTAGCTTGTGAAGTGAGAATGCTAGGTAAAGAACAAAAACACTATTCTTTCAAACACTGTAAACAAGACAGTTGTAGCAGTTCTAGCTGCAGTATATGGTGTAAGGAAGTGGAGAGCTGGAGTTTTGTCTCGATGTAGGAAAAAAAAGAAATTTTGATCCCTATTTGCTTAATTGTCCAGGCAAAGAACAGTTATTGGGCATTGCAGAATTCAACATACATTCCTGACAACAAAACCTGTTCTTCTCAGAGCATTTCTAAAACCTGGACTGTAGAAGAGCAACATGGAATGCTGCTGGAATGACCTTAGAACTGTCAAGCTCACATGTATGAGGTGGGCTGTCCCATCTGTATTCTGCTGAGCAATCCATTTAATTCAGACAAATACTATCTCTTTGCATTTCATTTATTCAAATATTCTTGTTAAAATCCTTAATTTTTAAAATCCATCTGTATTTTCTTTCACAGTTTTGGTATTTTTAAACATATTTTATATTCATAATCTGCCGGTTTTCAGCTCCAAAATGCTGGCAAGCTTCACAATTTCACTGAGACCCCTAGGTGGCATTTCAAACCAGCTGTTAAGAGACTAGCGTACAGCACAAGTGAGGAAAACTAAACTGATAGATCTGCTGCCTTTACACAATCTGCTTGCTGAATTAATTTCACCAACTGGCAGCAGGTGAAAAGGAGGTTGAAACAGCAGAAAGGTTGGGTTAACCCCAATGGCAAGCCTAATGGTCAGGTTTAAAATCTGTGCATGATGTTTGGAGCCGGTGCTGTATACTGGGGAGATAGGTGGCAAGCTGCATCTCAGAACCCCCTGACATGTTAACCAGTGTTTTATGTTTGGCTTTTTTTCTTTTTTCTTTTCTTTTTTTTTTTTTTTTTTTTTTCCTCCTTAAAACTGTTTGTAACACATAGGCTGTCAAACAGAACTCTACAGGTAAGTGCCATACATATAATTTGTCTTAAATATTATCCTTTTGCATCTGCCAGAAGCTAAATACCTTCTGGGCATATGTATTTACACACAATAAAAGGTTATAGTCATCTCTGAACAACTTTGAATGCTTAAAACACTTGCTACTGTGTTCACTCATAGTGCTGCCAAATTCCATGCTGTATGTATGGTCAGCCTCCTAACTGAGCTGCCTTGAAATACAGTACTGAATATTGCTACCTCTATAGCGAAGGATGTGCCCTAAAAAATCGAAAGTATACCTAGTTTTAGGGAGATGCTAGGAAGTAATAATCTCCATTATCCCTTCATCATGTTTATTTATTGTGCAGTTAGGACATAGAAATGATTTATCTTGAAAGGTGGAATGAGCTTGACCTGTTACAATTAGCTTTAGGTAGATTTTAAACGAGCTTGGTGACATCATATCTGGCTACTTCTGCTTTTCCTATATTTCTAAGGCATCTTTATTAGTCATTGTGCTGAATATGTGATTTGTAGTTTATTGGCGCAGTTTCTGTAGTTAGTGGTTTGGAGTCTCTTTTTACTGGAAAACACGCTGAGTTTAGACTTTGATCCAGAGGGGAGAAACTTCTAGGACATGTTGTTATTAGGTCCTGGAACCTCACTGTCAACCTCTTTTGCTAGCCTATTGACAGTCACCCATCTTCCTGTGTATTGTTTACATAGCTAGCTATTTATGCTTTGTGATATGCAAATCTGGGATTTTTTGTAAATGTCTAGTTTTCTACTTAACACTGACAAATTTGTAATCCATTACATTTCTTTCACCTAAGACCACTTCATATTTTTGATAGCCTAATACACAAAGTATTAAAGTTGCATAAAACCTCAGATAAATTGTGTTTTTTATTTGTGGCTTGTAAGAAGCTTATGTATTCTTTGCTAACATCTGGCAACTCAGAAGCACGGGTGAAACTGAATGAAAGTTGCTCTTAGCTACAAATTGTGTTTGCTTCAGTGCCTAACAGTGTGCTTTTACACAGTGGCCTTTCTACAGATCAGGCTTTCTTCCCTCAGTAGGATAGAGGCAGTAAATGCTCTTGCTGTGAGAGGATGAAGAGAAAACTGCAAATGGGAGTTTGAAGAAGTGCTTTCTGTTACCCAGCCTAAATCTTTATTGTAAAATTCTGGATGTTTTTTTTTCTTGGTTTGCTCTTTTCCCCCCATTTGTTATTGATAATGTTGATTATTACTCCTTTTGTTACAAATTTTTATCAGTTGGGGGATAGTTCTCTCATTTCCCTCAATCTTTTCCAAATTGAACCAGTTCAACACGTCACAGGTAACTTTAACAGTGTTTCTTCTGATTTTTTTTTCTCTTCTCTAGATTATTTTACCTTTTGCTTTATTTTCCTTAAAATGCAGTATCTGCAACTGGATGCATCTATCAGCTCAGGTCAGTTGGTGAAATAATTCTGCTAGGCATCCTATGCTTTATAAAAAATATCCTGGAGCCAACATTAATTGCTTATCCTATTTGAAGGTAACCCAGGTATCTGTTACTTCCTTCCTCTGATCCCATTTTTTTGTATAATCATTCTTCTTGAGTGCTGCGTCATCCAGATTTCCAAACAGTGCTATTTTTGGCTTTTCTTGAAAATCTTTTATCTCCTAAATTTAAGTGCGTTAAGCTAATTAGAACTGTGGGGCAGAACTTTTAAAAAGATGCTTCCATTCATCTGTGGTTTTCCTTAAATGTAATTAAGTAACAAATGTTACAGTGTCTTATGTGTAAAAATCTTAGTGACCGATGATGTCCACAGGACTTAGGTAGTTTTGATGTCATTAACCCTTGTTCTGACCTGTATTTCAGATGTTTTAAAATTCTTCTGGGTGAATTATTAGTGGGAATCAGAGAATTTCAGAAATATGTATTATAGGAATCAGCTTTTCCGATAGTTATTTTCTTTGGCTAAACAGCGTTAGTATCTCTTCCTTTCCCCACAGCCCTTTCCTGGCGTATTAGAAATCACACAGAGAGGACTAATGGTCTCTGACAATGAAACAAAGCTAAGGCACCATCCAATTGGCATGATAAAACACTAGCAAGTCTTTCATTATCTTTCACAAAAGTTATGTCAGAGTGAGACCAGTTTTCTCTGCTAGATAGCAGTCGGATTATCTCCCTAGACCTACAACTTTAGCTATATTTGGGTCTGCTCCCGTATTTGTTTTTATCCAAGATTCCCACGGGAGTCAATTACTTTTATTGTTAGTATATTATAGACTTGGGGATTTTTTTCTGTTTGACAATTTTTTGTTTGACAGTTAATTGATGTGTTATCAATAAATGCGTCAACGCTAATGCTGTTTTGTACTACTTAAAGCTAGTATTAAAGTCATGCTTCTTTTTGTATGAACAAAAAGGCTTGCCTACATAAATTTTTAAAAAAACTTTTCAAACATGTTTCTAAGATTAATTTTTCTTGTTTTTCTTTTGTGGTGGGGTAAGAATTATGTGAGTTTGAACTTCGGGCAGCAGAACGAGTGTGTCCCTGGCTTCCCATACAAACAGATACTATTCCTTTTCTTTCATCTTTAAATTGGAAAGATTACACAGTGAACCCATTTACTTACTAATTGAGCAAATATGACAACATAGAATTTTAAAGCATGATAAATGGAACTGTGACCATGTCTGCGCCTTTTTTTATTCAGCCACTGGCAGCAGCATAATCAATTACAGCCTCCCCAGGGGTGCATTTAGTCTGCTAAGAGGTCCGCTGGGGAATATGTTGTTTCACAAGCAACCTAGGGTTTCTTATCCAGCCTTTTTAGAAGCTCAGGGTTTCTGTGAAGCTGAAGCTTTGTAAGGATTCTACCTAAGCTGCTTTTTGGCAGAGGTCAATGGAATTAACTGTTTTGCATTATTTTTGTAAATTAGGTCCCTACACCTGCTTATGTGCAAAGCTGTTCCTCAGAAAGCCGTTTCCCCACTTTCCTCTTCATTTTGCATTGAGGAAAAAATGGCTTTGTCCTCAGGGAGAAGGAACAAATGAATTTTTCACTCATCCTATTCCAATTATCTCGTGCAGCTCAGTGACATTTAAATAGTTATATTTTCTGTAAACATACTAGGATATTCCACACTGCACGTTAACCTGGGTAATGAAATGTTGCAGTAAATATCTGTTAACTATGGTTACATTACATTAAAAAACAGAGAAATGCTTGTCATTTGTCATCAAGCATGAAAGAGAGATTCTGTGACAAATTGAGTTTCACATTGAAAAGGCAGAGTTCTTATTTTAATTTGTGGTTATGTAATCATGTTAAATGAAGATCAGCCAGCTCTTCAGTGCTAGCTAGTTTTGAACAGAATTTGTTTGCTGTAAATCACTTCTGTTTATACTGTCTGGCAGATATTTAAGACTTCGCCAGGTGCACACAGCACTAGAACATTCTACAGTAGTTTACAAAACTTTTCCACTTCTTTCAACCATGTTTCAAGGATTCAGTGGTACCAGCCATCATTTCAGACCTATGGAGGTCAATATTTACAGCATTAGTTTTCTTTGCGTCACTAACTTGACCTTTATTTTCATATGAAACAAAAAGCGGAAGAATAATTCTTGGTGATTAAGAAATGTGGGAAAATATTACTTTCTCTTCTGTTCTTATAAGAGTAATCTGATTCCACTTTTCAGTAAAACATCTATGTTAGGGACTGTGTTTTGTCAACTCTCAAAAATCACTCCATTAAATGATCTTTCGTAACTTTCTTGTTTGTTCTCCATGAAGCCCAAGAAGCTGCTTTTGATGACATGTTCTCTAATTACTTATATTACTGACCACCCTACACCAAATTCTACTGGAATTCATAAAGTGAAAAATTATTTCATAAAGGTTTTGTTTATAAAGTGTTCTATGTATACAGCATAAAGGACTTTTTCCTGCTATCTGATATGTTGTGATAGTACTGAGAAGCCTAAATTAGGTTTGAGTGAACCTGAATGGTATGGCGTATTCATGGCAACGATGTTCCAAGAAAATGCTGAAATATTTCCATTATTTCAGTGTTCTTTGGAAATACCAGTAAGGTAATATTTTTCGTAGACTCATGGCTTAGGAAATTAATAGATAAACTGTGTAAAATTGGTCTTAAGTGAGTTCCTAAACCTTTCTCTGCAAGGATGAGCTCTCAGTATTCATCTGCACATCCATAACATTTTTAGCATATCTATGGACTGGCAGTGAATGTGCTAAACTTCATGATTAAGTTCAACCAAGAGTTTTCTAAAAAACTGTTAATGTGACAGTAAAGGCACATACAAGGGTTTTAAGGATAGATCTATCAAAGATGGTATTTATCAGTTGCTGTGTTCTCACTCCTCACTTACTCTTGCTTTGTCTGTTTCAGTAGTCCTGTTCTTCTCAGATTTCATTAATATTTCTGAGGCACAGCAGTGGAAGAATTTTACGGACAGACCCATATGCTAAGTGGTAGCTTCCAGAAAGAATGTTTCATGCTAATTTTTGGCAGTAGTGACTTTGGGTTTGGATTTCTTTTTGACTTGTATTTGCTTCTGCAGTCTCGGTTCCAAGAGCCCTTGATAAAACATTTCTTCCTTTTCATCCTACTTCTCTCCCCTCCTTCCATATCAAGTGAACTATGATGCACTTCCTAAAAGGTCCTACAGCTGACTTGTATGTCTCCATGACATACATGTATGTCTTGTATGTCTCCATGACATACATGTATGTCTTGTATGTCTCCATGACTTGTATGACTCCAGGTTCTTTCAGCAGGACCCCTAAATTATTGTCTGGGTACCTCTGTGCATTTGCAGTTTAGAATGAGATAGACTGGGGGAGAAGAATGGGGAATAAAACCTAGCAAAAAGCCCAAGAAAAGTTTGTCTGGTATGGAGCTACAGGTAAGCCAGAAGGAGAGACTTTTAAGCAGCTAAACAAGGACAAGGGCCTAGAGAATTGCCAGAAGGCAGTTCTTGCATCTATTTAGTGTCATTGAGAAACATCAAAGAGGAGCTTCAAAAATGGTTTGTCTAAGCAGGTTCTGAAAAGAAATAAATTGCTTATTTACAGATAAATATAAATGTCAGTTCTGCTTATAAAGAGATTCTTACTTCATTTTTGAATACTGCTTGGTTTGCAGGACTGGAGCTGCTGCCATTTGATCCCTCTTTTAGTTTATCACACAAATTAATTTCTGTCCATTTGTATCTGTGAAGCATGGTCTTCTAGCCAAAACCACGAAGACATCCACTTTAAGTATCAGAAGTATGAAGTCTGTTCCGAACATTTATATAAAATAACGAGGTAAAGAACTGAAAATAGAAAAGTGACAGATTTCTAGAACTAGAACAGCTTTTTTGCAAATAGGCTATTTATGGAAAACTCATACCCAAATGTTCTTCCCTGACACCTTGCTAAACTGTGTTATGTTGTTGGAAGTCTAAAATCTGTCTCCACTACACATTGCATACGTTGCAACTGCTTGTTTGCAGTCTGGTAGGTGCACAGAAGCTTTCTGTCTTGTAGCCCACTACTGCGAATAAAAAACCTTAGTGATCTGAGCAAGATGGAAATGTTTGCAAAGTAGCAGTAGATAGGACTTCTTAAGAACCACAGGGAGTTGCTATAAAGGCAGGAGAGTTGCCCAGGACCATGAGTTATTTCCTGTCTTTCTGGGTGGAGCTGGGGCCTTTTCCAGATGTGGCTTCATGCCTTGTTTAATCTAAGGGTGTTTAATCGGGCTGAACCAAAGGAATGACTGGATCCAGCCTAGAAGTGACTTGGTAAGAGTTTAAAACAGATCTTTGCCCACTGTGAAACCCCAGATTCTGCTCAGTACCAGGTCTAGCACCAGCACAAGGGACGGAGAGAAAATGCAGACTGTCTTTCCCATCCTTTCCCAACAGTCTGTAATTAGGTTAGTTAAACTGTGGAGCTGCAGCCTGGGGTGAAAAAGATCAGCAAGTTCTCCTCCTTGATAAGGGTTTCTCTTTCATTATCTAGTCTGCTAATTTTCCTGAAGGCCTTGCAGACAATACATACATTTTTGACTGTCTTGTGTCAGCAGCAGGGTCAGTAAAGCACGCTGAAAGCTCAGTCCTCTTTGTCCCATACTTGCCTGCCTGGAGCACCCTGGAAACCTCCTTCAGATTCTGCGAGCTGCTCATACTGCTCATTAGCATCTTTCTCCTCTTCAGCTGCCCTATTGCTCCTGAGGATTTATTCCTGCATCTCACTGCTACTATAGTTTGCAGTCACAAGTATTATTACTGTCATTAGAGATCCTGGAAAGTAGCTTTGTATCT
The DNA here is from genome assembly GCA_035590215.1 of Microhierax caerulescens. NCBI lineage: Eukaryota > Metazoa > Chordata > Aves > Falconiformes > Falconidae > Microhierax > Microhierax caerulescens. Next base: position 35,693,101 of record JAVJGJ010000062.1, read on the forward strand.
GCAGTTGCTTTTGGAAGCTGAGGTAGTTAAGAACAAATAAGCAAACCAAATCAAAATCACAGAGAAATATGTTTAGCTTTTGTGATGCTGAAATTGAAATATTTCATCAACTGGATGAATTGAAGCAAACAAATGATTTAAAAAAAAAAAAAGAGAGAGTAACTGGGTAGTTCAGGCACTGATTTGGGAGAGTGGTGATAAACTTTACATCCAAGCTCTGCCTAATTTGGAAATTTAAACTTCAAAAGTTTAATTTATAAAAAGCTAACACCACCACCAAAGCCACCCAACAGTGTGTGTATCTCTCTAGTTATGTATCTCAGGCAAAGCTCAGTACACAAGTTCATTTTCTAAGAAATGTTTAGAACAGTGTCCCAGGCACAGGGAAAATATCTAAATGGTTTGTCTTCATCTTTCCCTAGAACAAACCTGATATCAAAGCCTCGCCAGTGTTTTGTCAGATCTAAATGCAAATTCCCTCTGGAGAAGGGATCATTAGCAGTACTCATTGGTAAGTGATGGACCTCAGGGTGGTTACCTAAGGGAACCATTTTAAAGCACCACTCATTGCAAATCTTTTGGGGGTTTCCACTGTTTCAGCACAGTAGCCTGCTGGCTAATGAGGATTGATTCTCTTGCATGAAATGCTGTTTGTTATGCTGTGTTCTCTGGGCAAGAGGAAGTCTTTAATTTTGGAGGAGCTTTGCTCATCTTAAAGGTATTTTCCTCCCTATTATATTCCCAGTCTTCTTTCTTTTCAGACCTAGAGAGTGATGTCCTTAACTCCTGTAGAGAAAAGTTACTCATGAGTTTATGGAAACACCACTGAATCACGTTGTGGGGATCACAGTCTGGCCCTTAAGGTTTGGTTTTCCTTCTTTATAGCTTATACCACATTGAAAAAAGGCATTAACAATAGCTAATTCTAGACCTGGGCAAATGCTTCACAGGAAATAATTTGCTCTAGACTGTTTGCCGTTCTTGCAATGTTGGGGTGTGGATCCTAATGCCATATTAATAAAACCTTAATTTACATTATTTTTTTCAGTATTTTTGATCAATAATGTAATAGTTCATTCTTGATGTTTAATTCTGAATATTAAAAAACAAGGAACGTTGTTTTATTAATGTTAGATGGATGAGTTGTGGGAGAACTCAAGTTTCCTGACTGCTCAGGTAGCACCCATTCTTGGCCTGCATACAGATATGAAACATTTTCAAAGAGTAAGTTTGTGACTCAGGCCAGGAAAGCGCAATCACCCATAAATGTATGAGAAGTACACAGATGCAGTGTTGTTAGATTGGTATTAAGAGACTGTTCTAGAAATTCTTCACAATTTGGGCAGTCCTAGTTATTACAGTGAAATGCAGATTGCGCCTGTGTGCAGAGCTTCCATACCGCAGATTTGTTCAAGGATCACTGGAAAGCAGAATGCATTCCTATTGCGTCGCTGACAGGGCACACATAGTTTGAGCTAATCTTTAAATTATGCACCTCCTTGAAATTATGTTAGTATAATGATGCAATATAAACTTTATGAGAACATCTTTCGAAGCAAAATTCTCCCTCAGATTTTTTTAGTAAATAGTTTGGCTTGCTCAGAGACCTCTTTGTGTAGTGGGCTGGTAGGAACTATCATGTTGCCTTTCTGGTTTGAAGTGAACACTGCAACATTCCTTTTTGTATTTTTAATTTCCAAATAATTTTTGAAGCATGAAAAATAGGGAGTCATCCCTGTATTTTGAATTACTCTTGTTTTGACATAAGAAATGCTTAATGTATTACCCTTGCTTCTCTGCACAGTAATGTTGAGTCACTGAATACTGTATGTTATTTGAAAGACCATATGCTTCTGATTAACGTGAAGTGTAAAAGTATTGCAGCTTTTCTGATGGTGAAGTTTGAAGCTACTTCTATTTTATTGCATTTAAGCTGACCAGAGAATCTAGTTAAACCAAGGAAACTTTTTTTCCCATGTACCAGCTGATCTGGCAACTGTACCTGCATTAGAGCACTTAGTAGACAAAAGTACTGGTGGGTTATGGGCTATGCATTAATGCAGATATATTAAAACTTTTCTGACAATGTTGGCAGAATTCTCCTGTTGCTCAAGGAAATATAAATTAAGATTTAATTGCTAAATCCAAATATCTTCTGTATTGTAAAGCTTTTCCTTTTTTTTACTTTTGTAAGAGAAGTACTAGCATAGCATATTGAATTAATGTTTCTTCTAGAAGTCACAATGGTACTATATAGGTAAAGCTGCTAAAAAAATATAGTGTAGAAATTAATAGAAAAATATTTAAAAGCTTTGCAGCAGAAGGTTTAATTATGAGCTGCCTAACATGCCTGGGCAGGAAATGAATGCCCTGAAGTTCCTCCAGTGTCCTGAACAGCCTCACAACAGGGGGATATTATTTCTCCCAGCACTGTGTTTAAGGCTGAAGAGTGGGCAGGCATAACGAGGAAGAGGGTTGAAGGTCTCCATCTCATCAGCTCCTGAGACAGTGGGCAGCACAGTTAAGCCAGCTTGCCAGGGAAAATGATCTACACTAAATACTAGTAGGAAGAGATGCAGAAAGTGCAGATACTGAGAGAGGACTCGAGTTGCTGGTACTCACAGACTTGTGGAATTTCTCAAAATCTGAGCACGCAGCACAACTTTTAGATATTTAGGGTGTAGCTTTAAAACTAACCTACATCAGTTTGTTTCATTTCTCCCTGAGGCTCTGTTCAAGGAAATAGTGATTAAAGTGAAGATGGTGGCTGTGGAGGGTTGATTTTGGAAAGACGAGTGTATCACTTTTCTTCACTCTTATTTTTAGAACAGATTTCAAGATGCATTTGTAATTTCTTTTCCTTTGAAGTTTATGCATGGCACACTATGCACAACTTTTGTTTAGATTTATAAAGCTGCAACACTTCAGTGAATCTCTGAGGTTTTTGTGCCTGATCTTTATTAACGAAGTGCCTTTCCAAAGAAAAAAATGTTATAAGGCAGAAGCAGAAAACAGCCACCCTACCTGTGTTTCAGTGCAGTATTTAACACTGCTATATTAAACTGGAGAGCTAGTCATGGTTGGTTGGGGTTTTTTTCTTCTTTTAATCCCTTTGTGTCTCAAAAAATGCTTGGATTTTCCTCTTCATTATCCTACTTTCCACTGTTAGTCCCCTTCCCTTTCCCTACGCTCTTAACTGTTTCTTTCGCTTCTACTTTAAAAGCTCATCAATAGGGATGTGCTGTACAAAACCAGAAACTTGCTTTGAGGTCACGGACTGTGGCCTCCATACATGGGTCGACCGGGAAGCTTGAAGGGGAAAAGGAAACCAGGCACACACGGCTCAGCTTTTGGGGGAAAGGGCAGTAACAAACAGAAGCAGAGCTTCCTGGGGGGTGGGGTGGGGGGGTGGGTGTTAAGAGGGTGTCCCCTGCCTATCTCCTTCCTTCAGTGAGATCTTACTTCAGTCTTCCTCGGGGACATTCACCTATATACAGCCTTCCCTTTACTTGGGAAAAGGGTGAGTTCATAGATCTTCACTGCCTGGCAACTGGCTGTCTTCCTCATCATAAACTTGAAAAGTATATTTGCGTTAGGTGTCTGCCATGTTGTCAGCTATCAAATACCTATTGGATTGTGATGAATAAGGAAGGGCTGAGCAAATTTTGAAGGCAGGGGAACAGTGACAGTGAAAGAAAAACAATGTGTCTATTTTAAACTTGAATAGCAACTTGGGATTTGTATAATTATGGTGTTCAAGCAGCAAAATAACACCACTCCAGGAATTAATTTTACCTTGAAATAACGGAAGTGATTTGGAGGAAGTTGTTAATGGAATGGCTGGAGCTAACTTCATCACAGAACCATGTCAAAAAATGTTAAATTCCAGTATTTAAAAAAGTACCCATCAGTGCCCAATTCTGTTAACCTTTGAAAATCCCAGCTGACAGATATGGACAGGAAAGCTGAATTTATTCTGTGTATGTGACAATTGTGATTTTACACGTCAGTCTCTCCACAATGAATATAATTTAATACATTTCTAGATTTTTTTTTTCTTAAGAATTAGTTGTAAATTGTAAAGCTCTCCCAGCTGTTCTTGAAGTCCTACAAAAATTTTAAATAGCTTTGTGAGGTGTGAATTTTCTTTACGAAAGTATCCCTCACCCTTTGTCAAGACACAGTAATTGTCCATTTTCCTATTACTTTGGTTCCTCATTATTGCTCCTACCTACTGTTTCACGTTGGATGGACATTGTACATACTGGTCCTTGTGTTCAAGGCTTCTTAGTAAGAACCTGTGTTACTTGTGCTCTTTTCTGTTCTTGTGACACTGATGCAGTTCAAAGCATTAGATGGCATGCCACAGCGACTAGTTTACTTATTATTTTATCTTTGAATTTCTTTTGAATTTGCAGGTGAATTCTGGGTGGTCCAGATGAGTTCTTACATTTTACTTTTTCAATTTATTCTGCAATGGATTGTGATTTTTTTAAAATCAATTTCAGCTGCATCATCCTTTCATTTATGGATACCTCCCAAAGATTTTCTGCACTAAATGTGTGAACAGGCTCATGCAGGTTTTGTACAATTGCTGTCTTCTGTGGATAGTCCACCTTGATGATCCCACAGACTTTTGACAGCCTTCCTACCCTTGATGAAATGGTAAAGGTGTTTTATAGATTACTGTATTTTTGCAGCTTGTTCCTTAAACACTTTTGTGGCCTGTCATACAGGTTTTTCTACAACTAACTTGCCATGGTTTATATACCTTTCTGTTATACTAACATGCATATGCCATGATCTAGGTTTACCCATCTCCTTTTTTAACCTTCTCAGCATTTGTATAGAAATACATATACATTTGGTTTGGTTTTCTATTTTTTCAGCCTCTTTTGGGAAGTGTTCTTGTTTCATGTTTGACTTTGGCTGATGTCTTCTCTATCCTTGTGCCTGTGGACAGATGCAGGAAAGGAGACATAAAGTCTCACTATGCTCGTGTCTTTCTCTGGGGATCCTCTGCTGCTTTGACAAGGTGTCAATACCTAGATGAATTCTGCAGGTAGACTGATGAGTGCCCATACTTTATTATGGATTTACGTTTATGGGAGCAGGTGACTCAAATTAATGGCATTTCAGTCAGCTGCTTAAATCCATTCCTGAGTCAGCCTTAGTTAATATGTTTGTCATGATTGATTTTGAGCATAGTTGCAGATACTGAGGCTGAAGACTTGCTCTGAAATTTGTAGAAGGCCATGGGACATTGTGAGGCATGCTGCTTGTTGATAGCATTCAATAAATTTGTTGATACTATTTCAGTTTTTCTTTAGAAATACAAGGCAAGTGATACCAAGACAAGTGGGAGCTGCAGTATTTTTAGTGAGAAAAGACAATGTGTCATTAAGCACACTGGCTAGTGAAGAATAACAATTAGGGTTAGATGTTTTTCCATACCGATTTGGTCTAGAATTTTGATTGAATCAGTTCCTAAAATAATCTTAAAAATTATTGGCAATGATGTATCACAGAGAGAATAATACAAGAAAATCTTGTCTTATTTTTGCAGTGAGATGCATAAAGCTATATAATGAAATAGGATTTTGAACCACAGCAAATTTTGGACTCATATGGCAATTGCATTACCTCTTTTGTCTCACCACCAGGTGCCGTTTTACAGCTATGTAACATTCTACATGAAAGCAGAGAACAGCTGATTTATTACAGAAATGAGTGAATATGTAACCTTCTAGGGGGCTGTAAGGACAACGTTAGCACAAATACATCTATTCTTGATTGCTAATAGCAGGCAAATGAACTAACAATATGCTATATTACACTGAAATTTCTGTAACCTAGTTACAAAAAAACCAACCCCAACCTGCTCTGTTGGCACCTGCAAGACAGATATTGCTCTGTTTTTCTTGTGAATAAAGGTCTGCGTTTTATTGACTAGGAAAGTTGCCGTGTTTCTACTTTTGTACAACAGCTAGTTTTTTGAAGCTTCTCTCTCAGCAGGTGTGTTATAATGGCTTCGTATTTTGAAAAGGTATGCCATTTCTAAATATCTATCTACAAATATTTTAAGTACATTAAGAATGAACACTATACAGAACTGTGAAGGGAAAATATGTATGAACAATATTCAGAGCAGAGCTAACCTTTTAAAACCCTATGGAGACCTCAATCTTAAAAAATCCATCTATTAAAGTAGTCATCCAAATGTTACTGTAAGAACATCCATAACTTCATTCAATTTAATGGAGTTAAGGAGGACTATTCATACCACTAAGATTATACTGTGTCTAATTTAGATGGATAGATGATAAGAGAGTTCCTTCATAACTTGGAGATGGAGTTTGCTCCTGTGAAGTTCAGTGTGGTTGCCTGTCCTTTCCTTTCCCTCATACCTCACACCAGTAATACACCTCTAGAATAGAAATTGAAGTGCTCATGTCAGGATTTGGTAGTCTACCTACAAGCACACAGGCATGTATCTTTTTATGTGGATTAGCATTCAAAAGAAGTTCAGTTAGAATTACAGTGCCATGAAGACATCTGGAGATATCAATTAATGGTATTTAATTTTTGTCATTAATAAGCAGTGGCTCCTGATTTGAGATATGTAAGATATATAAAAATATGTTTACTTCAAATGTGTTAATCTATGGTGCATCTGTGGCATAAAGAGGGCAAATTACCTTTTTAGTGAAAAATAGTTAAGATGAGACAGCATGAGTTTCTGTAAAATGGTATGTTAGTAGGATAGCCAAAATGTGACTGATCTCATATATGTGTTTTATAACGAATAATATATATAATGTTATTTTTCTTCTCTTTTTACTCTGATATGGAGGCGTTCATGCATGGATTGTTAGAATAAAAGAGATTACTTGAAGTAAATATGCCTTTGTCTGAACATTGGCTATGCTTGTAAACTTGCGTGCTATTTTTAACGTGCGTGCTATTTTAAACGTGCATGTCTAGTATTGCATACACTTCTATTTGCAAACTGTAAAATAAATAATTTTAATTTTTGTCATTTAATTGCTTTTTCATTGTACATCAACAAGACTCTTAATCAAATTTAATTCTTCACCCATTACTGAATGGTAGTTTTTAACATACTAAGTTATGATTTTTATTTACTTGATTTTCGTATTCATCTCACTGATTTTCAAAGGGAAAGTGAAAGAACCATTGACTGCATTCTCCCTAGAGAATGATAGCTTTGTAATAAATTTTTCTAGATATAATGCAGTGTGTACGAATGAAGATAACATCTGTCTGCACACTCTGTTAGGCCTTAATGCTTTCTAGTATGTCTAGCCTAATATAAGCACATCCTGTTGGAAACTAGCACTAAGTATAATTGATTCAGAATACAAATAAATTAAGGATAACATTATGGGGTTGACCTGAACTCATCAAAGATAAAAAATCAAAACCACTGCTAGAAAGTCCTTCTTATGTGTTTCCTGGGAGATGGTATGGTAGATACTTGAAATATTGCATGTAGCTGCTTTTTAAGTCTTCTAAATGTCAAGTAGATGTGGTAAATGAGGGTTAACTACTACTGTCTCAGGTGCTCAAAAGTAGCACCAACTCAGAAAATATATATTTTTTTTTTTTTTTCCTAGAAGAGCTTTACCAGAACAGCTAATCAGTACTTAAGTAATCAGTACTGAAGAAGAATACATTGACAGAATTTATTTGGATTCTCAGAAAGGCTTTGCTAGGGTTCCACACAAGAGGCTATTTAGGAAATTAGATATTCCTGAGGTGAACAGAACTACTCTTCTGGGGTAGGAACTGGCTGGAGACAGTAAACAAAGACAAGGAATGAAGTGTCAGGTTTGCACATGGCAAAAGTTTAATAGCAGGGAGCCCTCAGGTATTCAGGTTAGATTCATGTGGTACAATTTGAAGTCTCTGTGAAAGGGAGCTGGACAAAATGTGCAGATAATATACATAATTTGTTTAGGTCTGTCAAATCTAGGAAATGCAACCAGGACCCTCTAGAATTCAGCAAAGCTAAATGAATGAGTGATACCAAGAAGAATTAGTTGACAAATGTGAAGTAATGCCTGTGGGCAGCAGTAGGAGTAGTTTGAACTATAAGCGCCTGCTGTTAGTATTTAAGCAGTGTTAGCAATGGGGGGAGGGAAAAAAAAAAGCAAAAAAAAAAAAGCATGTGGTGTTCTTCTGGCCGCTGTGTTCAAAAGTCTTGTTCAGAGTACAGCAAGGACATAAACAGGCATATATATGTGATAGACTAGAAAATACACTGAAAATTAATAAATGCCTCTGTAAATATTTCACCTTTTCAGTCTATGTTCAATTCTAATTATGCATTATCAAGGAAGAATAGTTGAAACAGTAATGATTTGGAGCTTGCTGAGCAAAATGTTTAGGAGCATTTGATTCAAGGGATGGGGAATTGATTTTAAAATGGCCTATTAAAATCTTTTTGTTCACAGTCCATAATTCATCTACAGAACTTGCTGCCAGGACTCAGTGATATTAAGGTTTCAGTAGGATTTCTGTATAAAAAGATTTCATTTCTAAATGTATAATGAGAATACTTACAAGTATGTTATTTAAAATTAAAAGTATGATATGTGATCCACTTGCCTGAAGGGATATGTTAAGGGCTAAGACAGTAGCATGTTTTTCTCAAACTATTGTAGACTGTCTTTTTTTTTTTTTTTTTTTTCCTTTTCTTTTTGTAAATATGTGTTTCTACCTGTTAGACACAGGTTACTCACAGTTAGAAACCTGCTAGGCAGGTCTAGTATGACATTTCCTAGTGTGATTGTGATATCCTTAGCTCAGGAGAAAGCCCACATAGTTAAATGCCCAGTGTAAAAATTTCTTCAATTTATGAAGTATTGCAGTTGTCTGTGTTTTTGCAAATGTGTCCCTGAATTTTAAGTAGATTATTGTGTCATATATCATCATGAACTGAGCTTTTTAAAAACAGTGGATTTTTCATGTTGATATTTGTTTCAGTTTGATTCTGACTTTCTCTAGAGCCATAATCTCATTAGTATTCCAGTTCCTTTGTAATGCTAATGTGGTCAGTGAAAGTTGGATCAGAATTTTCAACTTGTAAAACACAATTTATATGCCTTTCTCACCTGCCATCGTGTTTTATAGGGAGGCATGGAGAAGAGCAGCATTTGGCAGTTTGTAGCTGGACCCCATTCAGGCATGTAGGAGAGCTCCCCTGAGCTGCTACTACTGTAGAGGGTGCGGTAGCATGTTGTTGTAGCCTTGGTGTAGTCTGGTTCCTTCTGGATAATCCCCTGTTCTTTCTGCATGGGCAAGCCTGGCTTCCTGTGCTCAGTCTGTTTCACTTCATTATAATATTTCTTAAATTAAAATTTAAAAAGGACTATTTATTTCAAGTTGTCTGTTTTCTTGACACATCTTTTGTTTCTCTATGTATTAGGGATGAAACATAACAATGACTTGTGGTCGTTGCCAGGATAGATCACTGCTTATCTTTAAGCTGGATTTAATCAGTTTCTCACAGACAGATGTGTTTCAATGCCACTTGATGGTACTGATGTAAATACTAGGATCGAAATGGGTTGTTTTTTAACAGTAAACCTGGGTCTTTTGGAAATGATAACCAAAATCAGCGTGCTCTTGCAAAGTCATGTCGGGTGGGACGGGTGGTAGAAATCAATACATAGAGATTCACAATGAAACTGAATTTTGTCTGGCACTATAAATACAAAACTATTATTTCTGCTGTTAACAAAAATATTAATATCACATTACTAGATGATAAATACAAAATCTGATTATAGTAATTTTCTCAATTTATAGAAAGTATTCATCTGAATAGACATTCCAGTAATAATCTTACAATAATCTGACTGTACAATCTCTAAGCAATTGGATCATGAGCCACTTTAGAAAGAATATCCATAATTCACAAAGTGGAATGAGTCTTTTAAAACTAAACCCCTGAAACTCTGGATTTATTATGGTGGTCATAATTGCTAGAATGGATATTATGAGAGTTTTAGTGTATTTTATTGGAAGACATACAATAATTTCCCATGTAGTGTTGTTCTGCTGTCAAGCATTATGTTTCCCTGAAGTTCTGTAGGCCACCATCATCTGTTTTATATTTGTCAATGGAGGGGGGAAGCCTGCCAAACCACAACATGTTTTTTGTGGTGATTATAAGCTCTGAGTAGTTTTATTTTATGGTTTGACAGGCTATAGATCTTCAAGCAACACTTCTGGAAGTGTGCTATTATGGGATTAAGGTTATATCTTAATTTAACAAATTCTGTACCTTTCTAAATTCAGATGGTAATGTCTGGGGTTGCTCCCCTGCTGCTGTGCAGTTCTTTGGTCTCACTACATCTGACTCATGTTTCCTACTCAATTTCCACTTGCCTTGGGAGTAAATATATAAATATAAATAAAATGGTAATAATTAATAAACTTTTAAAAATTCAGTAAGGATATACAGGGTATAATATATAACAAGGGTCCTCAAACTACTGCCCACGGGCTGGAATACAGCCCCCAGGGTCCTCAATCCGCCCCCCAAGTATTTACAGAACTGCCCCCCCCCCCCCCGCGGGGGGGGGGGGGGGGGGGGGGGGGGGGGGGGGGGGGGGGGGGGG
>JAVJGJ010000062.1:35703849-35721552 GCA_035590215.1 Microhierax caerulescens
TCCTCAATCTGCACCCCCGGTATTTACAGAACCCCCCTGCCCCCCCACTGGGGGTTGGGGGGGGAAACCAAGCAGCCTCAGATGACTGCCTGCCACTTAATCCATGCACCAGCCCCCTGGTTAACAAGTTTGAGGACCTCTGATATATAACGTTCACTGTATAAAATGAAATTATGTTAATCTGGCAAGCAGAAATGAGAGCGGCATTGCTGCTGAAGTAGGGGCTAGGCAGTAGCTAAGAGGAAGTTGGGTTTTTTTACCATGTGTGTTGGGGTGAAGGCAATTTTTATTAGGGTTTCCTGAACTACAGCTAATATCTACACAGTTAAGGAGATCCAGACCCCCTGGCATATTTAAAGCTGTTTGGCACATCTGAGTGATACAGCATACCTGCCTTTTGGAAAAACCTGTGAAGCTGCCCTGATGGTTGTGAGGCTCCCATCACTGTTTGTGATGGGTGTTCTTCCCACACATCTCACAAAAAGGTTGCTGTTTCAAGAAGCTCTTAAAATGCAGCGAGGAGTAGCCCTTTTCCCAAGTACTGATAATGTACAACATTTTTTTGAATCCCAGTTTTAATGCATAAACAGAAATGGGAATCCACTCTGGCTTGTAAATGAAGGTGCCCTGAGTTGTGTGGGATAGGCAGTCACACAGATCTCATGGTCAGAGCTGGGGACTGCTGGTGGGACGCTGAGCGTCTGCTCCCAGTGTTGCCATAGCCTGTAAGGAAACCAGATCATGTGTCTTTTCTGTATAAATGTCATTAATACTATCTTGTAAAGTGTTTCAAGACTCTCTAATGAAAGATGCTTCAATATATTTGTTGTTGAGATTACTTTAGGGAGTGACATTTATTTCTAATTACAATAATTAATTCTGTTGTGAAGCAGTTGGGGAGGAATGTTATAATCTTTAATTTATTAACTAGTAGATACCTGACTTGATGAGCTGTTTATTTTTAGTTTGAAATTCCTGGAAAATTAAGTGTTTGGGGTTTTTTTGGTTTTTTTTTTTTTAATATTTGATAGTAAAACTCCAAGTAAGAAAAATACTTGCCAGATCGATGAGTTTTATTTCTGCATACACCAAGCAAAGAAACAAAACGAGATGTAGCCCTCATGTTAAGGGTATAATTTAGAAGAAGTCTTTATGTCTGTATCTACTAAATTCCCAAAACATAGACAAATATGAAGGTTAGCAGGGAAAGATCACAACAGATAGCTGGCTCACTGGAGGACTTGGAAAAGTGAAAATAATTTGGTGTTTTGTGGCTTCCTTTGGTTTGGGAGGATTTGTGGGCTGGCGGGCAGTAGCCTGTCTCTTCTGCAGCGGCACGCTGCAGCATGGCAGAACATTGCCTGCACCAGTTGCCAGGCCTTCCCACCTGGAGTATTAAGCAAAAAAAAAAGACAGTGATATAAAAGATTTGCAGAATCCATTACTGAAAGCCATCAGCCTGTAAAACTCAGAAACAAAACCCCAAGCCTTTTTACAGTGTGTTGTGGCTCTGGATTCTTCTCCCTGAGGAGGATCTGGGACATGACATAAAGGTATTAGCTGGTTTTCACCTACAGGTCAAGATGACCTGAATCCCCTGACTCTGCTTTCTAGAAGATGTGAAGAATCAGTGGTGCCACCTTCCTTTCCACTGAACAGATTGGCCTGCTTGCCTTCTCCTATAGCTTTTGTGTTTAATAGGATATTTATTATTTGATAATAATATTTAATGAATATTATTCCATTTTATTCATTAATATTAATAAATATTTTTTAATGAAGCCTTTGAAAAACAGAACGCAAAAAGGGCTGTTGATGATGAAATCATCTTTTCACTGTACAGATTTTTAAATCTTAAAACAAATGTTTCTGTAAGTTTAATAAGGGACTGTAATTTCAACAGGAATAATGTTGCATGTCTCATTAGTGTCACATGTCTGTGAAGGTCTATGAAGTGTAGGCCAGTCATGGCTTCTGCTTCTGTTCCTCAGCAACGGTAGCCTAATGTTTCAGCTTCTGCAGGCTGGTCCTCTCGCTGTGCAGAAGTTGCTATGTGTTGTGTTGAGAAGGGGAGGTGGCATGTTAGGCTGCTTCTCCCTCTTTCCTTCCCCCTCTCCATGGCTCTGCTGAAAAGCTGATGCTGAGAAGAGTGGATTTGGTGCAGCCATCACAAGTCATGCTTATTTAGTGAGGAGACTATTAAATGCTAAGGCCTCTTGTCAGCATGATGCCGCTGTCCTACTTTCATACCACTGATTTACAAACTGGAGCATATGACAGTCTTCTGTAATATTCAGCTAACCTTTTGGAATGCTTTGATGCATTGATTAGTTATGCAAGTTAAACTTTCTGAAACACCTTGGTGGCTTTATGGTAACCATACCCACAAAGTCCTTGTGTCAGTGCATTCTTGAGAAGCTCTTTGATTTTTGTGGCATACTTATCCTTTGGAAAACTCTTGCCTTGAGTTCCAGTGGACCAATCTGAGTTGAGAAAAAGGAGAGAATTGAGGGTACAAGAGTGATTTCCTGCTTTGTAATAGCAGTAGAGTTTTCTGCTGGATTTATATGGATGGCACAAAGGAAAAGATGAGTATGCTGTCCTAGCCATCACTCCAGCCCTGATTGATACAGTCCACTGACAAGAAATTTAGGGTTTGAAAGGTAGTCAGGTGTTGCCTATCAACATGAATCCCTGGGGAGGTTTGGGGACCTACTGAGCTGGCCACTATCAAAGCAGTGTTTCTTTGTAATAAAGCAGATAGCATCTGTGGTGCAGTTAGTGGAAATTTCACAGGATTCTTAGTGAAAGTTTGAAAATCTCTCTCCTTCATCTGTGTGAAATCAAAACTCTGTCACATTTACTTCAAGTAGGAAAATCTGTTAAATACCTTGAAACAAATTTTGCATTAGGGATGGGGGAGATGACCAGGGACTGCAGGAAAGGAGCTTTTTTTTAACTTGTGCAATGCATTTGCTTCTTTGCTGTATTTTACTTCAGTGTCAGCTCTGCAGCCTGAAGACTGAAAGCCTGAAATTAAACTCCTGAAATTATAAAAGCTTAAAATAAAGTGAAGGTTAATGGTCAGTGGCTTCTTTCCCAAAGGCTCTGCAAGCTTTGATTTCTGGAACATTAATAGAATAGGAAAGCATAAAGCTATTGCTGTTATATATTGTTCTTCTTACAGTCAGTGTTACTACTGTCAAGCAAAAGAGCACTTGCTAAAAATTAGCACGCCTGAGCTGACAGTTAACTTGAGAAAGCTGCTGCTGCTCTTGAATACTCTGGAAAGTACACTGTTTTGTCCATTAAACAAACTCTTCAATAGAATGAAACCGGTGGAAGAGGGTTATGCAGTGATTCTTCACTGATCTGTGTTGTTGCTTCAGTGGCATAAAAAGAATGTAAAGGTGTTTGCAAAGGGGATCAGACTTCCCTGGTTTTGCCAGGAAGGGGCTTTTTGCAGGCTGCACCATGGAGGTCTACTTGAATTCACCTGTCAGAAAGCAACTCATGGCTTAGAGAACAGCTTCTTTTCAGTCACTTTTGGTAGGCTCATTGGGCAGCTGAATGGAAAGCAGATGAGACCTAATATATAATGTTCTCTGAAACATACAGAAGTTTGTTGGCATACTGGAGACCTCCAGTACTGTTTGGAGAAAATGTACAGGCCAACCCTGTCAAGGTATTTGACTAGAGATCTTGTGTTAAATAGAGGATCATTTTAGAGCAGTCACAAATGATCCACATTAGTGCTGGGTGAATGACCAACATGTGAAGGTACTGAGTCAGATACAGTCCAAACTGAAATCAAAGTGAAGGTGTTTAATTTTCAGGTAATTTTTACATTGTATTATTTTAAAAATTATTATTTTTTAAAAATTTACATTTTACATTACAGTGATTTTTATATTGTATAAACAGAAATAGGGAGGGGCTGTGTTTTCAAGCATTCACTAGTTTTGAGTGGTTGACTTTCCAGGCTTTTTCCCCAGACAGTTTAATGCCTATTCATTTTTAAAGTTAATATTCCTTTGCAAATCTCCTTCTTCTTTCTCTTATATACATTAGCATGCAGCACCACTGCAGTGCGTTAGCAAGTACTACATAGCAACTGGATTTCTACTTTCAGTCCTGCTCCATCTACTGCCTGGCACAGGTTTTCTATCAGCTTTTGCAGTTTTCCCAGTTAGCCTCCCCTTCAAAGCTGTTAACACATCATTCTGAATTCATTCAACAAAATTGGACTTACAGCTTTATGCTGGAAGGAACATGTGATAGTGTTGTTTGTTTTTTCTTTGTGTTGGGGGTGCAAAGAAGTGGAAAGGGAAGTATTAAATTGTATGAAACAAGCATTAAATTGAAGGTGCAGGTAAGGGGCACAGGCTACAGATATTCGGAAGGGATCTCTGTGAAAATGGGTGTTTCATTTGAAACATTTTAAAAAGGGAAAGACTCCTTGTTCCAGAGTGTAGATTGGAAATCTTTGATTAAATCCTGAAACAGCCCTATTAAATAGACGCAAAGTGTTCTGTGGTACTGAGGAAAAAGGATCATGGGTTATTCAGCTGCAGTTCTAAGAGCAGCTTGTTATAACCATGCATTTTAATTAACCAGATCAGCTGAAGAAATGTTGTCTATATACTGCAGCATAGCTGTCCTCCTTAAAAACTGTCCTATCGATATACAGAGGGCTTCTATTTGCAAAAGCCTTTTAAAATACATTTTTAAAATGCATTTGGGAGAGATTAATTAATAACTAAGCTACTGTGGAATTAACCTTGGGCTAATCTGCTTCCTTCTGCAGTGCAGGGGCCTGTCCTGTCCGTCATATCCATATAGTGTCCCAATAAAGTACTGATACAAAAAATTCAATTCTTTGTAACTATTCAGCATAATGTTACAACAAGGCCCATAATTTGAGATAAGTTTTATTTTCTCATGCATAACAATTTTTGGACACTATGTTAATTTTCACTTAAAATTGATAGGATAGGGTTCCTGCAGGAAGTACAAATATTCAAAACTGCTTTTTTTTTTTTTTTTTTTCTTAGGATTTGAGCATGAATCATTTCACTGTATCTCATTTTACTTGTTCTTTGATCAATGAGTCTTCTCTACTGTGTGAAGTAATTTAAAAATGTGAAAATGTCTCTAATGTTTCTTTGTCGCTGAAAGTTTGCTTGCTGTTGGAGCTCAGTTTGCTCATAAACGAGGCTTTGCAGGGGCAGAATCTGGTAGACTTGATGGAAATACAAGGGTATCTGGTACATCTATATGCAAGTGTAAGTCCTTGCATTCTTCAAGTAAGAATCCTTGGATTGTCTTTTTTTTTTTTCTTTTTTTCTTTTTTTTTTTCTGGGAAATAGATGATCAAATGAAAGAGGAGCCCAGACTGGAGGAAATGAAGGAATAGAGTAGAAGAGAGAAATCTGAAAAAGAAATCAAAATAATGATACTTTTCCTTTCTATGGCCTGATCCAGGGGAGTCCTGCAACTGGGAAATTCCCTTAATAACCTTTCTCAAGGTTATAAGCACATACAGAAAATCCTACAACAAGGATGAAATTTCTTAAGTCCTGATGTTGCTAAATAGAAAGGAAATCTACAAGTCTGGGAGAATAGGGATGTATTCTTCTGACTCTCACGGCTCCCCACATCCCACTGTAGTAGTTCACCCACAGTTCCGTAAACCTCTTTCCACTGCTCTCCTGAACTAATTCAAATAGACGATCTATCCAAAATCGTTACAGAAACTTACACATCCAGGCATGCTGTGCAGTCTGCCATTAGTGTTCATCATTAGTGTTCATATAACTTATTTGAAAAATTAAAATGCTGGACAGTTAGCCTAAAATACCATTCTGACAGCTTCCCCTACTTAAGACCTTGTCACCCATACAGCTTAAAAGACAGACTCTTTTGATTCTGAGGCAGAATTTTGGTACCTTCCAGGTGAACTTTATTATCAGTTTTGGATAGCCATGCTGTTGGATGGCCGAGGAAAGATTTGGAATATGGAATAATTCTCAAATGAGCTTCTGGGACTGCACAAAAAAGTTATCAAGTATCTATAGCAAGCTCTGCATGAAATGTGTCTTAAAGTTTGAATCAAGGGCAGATCACAGCTGGCTAGCATGTCCTACTGGTTATTCTGGAGATCTTCTAGGTTGGGGAAGAAGGTCATTGCTCTTGGAAATGACTGTCAAGCCCCAAATATGTACACAAGCACTTCATAACAAACAGGATTATTTTGGTATTTTTCTCTGTTGGTATTGGAGTGTTGACATAAATATGAGACACTTTCTTAAGTATATGAACTAGGTGGAAATACTGGGTACTTGTAATAAATTCTTGCTACAGTAGGAGCATTTTCTTTTAATCATCTCATTAATGAGTTTGAGCCATTAACAGCTTAGAGTGCTGAATAAGGATTTACATTTAATTGAAGTCCTCTGCTCTTAGCTTACAAAATGTATTTTACACACTTGATGGCTTTAATTAGTGTGATGAGGCTTTAAAAGAAATTGGCTTTGTTAAATTTAGAACTTGCCATGTCAGTTTATACATGAAGCCAAAGCATATGTATCAGTAGTTCTGTGGCTCTAGAAAAATGCATTTTCTTCTTATTATTATTACTGATATCTAGGTGTTTTTAATTTATGATGCTGTTAAACTCCAAATACAGCATGTTTTCATATTTGAGAATGCAATCTATTATGTTATGATTTCAAATTATTTTACACTGCCACAGGTATCTCTTACACATCAGAACATAGCATTATATGTTACGGCTACAGACAAACCTGTATCCTTTGGATAGTAAGGAATTGTGCATAATTGTTTAAGTTACTGTGCTTTATTAAGCTTTCAAAAAAATAAACCTCCATGAATACTGCTGGACTTCAGTACATGCAAACTAAGGGCAGCTGTATACCACACACAGTCACTTTTCCCCCTACAATGTTATTGCCTTCTGCTCAGCCTGATGGGCAGTAATGTCTCAGTTCAAAAAATATTTCAGGGTTTGTCCTAAGAAACTCATATGCAAAAAATAATTAAAAAATAAGAGAATATTGAGACACCGTAGCTGTGTACTGTAGGCTTCCTTAAGCTGTAAAATAAACACTGCATTTAAGTTTAGACTCTCAGAGAAAAGAATGGTGACTGGCAACTACGTGCAGAGTGCTTCCACAAAGTTGTTTCCTCTGTTGCAAATAGTTTATTTTTGACATACATATTTTAAAAATAGGAAGCCACTTATGCAAATTGGGGAAGATACAAAGATTCAACGTACAAGATTCTGATTTAGAATGTTAGAAATTTCCCCCTCATATTGTCTGTGATTGTGACTTACTAAGAAAAACGAAAAACTATTTTTGTGTTGCCAGCGTCACTAGGGGTGAATAGAAATATGCTGTCCAGCATCATGTATGTTTTAAGTAAATCTGTTTTTTAATGAAGTACAAGTTACTGGCTAGTAATTTAAGCTTCTGAGCTAGTTTTTGCTGCAGGCCCCCATTTTGTATCAGTAGTGTAACCTGGAGACTGACGTTAAGGATAAATGAAAGGCCAGAAAACTGAACATTTAGTCCCAGAAATACAGATACTTTGTGATACGTACAATTAACCTTAGGAAAAGTTCCCACTGTAGGGTTTCCATCCCTCTCTGTTGTGGTCCCTTGTTGGAAGGTGGATAGTAAGTTCAATACACTCTGAACCGCAGATGTACTTTCACATGAAGTTAATTTCTGAATTGGTAATTGCTATTATATGCAATGCGTATGTTTTGGGATCGTACAGTGTGTTTCAGGAGAAGCTGGCTGTTATGAAGCAATGTAGAATAAAGCCTGTGCTGTTCTGAGGACATGACTCATATTACAGATGGCTGGAAGGGTAATGCTGTGATATGAAACTGTTATATTACAAGTAATAGTGCACTGCTAACAAAACTCCGATGTGCTGGAATGATTATTTTATGTTAGTCTTTTTTGAAAAGGAAAAGATGATCCTTTTCTCAAACTTTGGCTAAGTGTTTTTGTGTAAGATTCTGATTGTTATTAGTAAGGAGCATGGGGACTAAACTCATCTGGTTAAAAAAAAACAGACTTCAGAACATGTAGGTGTTTTTAAACTGAACCATAGGTAATTATTCTAAGGTCAGTTCATTTTAACTGTGTGCCAGGAATTAGTGGCAGTCCCTTTTGTAGTAGGTCAGAAGGCAATTTCTCAGCACATACCCTTTTTTAATATGCATCCCACCCAATCTCATGGATGTAATGAGATACATCTATCACCATCTGCACATCACATAGAACAACTGCTTCCTTTCGCTTGCAAGAAAACTTGTGAAAGTCTCCAGTAAGGTAGTTCTTTTAGACCAGCTTCATGAGTCTGGTCAGAGCACTTTTTAGACCTTACCAACATTCTTGTTCAAATTTCAAGTTCTGGGGAGAAGGGGAGAAAAGAAAATGTTCTGTCAGAAAGGTTAAGTGCTCAACTATTGCAAGACATGGGTGGGATCTGGGTGTTTAAATTCCCATTTGCAGCTTTGAAAATCTTTCCTATAGTCTGTTTAAAAAAAACCCACAGGATAATCATTAAGAAACTGAAAAATTACGAACAAAACACCAGTTAAGATGAAGTCTAAAGCGTTCTTCTGTTTTACTTCAGTTTACATTTTGTAAACTGTATTCCCTTTTTTACTCTATCAACTGTGGCTTTTGCACAACTTACCACAAGCCAAATAGATGCTTCTGCATAATGTGGTTTGTTGTTGGTGGTTTTGTTTTGGTTTGTTTGTTTTAAAAAAGTAAAGCAAACAAGAAAGAGTGTGAATGCTAGAACATACATTATGAAGTCTGTATTTCGGAATAAGGAATCACTTTATGATGGTTGTATTTTCAGTGGCTCAGAGATTGTATGACTAATCTATTATTATTGCTTATTATCTACAGTCTAGCAAAACACATGTTCAGTCTTCACATTTCCTTCACCTACAGCTACTTTTAATCTTGAGGGCAATGAAGGGAAGAATTACAAAGGCAATTACAATGCCCAGCTTCCATTGGAGATCTTGTTTTGTACCTTTGAACGTTTTGGGTGCATTTTCTCCCCAGAGTTACAGCTCAGCCAGGAAGGGGGTCGTAATCTCATTACATTATTTTGGAGTTGATTTGTGAGGTTTGCAGACTTTAAGGAAGTGGAAAATATTGGTGGCTGATTTGAAGCAGAACTGGGAGTTCTACGGCACCAATTATTATAGACACTAGTTAAAGAACTACTATTCATACATTCAGTAAGGTGTTCCTGACTGTAAAAGGTACACATAAGACCTATCAACACAGCCTATGATTTGTCCTGATGTGCAAAACAAATGCCAAGAGAATGCGCTGAGCTAGAGTAATGTGCATGTTACCAGTTAGAAGTATCATACCATTCCTACAGGTGTTGAAAATAATCATACAACAAACAATGAAATAGTAAGCTGAAATATATTTTGATAATTCCCATATCAGCTCAGTCCAACAGCTTCAGAAAGATGTGTCTTCCATTTTAAGAAAGTATTTACTTCCTCTCATTGTTAGGTGTGAAATAAGCGCTAGAGAGTTTTTTGTTTAATATTTAAAGATGGCTAGAACCATATAGTAAAAATATAGATGCTTAAAATACTTTTAGGAAATGAATGAAAATTTATTTAACATTCCAGTTTTGCTTTAGAATGTGATTTAATCTCTTATGAAAACAGTTGTTTAACTTCTGGAAAAGCTGAGTGATCCTCTCTAACTTTTTACTAGTACTGTAAGCCATACGCAGTCCTTTTCCTGAGTTCCTGTTTTCCATCTCTCAGTGTAATTATGCATACAAACAGAAGTGCCCATAAAAATGCAAAGCTTTCATATAGTTAGTACATCACACTATGGGATATAGCACAGGTATAATACATGACAAGTGTAGGAGGTATTGCTGGATTTCAAGTTGGAAGAACTAATAAAGGCTGAGTTCATGATGACAACTTCTGCAGGCTGCTGCAAATATCAACGTGTTTAGGGGTTTTTTTTCTTTCAGCATTAAGCAATTAGGTTCCTGAGAGACCTAGCTAGTTAAATGTTTTGTTAGTTTGAAGAAGAGAAGAAATTGCACACAGAACTGGGCAGATGATTTTCTCAGTGTGTAGTGAAGCAATAAACCTTGTAATGCATTTATGTCCTTGTTTGGAGTGTAAGTAGATGAGTAATTAGGACGTTTTATTTTCTTATGTCCTTATGATGTATTAATAGAGTCTGGCTGCCACAAAACACTTCAAGAATTTGCAAGGTTGAACTGTAATTACGAAGTCCTACGTGATCTCAATGCTACTGCTAGTGTTAAAGTAATAAAAATTTAACATTCAGTCAAGAGTGGAAGCTATGACACGTGGTCCATGTATTAGTCACACAGGAACACAGGAAGGGAATGGTTTGAGTTGGTAAGAAGACACATGTGAGGGCCTTTTGGAGAACTCTTTTTCTAAGACTACATCTGGAGTCATTCTATTTCTTGGCAAGTGAAAGAGTTTATGAGAAACAGAAACTGTAAGTAAAGAATGAAAAACTCTTTTGTATAAGAGTTTAGTTGATTTTGGTAATGAAGAATCTTAAACTTAGTATTTTTCACATGAATATAAAGTATTTCCTGCAATAACCTCAGTAAGTTTCATTAAGCTGTTTAGAAAGAAAAAGTTAATAAAAAGTGATTAACTGCCTTGTTGTCCCTTCTCAGTAAACAATGCTCATTCATACATTAGAATGCTGATGTTAGGCTATCGTGACCTTAACAATATGAGCAAGACAAGAATTATAGGGAGATGTGATTCCTATGATGGGTTGGTCAAGTAAAATATACTGCCTACTGCTTGCAAATCTTTTTTTATGACTTTTATGATGTTTTTGCTCATTCTAAATTAAATTTGCAGTTTCTTTGGTAGGTAAAGTAGTAGCCATCAACTAAGAGCTAGCCATCCCAGAGTGTTTTGAACAAACTGCTTTTTATTACATTATGACACCCTTGGTGATCTGTTTGTAGCTATTGAACTCAGTCACTTTTAAATTCTTTTGTGCTCTATTGTGTTCCGTTCACCGTTATGCCAAGAAATAGTTTGGATGTAACCCTGAGAATCACGTTAAAATCCTACACTGCATCAGCGTGATAATACCTATTCTAGAAAGCCTAGCTAGGAATAAAATTCAAGGCTACATATCATGGACTGATAGGTGACCTCCAAACACACCTAAGTACATACAAATTAGAAATACAACTGTATTTCATTCAGTGTGGGCTGAAATGAGTTCTTGTGCATCTTCTTAACTGAAACGAAATCCGTCTGTTGTCAACAGAGCTATAATCCTGATTGCATTGGTTTTGTCATTCACTATGGTTTAAAATTCAAATGCCAGTAACATTGGCATAGAGATACTCTGAGGCCTAAAGCAGTTGCTGCAAAACTGCCCAAGCAAATACGCTGCATGTTCATGTTGCTGGTGAGTTTCCCATTCTTTGGTTTTATTATTGCTTGTTAATTTGGTCTTTCATCATTTGCTTATTGTCTCTTTCGTACATTGTGTGTTTTCAAGATGAAGCTGCTACTTAAACTTGTTCCCAGGTGGTGAGTGCCCTTCCTTTTGATGTCTAATCATACATTTCTCTCATTATTGTAAAAATAAACTCAAAATTTTTATTTTTATTTTAACTCTGCTGTTAAGGAAGTTGAATGAGTTGTTTGTAGTTTTTTACTTTTTTTTTTTTTTTTTTGTAGTCAAATAGAGTTTATATTGTAGTATCTTAAAGTCACTTAGTGGTGTTTTATAAGTAGTAAGTTCTAAATGAGTGGCCACAAAGGTTGTTACAGCTCCTGTCCTTGCTTGCTTATTAGATGCTTCTTGCCTTTTACTGCAGTACTGACTTACACATTGGATAGACCATTTCTTGTTAGCATTCATCTACTCTTATTTCTGCCATTTATTCACCATATTCAGGTTATGACTCCTATACAGTTGAATACTTAGTATGCTGGAAGGATTTGATGCTACTACCATGTGACAGAAAAGAATGCAAAGTAAAAAGGAAAACACATCTGTGTGAATGGAGATAGACAATGGGTACCTGCGATTAAGCTAACTACCCGCTGGATGTCACTATTGTTCCACAGAAATTCATCTAAGCGAGTACTTCTCTAGAGTTGAGTGGCTGACAGCAAAGGCCAGTAGCTTGCAGCAAACCGAAAATTTCTAAATGTTTGCAATAATATTGTGCATCTATGTTAATTTTGCAAATGCAATTTATATCAAGGTTCAATAATAATAATAATAATGATAATGATAATAATAATAATAATAATAATAATAATAGAAGCATTGCCAAACCTTAAGCTGTGATGACTGTGTTGGTGCAAATAGTGAGTAATGAAAACCTAGCAGCCAGTAGGGAAGCTTGCATTCATTATACTCAAGCCACTTGTT
Organism: Microhierax caerulescens; assembly: GCA_035590215.1. Lineage (NCBI taxonomy): Eukaryota > Metazoa > Chordata > Aves > Falconiformes > Falconidae > Microhierax > Microhierax caerulescens. The sequence continues at coordinate 35,716,347 of JAVJGJ010000062.1, forward strand.
CTCATTATTATTCTCTTACTCTGCAATTGCTGGAGGTAATCTCAACACAGTGAATGAACATTATCAGTCTTCTTGAATTTGCTTAGTACGTTACTTATTTCCTTTTTCCAAAGATGTGCATTCTGTGTGCTTTATTACTCTGAAATATCTCTTGAATATTCTAGGAGCTAGGCTGTTTAGTTGGGAGGCCAAGTAGTCCACTGACTAGGACAATGTCTTGTTGTGAGGAAACTGGATTATATTCCCAGGACTCAACTGGTTTGTGATCTCAACTTGAAAACATTTGATATAAGAGAGTGTTGGACGGTGTTTGTACAGTGTCTAGCAGAGGAAGTCCTGACTGATTTTTGGGCTGCTACAATAAAATGAAACAGCCCTGTTTGGTGATTCCACCTAACATTTGTCTCAACATTGTTTAAATAAATGTAGACTGCAAAACCAATGAAGATGAAAATGGGCATGGAAGAGTACTGCACTTCATCTGTGGCTTGAAAACCACTGGTTTTCAAGTCTAAGCCCCAGAACAGCATATATAACTCAGGAAAAGGAATAAGAGTTGATTGAAAAAACACAACCTCCCCAACCCCCACCCCACCCCCAAACCAAACCACAACAAAACAAACCTCAGAGACCTTCAAAATACATCATTGCTTTCCTAAACTTGGAATACCTAGGCAGCATCTGATCCATTAAGGATTAGCCAGGTCATTAGAGGCACTCAATCACATCTTCTTTCTTAAGTTGGTGTCTAAAATGCTTCTGTGAAAGCTTGGGGGTTTTTAAGAGCCATCACAGCTGTTGTGCATCCTCTGAGGATTCATGGGCATCACACCAGCAAGGTTTTAATAGTATGGTGGGAGACCGCACCAAAATATCCAGAACGCAAGACAAAGTGGCATCAGAATTCTAGACATCCACTGCCAAAACCGGAGAGAAGCAAAGGAGAAATGTCTTCTTTGGAATCTCTGAGGTTTTAACATTTCATTAGTACTCAGGAAAGGGGCAGCCTTTCACAGGGACTGAAAGCTGCTCAGCTAAGACCAGGTTGTTTCCTACAAAATTTATTAGAATTTGTGACTCTGGTGGCCTAGCCACCCAAAACAAGTCACTTCTATAGTGTTTAATTTGACAGTGGTGTGACTAAGTTTAGCTTAGTTCACATAGCCTTTGCACAGATGAAAGCATGAGTTTTGTAATGTGCTTTAACATGCTATGAAGTTGGTTTAAAATGTTTTCTAAGCCATAGCCACTAGAGTGGGATTTAACAACTCAGCTCACAGGCCTCAGGCTGTGAAAGAAGGTTCAAAGAGTTACACTGGGCGTCTTTTTTGTGCAATCAGACAGTGGTTTCATTATCAATGACTATAGCAGCAATTAAAATGAAAAGTGAATCTCTGTTTTTTTAGGCAATACATTAATTAGTTGATCTGAGTGTGTCTGTGCTCGAATAGAGACATGCTGGATTTTCATTATTATTTTTGTTACCCATGTATGATTAATGACATACTGGCTTTATTGAAATGATAATGAAATATTTTTCAAAGGGAGCTAGTGACAATTTTACAGGTATTGTTTTCTGTAGGAGGTTACGGATTGGTTCTTTCTAAGTATCACTATGGTGAGAACAAAGCATTAAAGAAAGATAACAGTAAACATATATAGTCAAACTCAGTTGTATACAACTCATTCACAATTACAGTCCATTAAGAAGTTTTAGATGTATTGAGTGTTTTCAAATAGCAAAAATGCTAAATTAATAGTATGAAATTATTTTCTGATTGCAGTTAGCATTCTCAAAACTAAATAGTGAAATTTTCTTTTATTTTTGTATATTTTTTTATATATGTACATGAATATATGTATGGTTTAGGCCAGATCTTTCTTGTTTGGTCTGTGCATAATAATTGTTACCACTGCAGAGATTAAAGCCTGTAGAAGTACAGAGATGTTTTTTAACACAAAGTTTTCAGCAAATGCTAATCCTTTAGCACAGAGATAAGCAAGACCATCTGGTAGAAAACTGAATCTTATAATAGCTAGGTAATTCAATGTGTATTGACTTTTTAATAGCAACTTTCAAGGTACAACTCAGGTTAAAAAATCAGTCTGCTTAGTTTGCTGAAGTGTCTCAATCGTTTGCATTATTAATTGTGTGGGATCCTCTTTGTACTAAGTAAAACGGGATCTCAGTGTTGCAGGGTTCAGTATAGTCTCCAGCTTCTGCTCTGGGGTATTTCCTTACTACAGTCCTTGAAAAATGAGAATGGTTTCATTATATGAAAAAAAACCCACCCCAAAACAAACCCAACCCCCTTCAAGTGTATTAGTTCTTTTTAAGAGGTGCTTTCTCATTTGTTTTCATTGTATCTAGCATATTTCATAGTGATCGGCTGTGGTTAGGTTTTTTCCAGTAAAAATTCAGAACATTCTGCTAAGGTTTTGCTTTTTCTAATCTGCTGCAGTGAAACTGCTTTGTAGAAACATTCCCTTCCAAGTGACTGAAGGCGTGCAGTTTACTAAGCCAAATTGAGTTACAAAATAGAGGTAATAAAATTACTGCCTTACTTCTATATAGATTCTACTGTTTTAATTCAAGAATGAACCAACCCACCCCCCATCCCTTCCTGATAATCAAAATGGGGGGTATGATTTCTTTGGAAATATGGGGGATGTTATATTCCTCTGCAACCAACAAAAATATGTGGTTTTGGGACAGAGGGCAGGGAGTAACCAGGTTACAAATCTGCGTCTTGTCCAGAACCCTGATGAATGACTGCACATTCAAAATTGTGCATTCTGTGAACTCTTGTAATGTCATTAGGGTTTTGCTAAGAGAGAAAATAATTTGTCACTGATTTCTTTAAGGACTTTTGGATGCACTCTTCTCGGATCAGTGAGTAACCAATTTTCTCTGAAAGCTCTTTGTAGTTGTAGTCTTTCTAAAATGTACACTGTCTGGCTTTGTAAGTAATGAAGCTTTATTTGGTTATTAGAGGGACAGTGTGCAAAAAACATCACAAAACCCTAACAAGCCCAGCCCAGCAAATAAGAAGCAATAGAAGAAAATGACAGATTTAATGGTTTCCTCAGCTACATTAATGTCTTTGACAGTCTTGAAAAGAGAATTTCTAATGAGCATTGAAACAAATGTGTACAGGAAGTGGTCTTGCTTTTGCTGCTGCGCATTTGAGTTCCTCTAATTGCATCAATAAGGAATTTCTGCTCTTCGTTTAATGAATGCCTTTTGACTACTTTCTGAAAGGCAACTGGATGTAAGGGAAAAACACTGGCACCTTTTGTATGAAGTCACATAAACAGGTTTCAATTAATAGTTATCAGCCCTAGAAACACTGTATTATAATGCAGTACAGTAAATCCCATTGTACCTTTTTATTTTTATTTTGTTATTAGGCCTAGGTTTCCCTCTGCTTTGCTTTCGGTGTGATACCTCACATCCTAAGACAGTGCTTTAACTCCCCACTGGCTTTTTGCTATATCTTTTGTAGGGCAGAACTCGGGCATTCTTTCAGAGCTGGTGCTGCACCATCTCTCTCCCCAAACAACTCAGAATTACATGATGCTACAGTACCTTGGGTCTTTGGTTTGGTTTTGATTCAAAAAGTGAGTTTCAGGGCAAGGGCTGGGTTTAGACTGGAGGGGAGGTGGGAGGGCAGGGGGGGACACGACTGAGTTGGTTTTTGGTTTTTTTTCATTGTTGTCATTTTTCTCTCTAAACAGAGGTACAGTTGCTGCAGGTGCAGTGGATTTCTTATGAAAGAAGTTTTCTATTTAAGAACAAGAAAGACTTTAATGAAATCAGTAGAGGGTTTGTACAATAGTTATTGTATTAAACCAGAGCTCAGGCTTCACATTGATTACGGTATTTAAATTTCAATGAGTTGATTATGTATGAGAGTAAAATGACCAGTATTATGAATGTACAAAAAAGAGACATGGAAGAGCTGTGCCAGAAAAGTGAGAAAAACGTTCCCTTTATAGTCCCTAGAGTTCAATAAAGCACCACTATTTCCCAGCTTTTAAAAGCTCTTTTATCACAATGGTTCATACCTCACATTCCCTGGAGCCTGATTTGTTATACGTGCAGGGTCCTGTTCCATTCAGCAGCATCTCACTGGTTTCAGTGTTGGTAGGTTTGTAATCTACATAAAATTCCTGTGTGCTTGGAGTCATTTGCTTCAGTGACTGTCTTTTCTTTTTCCTGTGCCTTCGCATGAGAGAGCGCTGCTGCAGCTGCTTCATACTGGCTGGGTAACGCTTCCATGACACATAGATTACCAGCAGGATCACAAGCACAGACAAGAAAAGGGCCACGCTGCCTGCTATGATTTTATGGAAGGAGATGTGTTCTGTGTCGTGCTCAGGTTCAGAGCTCGATTCAGTCGCTCCAATAGTTGGGGGCAGAGGGGGCTTGCTGTCATGTTTAGGCCTGGTGAGTTTTGGGTTAAATGTCGGCTTTGGGAGAGCTCGTGCTAATTCAAACCTTTCTGTGGTACTTTTGCCACAGATGCTGTAGTTTTTCACTGCATCAATAACATTCACCCCTTGCAGCTCTTTGGGGCTGGCACAAATAATTGTATTTTCTCTCAGCCCTTTAAAACTTTTAAGCCAGTTTACCAGAGAGCAAATGTTTCTGCTGCATTCCCATATATTCCCGGCAAGGCTGATGTCATTGAGGGATATCCAAGAATCCAAAATTTCTTGACCAATAAATGTGAGCTTGTTTGAATCCAGGTTGAGGCGCTGTAAATTGGGCACACACTGAAAAACACTAGGTCCACTGAAAGCTTCTATTTCATTGCCAGATAAATCAAGTCTTTGTAACGAGCTCCAGGTCCAGGACATAGTTTGTCCTATCACACTGATTTTATTCCACTGTAAATAAAGGTTCTGAAGGCTGACTAGCCTTGGGAAAAGTGCCAGGTTGAGCTTAGAAAATTGATTGTGCTCCAGATGAAGCTCTTTTAGTCTGATCATGCCTGCAAAGACATTCCTTGCACCAATGACCCCTCTTTTCTTCTTTTTCCTCAATTTTGTGGAAACAGATGCCACAGTGGTCCATAAAAGGATCTCTTGAACTATGTCGTTCGTGGGAGCATCCATAAATACATCGTATACACTTCCCCTCTGGCTGCTCACAGGTGACTGTAAGCCGAGTTTGGACACTAACCACTTATTTCAGACGCAG
>JAVJGJ010000062.1:35721652-35774788 GCA_035590215.1 Microhierax caerulescens
GTTCAAGGTTCCTACAATCTTGAAATATTCGAACAGGGATGGTTCTTAGGGAATTGGACCGCAAATGTAAACTGAGCAGCTTCCTTAAGCCCCTGAACTGTTCAGATCCCAGAGACTGCAGCTGATTGTATGACAGATCCAAATTCCGAAGATTTGTCACAGGTCTGAAGGTATTATTAAGAAAATAGGAGATTCTGTTGGAACTCAAGATCAACTCTTTTAGTCTGCGTATTCCACTGAAAGCATTTTCGTCAATATTGCTGATGTGGTTATGGTCTAAATAGAGCCAGGTGAGTTGATTAAGACCTTTAAATTGATTGTATTTTAGTTTTTGGAGGCTGTTATATCGAAGGGACAAACCTAAACAACCAGCAGATATACTTGAGGGAATCTCCTGCAATTTCTGAGATTCACAATATACCATTTTGCCTTCACACCTACAGCCCTTAGGGCATCCTCGTTCAGCAGAAGAAAGCATTGTCAGTAATACAGTAGGGGCTATTACCAGAGCTACAGCTGATCCGCTCAGTAGCCTAATTACATTGAAACCTGGAAATAAAAACAACTTAGAAAAGTTATCCCCCCACACATCAGTCATTTCTTTCAATCATGCTAAAATCTTTTATTTCAACAATAATTTTAAAATCCCTAGCTCAACTCAACTACTTTTCACATTGTTTTCTTTACTCAGATTTTTTTTTTTTTAAAGAATACCTTTATATAAATAATGAAAAACAGTTGGGTAAAAGGTGTAATCCCTAAGCAATTTAACTGTAATAACAGATCACATCAAGGTAAGTCTATGGAGTAATTAAAGCACAGGCTATGCAGTGGCTATGAACTACACATTAAAAAAATAACATGAAAAACATACCCATCCTTTGTGTTGTTCAAAGGTCGTCCTTAGGTCTTTTGTTTTTTGCTTAGTGTGCCACAAGCATGGCAGCCCCTGTCAGCTGCACTGTAGTGAGTCAGGGCTCGCTGACACCCAGGAAGAAAAATTGGACCCCTTGGGAGATGGACCGATTTTTGAACATTATTCTTTGCCAGCCATGCAGAACACTCCAAGAATAAATCAATCCCGACACAGCATTCGCAGCAAAATGTCAAATTCTTCCTAGGTAATAGGATCTTCATGGATATTACGGTTTTGCATCTTTATAGTTAGGAACCTGGCTTTTAAAATTTCGCTTTATAGGAAAGCATGTTCGATTCCTCCAAGCACCATTTAGCTATCTGAATTCACACATCTGTATTCCATAGCACAGCAGTTCCCTTACTTAGTACCCGATCCGGCTAGGAAGCTGCTTTGTAGCATAGAAGGTAGAATAAGCCCGTACAATGAACAAGCTCTGCTCACTTCTGCATACTGTCATTCTGAAAGCTCCGTCCGACTGGACTGTTGCTTTGGTTTCGGGGAATGCAGTCTTATGTAAAGCTGCCCCCAGTGGTGAAGAATATCATGGGCATGTGCAGAAATGTCTTCCTTTATCTTGCAAATGAGTAAACTCTGCTGGGAAAAAGAGTGATTGTTCTGAGTGACTAATAGAAGCTGAATGGTCAGCTTCGATGTGAACTAGTGAGGTGTGATGAAATATCCAAAGCCTCTTAGTCTTTTTTGCTGTTTGTGAAAGCTGTTCTGCATCCTTGAACTTAATAGCTCAGCATGCGCTGCTGAGACTTTTGTCTGAAGGGCTTACATGACATTTGTAGGACATGGATACAAATTTTTTGTCCGAAGGGTGTTTTGCTTTTTTTCTTACTGCGTTAGACATGTGTTCACATGACCTTTTTGCAATAACTCACTATTTTTAAGCGAAGTATCACCCCCCTCAGTGTGCTTCTCATCAAGCGTTTCAGTGGGGACACTGTATTTTACAACATGAAAAATGTTTTGGAGCTGACATTTTGCCTTTTTGCTTTTTTCTTCTCTGTTAAAAGGCAGAGTGCCAGGAGGTTAGAAGAGAGTATTGTGCTCATTTATTTCCCAACTTACTGTCACTTCATTCCACAACACTAACGCTTCAAACACGGGCTTCCGTAACCCTGACAATATAGGCACTAAGCAGCTTGGTGTAGTACCATAATCAGCTGAATTATTTTTACTGTAACTTATGACACAGGCAGGATTTTTTTGTGAAGGTCTAATATGCAGGGCTTTTTTAGATGTGTGACTCTGGGCAGTCCTTATACATCAGGTAAGGAGCCATCTTCTCTTTCCTTATTCTTCCCTTTTTTCCTGCGTCCTGTGGAGAAGGGCACATCCTCTTATCTGGGCAGAGCAAAGATAAGGTGCCGTTACAGCAAATGTGCCACACTGGCAGCCTTCTTTCACCAAAAAGCGTGTGATCAGAGATGATGACGGGGAAGTGTAAAAGCATGGCTCTTTGTCATGCAAGAATAGGCTAGAGCCTGAAGAGAAGTGTGCTGCCCATTAAAAGAGGAATATAGACTACAGTCCCTCAAATGCAACCAGGCGGCTCTGAGAACTGCTTTCCCTTTCTCAGGCAGAATCCTTACCCCTTGGAATAATGTGCTTTGACTTTTCCCTTATTATTCACTGCTGTGAGCATAGAAGAACTTAAAATGAGGTGAAACCTGAAATTTTCCATGCATTAAAATGCCAGCATTGCCTAGTACTTAGTCTGTGAACGACTTCAGGCTTAGAGTAATCCCACTAGTATTAACACACCTATCTATAGGCCCTAAATTAAGAGCACAGTCACCCCTGGCTAACAACTATGAACATGTTTCATGTCAGGAGTCAGAAATAGATACCTGCATCAAAGCACATCCTGTGGAAATTCTCCCCTTTGGGTAGATTTGTGTGTGTGGGAAAGGGTTAATTCCTCCATTAATCTCTGTCACTGCCACCATCTCCCATTCTCTACTACAGCTTGTTTCTGGCTCTTAAATCTGATCTGTAAGGTTGAAGAGCCAGTGACAAACTGCAGACTGCACTGGGATCTGTGATAGTCTGGGGAGCTGTTCTGCTGATGGGAGTGTCACGTGCCAGTCCTGGTGTGCCTGTTATAGATTTTCCATCACTGATTTGAGGTCTCTCTCAATGAGTTCCAATGGAGCAGGATTGGCAGCTTCAGAAGACAATTCAGACCATCAGTAAGCCCATTTGCACCTTGAAACTGGTGCTCTTCCTCTGTTGACAGTAGAGGATGCCTGTGACAAGTAAACTCTTCATTGAAATGGCTCAGTTAGGATCCTGAATTTAGATGGTATGAAATTAGGTCTGAATCTTCACCTGGTTCAAACACAGCATGTAAAGCTTTAGGTAACGTCCAACTTCTTTCTCCTGAAGACTTACTTGATGCTGCTAGGATACCAGCTCAGTCTGAGTCTTCTCCCCAAACTTTCCTTATCCTCTGGCTTTTCCTCTTTTGTCTTCACTCCCTCCTCCATCTTCATTGTGGAGTTAACAAGTAACTTCCCTGCCACCATGAGTCAGCAGAGCTTCAGCAGCTTTTCCAGGGTTTTAATAATTGCCAATATACTGGGCAAATAAGAGGGAACAGCCACTCTTTTACCATGAGTTATTTTCATTTTTCTGAAAGGGGTGAGACATCAAGAGATGAACAGAGAGAGCATCAAATCTATGTTAATGGATTGCCAAATTCAATTTTCTTTACTGAGATCCTTTTTGAATTACACAAACAGGAAAAGTGCCAGTGTCTGATAAACAGTTTTTTAAAATTACATTTCTGTATCTTCATACAGCTGAATGGGTTCTTTTCAAATTATGGATATAAAGCTCTCCCAGTATGAAACATTTCATACAAAATTTCAGACCAGTCTGGCCATATTATAAACTAAGAAAAATAGAGAATTAAGTTAAAGCTGTGTTTTAAATAAGAAGATACCTTTTGCAAGTGGTTTAACCCTTGCATTGTATCAGCCACACCTTATGTACCTGTGCAATCCCGTTGCATTACCATTTAACTCATGTAACCAGGAAAAAAGAACTCAAGGCCAAACTGGTTAACTTATCTTATGGATAAGCTGTTTTTCATTAGAACTTATATCATGACTCCTGAGTGCCTAAAATCTAGGAGTTCGTTGAAGGCTTGGTGTGAATGTAACTTGTACTCTGTGTGAGTTTGTGTGTACTAATTCTGCAGGATAGTTGCTATAGTCACAGGGCATTTTAAGTTCACCTCTCTGTGCCGTGCTAGGCAGCCCTGACTCCTCTCCTGGCAGTCAGGAACAGGAGGTAAAAACTGCAAGTAGAAGCCTCAAGGACTTCGCATTGACTGTATGTTAGTGCTCAGAAACAATGTTGTTCCTTCTCTTCTGCCTATCAAGACAGCATTTTATCTGATTCCACAGACAGATACTCCTAAGAGAAAGTTTTCATTTATTTGTGTATTCTTGCACAAGTTTTGGGATTTCAGCTTTAGATGCAAATTGAGATGCCACAGAACCTGGGAAGCTTATTACTTTTGAGTTGTTTGCCTCTCTGATCACTCTGATTTGTTTTTCTGGGCTTTTTCTAAGGGGGGAAATGGCATACATAAGAAAATACATTGACAAATGTGTTGCTAAAGATTTTTTAGCATTTGTACAGATGAAAAGTGATGTGTTGGGTGGAGCCTGTGTTGAACGCCTTGTTTTCTTCATCAGCACAACAGACAAATTAAGTTCAAAGTTGTTTGGAAATAATGTACTATATCAAGGTAACAATGGCCCAGATTTTTCTCTTGGTACTAAACTATCAATAGGTTTTCTGCCTGGAAATTGTTCTAGATGGTTTTCACTACTATATGATTTTGCAGCAATTTGTTTTAATTTAATTTCGTGTTTGATTTTGGTTTTGCTTATGTAGTTAAATTTTAGTATATTTTCTCTTTTCATTCATTCTGGCTGTAGTTTCTGTACCTAGCTGCATCTTTCCCTATGGAAATTTTGACATGAACTATAGCCAGAATAGTAAAGGGTGACCAAAACCGACATTCACTGTGAAAGCCTGCTCCTCCACAGAGCTGGTTGGGAATTTAAACATTTTTGCAGAAGAAAGGGGAAACAGCAAATCTTGCATTTTTCTGGGTTATGAGAAGGCACATGTAATGAGCAAGTACTTCTGTTTGTGAAGTACATTTTAAAAAGGAAGGATGACAGAATTGTCAGGCTCCAGTGGAATAGGGACGAGGGGTACAGGGAAGAGGTGTAAGCTTTCCAAAGCATAAGGAACCAGCAGTTACCAGGTTCTAGGGGCTTTCCATGTAAATCAGCTGTCAGAAGCCTTCCCCTGTTCTGTCACTTGCTGCTTATCAGCCTTCCTCAGGACATTTCATGCTTATTCTTTACAATGCAGTTATTGTTTAATGACGTTGTTACAAGAAAAGGAATCATTAAAAGAAAGTTTCCGTTTCTGTTATTCCCTTAAGAAATACATTCAGAAAATCAGTATGATCCTTTCTAGCTACAATGCATTATGTTCTTAATGCACAAACTTCAGAATTTAGACTTCTGGATACAACATTTTTCCATTCACAGATGGGGCTCCTGGGTCTAGGAGTGCCTTTATGTGTGTAATTGCATGTCCCTTTGGGGAACCATAGTTAAACAAGTTCTGTACTGTGTTCTTTTTGGGTTTATGAAATGACAAAGTGTCTTTCCCTTGACTTTATTTCACTATAAAGAAACTAAGAGTCAGCTGGGTTAGCAACAGTAGCTTGTTCTAAATGGTACTGTAGTGTGCTATCACTGTATCATTAAGAGTGGGTAAGTCTAATAAAATGTGTTTGCAATTTTTGAGCCAATGATTAAATGAACCTGCTGTTCCATGAGGATCAGATTAGAGCTGGGAGAGTATAACTCACAGTGGAAGTATCAGAGCATGAGAAGACAGAGGGAGATTCAGGGTGCAGGATTTGCCAAAGGCAGCCATAAGGAAAGGGAAATGTGGGAAAGTCAGGTTCAAGAAGCATGCAGGCAAGGGAAATTGAGGCAACAGAAAATTCTCTGAAGAAACCGGGAAAGAGGACTGAGAGCAGGGAGGGTCTTCTCCCAGCAGTTTGTCAGTACTGACCTAAAGGACTGTGGTGGTAAGTGGTAGGTGGTGAGTGTGTGTAAATGAAAATATCACCTTGCTCTCCTGCCAGGAACAATTAGCTTTGCAAGGACTCCCCTGGTCTCTATGAAGGTGAAAGGATCCCATGTTACAAACTCTGTGAGAAGCTGAAGGAACATCTGAAGCTGAATAGGAGCCATGTCCCTTTTCTAGGAGTCAGTAACCTCTGTAACATCTGATTGCTTGTAGGAGGACATGAGGGACACATGTGTCAGTTTGCATATACCCAGAGGATCTCCTCAGTGTCATGGTTCACAGGGCCACATAGGCTATCGCTTTCCTCATGCACAGTTACACACTTGCTGAATAATGAAGCTTTTCCAGTTGTACAGTTTTGTTTAAATCTGTGCATTGTGGATAGGTCACAGGGGCCTCTAAGCTGTCCCCAGGTAGATAATGCTGCCTTCAAGCCTACATCCTTTGTTTATGGCATCCAGTGGTTAGATTCTCTACATCCTATCATAACTCCTGTATCCTTAATGAGGCATTGGACACTCAGGTGTTCCCAAATTGACTTTTTTGTCCGATCATTGTGAAGCTGTTTGAAGGCAAGCAGCCTTCTATCCTCTGGAGACATGAATACGTGAGATGCAAAGCTATCATTTTACTTACTCTCTGGAACTGATAGGTGCCACTTCTGTTTCAGTGGATTTAGTGTTGATTCATTCAGACTTGTCCTCCAGCATCTTGGTGAAAGGTGAGTATGAGTAGCAGTAGCAGAAGACAAATGATCAACACTGAGGGAAAAGAAATTAATTGCATCTTACACATAGTTCTAGCTTCAACTTGCAGAGCATGAAAGATATGTGCCATAAGTGCCCTGGAGATGTGTAGGTGCAAAATGAGAGGCAGTCTCGGTGGCCTTTGCTTGTGATTCTGCCTGTAGTCACTATGAAGATGCCAGGGAGCTGAGGTCAGCATAAACTCAGGTTTGTGGCAAATGTTTCCCACTCTTTTATGGGCCTGGATGCTATCACTGCAAGAGTGCCTACTGTCTTGTTGTCCAGGCAGCATGTGTGGGGTTTATGTAGCCTAAAGTATTCAGAAATTTTTAGGTGTCTCCATGAAGTATGCCTGCTTATGAATTATGTTTTGTTCTTGTAGGGGTATCTGACTTCTACCTTGCTATAACAATTCTGCATGTGCATCAGTGGCAGTCTATGTTAGATGGCAAAGGTAACAAACTTACTTCCTAGGGCAACATGATTAACATGGACATCTTCTAGAATGCTTTTGTTCATGGAGAACCCTGTAATGGCTGGGACATCAAGCTGGAGGTACTGAATTCAAGCACAGTTGCAGCCTGGTCCCAGCAGTGTGACATCCTTGGTGCAGCTCTGTGCTGCCATGTGAAGAATTAGAGGGGACAGGGAGCAGCTGGTTTCAGAATAGTACCTGTGTGGCCCTTGCGGCTCTGTTTGTTATCACAGGCTGCTCCAAGCTGTCACTGGCTGAAAGAGTGGCTTGCCAGTGATGGTCATGGTTGATGAGCAGTAAAAGGGAGAAGTGTAGGTCTCTGGTGTCTCAATAAGACTGAGGATAAAACCATGGGTCATTCAGGAATGTCTGGCTCTATCTGATAGTCTACCTAGAACTAGTGTGATGAGCAATTTAACTGTGGGTCGGTGGAGCATGTGCATGCATGTAAAAAACTTCTTCTTTGGAGAATGAATTGGAAAACTGGAATCTCCAATGAAGTTTTCATTTAAGTGGATGTATTTCAGTAGAAGATTTGTAAAAATAAGTATTTTCTGATAGAGACACTTAATCTTTTTTTTTTTGTGTGTGTGTCTGTAGGGTGTGTGCGTGTGTGTGAACGGAAATCCTGACAGTGTCCAGTTCTGGCCAGAGGGAAAATAAGGAGCTCTGAGCATGTCCCATCTTATTGGTAAGAACAGGAATAGTGAAATTTGACTAAGGACTAATGAGGTGGTCGTAGTGTCAGTAATATGACCATTTTGACAGTGTTTTATTTTCCACCAAACCTTTTCAGTCTTCAGTGTTGTTGTGTAGTTAAAAACCTCAGAGCTAGCCTTTCCTCCTCAGCTGTTCCCTCTGCCTTCATGCCTTTGCCTATAACTTGACCTTCTTAACTCCTATCCTGTGTATACTTCCCTGAGAAATTAATGTTTGTCAGTTGCTCAGCACAGAACATATATATACAATGCATGTTCACACATGTGCTTAGGAATTTCAGATGTTCCCTATTACACATTTAACTTCTTGCTCCTTGGCTCTCCAAATGAAACTGCCTTGGTATCTCACTATATGCTGGAGTCAGTTATTCTGTCAGGTCAGCCTGGGAATATGTGCTGGCTGCTGTGGCTTCTTGACTGCTGGAGGGAGGCAGCTGGCAAGAACTTTCATTATAGGAAGACTGTGATGTCATCGCCACATCAAAAGCTATTAAAAAAAAATCTTAGAATTTGTTTTCCAGACTTTAGCTTTTACCCTAATTTTCTTTGTTTCTTAGTATCTCCACTATGAGAGAGGGATAGTGACATTTAATTATGCTACAGGTTGATCAGCATTCACTTGCTTTACTTTTTGTCTGACACTCCTTATTTTCCAAGATAGGTCTTTTCCATCAGTTAAGCCATTTATTCCTTTTCAGACTCCCAACACAAGTTATTTCATATCTGTTGTCATTTTTATTGCTTGCTATGGATATTGTTAATTTGATGAGTTTTTTGGGGTTTTTTTTGAGCTAGAATGATCAAATAAGAAAATTCTGTGTGAGGACATACATGGTAGTCATAAAATACAGGAAAACAGGCTTCTTTTTAAAATGCAAAATTATTTCAAGTCTTTGGTTAACAAGGTTGTCAACTTCTGCTCACTGTAGTACCTTTTCTGATGTTACAAGAACACCATTTTGAAAACTATTTAAAAATTTGCTTAGTATTGCCTTTAATTTTCCATATGAAAATTCTGATGAGCAGATAATATTTTTCAGCTAGCCGAAAGTTATGTACACATAACATTTCTTAGGATCAGACTTAGATTAATAGATAAGATAATTATTCTTGTACTTTCTAGTCTTATTGCTATTCAGTGAAAACAGGCATACAGATGTAAGCAGTTAAGGAGTGCAGAATAGCTTGATATTATTTGACTTGTTGAAATAGTCTAAAATAATTTCCAATTTCTTCTTTCACTTGCTTGTGCATGAAAAACTCTATAGAGGAAAAAGCATTCTAGCTTACCTCTGTTAGGACTCATGCTTGGACTCAAGGGTCATATTCTGAGATTGTAATTTCAAATCCAAAGACAGAGTGATGTGTTACTATACGGCATTAGTAACATTTTGAAGAGAAAACTAAACATGAATGTTGAGCGGATTTGCAACTGTAAGAGAAAAACATGAACAAAGTTAAGAAGCATATAATTATGTTCATTCACGCTGTGACTAGCATAAAAATTATTTATTCCAAATGGTTACAGTTGCATGCTTAGTCACTCCTTCCCCAGTTTCAGCCTAATTCTGTTTTCTGGCATTTTCCTGCAAAAACATTTGCTCTCTTTTTCAACAAAAGTTTCAGATTTTTGTAGCTTTTAATAATTCAATCAAGTCTTTTTCAATTAAGCAAGCCACAGCAGTTTTAAGATATTCCAGCTTTGGTAGCTGGTGTCCCTGAGAAAGCTCAGAATCTTAATTATACTGACAGTCTTGGTTAGTTAACCAGCCTGTAATCTACTTCTACTTAGTCACAGAAATCACTTGTCTGTGCCCAGTAATGATGGACTAAAACTTTCTGGTTTAAAAAAAAAAAACACCTACAAAAGGTGCTTTGTTGCAGGTACATGATGACTATTTTATTCTGTATTTGCCATCCTTCTTATTCTTTTCCCATTGGTGTATCTGGCAAACAGAGCTCTGAAGAAACGGTATGTGATTTAAATGACTTATTAGCTCATCTTTTCAGGCCATGTCTACCCAAGAAAATGGTCTTAAATTGAATGTGATTAAATAATAATAATAAAAAACAAACCAAAGCCCAGCATATTTATGTGATTGACAAAAGTGCAACATACTCCAATCTAATTAATTTCAAAACAGAAACCTTGTTTACTGCAGATTTATTTTGGTTTCTGTGACAGTATACTCTATTGTTTATTAAAACTATGTGTCTTTCATCCAGTGGACAGGACAGCAAAAAAATGACAGAACCAACTCAGAGACTCATAATATTATACATGGCATTTGCCTGCTGTGTCACAGTGTAACACATTAAATATCTCCAAAATGTTAATTTCTGGTTGACCAAAATGTTGAAGAGTGCTGCAGGCACAGGAAGGAAGAGAGGGAACTGACACAAAGAGAAGAATTGGAGTTTTCACCCTTTCCTGTCTTGCAACAATAGTGGGATAGGCATGTTGCAGTTTTTGCATTTTGTAAATCCTTCTATCCAGTATTCTGTGTCTTCTAAGTAGGTAAGAAGCTTAAACCCATCTTTCTTACAGCTTAGTTATATACAGAAAAGGTTAGAAAGCGACAAATACTGCCAATTGATAACCAAGGCTCTGGGCAGCGGAGACAAGACAGCTGAACCTAAGTGAGCCAACAGCTTTATTTCTGTGTCCCTAAATGGTAACGAGAGTTGGGAGAAAATAGTAAAGACCTATAAATGTGAACTCAGTTTCAAAACCAAGTATTTTGCCTGCAGGCACAACTCCATCTACATGTTCTTACAAGGTACCTTTTTTTGTCATATATACCAGAAAAATCTCTGTAATAGGGAAATCATGCAGCTTGCTGATTCGATCTTACAGCACGTGTTTGTGCCATCATTTATTTGCAATTTGGACAATTTCACCAGATTGAAATCCAGAGTGTGAATAGACATGTGCCAATAAAAATAACACAACAAAAATGCTTCCTGTGGGGACTTCTACTGCTGCATGTTGAGCAGTTTCCCCTGTTCCTTTGTAAGACTGTAAGCTCCTAGGAAAGGATTGTATTTATTTTTATATATCTATCTATATATATATATATATATCTCAATGTAAGACTAAAAAGGACCTTAATCTTAAGATGTGTACACATCTAATACAGAGAACAGTCATAGAGTGATGTCAAAATGTTGTTTAGTTTGAAATTCGTAGGAAAAGTAACAAAGAAGGACTTTTCAGGGGAACCCAAATACACCTTTGATTCTTTTTACTTCATCAATATGCATCATTTCAGCTGTATGGTTTAGTTCATACTATGATATTGAATCCCACAGTACAATCTTTGTGGGATTCCTTCTAAGATGATGTGCCTTGTTGCTGTTTCCATGCATAAAGAATAGGGTAGTAAAAGCTAAAACACAGAAATCTCAAGTTTCAATGCAAAAGCGGAAAGTAACTAAAGGGTGTTAGGAAAAGTAGAACAAAAAAGGTACTGTATGGCCATGTTACTGAATATGAGCTGTCTCTTATTCAGTCTTTGCTCTTAAAGGAATCTTTGCAGTTTCCTTTAAAATACCTAGTAGTTGCCGCTCTGAGACTGAAAGCTGGAAGAGATCCAGTGCTCTTATCTGACATGGCAATTTCAGTTCTTCTTAAAGTCAAGTAGAAATATGCTGTTCTAACAGAGATATCTGTAAACGGATAAAAGTCTTGGAGGTGTATCACAACATTACTGTATGAGAGAATCTCCAAAAAGAAAACTATAAATGTCCTTGAATGTATTTGCTTCTTACATAAGCACCAAGGTATTTGGAATTCTGTGTTGGATACTTGCTGATCAAAAGATTAACATTTTGAACACATTGATACTTCATTCGTTCACATAAAGACCAGGGTTTAACATTCCACCCTTTCATATACACAGAAACATGAAAGGAACACAGAGTGAATATGCCAGGCTCTGTTAGAGTTGAACTGCAAGACGTGATTTTGCAAAGCTCCTTAATTTTGATAAAACAAACTTTCATCTAAAGACAGATTTAGAATAGGTTTCCAGTAACAGTTTCTACTCTGGTTATTCTTGTCTGTGCACAAAGTCCAAATCATCTTGTGGCATTTATCGTACCTTTAGTGCAAACTGTGGAAGCCTGGTTCTATCATTACCCATTACTGACATGGTGGGGATTAGCATAGTACTGATAAACTTCCAACATGGATCTTCTACTTTAAAAAGGTTGCTGTAAATTAGATCAGGGTTACCAAGAAAGAGAATTTCTGCTTTTTGTAGCATAGTTTTTTACAGTCAAATGTCTTAATTGATGACTATTAATCATCGCATAATGAATGTGGTTCCTTTGCAGAATTTCACAGTGGGAGAGGTTTCTCCACTGGCATATTTTTTTGCCCTCTCTCTTATTGATTGTTTAATCCCATATCATATCATAATATAATATCAAAATACAACAAGTTGCATCCAAAAGATTAAAGGGGGGAGTTGCTAATCCTTTGAAGTCTGGCAAAATTACTCTTTTGAATGTTCATCATATAATTTAATAGATACGCCAGTGACCTTTCTTCTGTTGTGGTTCTTTTTCACAGCCACTGAAAGTACTGGATGGCTGTTTCATGTCCCTTTACTTTAGACTGTTTATGTAGTATATTTTTATTCTTTTCTTATGTTGCCACTTACGTTGCCAAAAGTATTTTTTACTTTAGGCCACTTGCAGCAAAATTTTATGAAATCCTGTATGCCCCACTGCACCTACAACATGTTTCAAAAAGAGTAAATGCTTTCAGTGGTCTACAAGTTTGCAGCCTCTGACACTCTTTGCTACTATTTGTCTTTTGCTTTCTGCACAATTTGCTTGGGTACCATATACTGCTTCCTTGTCAGAGGCTGGCTGGAAGTGTCATGTGTGCCAGCAGTGTCTTATTTTACTTGCCACAGTTTAGTGCAAGAGCAGTCAGCAGCAGAAAAGGAATCTGCATTGTTTCAGTTCCCATTCTTTCCATTGTTGCCATTCAAGAAAGGTAGAGACCACATACAAAACCATTTATGACATCATTAGGGAGTTTCTCATGTTCTCAAACAAAAAAGAGAATTTAAAAATTATTGAGAGTTTTACTCATCATTATATGAAGTAATACACTATTTAAACACTTTCCAGGAGCGCTAGTGAATAGGCATATCAGTGAGTCAGATATGAATATGTATGTCAGAGCAACAGTATCCTTCAGCACATATTTTTTGATTGTCTGTTAGAGGTCGTTATTAGGAACTTGGTGATGAGTTTCATGATTTAACCTAACAGTTGCTGGGTGTATGCTTTGATGATATCTGTTCCCTATGATATTAGTGACTATCTTTATTTGTCTCTGAGTTGTACTTTACATGTTTAGAACAAGAGTCAGAGGTGAATATTTCATGAGTGTCACTGTTTGGAGAGTTCTATTTTTTATATTCAAGGTGATTATCATATTTTATACTAAGATTCAATTTATACATTTAATTTACACATTAGTAACTCTTACAGGACTTACATGTGTTAGACATGCTTTTGTGTGCTGTAGGTGATGTTTTTAGAAGACTGAATGTGTTAGACATGCTTTTGTGTGCTGTAAGTGATGTTTTTAGAAGACTGATAAAATCCAATATGGAAATATTCTGTTATCTTGAAGTCTAAGACAACCTGTAGGAGTTGTTGCTGGATTTGAAACAGAATAAATAGATGGGAGCTCACTATAAAGTGCTGCTGCCTCTCCTGAGTTTTGTTGTAATGCTTATCTAATGGAATAGGTTTGGGCATTCATCAGTACTGGCCTCCCATTGTCTTCCCCAAGAAAGGGAATTATTTCACATGAAAAAAAATGCATTTTAATGTTTTAATTGTTAAATGTTAACTTGAGACTGTTAAATGGAGACTGCCTTCATAAGTCAAGAGACAGGCAGATACTGCATAGCGGTAAAATTTGCTTGGCTCTGTTTACAACCACTTAGTCTAAACACACTGGCATGAAAAATGTTCTGTTATAAGTAGCTGTCCCTCATACTGTTGAATGTCTTCATTTAGGGTTAGGAAGCTGTGCTGTAACATTGTGTCTTCAATTTGCATCTTAATTAACTTTGAACTAAAGTAGATAACTTATTTGACATTCTAAAGGGGAGCTTTTGTGTCCAGTTATTCAGGATTAGTATTCCATGGGGAAGAGGCTGAGATAATCAGATTTCACCACCTTGTGAAAAGTCCCTTGGGTACTGGATAAAAGTCGTGTTTGCAAGGTTCATTTCTGCTAAGTACTATGAGAATGTAGGATGTCCTGTTTCACCCTTCTCAGCTCCTTCTTAGATCTACAATTAAAGGTCAGTTTAAGCCATGCATATTCATCCACTTTACATTGAACCGAGTAGTTTCTGTGAGTCTGTGTGTGTATCTGACTGTACTGGTGCCAGTTTGTAATATATCAGCCTTCAGGTTTATCGCAGCGGGGTGACAGTGATGGGGTTCTACGATTTGAGGTGTTTTCTTTCTCCCCACTACAGCCCTTAATCAATATACAAATCTAAGTTGAATCACATTCTAATACTCAAAGAGGTAAATAAACATCCGTTTGATACTTTTATATAGGATTTTTTTCTGTAGCAGGCAAGGAATGTGTTTTGATTTTTCTGAAGACTTTTGCAAAATGTTATTACTCTGGAAAAAGATTGCAAGGGAAATACAATAATCCTTTTACCAAGATACTTGTCATTCCCATTTAATCATAGCTGAAGCAATAATGAATGCTTCTGACACAAGTCTATGGCCAGATGGGATCCACCCAAGGGTACTAAAGGAGCTGGCGGAAGAGATCACCAAGCCACATTCAATCACTTCTCAGCAGTCCTGGCTAGCTGGGGAGGTCCCAACCGACTGGAAGTTGGTATATGTGATGCCCATTTAGAAGGGCAGGAAGGAGGGTCTGGGGAACTACTGGCCTGTCAGTCTGACCTCGGTGCTGGGCAAGATTATGGAGCAGGTCATCTTGAGTGCCATCACATGACACATACAGGACAACTCAGGTCCAGTCAGCGTGGGTTTATGGAAGGCGGGTCTTGCTTGACTAACCTGAACTACTTCTATGATGAGAGGCTGTGGATGTTGCCCATGGCCAGGCCCAAAGGGCGGTGGCAAATGGAGTTGCCACCAGTTGGTCACATGTGGTGTTCCCCAGGGCTCAGTATTGGAGCAGTTCTGTTTAACGTCTATATCAATGATCTGGACAAGGGAATCGAATGCACCCTCAGTAAGTTTGCAGATGATAACAAGCTGGGCTGGAAAGTTGGAAAGTTGAAGGTTTTAGAGTTGGTAGTTTTGGGTTTTTTTTCTGATAATATTTCAAACTGTTCCCTTTATACATAATAAAAACTTACAAGGCAAATAGGGACTGGGAAGTAAAGTTAAGTATCTGTTTCCTGAGAGTCACAGCTCTAAGTGTGTTTGGGTTTATGTCTGTACTGGTATCCCTTTTGATGTGAGAGGTAGACAGATGTTACAGTTCTAACAATAGCTTTGCTTAGGTAGAAGGGTAAATGTTGGAGGCAAAGATTATCTTCTTTGTTAACTCCAGTTTCCCTGTACACCGCAAGAAAAATAGCAGTTGAGTTAAGCCTTATCAGTACTGTTTCAAGCCGGGCCGCAGCCCAAAATACTTACTCCGTTAGTTTTTTTCTGGGTACTGCAGTCCCTGATCTGATGAGATCAGATAATTTAAATTATTTTGTAGCTCAGCATCTGTGATGTTTATCCCTGCTTTTCCCTACTGTATGTACACAAGCCTTCACGAAGCAGCAACCACTACCACTTTAATAATATGGTCTAATTTCTGAACGGTTTTGCATGTCTTGTTTTTTTATGTGATGCTGGCGTATGCTTGCCTTTTATTCAGATAAAAGCTTCTGCGACCATTATTTGACTGATTCTGTGGAGGCATGAGGAATTCTCACAATTGTTTTCAATAAAACATTTTTTAGAGTTATAGTTGAAGTTGGGATTTTCTCAGGCTGTCACGCCTGGCCTGCATGTGCTAAATGTAGGGTTGCGCTGAGGATTAAAGTTACAGAACCTTGAGTTAAGAAAGGTGCTCAGAAGCTGAGTCATACTAGACTTGGGGCAAGGAAGATCACTGCTCTTACCAAGGAGGCATTTCATCATTTACAAACGTTTCATGATTTACTGATGCTATATAAAAGTAGAGATGGTTAGGGTTAGGGAAAGATTGGAGCTTTCCATTTTGGGGTTGATCTAAACAGTACTGACAGAGTGAGGACAGGGCAAATGCTATTCATTGTTTGGGAAAAACTTTTAGTATTTCCCCTGGTCCAGTCCAAAGAAGGGTTTGTATTATCTATGCTAATATTATGTCCTCTTCAGATTAAATCTGTGACCATGGCCAAAGAATTTTTGTGTAATTATATGTATATATTTGTATGTATATATTTTAATACATAACTGTATTAAAAAAGGCAGTAGCAGTTTAAAGTGAGAAGTAGTATATGTTATTATATGCCTGTTTTCATATCTAGGATCTTCCAGATCGTTATAATCAGACAAAGGTTTAGAATCAATTAAAAAAAAAAGCAAACACCAAACCCAACCAACTTTGATTTAAGACACAGAATGGTTAATATTCCTTTTGTTACTACTTCTCTGCCAGATAAAACTCCCACCACTTCAGTGTTCCATGCAGTAAATTTGGTTTTCTTGTGGGTTTTTTTCCTCCTTTTACTGGTGATTCATTGAGATTAAGCATTTGTTAAACTGCACTTTTTAAATTTCTGTTTATTATTTTTCTATAGTTGGTATCTGAGAGCTGCTTAAAAAAGTCCACACATTTTTCTACCAGGCTAACCTTAACTCAGATTTTCTAGTATTAATTCTATTTAAAGAAATAAAAGTTTTTTTAAAAATATTGCAAAATATTCCAAAACATTTTCTTGTCAATATGCTTTCATCAGGAAAGATTTTTTTTTTTATTTTTTTTTTTAATAATTGATGTCCTGGATAGAAGTTTTTTTAAGTTGCTCTTTCATTCTCCTTCTTACCTATCCCTACACTGAAACAACCTTACCCTACAATTCTTAATTTGCTTAACTGAGGTAAATAACAGAAATACGGTGGACTTAAACAGCTGTACTGAAAGAGGGATCAAAGGAGGGTAGCTAGCGTAAATGGAGTGCTGGATTATAGTAATTGTGGAATTAGGTTAGAAGAACATAAATCCAGATATGAAGGCAGGAAGGTGTGAGAAAACAGCACGGTGTATGTAGCAGGGAGGATAGGCGAAAGGAAAGAGAAAAGAAACACAGGATCTAGAGGGATTTTTGGGAAGCAAAAGAAGTGCAGGACCTCTGATAGTAAAAACACAAATGTTAATATATAATCCTTTTCTTTAGCACAATGAGGTTATGATTGCTTTAACTATAATCTGCTTTAATGAAAAAGCACGGTTCTTGTAAATTTATGGAAATTTACAATCTTGGAAATTTATGGCAGAAGGGATAGAAGGGAATCTGTCGGGCTGGATTTGTGGTAAGGGGAAGGTTCTTGCAAGGATGAGAATTGTGATAACTTTGGAGCCCACACCAGGCAGGAGAGGTTGAAAGCTGTGGAGGAAGTTGTGGTATTGAATAGGGTTGGAGGCTTCTTGGATATTAGACCAGAAAAGCAAAAGTTTATAGAAAAGTGCATTTGGGATGAGGGACAGAAAACGTAGTCTGGTCATCTTTAACAAAGACCCTGTTTTCAAGTGGTGACACTAACAGAAGGCTGCTTGCACTTTTCATTAAAGGCTGAAGGGACTCTCTAATTTTCTTTTTGTTTTATATATGCCCACAGGATCCCTAATATTTTAATAGGAGGACTTTTCCTTTATTAGACCATTGCTAGGGTCTAGGTAGTACAAAAGTATTTGTGCCTGCTCCTGCACTTGGGTCACAACAACCCCATGCCACAGGCTTGGGCAAGAGTGGCTGGAAAGCTGGAAAGAGTGGTGGAAAAGGACCTGGGGGTGCTGGCTGATGGCTGCCTGAACATGAGCCAACAGTGTGCCCAGGTGGCCAAGAAAGCCAACAGCATCCTGACTTGTACCAGTAATAGTGTGGCCAGCAGGACTAGGGCAGTGGTTGTCCCCCTGTACTCGGCACTGGCAAGGCCGCACCTTGAATCCTGTGTCCAGTTTTGGGCCCCTCACTACAAGACAGACACTGAGGTGCTGGAGCGTGTCCAGAGAAGGGCAACAGAGCTGGGGAAGGGTCTGGAGCACAAGTCCTGTGAGGAGAGGCTGAGGGACCTGGGGGTGTTTATCCTGGAGAGAAGGAGGCTCCAGGGGACTTTGTTGCTCTCTACAGCTGCCTGAAAGGGGCTGTAGGCAGGTGGGGGTCAGTCTCTTCTCCCAAGTAACACGTGACAGGACAAGAAGACATGGCCTCCAGTTGCACCAGGGCAGGTTTAGTTTGGACATTAGGAAAAGTGTCTTCACTGGAAGGGTGGCCAAGCATTGCAAAGGCTTCCCAGGGAGGTGGTTGAGTCACCATCCCTGGAGCTGTTTAAAAGATGTGTAGATGTGGTGCTTAGAGACATGGTTTAGTGGTGGACTTGGCAGTGCTGGGTTAATGGTTGGACTTGAGTTCTTTTTCAACTGAAATCATTCTATGATTCTGTGATAAAGCTCATTCTCCCTGTTGGCTACCCTTGACATCACCTTTGTCCTTTGGGTCTCACCACCTCTACAGGAGTAAAGTATTTACAAGCAGATTGGGACTAGTAGTCACAGTGATGTGGTTACCTCATTTAGTGTAGGTTAAAAGTGCAATTGGGGGAAATTGTCTCTTGATAGGGAGTAACTTATTGTGGTATCAAAGTCCTTGAAGGCATTTTGATTAGGAAATTTTAACATACCTGCTTAAATGACTGTTAATGACTAAAATTGTTCCGTTGTAGAGTCCAAATCCAGCTGTGTGTTCTGCTGCCAGACATTTAACTGAGTTCAAAAATTTGATAATTTAATATTCTCTTCATAATTTTCTCTGAACATCACTGCTAGTATGACTGTTGTGTTGTAACTGAGGTGAATGTGTTTGATATTCTGAGATACTCGCTGGTTGCTGATTAGGGCTTTTATATAACACAGACTACAGAATAGGTCCTGATGGCCTTTCCTTGTTGGGAGGTCACGTAATCTTTCAGTTTAATGAAACCATTTGGGTACACTGAATAAGAGAAAAATCAATTTCTGAGGTATTGATCAGAGCAAAATTCAAAAGGTCAAGTATCATGCTTGATCTTGAAGACTAGGGCTTAATACTCTCTTCAGCTAGGTATCAAGTATTACGCTTGGCTGCTCATCATGGATCAAGATCATGAAATAGAGAATGAAATGCTGTTTTAGGTAACAGTTGTTGTTTTCTGCATTTAGGACCACTAAAATGGGGAGTGTTCAGGTGTGAATTGGTTCTAGATTTATCAAACTTCAGCACTTTCTAACATAATTTTAGATTAAAATACAAATTCTGTGTAGGTCTTTAATGCATAAATTATTGGCTGGAGCAGCAACAGTGGACAGTATACAGAAAGGCTTAATCCCAGCCCTAGGAGTTTATAATCTCACTGGAAAAAAGACAGGACAAGTGTTTTCAGAAGACTGGAGGGAGTGGAAGATAAGATAGTTCTATTCAGAACTGTGAATTCTGTACAGCCGGATGGTTTGAGAGCATTGACCCATATTGATTTAATTGGAAAGTTGAGAGTAATTGCTGCCATTATTTAATTGATGCTATGAAGCTATCACAACAGACAAAAAGTATATACAGTAGCTTCACTACTGGTAGAATGATAACGCTTTAGTTCCGTATTGGTTTATACACTGATAAATCAGGATAATCGACCAGCTTTACCTGAGGGGTAGATCTTCGCACAGACAGGAAAAAAATGTTAGACAATAGACAGACAATTAGACACAGAAAGAGGAAAACCTGACTGTCCTTTGCATTTCAGTCATAGTGTATTTACATTTTTAACATAAACTATTTTTGTCCACGCTCTGGGATGGAAGTTTTTTGAGAGATTTCTTTGGATTCACTAAATACTTAGTAGTGTTGTTATTACTGCTTCTCTTTTCAGAGCTACAACTGTGTTTGTGGAATGAAATGCACATTTCTCTCTCCATTCTCACTGTCTTACCTAAATGACAGTATGTAGGCATGTTAGCCTTTCTCTTGTATTGGGTATGGTATGTATATATATCTCTAGGTGTCCCATAATTGTCCTATCCAACATCACATTTGCTTTCTTCACTCGTTAGGCCTACGTGAAAAGACAGCTTGTGAGATGGAAAGCTATAGTGAATCTTTCTGCATAGAACAATTAAACATAACAAAAAGAGAGGAGGAAGAAAGTAAACAGACTCCAGCAAGATACATTGGATGTAGTGTAAGGGAGTCAGGCTGAAGGTATCGGACGCTACAGGGAACGAGTTAAACTTCAGACCCAAGTCTTTAAAATTCTGTTTATCCTGCAGCAAGGAAAGGTGTCTCTCTTTAAGGGTTAGTTACAATTATTCAATGAGAATAAAACTTTTATGGCAAAAATTGTTCCCTGAGGAAGAATGGAATTACAGGAACAGAGAGACTTGCCTGGCAGTCTGGTCTCAGTGGGAATATGACACCTTGTAGAAACAGCATTTGTTCACTTCTGAATGTGTATTAAAGTGATTTCTATGGATGCTTGAGGTGATGCAACTCTCAGACCACAGCCAAATTGTCACCTCAGTGGAAGTTATTTGAATTGAAATAATTTAAACAGATCTGTTAGAAATCTGTTAGTTACTCACATAATTTTGTTATTGCAGCAAAAGGCAATTCATTCCTCAGGACTATAAGAAGGTATTTAAAATCAGTTGGCAAACTGGATTTAAATAATGCCTAATAAATGTGGAATTAATAAAAACTAATGCATATACAGAATAGTTTTAATTTATTGTACTCATTGCTTTAGCACTTTTTAATTACATTGAATTTTCAAATGTATAATGTTTGAATGCATACGTTCCTTGAGATTGCAAGGAGGTTAACGTAATTGTGAAGTATGATGGGCTGATAACAATAAAAGAAATCAGCACTTTTATTGTTTTGTTTAGATTGTGAAAATCAGACATGAGGAACAAGATAACAGTGTTCATAGATTTTATTAGTAAATTCCTCATCTGCATAAATATGACTCAGTTAATGACAACCGAATGATTCCATGCTGAAGCGAGGGTGCTTTAGAAAAGGCTCTTAGCTGAGAGGTTTGTTTTTCTTTCAAGGAAGATGATGTAAATATAACACATATTAACCTACTGATGATAACCCCCCCCACAGTTTTAAATGCTACCAGTGCTAGCAAAATTTTTAAGGTTGATTGACATGAATTATAACTGGCAGCCATCACCTCTGGCATGCTTATGGCTGCTGCTGAGGTGGCATACTGAAATCAGTGATGAGGTACATTTTTAATCCATAGTGTGCCTATGGAGCTGGACAAATACTCTTTCCCTGAAGGTATACTGCATTTTCAGAGTATTGAAAAAGCTCATTAGGGGAAGAAAGTATGCTGAGCTTCATGCTTCCACTGTTTTTAAATCCCAACTCCTCTTACAACTGGTAAATGTCATTTTAGGCAGAACTACATGGTTTGCGTTGAACAGACTTCTCTGTTAAATTAATACTGGGTATATGCTTTTGTCTTAGATAGGCTGTAAACGTAATTAAAATATTTCTGTTTTTTCTGTTTTGATAGCAATGCATTTTGGTTACTGGTCTGTCATATTACCATTGATTAAATTACTAACCCATATGATTTCCACTGAAAGCCAGAGAAATGGAACTTTGTATTTTATATCTTCCATATAAGCCAAGATGGTCTGAGAAATCTGTGTCACTTCAGTGAGCTGCTTTCCACTTCCTCTGTGGGCCACAGGGCATTAAGTGTGATCCTTTGGTTAACCAACCTGCAGCAGCTCTCAAATGCTTATTCCACGCTCACGGCCAAACTCAATTTTTAGTAGAAATAGTTGCAGTTCTGTAGATGAGTTTAATCAGGTTTAGGATGCCAGATTAAAAGTCTTTATTCCTCAGTCATTTTCATAGATGTTTTAACTGTATCCAACTCTATCATTGTATTGCCTGGAAACTTTGTTTTAAAGTAGTGATAATTTTTTTTGAATGCCTGATTCTCACCATAGGGGCTGGAAATTAAATGATAGGAAAAAAACAGGGTTTATGAGACATCTCTAGCAACTGAACTATATTTTATAGAAATAAACTTGTAATTGCAGTGTATAAAGTATGAAAATATTAGCTTCAGTGTTAAGCGTTAGGTTTGATGGGCAAATAAACATACAAATGTTGCAACGCTGCAGAATTTTTACCCGATTCAAAACTTGAAATGTAAGTTGCAGGAATGTTACTTGTAGTTTGAGCTGAGATGCTGAACTTCAGAAAAAGGCTATAAAAGTATAGAATGTTCTTTGCAAGGAGGCTTAGGCTTCTGCATTTCAAAAATAATTATACTTAGCAATTATTTTTTTTTTAATTTTTTGCATAATCAGATATGAGAGTGATGCTATATATGCACATGATGAATAAAATTATTTTTATAGAAATGAACACTTTTTCAAGTGAAGTCAGTTCCTTGGAATACCGGTTACAAGAGGTAGCAACAAAGGGAAAAGCATTAATATCTCTAGATGCCCCCAGTAAGCAGGTGACACTGTCTCTCAAAATTGAGAGTCAAGTGTTTTAGAGTGAAAAGACAGCATCTGGGCTTGTGGATTTGTGAGCTTGGGAACGATCGAGCTGTGAAAGCACAAACATGAGGGATTCAGGTTCTGAGGGAGGAGAACTGAGAAGTGAAGGCTGTAGTGCAAGATGGATTGGGAGACAGAGAGGAAAATATAAGGATTATTTGGGGGCAACATTTACTTGGCATTTGGAAAGGCAGACACTTGCGGATGACTGCCCAATACCACATAGGACAGCTGGGTGTCTACCCTTCCTCTGTTCTCTGCAGCACAAGACTGCTGGGTATGTCATCCCTTGCTGTTCTTAGCCCTCCCAGGGCTGTTTTCCACCCTCTCACACTTCGCAGATCTCAGTTTTGATTGTAGTGTAAATATCTGTTAAGGCAAATACTAGATATGTTAAGGACTTCATTTTATTAGGAAATGCATTAAGCAGGCATATAAAACCGCAGGCATATAAAACCACAGGCATATCTGTTCATATGCACGTGACCCACATTTGCGTTTTCAACAACAGATACAATAGATTCATAGTTAAGTCTTTTGGGCTATTTATTCATGAAAAAAACCACATTTGACATGCATTTTGTAGTTGCACTGACCAGAAGGCCAAGGAAAATACCATTTTCAGCATGCATGGCATAACATGGTTGGTCTGATGACAAAATCATTAGCACTGGTATATTTTGTCTTCATTGCCATTCAAAACAGTGAGGAATTCTGATGTGTGAAAGAATACAGAAAGAATACTGGACTAAGACTAAGTGGTATCTAGAAACACATGTTTTCTGCTGACACTCATATTTTTTATGAATTCATGTTGCAAAGACTGAAAAGAGTAGTGGTTTGTACTGTCAACACTATTATAATGGCATATATATTTTACGAACTGTGAAACATAGATGATAACCTACTAAGTTTATTTTGGTGAACAAGATTCAGAAGAATAAGAACATTTGTGTAAGTTCTTTAGTAACTGGCATACCTGTTGGAAATACTCTTTTCTCTGGTTTCATTTACTGTGGGCTATTTTTTTTAGTGTATATTTTAGTTAGTATACTATCTTACTGTTTAGTCCTTCATAATAGAGGAGACTTTTGTAGTCATCTTCAATATTTCAGTATGAAATTTTCAAAGCAGTGTAGGTGTTGTAGAAACACAACTTAGGGAACGTGATGACAAATCTAGTAGATAAAGCTTGTTATCATTGTGGAGTTTATTTCATTAACTTGAATAGTATGGAATCAGTCTCCGCTCCTCATGTATTTCAATCATCTAACAATGTATGTGATACCACAAACAAACAAACAAACCCAACAAAATGGATTTTAGCTTGCAGTATTCTAAGTCCATCTTTGACTTGGTATTCCCTTTCTAGAAGTGGACATGCCTTGATTTTATTTTGGACTTGTACAAACAGGGAAGAAAACAGAACGCTGACAAGTAACAACAAAATCAACTGATCTGTCAGTATTAATGGAATAAGCAGGGAGCTTATTTTTCATAATTGGTGCAGAACAGAACTGAGACCCCAAATGAATGCTGCAGGATGTGAATACTTACAAAAAGAACTTAACTTGGGGACAGAGTCCATGCTTCCCTTGTTAACATCCAAAAAACAAAAGAAAAAAAATACAGTCTGAGTCACCCAGTGAAAAGAAAATCTAGTTTAGAAATTGAGTTCAAAATGAGAAACTAAGCCAAGATATATATATATATATATATTTTATCCCTCCCCCCCGCCAGCTTGGGCCTTCACAAAACAACAGTGTTCCAGGAGGGGCTGGAAGCTACACCAGTGCTTGGTAATGGGAATTTTTCTTTTTGAACAGCTATACACTGCATTTAAGAGAGGGATGACTTTTGACTTTACTTAAGCTTGTAGTTAAATCAGCAATCTAGATAAGTGTTGGAAGTAGGAAGCCATTGTAAATCCAGCTTCCAAAGCATACGGTTCCTCTATGCATGGAAAATTAATCTTAAGCAGTCATGAGCGAGGTAAGTGCACCACACAGAGGAGTGACTGCAGCAGGAGTGTGAATCTGTGGGCACTCACTTAGGACGGAGACATCTCAGTTCTGGTTCCACCTTAATGAATTTTTTGGGTTTTCACCTCAAGACTAAAGAAACAATCCTGTGAGAAGGGATTGCATGGCCTACCCTGAAGTTTGTCAGTAGCATGCTCTGGCCCCTTGGCACCTGCATTGTCCCCGCCTTCAGTGTGAGGGATGAAACACTGTCCTACCTAACCTGCTCCATAGTCTGGTAGACAGGCCTGGAAGCGAAAGGAATAGGCTGTGAAAGTATGTCAGGCTGAGTTGTGTGATATCCAGAGATATTTATCTGATCTCTGGAGTGGGGAGGGTAATTGGATGCACTCTGTTTGTTACTTTCTACTAGCTACCTCTTGGTAATTGTTCTTTTTGTGTATCATGTTTCTAAATTGACCTGTAAGAACTAGCACTTGCTCTCTATTGATTATATAGGGAATGTAGAGTGCTGTCGCTAGATGGCATTTAGTTTTGTGCATTGAAGTTCCTTGGAGAAATTCACGTGGGTGTCTGGATCCAGCCTGAAATTCTCAGTCTGCAGTACAGAAGGTGATGCGGCATTTAAGGCGAAGTTCTGTTGGGCCTCCACTCAGTAGAAATTCTTTGTTTAAACCATCTAGCTGTTTTGAAAACTAGTTTGACGATGCTGAAAATTGAAGGGGATTAACAAGATATACATGGAATTTGAGACAAACACATAGAAGGGACTTCCACTGTGTGGTACATAGTGAACATCAGTGTCAGCAGTAGGTAGCATGTTTCTTAGCAGATAGTTTCTAGTAGTCTGCTTTTCTCTCTGATAGTAGCGTTGAGAAGTTGTTAGAAATTCCAGGAGATACTCTTGTTATTGTCTTGTCTTTTTGCTTCTCATGTTAGGTAGCATCTTGAATTGATGGCAAGGAAAAGAGAAGAGAAGCATCTTTGAAATAGCTACAGTACGCAGGAAACATTAGCTGCAGTCCTGACTGATTTCTGTTTGCCTCATGCTGGGGGAAGTAAAGGACTCAGAATTCAGGCAACTTAGTAGTCCCTGTCCCTCAGTCATATGCATTCCCCACAATGGGACCTGGGAGGTGAAAGGAATGGGAAACCACCAAAAATTAGCAGTTCTCTGAGCATGGGAGTTGGCCAAACTCTGTCACAAAAGAGTCATCTGGCTAAAGTAGCATTTCTTTTGTCTGTGAATTGTTTGTGAACAGGCATTCCTCTTCACTTATAGATTATTCACAAATGTTGAAATATTTTGTGAACAAGTTTTAGCCCATGGGCATGAATATTGTTCAGGGTATGCAGTTGGTCACCTAGGGCAGAGTATTGTTTATACACTTAGATTCAGTGACTAAAAAGTAATGAATTAGGCATCGCTAGCAGTAAGACACATTTTTATTCACTGCAGCTGTGGATTTGCACTAAGAGGTGGATACTACCTCTGGTTCAAGAAATCCCAAGCTCAGGAAGTTATGCTGCATATTGCCAATAGCTTGGAGCACATAATTTGAAAACATCAGTGTGTATTTTTTCTGTCCTACATACTTTTCCTAACCATCTCTGGCTGATCATTGTCATAGGGTACTGAGCAGTGGGGACATGTGTTCTTACCTCTTATGCATGTTCTTGTATTTATATGAAATCCCAAACACTTGTGTGTATACCTTTTTTTTTGATGTGGTTGAGTTTAACGTAATGCTAAATTAACTGGGAATAATCATTTGGGGACCATCTGAAAAAGCTTTGTACATGAGCACAAACGCTGTACATGCGGTCACTTTTATGTGTTGCTTTTGTATTAGGTAGATTGTTTGGCTGAACTATGGCAAAGATTATTTTTGCCCACTTTACCATCGTGAACTAAATGAATGGTTCTTATTGGGCCTTTACTGTACCCTTAGAGAGAAAGTCATATGAAAATTCAGTTAGTTGGAAGTCTTGAGAACAGGAAGTAGTAAAAATGTTTTGTATTTTTTAATGATTTTTCAGTATAGTTTGGAGTAACTGAATGGAATGAAAGAAACCTAGTAACAACATACTAAAGATTTGACATCTATTCATTTGAATCCTTTCATATTTTTCTTTAAGAGTGTTCCTTCTTGTTAAAGGCTTCCTCACACCAGTCTATTCCAGCACTCTGTTATACATGCAGTATATGTCCTCTACAGAAAGTGTACACTTATTTGCATGGCATTAGATTTTCTATTGTTGTTTAAAACTGCGAGGAAAAAGGAGAGAAAGACAGTAAAAATACAATGTCATTTTAATGGTACATTAAAAATGTTTATCTATTCTCATGTATTATAAATAATTGGTTACTGCATAAAGTAAGTATTTTTTATAAGCTACTATTTACATTTAATAGTATACTCTTGCAGGCAATGTCATTAATGGAACTCTAGCTCCTATTATTGAGCAACATAAAGCCGTATTTTACTGGTTATATCACGAGTAAGAAATCTCTCTCAAAAACAGTTTTTCCCCGTCTTGAAATTTTTTTGAACTTCACATGAAAAATATAAGTCTATAGATCAGAATGAATGCTAAAACAATACTGTATACATGGGTTTGTTTATAAAGAATCTATGTGCAAAACCAGACCCATGGAAAACCTTCTAAACCCAAGAAGTTTTACTTACATCATCAGAGCAGGAACTGACATGAGCTCCTTAGTCTCTGCTTAAATTAAGCCTGTCCCATTGGTATCCGGTCTAGTGATGGTTTCAGTTGCTGGTGAGAGAAGGGGAGACTTCAGGGCTCTCTTATTTGTTGGCATGCAGAGTTTTACTGCACTCAAAACCCCTCTGCTATGCTACTGTTTATTTGATTGGACGACTTCATACTCAAAATTGGAAACTTATTTAATGTGTTTTCCTGTCTTGAGGCTTTTATAAAAGAATTGATATTTAGCATGGTTTCTTAGGCAAATGAGGTTTAAGTGATTACATTGCCAGCTGTGGTCCCCTCCTTGATAATTTTTGAAGTTTTGCCTGATTTCATCCAAATCCATCTGAGTGTTGAAGTCACTATGATAAAGATTAAAACAAAACAAAACAAAAAACCAAACCAGAACACCACCAAACAACAATTGTTGGTTGAAGATGAGGTCCACTTTAATACTTCCATGGAGCATAAAGCAGTTGAACTACCCCTTAGCCATGGTGGTGGGGAGTCATTTGCCTGTTGGCCTGTCAATGTAGTTGGGTGGGTGAATCAGCGTGTACCTTACAGCAGGATTCCCATGCTGCGTGTTGCCATGTGGCCTGTTAAATGAACAGGGCATGTGGGAGGGAGAGCCAGCAGAATGGGACAGGCTATAAGGCATGTAGTATAAATCCACTGGAGATCACCCTGTGTGATATTCTGCTCATTTTTCAAAAGCCTGTATGGTCTTATATGTCCTTCTAAGAAAAACCAAGATGATGTGTCCTAAATATGAGTTGGTTTTATTCTCAATAGGTTTTGAATTTCACATTGCATTATGTTGTCTCCTGTGAGCTTATTCATGCCTTACTCTATAATGTGTTGAATATATGCTATAATAAGAAAAAAACAGCGACCCTGAAAATTATTTGTGAGAAACATTAGTGTAGTTCTCAATATATTAATGGGTATTGGAGGATTAATAATGAGTCTTGAGGACATTGCAGAAACTTTACAAACTCTATTTATTCTTCAAGGTATTCAGCATTGCTATTGTTATGATGAATTGGTTTGTCTTCTGTAAACAAGAAATCCTTGTAGATTAACTGTAGCAATGTCAATATGTTCTTAGTATACCAGTCAGCTATGTTATAATCTTGAAGGTAAGAATATTGATTTGAGAGCGCACTTAACCTGGAGGATTGTTCTTTCCTTTTTCACATACTATGAATCTTCTCATATTACCTTAAAGAAAGAAAGGGAGTAAGCAACAGACATCCTCCCACCCCTCCTCCACTTCAGCAACATACTATTGTGAGGCCTGGCCACGTTCCTTCCACCAATGAGTAAATTCTCTAATGGAGGGCACAGCTTTCTGCTTTGCAGAGGGTGGGGTGGGGGAGAGCATGTACTCAGGATACTCTTTTCAGCATTACCTAACTTTAGTGGCTTTCATGAATACAGGACGTATAAAACCTGATATCCTAATTTATTTTCACCTCTAATGGCTCTATAGAGGTGTATAGAGAGCCTTTGCAGTATGCAAGAATGACAATGCATCTAGAATCACTTCAAATGGACAGAGTTTATCAGATACATTCAAGAAGCATTTTTGGGTGATGGGAGACTTCTGCTGGGTTCTCCCTGAAAATCACACAAAGAAAATCAGGGTCACCAAATGTGGAGGGCTCGATCGGCTTCTCCACAGAGGATATGCAGGGGCTGGGGCTACTGCCACGTTCATTGTGTGTCTCCCAGATGAGGGGTGAAGGCAGGACAGCAAACTTTGATTGTCTTTATTTGCATGTGACTATCTTAAGGCAGTGGAATGGTCCCAGACTATGTGCAGTGAGATTTTTTTTTTGTGGTCTCTGTGATGAAGGTATGCAGGTTCACTTCTGGAGGGGAAAACCCTACATTTAAAAAAAAAAAAAAAAAAAAAAAAAAAGACCTTCAATGTGGGCTTTGGCTCTTAAAAGATATGCGAACAGGGAATTAGTAATTGGAGGAATTCAGGGACAAAGAAAGCTTGAGGAGGAAATGAAAACAGAAAATCATGATTTCATAGCAGATTAAATTAAGGTAGAAAAAGAGAGGCCATGCTAAATGTAATCAGTCATTGATTCCCTGTGGGGGATAATAGAATAGACAATGCTGCTGAGACTGTGCGCCAGTTACATTCATAGCCAAAGTATGCATACAGCTGCTGTTTTGAGATAGCATTTCTCTGTAATGTGCCATTTTGTTTTATTCCTGTGAGTGGTGAAGCGATAGCTAGTTTATTTGAAATCCATCAATGTAAAATGTATTGCAAACAAAGGCTGTGCATGCTATCATGTTATCCTTCTCCCCATTTTTATAGTCTCTCTACATAAATATGTACACCCTCCTTCAGATTGTTCAGTTTAGGAGCCGTACATGAGTGACTTGTGTAGTACAGTGGGCTCCTGCTCTGCATAACAAGCAAAAATTAACTCAATTATGTAGAAAACCATCTTATTTATGCTGGTTTAGAATGAACTAGCTCAGGTCTTAAGGGAAATGTACTGTTGTGTCTTGCTTGGTACAAACACAAGTATATATGCTGATGATGGGCTAGTGCAGTTTTCTGGCACACCCTGAGCACTGAGCTGTCTGTCTTCAAGCATCCTTAGTTCACCTCTGAGGAAATGGCTTTTGCCCACCTATATTCTTGCAGCTATTGTTGGAGACGCAGTTGGAGGTGTTCTCTGTGATTAGGCCAATTCTAGTACAGTCAGGACTTTCTTCTGTCTCAAAGACTTCATATCTGAAACATCCAAAGAGACAAACTTAAGGCAAAGAAAAATTTTAAACCAGGAATTTAGTCTGTAAAAATCAGAATATAGTATCAGGCTGATTCTGAGGAGTAAGGTAAATAATGTGCGATAATTTTATCATATATTTTCATTCTCAGTTTTTAACTGTAATTAAACTTCAAGCTTTTTACCATATTCTGCTGGAAAACAGTAACATCAGGAGCAATGAAAACCAAGGTGATGAAAAATCAATGTATTTGCATACACAGCGATACAGTTTCTCTCTTTCATTATTTGCCTCAGTTAACTCCAACCATCTAGGCCAGCTGCTCTATGTTAAGCTACACTCATCGGGGTGTTGCCTGTAGGAATTATTGTAAGATATATTGTAGAGAATTTAGTGTAACAACAAAGAGAATGAGCATTAAATTAGTTCTTTGAAGTTATACCAGACCTCGCTCAGTTTTCTGTAAGTGTAACAGTGAAATATTATTAAAATTCACACATCTAATAGATAGTCTGTGTATTGCTAACATTTCTATTTTAGACTTGGTCTAGCACATAAAACAGGCTTTTTTTTCAGCTAAAACACCACTTGTTTTTCTAAACTAATGTCAGGCAGTAAGGGAGATTTAAAGCAAATGGATTTACGATAGAAAATAAAACTAGAATTAGCTTTGTGAGCAGCATTTAAGAGCTGTACAAAGCATTGACCTCTGTCCTGTTTACTCATCTTTAGCTTTTTGTCAGGTAAACCTTATGTGCTGCTTTCAACGAGCTAGCATTTGCGTTCAGTTACCATATTCTTTTTCTTGGCTACTGTTACAGATTGTACCTGTAGCTTAATTATATTAAATTATTTCTGTGTTTCCTAATATGCTGTATCTGTCAATGAATATACAGCCATAAGGAGGGAAGGTTTTATCTGTAAATCCGCGAAAGGTTTTTTGTGTAGAAATCTGCCTTGGAAACCGGTTTTGAAGACCCCAAGTGTCTCTCTGGCCTGGTTCCTGGAGCACCCCCACGCCCAGGTGCCACCAGTGTGGCTGAGGGGCTCAGCTGTGGCTGCTGCAGTGCTACAGAGCCGGCTGGAACCGGCTGGAACTGGCTGTACCCAGCGCAGGGCAGCCCCAGGCTCCTCTCACAGTGAGCACTCAGCCCTGCTTACAGTGCCTGGGTGCAGGCCCTGAGACACTTTTAAATGGCATTCCCAGCAGTAATGTTTATTTTCCTGTGGAGCATATCAGAAAAAAAAAAACATTTCAGTTTGAAATTGTGATTTTAGTCTTCTGAAGAACTCCAACTTTAAATCATTATCCTTGCTGTGAAAACGGACTTTGAGGTAAGAAAATATTTACCAAGACTATTGAAGCGGGGACATTTTATTGTAACATTCTTGAGTGGAATGGAAAGCTTTTTACCTTTTGAAATTAAGAGAGTGTATTTCACTTTGCATAACTGACCTGATAGAGAGCCAGGCTGAGGTGAACAGTGCGGGAGGGAGGGACGGAGGCACCAGCAGCTCTGGCTCAACAGGCGCCTCCTGCTATGTATCTGTTGATCGCCAGGTCGCTTTACACTGCACATAGGTTTTCTTGTGTGGTTTTATTGTGAGGGAGATGTGTCGGTTTTCTGTGGTGTTCCAGTTATTACATGCACGAAATATTATACTTTTCTGTGTGCTACCTTCAAAAAAAACCCTCTCTGTATCCTTGTAGTACAAGGAAATCTTCCCATTTGGCTTGAACTGCTGAAAGAGAACATGTTGGTATGATTTTTACAGAGAGAAAACTTGCATTTTTCAGTAATTTCTCTCTAAGGCTGCCCTTTTAGTTTGAAATATCATTCAAGCAAGAAATTCCAGTTTTAGTTTTGTTTTTACTTAAGAAATACTTTGAGGTTTTTAAACTAAACACCCCACCCCCCCAACCCTAAACTTAGCATAAAATGTAGTCTACATTGATTAATGTTGGTTGTTGTTTTTTTTTTTTTAAATAGTTCAAAACTTCCTTTTGAATAAATGTTCATATTCCATTCTTCCATTTAAACAAGTGGTTGCATCCCTGCTCTCTTCAGCAGATGCAACATTGTGTCTTCTACCATTTTCTATCAAATATTTGAAAGAATTTTTTTATGTTCTATACATTTTCATGCAGGTTTGCTGATAGCTAAACAATTTCAGGTGTTTTACTGTCTAGACAAGTTGCAAAAAGTTTGTGCGACTTCAGGGGATATGCCTTTTAAGTTTCTTTTCAAAAAGGTAATACAGAAAATATTGAAGCTTTTAATTTACAGTTATGCAGCGAAAGAAGTTTTTATAATGATATTATCAAGCACATCTAAAAATAAAGGGACATCTACTTTTCGGACACAGAGTGGAACTCATGTTGGCTAATTTTCAGTACCCCCAGTGCAGTGCTAGCTGTTTGCGTGGCTTGGAGGCTGAATCAGTACAGTCAGTGGAGTCTACAGTCTGATCAAATATGAATGCCAAATTCAGGCTCAGTTTAATTCCTTTGTCTTTACCAATTGTGTCTCCACTGGTGCAGTAAGAGTTCAAATCAACTCATTCCAGTATAGATCTCAATATTATAGATACCAAAGGTCAGATGATTGGAACTGAGTAAGAAAGATGATTTTTCTGTATTGCAATGTGTGACTTTTCTCCTTGTTGTGTTGCCAAGTGTTGATGAATCAATAGACCCAGATATTAAAAACAGATGACTTGAAATTTAAAGTAGCAAACATTTGATACACTAGGGTCTTTCAAATATTGACTAACAATAACTAAGAAATAGATCAGCACTTTTAATTTAATCTACTAATTTATACTGTTAAAGATCAATGAGCTTCATCAAAATACAAGAGATTGGAATAGAACTCAGAAGATAACTAACCCTCAAGATCAGAAGTATAAATTCTGATGCATATGCTTCCTCCACCCCACCAGCTGTCAAATACTATATTGTCAACATAATGCAAACTGTAAGTTCTGAGATTTCATAAACTAGCTGGAAAGTAGGTGTGTGTTTTTTGAGACTATCCTAAACAAGATAGGTTGTTTTAGAAAGATGAATTTTCAGTTCTGGATGTGATGCTACATGTCCAGCCAGCATTTATTCCACTTCTATTTTACATTCTCTGCAGCTTTTGAGCCATTCAAAGGGAATTGATATTTCAAAGATCTATGACTATACCAGTCAGCTAGGCACATTTGGGCGTAAATCCCAAACACTACACAAATCATTTTAAAGTGCAAAGAAAACAAATAAATTTAAGTTTTGTGGTGGTCAAGTGAAAGCTTGGGTTTTTTTCCTACATCCAGATTGGAATGACTATGAACCTAATCAAAATATTTTGTGGAGGAAAATGAATTCCAGGTTTGAAACAGAACAAATAAAATAAATAACCACTGTATAGCACTATAAGATTTGTGGCCTAAAGGCTGAGAAAATTAAAGGGAATTTAGCTATAATAAAGGTACTGTATCATAGTGAAATGTAACAGAATTGTAATATTAAGTCCATTTTGTAGGAACAATAAAAAAGCCCTGAAAAAGAATTTTTAAAATAAACCCTATCCCAAGTGACATTGCAAGTAAACCATACAAATATTTCTCATTCTTAATAATTACTTACTTTAAGAAAATCTACTTGACACGCACACCAGTAAATTCCCATAAGGCATATATCAATACTAATTTAGGTTCTGTATTTCCTGGCAGTCTGAACAGCTTGAAGGTGCTTGGGTTTATGTTTCATTTGTATGGCTATTGCTTCTGAAATAATTGATTCTAGATGTCTGAGAATATTTTTTTCCCCATGCTGAAGCCAGTCAGAATCTTGTCCAGAGGTATTTTTCTGTGCTTAGCAAATAATTGTGTTCCTGTAATGGTGATAAACAGTATTTCATGTGCATGTCTTATAAAAAGAGTTCAGAAGCCAAGTATGAATACCATCAAGCCTTTCATGTTATATGAGACACTACATTATAGGATTGTCCTGTGGAGTTATTAACAAAGGCTTGGCTGGTCATAAACATCTCACAACTGCAAAGTACGCTTTGCAAACTGAATAATACTAACAGGCTTTCAGTCCAGAATATTTACCGTTACTAAATACATTAAAAGTTGTCTTATAATCTCCAAGATTGTACTCTTATATGGCAAAGCTACTCTGTGGAATAGCGAAGTCACAGAGGCATGGAGGATGAAAGGCATCCCTGTTGTCAGGCCGTAAAGCAGCTGTGGATGTTTCTTGTACAGTCTTGATATGACAGTGGGTTATACCACCTCAGTATTCAGCTTCTTCACTGGAAAATGAAGACATGACAGTCTTCTGGCTCCATATCTGGATTCACATGGTCCCTCATAACTTCCGACATTTAGCAAGCCACAATAAACTGGAGTCACAAACCTCAGTTTTGGTCTTGGCACGATAGATTTGCACTTTTTTCCTGCCAGGTGATCTGTAGTGGGAGAGGAGATCTCACTGTACTGAATGTCCCATCTAATGAAATGTTTTCAATTAGGGGAGGTATTGACTTGACAGTACACTTGGTAGATTTTCCTCCCCCCCCCCCCCCCCAAGTTGTAGCTTGAATCCCCATGTTATTATTGACCAAAAAATGTCTGCTCAGTGAAGGCTTGACATTGGTCAGCAATGACATTGACAGCAATGATCATAGTTTAGACTATTCAGATGATTGATTCAGAAATCTGTCAAAATCTGGATGGATTAGCTGTTGTGCTAGTTCACAGATAGGCACAAGTGGCTGCTGCCTTCATCGCAGGCTTTATGTTTCTGGCTCTTCATCCTGTCATCTTTTGGAGTTCATATGATTTTATATGTGACACATCCTGTGTTACCACTTCTTTTCAGTCACTGTAAGACACTAAGTACTTTATTCTCTTTCTGTCCTCAGATGGCTTCTATATTGATGGTATATTTCAGGGATACCATTGATTCCTAAACCCTGTAACAGCTGAAGAGCTTTAAAGCTTCATGTTACTGTTTTTTCCCAACAGAGTAATGGGAGACCTCTGCACACTCCCCTCCCACCATGTTTGTTATCTGTGAGCGCCATGTGCAGTGGTCCTGCTTGTTCCCTGCACGGTGTAGGGTGGTGCTAGGACAGCCTTCTATGTACAGGCCCATGGGGAATTGCCCCATAATGGCTAATAAACTCTGCTGTGCCATTGCCGCTGTGCATGGGGAGGTTGCAAGGACAGCAAGACAGTTTGTCCTTTGCTGTGCTCTGGAAAGCACATGCATCCTTTCTTGTTTGGGGGAGGCAGATCTTGGCATACACACACATTTTCACAATGGAGGTTCACCACAGCTCTATAGAAGCACTGGAACAGCAGCACTTGAGAATTTAAGTGGTAAGGAAAAGAGCTTCCTGGGATTAGGTTGTGTCCTCTTAGAAAATAGGACAAAAACTTCACAGTGTGCAGCTGTGTTTGGTCTGCTGAAAAAAGGGCATATCAACTGCAGTCTGAGGGTAGTGCTTACTTTTATTTACTGGCACCCTTGTTTATTATCTTAACCCCAAAGCTAAAGGCTGTAAAATAGATTAATTTCATTCTGAGATTATTTCCTA
This sequence comes from Microhierax caerulescens, assembly GCA_035590215.1. Classification (NCBI taxonomy): domain Eukaryota; kingdom Metazoa; phylum Chordata; class Aves; order Falconiformes; family Falconidae; genus Microhierax; species Microhierax caerulescens. The sequence goes on from JAVJGJ010000062.1 coordinate 35,757,508, forward strand.
ATGTGTGAGAAAAAAAAATGAATGATAGCTTGCTGTGCTCTGACCTGCCTTTTGACTAGTTTCATAGCTAGACAAAGAACTGTTCATCCAAAATACTCTGAACTGCCACTTTAGAGAACTTAAGTGAGATTTATCCATCCCCAAATCCATGGAAGAAAACAGTAACAAAGTACTTTTTTACTACTGCTTGTTTAATGATGATGAAGACAGACAGGGATGGCATGGCTTCTTGTAAGATTCCAAAAAGCATGGAAACAACTTGCAGAGACTCATTCATCTCAAAAGTGATAAATTTAAGCTTTTGCTGTAATCTTTAATTTGTGTCTTTGTTTGTAATGTGCAGCACTACTCCAGCCAATTCAGATTATTTCTGTTGCCCCAACTCCATAACATTTGCAGAATGAGTTTTTGGAATTTGTAGAGGTTAGTTCATGAAAATATACCTAAGGATCCTGGTTACGATGAGTAATGAAACAGTTATTTCATTTTCCTCGTGCCATAGAGTAAGATCCATGGTAAGAAGAACAAATTAATTTTATTTTTTCTAGTTTTGCATGACCTGCAAATTATTTTGTTCTCCAGCAGTTAATTCCTACACAGTTATCTGGCTCTTACTTTCCAGCTGTCCGGTATCCATAAGCTGTAAAAAGAGATCTCTACAACTCCGTTCTATTTTTTTTTCTTTGAAACTTTTTATTGCTGTCAGGGAGTATGAGAGGTTTGTACTAATTATTGCACTAGATAGATTTTTGACTGAACAAACCCAGGAAAGTTGGCATTCCCTTCTTATTAGCCTTGTCTTGAGCTGATGGAAGGTAGGTAGCAAGTCAGACTGGCAAGAGTAGAAGTTGGACTCTTCTGTGTTTATGAAGAGGTGAAAATAATTATAATATTAATGCATATAATTGTAAGCACAAAAGCAGGGAGATTAAAAAGCAAAATGATTCAGCTTTTGATAAATTGAGGCTGTCTATTCATTTTCCCATGTATGACTCTTCAGTTTAAGACTGTTAGCTGGATAATGGCAGACTTTATTTTATATTGTATTTCATTTTCTTCACAGCAAGAAGTTACAGCAACAACTGGTGTCACTAGATAGTGATGTATGGTGATCTAGATAGATCTGTATGGTGAAATCCTGACTTGCATTGGAAGTCTCATGGCAGGAAACAAAGATTATCCCATTCTCTGCACTGTTGGTTACCCCATGTATGTAGTCAGTGTGATCCCTTTGAGTTAAAGATTGGGGAGTTCTAGCTTTATGTTCTATCCCTGGCTTTCATATTGGCCTGAAAAGTAGCAATAGCCAAGTAACTTCTGTTCTATGCCTCAATTTTCTCATGGGAAAACTGAGGGAAGAGCACTTGCTTCCTTTACAAAACACTTAGAAAAAAGCTCAGTGTAAGAGTTAATTATTGCTATTATATGTTACGGTTCTGTAGTAGTACTTACTACAATATGAATGATATATTACATTAGACTGATTGTATTCACATAATAACAAAGTATAAATACTGATGAGTCAACGTCTATCACCCACATCATAGAAGACCTTTTGGCTATAGGATGATTCTTTTGCAGGAAGAGTGAAATGAACAGCAAAGTAGTTTAGCAGTGGCTGGGTTGAAAGTGTCTCTGTATGTGTTTTGTGAACTGTGCGTTGGTAGCTTTCTATTCCGAGTTAACTCAGAAGTCCAGGGCACTGCTTATTATGTCTGTCAGATGCTGAGTGTTTAAAATTGTCTCATTCTGTGCTTAAAAACTGTGGAAGATACAGTTGAAGAAAAGCTACCGTTGATCTCATACGGCCGATCGTCTAGTTACTGTGATTATGCTCAAGCTGATTATTTGTGTTGGAGATTATGAGAGAAGTAGGAGCAAGGCAGATAGTAAGATTTTAATCTTTTCTGTGTTTACATAGGCTTTAACTAGAGTGGGTTCTAAGAGCGATGTTTAAACTGTATGTGCATCTCCCTCCTGTATGGCAGAGATGGCTTGCTATGCAACTGAGCTTACTCTGTTGATTGCAAACTTCATTACTAAAGTGGTCTGCCTTTATATTAGATTAAGCTGCCTTAGATTTTCAGTTTTCATGCCTATTACAGCTGGGGCAGTTATGTAGCAGGTGGTATCTCTATTTTCTGTTACCTGTGAGCAAGCTTACTTTGTGTGGATTTGTATTTCAAAGAGGGGTTTCTCTTTGAGTGTATAACGTGCCACTCGGATTCTTAAATTGTTCTCTCACTGTAAAGAACGGCCTAGTCAGAAACAGGCATTTCACAGAATTACCTTTGAATATCAAAGTACCCAGTTTATTTTTTTGCTTTTTGCCTTTTAAAATTTCTTGCTTTTAAAGTAATGATACAGAATTGTTTATAACAAATACACTTCGAAAAGCATTGACATCTTTAAAATGGGATTAGCAATTGCTTTAGAAACTTCAAGGAACTTGCTTAGAAATTCACTTGTGGATTCACTTCCTGTGGATTTTAGGTGATTTGGGGTGTTTTCCAGCAAACTAATGGGTTTCTGTATAACATTAAATATATATTAAGGAAAATGTTTTACATGGGAGATAACATTATATATATACATATGCTCACCTACATGGATGTATGAAGAGGTAAACTTTACTGAAAGTAAAAAGCATATGAGTAAAGAATCATAATGGCTTTCATTGTGATTCAGCAGCACCTTATACATACTTGCTTAACATGGGCAATCATATCTCTTTTTATGGGGCTTTTTCAGATCTTTTCTATCTGTCCATTGATGGAAATGGATCCCGTTGACATTGTTTCAGGCTCTTAAAGCATATGCTTACTTTAAAGGCCTATTTTTTATCATTCTTCAGTGAAAAAGATGGAATTATTCATATGATAAAAACTCTCTACTGAATAAAGTTTGTAATTAGAGCTATTGGGAAAAATAGTTCTCGTTTGGCCAAGATCTTGTTTCATATTGTCTGGATAGATTTATGTTTTAGTTAAGATACCCAGAAGAACGTTTTTAAAAAAAAATCTTAAGTCCTTAAAGGTTAGATGTTATTGTATTCTGAAGTTTTAGCTAGGATAAAGAGCACCGTGATACAGCACCATTTTTTGGGGCATAATTTTGGCATCAGCTGTTTTAATTCTCATTAAAAAAAGGTTAAAATAATTAAAGCCATAAGTGGGAGTATAACTCTTAAATGAATTCACATCGGACAAAAAGAAATACACTAGGCAGGAACAAGAACCACAGTTAGATTTTTTATATGAAATGTAGCTATCATAACAAACATGGGTTTTGCCCTTATATGATCGTGCTGCTCACGTCAAAATTGGAGTCCTTTTTGTGTGTGTGTGTGATTTTTGTTAACCAAATGTTTAATGATCAAAAATCAGCAACAATGCCCATGTTAGAAAACTGTAAAAACACTGTCAGTTTCAACAAACAAGCAAAAAATGAATGAGTACAAGCAGAAACAGAATTAGTCCTTCACCAGCAACTTTCACTGGCTTCCTTTAACATACAGTTCTTTAACAAACCATACAGATTTGGCAGGTCTTTGGTGTAGGAGCACTACAATATGACTGAGTCATGGGAATGCTTATTTAAAAAAAACAAAGCAAAGCAAGCAAACAAACCAACCAAAAAAAGAAGGGAAGACAGCAAATTTCACCTCCAACGTGCACAGCAAGCATGACATTTTCCACAACCACTGCAAAAATATAATATAAAAAGTGGACAGCACTTCAGAGTAAGATATAGAAACAATATTATCTGTTGCCTGAAATGATATTTGTTGTTGTTGTAACTTTTCTCTTTTGGTTTAGGTTAAAAAAGGCATGCAGAGATGTTGCCATCCAGGCAGGTTTCTCTACTATTCCACCTTCTCTTGGAAGCCGTAAATGAACCCATGTTCACTTATAAAAAGGTTTCTTATGAATATAGTCTTCTATTACATACATCTGATGTAGCAAATTATGCTTACATGGAAGACTGCAGCATAACTCAGTCCTGAGGATACATCACAAATTTCTCCCTCCCTTATACCTGTTTTTTCTTTATGGAGTACAAGAACTGGCTGGTGTATTTCCTGAACTGTGGTGTGCATCTCTTCGACTATTCAGTACTTCGTTGCTTGCCCTTCTCCCAGTTATTTTTTAGGTGTAAAATAAGAAATTCCTCAGTTATTCATGAATGGCACACTGAATTTAGATCAGAATGTGCCTTTTTAAGAACTACTTTGTAATGCATGTAGATTTAACATCTTTGCAGAAGCAGCAAAAGTAAAAAACATCTGATACGCTACTGCTTGATTTGTAACAAAGGAATTAAAGTAGACAAAAGAAAGAGGCTAACTAAATGAGTTACGAGTGATCTCTTTCAAAATTGTGTGGAGACTGTTTCAATATACCATATTGGAGGCCCATAACAAATACACAGTATCTATCAGAGAAGACTCTGAAACTGCTGCAGAAAGCTAAAATGGTTGAACAATTGTGTGAATGTAAATAGAAACATCATAGAGTTAAATCACAGGGGCTTTAAACTAAGAGCATGCATTGCAAGAGAACACTTTTTCAAATAGGTCAGGTTCAGCAAGTCTTAAGAGAATCTGTATGTTGAGCCAGAAATGACTGAAATATTTTCAAGAGTGTTCAGTGAATTCAAATTCATCCATATTCATTATGAAAGTTGTTGGTAGAATTCTTCCTCCACTCTTTACAGTGGACATCAGTGCTGCTTTTCTCCAAGCACTGGTAAAAAACCCCACAGAAACTGACAGAATGAATAGCAATAAATCTTCAAAACCCTGTATTCTTCCTTCTGCTAAAGGTGATGGCTAAACTATTGGCTGTAGTGTGTAACTATGATAAAAAGTGCCTCTGCTGGAGTACTGCTACTGCTGTCTCTGTTTCTAGAACACCTTTCATGTAAACTTCTAGTGCCATATAATAAATGGAATCAAGGTAGTAGAGATGTTTATCTGAAGAGTTTAGTGAGAAACTTGTTTGCTGGTAAACATGGATGCAAGACACTAAGCATGTAAGCTGCGTGATGTTTTATATGACTAGACACTTTGAGTATTTTCATGTGGTGTTGTTTTCAAATCAAAGTCCTGGGTTCAACATTCGGGCCCACTGGGTTTTGGCAGCCTTTCTGCTGAAGTCCACTATTACCAAGTCAAGTTTTCAAGGTTCCAAAAGAGCCTGCTAAATCCAGCTCATATATAAAAATGTTCTTTCATACCAGGTGACATAAAAACACTTGTAGTGTAACCTGTGAAACAGTTTTAATGTACAGTTATGAAGAAATAACCTAGCTGTGATGCTGAAGCATAAATATTTCAAAGTAATCCTAGTATTTAGGGTAAGGTCTTATTCATGACGTTATTATAACATATTTGGTATATCAGTTAAATCCTTTCAAAGATGTTGGAAGTTGTAGATACACCATTTTCTTGCGTAGTCTTATTTTTTTCCAGATTAGTATTATAACTTATATTTTATAATAGACTAAAGATGAAAATTTCATTAAAATCTCACAGTATTCACTACTGTGCAGTAAAAGTTGAGGATAGTTTCATATCAGTGCTCCATTACTGTTAATTATTACCTTGGTTGCACTTGTTTCCAGCAGGAGCTTCATTGCATTTGATTGTGTCTAAACAAACAAGAAGGATTTTCAGAGTGAGTTTGTAATATATAGAGATGAATGTTAGAATATTAGCATGATTAATATGTCAGCTGATCCTGTCTTAATAATACACAATTGAGTCTTTGTTACAAAACCTACAGCTATGCTTTGTCCATCAGGCTTGATAATATTAATCAGTCAAATTTTCTTGCCACAGTAGCACTGAATATTTGGAAAGAAAGGATTGTGGTCCTGAGGACCAAACAAGGGTGGTAACTCCACTTGTACATGAGATGACCCTTTCATAGGCAAGAGATGTGCACACCTCAGTGGTGTGCCCTGTAATAACACATTAGGTGGCTAGTTAGCCACATTATAGTACCTAAGACTGTCCACTCCTTGGCTGATTGCTGTTGTCTCCCAGCTTGTCTGTTCTCTTGTTTACCTGTGCTAGTTTCCAAATTACCTCCAGTGTTAAATTTGAATCGGTTGGGGTTTTTTTTGAGATTGTATCTCTGGCTTGATCTTGCTTTTATTTCCTGGCAAACACATTTCTCTGGCACTAGAAGTAATACTCCTTGATTTCAGCTGTTTCCCACCTGAAGTGAATTTGTGAGAGCCTGGCTCCATCCATATATTGTCCTTTTCATGTTAAAATATGCTCAGTTAATACTTGCTGGTGAACAGGTATCACAAATCATGCTTAAAATTTAATTCTTATTTTCTGTTGAGTGCTAAAGATGAAAATTTGCCTCCCTGTTTTGTAACAGTCCAACACACTTTATTTATCTCTTTTCCATTTCAGAGTGGAAATAGTGGTTTAATTTAATAGAAAATACTTTGCAAAAATAGTTATTTTAAAAGGGGCAGGCATTTCATAAATTTTTCAGCGATTTCTCAGTTCAGTTATAAAATCATAGAATCATAGCCTGTGCTTAACACCATATGATAACTCCCTGTCAAACACAGTCAGGTTGTCCAGGCTACAGATTGATTAACTGTGTGTCAGGCGTGGAGGCCTCTGACTGGTTCCATGCACTGAGCTTTGCTTTATCAAAAATGCCTGGTTTCACTGGAGCTCGCTTCATGCTGCTTCTAGCACTTTGGGAGCAGTTATCTGCCTTTTGGCTTTCCTCTGTGGAGATCTAAGCGTAGAGGGTTGTGGTCTTCTGGATGTGACAATTAGGTCAGGAAGGCACATGTTCTAAAGTTATGTAATGACCTCTGTATGTGTGTGTGTGTCTGTCTGTCCCCATGATTTTTTTACTTACCTTGTAATTTAAATATATTCTGTACAATAGAATTTTTTTCCTCTACTTGGGCTCTCAAACACCTTTGCCCCTTATTTCAGATAAACTGAGAGCTGATTGTATCATGTAACAAAAATGTTAACGAGAGAAGTATCTTTGCTAATTCTAGGTCAGACTATTAATTTTAAAGCTATTATGTAGTGTTATTAATTTCTGCTATTTTCAGAGGCGTGTTTTCATTCTGAAATGAGCAGCCATGGAAAAGCATTTGTTGTAGTTTAACCTGCTCTTTTTGTTTTGGCTTATTTCACTGTGGGGCATAAAGAAAATGTATAAAGTGCAAACAATAATAAAAAAAAGATGGCTGTTTTGTAGAATAAAATGCTTGCACACATACATGTTCTCTCTCCTTTCACTTGGCTTCTCTCTTGGTTACATAGAAAGCTGATGCTACCAGTTATGTGCAGAAGAAGACATGGTTTAAATAATCTCTTTAAAGATGCTACACAAAATCTACTGCTAGAAACTTTTGTAAATCCACGAATGATGAGTTGCAAAGGTAGACAAGTAGCAATAACAGAGACTATCAGTCTGAGAAAAGCTGGATATGGAGGAGGCTGGTACAGTACCTTTGGTTATTATGAGAAAAAAATGAACTGAAATCGAGAGAAAATGTAAGGAAATGTTTATAGAGAGAAAATGTAAGGAAAGATGCACAAGCAGCACTGTCCTGAAGCAAATACAATTCAGAAAAGGATTTGCTATGGGTATAGAAGATGAGCAGAGCTTATAGCAAGTTGCAAAGACTGTAGTGATTTTCCCTTCTGCTTTATGGAAAATAATGGTGTTTCTAATTTCTCTCTGTTTTGTTTCCCTTCACCGAGATTTTGATTTCTTCCTCACTCTTATCTCTTCTTGCTGTTGCAGCTTGCATGCTTTAAATTTCCTGCCACGTGAATATTCTTTATGCTAATTTTTTTTTTTGCTGCCTTGTAAAATTTGTTTTCCTAGTCCTCTGTCCATCTTTTGACTCTGAAGACTGTATTATGCATATTTTAAAGTAACTGTATAATATTTATGAACACAGACAGAACTCCCACGTGTATAATACAATTGTATAATTCAAGTAAAGAGCCCATACAGTGCTCAGAAAGCTCCAAGTAATAACATCTCCAAATAGATTGTGTTGCTTATACTAAATTATCCATCAGAAGCCCATTCACATGGACAGCATTTTGCCAATCTGATTGCACAATGCATATTCACACACAGCAGAAAAATCAGGAAGATTGCTACTTGTTATGGACTTTCCTAATTTTCCAATGAAAAACATTCTTGCAGTAAAGAACAATCATGTTAAGTTTTCTTCCATTTATATGGAAGCAGGACAACCAGGTCACCAAGCCCAGTTTGCATAGGCTTATGAAAGGTAGGTCCTGCCTGAGTAACCTGATCTTCTGTGACACGGTGACCCATGTGTAGTGCATGATGGGAAGGCTGTGGATTTTGTCTGCCCAGACTTTAGTAAAGCCTTTGACACCATTTCTCACAGTGTTTTCGTAGAGAAACTGGCTGCTCATGGCTTGGATGGGTGTGCTTTTTGCTGGGTAAAAAGCTGGCTGGATGACCAGGCCCAAAGAGTGGTGGTGAATGGAGTTAATCTAATTGGTGGACAGTCACAAGTGGTGTTCCCCAGGGCTCAGTATCGGGGCAGTTCTGTTTAACGTTTTTATCAATGATCTGGATGAGGGGATCGAGTGCACCCTCAGTAAGTCAGCAGATGATAAGTTGGGTGGGAGTGTTGATGTGCTTGAGGCTCTGCAGAAGGTTCTGGACAGGCTGTACTGATGGGCTGAGGCCAGTTGTACAAGGCTCAGTGCTGCGTCCTGCCTTGGGTCACAGCAACCCCATGCAATGCTACAGGCCTGGGCAAGAGTGCCTGGAAAGCTGCCCAGAGGAAAGGGACCTGGGGGTGCTGGTTGATGACTGCCTGAACATGAGCCAGCAGTGTGCCCAGGTGGCCAAGAAGGCCAACAGCATCCTGGCTTGTGTCTGAAATAGTGTGACTGGCAGGACTAGGAGAGTTATCGTTGTCCCCATACTCTGCGTTGGGGAGGCCACACCTTGAATGCTGTGTTTAGTTTTGGGCTCCTTACTACAAGAAAGACATTGAGGTGCTGGAGTGTGCCCAGGGGAGGGCAATGAAGCTAGAGAAGGGTCTGCAACACACGTTTTATGAGGAGCAGCTGAAGGAACTGGGGTTGTTTAGCCTGGAGAGGAGGAGGCTCAGGGGAGATAAGAGGAAACGGCTTCAAGTTGTGCCAGGAAAGGTTTAGATTGGATATTAGGACATTTTTTTCACTGAAAGAGCTGTCAGCCACTGCAACAGGTTGCCCATGGAAGTGGTTGAGTCAGCATACTTGGAAGTATTGAAAAGACATATAGATGTGGTGCTTAGGGTGGGCTTTGCAGTGCTGGGTTTATGGTTGGACTTGATGATCTTAAAGTTCTTTTCCAACATAATGATTCTATGATTCCTTATTCCAATAAATTATTTATTATGATGATTTCCAACATAATGATTCTATGATTACCCATGTGGCAGCATCTAGGTTTTCTAGTTGTGAATGGGGACTCTGCTAGGCACAGGATAAACACATTGATGTCCCCTCCCTTACACTGTTAGACCAGGAGTATTCCTGGTACTGGACTGAGGACTCCTGCCCTCAGGTGCCCAGTCCACATTCTTACCTTTTGCCCTACATCTGCCATTGGTACCACTCCCACGTGTGACTGCCGACATAAGGGGTCTTTGCTTGGTGACCAGGCCACTTAAAAAGGACTTATCTTCAGTTAGCCCATTCAAGTGCATTCCTATTGCATAGACAGAAAAGGATCTGTTTGCTAGTCTGTTTCAGGGGGTCAGGCCAGAGAAATTTAAACTGTGCTTTAACTCTTTAGATGGGGATATGTTAGCGTTTGGAGTTGGAGTTCTGATCTGGGAGTAACAATGTGACACAAACTTACTCGAAAAGCAATTTCTGGTAAAATTATTTGCAGTGATTTTGCCAAATATGTGCATACACATTGATGTCTTGTCTTTTTTTCAGTGTTTGTTCTGTGTATGGCTACAAGCTTACTGAGAAAAATGAGAAATGACTGTATACAAAGAGACTTTGAACTTCATCTCCCATTTCTCTGATCACTAGGGGTAGCTGTTCTTCGGCATTCTCTTTATTAAGAAAGCAGTCTCACTGTGTGAATCTGGAAAGAAATTATTAGCTAACATTGCACAGATAACAAGATTGCTGTACTTCTAGGGCCATGCCATATGAGATATATATCAGAGAATCTGAGTAATTACTTAATGACAAGGTGTAGTATTCAAAAGCTTTTGACCTACCGAAGTTTTATTTAAGGTATAAAGAATAAGAGGGACAGAATCTAAACAGGCTCTTGCAGCAGAATCTGAAAACAGTTACAGCTTTTTTTATTGTTAAACTACAAGTGGGGCTTAGATATTTCAAAGGTTAAAAAAGAGAACTTTAGGGTTTTTTTAGCAGTGTTTTGCAGGCTGCAGATAGGAAATATGTTTTACAAAATGTGATGATTCTGATTTGCAATTGAATCAAGTTGTCATCATTGAGTCTCAGGTGAATGAATTTCTGCAGTTAGCAAAACTGAGTACGAAAGGCCTTGATTTTATTCTGCACATGTCTAATAACTGGAGTGTGTTGTTAGAACTGTGGTGAATGGTCCAAAAACCTGTGGAGGTTAAACTCTTCGTAAGGTCATCATCAGATGATGGTACCTAATGTCCTTTGTATAAACTCCCAGTTTTCAGAGTTTGTCTAAGTCTTCTGTGCTAGCTTCCATCACTTTCCAGTACATGTAGTAATGAAGGGAATTAATTTAAAATAATTTTTCAGTTTAGCAACTTTTGATATTCATTTAAATATGAATTGGTACCAATGTTGTCTGTACCTGTTGTGCACACGTAAAATTTATGGCATTTGCTGGCTTATTAATCAGTGTGTTGAATGAGACTTTTGTCTCATTTAAATATGGATTAAAAATCGGATCAGTATGTTCTTATAATAATTTAACTATTTTATCAGTGTATATCATTATGCAGCAAGGAGTATGACCCATATTTTGTGAAAAGTATGTTGTAGTCATGCAGTAGTAGAGTAGAGGACACTAACTGAACTGCTTCTGTAATAGTAGAGACATACTTGGACCAAAGATTTTGGGTTTTGAACATCAGTTTCTCTTTCAAGTGACTGGAAAAAACTGCTTGTTTTGAAAAGCCCTGCTTTTCAATTGCACATTGCTGCAAAATAAGTCAATAGTAAACCTGTAGAAAATCACAGATACTGTTTTCAGACCTCCTTGTGTTAGCCTTCCCAAGGTGCCATTGTCTTCTGGCTCATTCATGCTCAACTCTCCATTTTCCATCTCTAAACTTATTCCCTAAGTGGGAAGCTGTTCATTTTCTGCTTGTCTCTGGAGTCTCAGTGCCTTCATTTTATGGCAGTGTCTCTTCATATCATGCTTGAAGTGGATGAGGAACTGCCTTCTAAGTGATGGTGTGTTTTTTAATTGTGATTAGTACTTTATAAATTCAGGGATGGCAATCTTGCATGGAACAACCTCAGAAATTTAAAGTTAGCAAGAACTGGCAATTCCTGTTGTTCTTGGCCCTAGGTTGAATGTTTCATAGGATTGATGCTGGATTCCAGTTACTTTGATTTTTGTTTCTTCACTGATTTCTATCATATATCATTTAGAGCATCTGAGTATACTGTTCTTTGTTTTTTCAATCATATATGAAAATGAAAGCAAAGCGTTGTTTGTGCTTTTTAGCAGCTTGTTCTTACTTTCTTTTTTAGCTTTATCAACACAGTTGCCTAGGGTGTATTTAGGTTTACTGGTTCTTTCAACTAATGCATTGATTCTTTCAGTTTTGTTGTCTTGTTTTTATTTAGGCTCAGGCTACAGGTAAAATCCAAGTGTATTTATCTTTCAAAATGATATTGGCTGCCACTAGGTAGGATCTATTTTTACTGGATGAAATCTGTTAAAAGCATAGCACTTATTTGTATGTTGCAAGTTGTGATTGCTAACTAACTAATGTTTAAACAGTTAATAATGTTGATTTAAAAGATGCAACATTTTCGGTGAAGGCCATAATATATAGAGTGGGAAGTGGTTAAAGATATTTTGCAAATCATGGGATCTTTATATCTTTATTGTATGAGAAATAAGCAGATATTATTCAGTGTGTTTTGTTTAGCTTGTTTGATGTACCTTGTGCATATAATTTCTGTTATCACATGAGTAGTGATTGCTGCTTACTGCAAAACCAGTAACAAAGTTGGCACAGATGTAAGCATCATTTTTTCAGCTCTTTTAGAGTACGTATGTGCTTCTGTATTCTGAACAAAACCTGCACTTCTTAGTGTTTTTGCAAAGATTACAACCCCCTTCCCTCTCAAAACTTTTTGGAACATGGGTAGGAATACCCAGAGAGGCTCCAAGTACACATTGTCCATATATTGTTAGAGACTGTTCAGACTGCACTGCTGATGTTCTGCTTATGTTGGATTTAACTGATGTGCTTTAAAAGCTGTTTTGTCCCAGTCTCTATAGCCTCTCTCTACCTGTTTTTCTTCAAATGTCACTAATTTAAGAAAGAGAATGCTGGGTTTTTTATATGCTTGAAAGTGCCATGGGATTACCACTGAAAAATAATGATGATTTAATCACTGTTTTTTGGACGTCTCTCAGTTTTTGGGTTTCGACTTGGACAGGAGGGAGTATGTGAAGTGATCCTGTTTGACTATTTAATTTTACAACACAAAGTTACTTTTTCTTTTTTCTTACAGTGGGTTTGAATAGCCTCAGGGCAGTGTAAATCAGACATAGCTTCTGTGCTCTGTAGCTCTGTCTTCTGTTCTCCTCTCTTGACCACTCAGTGGGTGCAAGCAGTTCCCTTGAGAAGGGGATGGGATTCTCCCAAACCGGGAGAATCTTACAGCTGGCACCTGCTCTGCTAACATAGGCTTAATGTCTTCAGGCAAGGAGGAGTAGTGGTGCCAGGGATCACGGCATGTCATTTATTACTGTCTTCTGAGTTCGGACAGTGGCATGGCTCTCTGGCTTTTGTTATCTGCCATAGTTTCATGATATGGTGTGTGAGGATCCAAGTCTTTCTAAACCTGGATTATCAGAAGGATAATCTGGAAGCATTCTGGCTCACCTCACCCAAGTTCCTGCACTTAGCATAGCGTAATGAAGCACCAAGATTGAAGTTTTTCATAAGAGCCTTCACCTTTGTCACTTTGATTTTTGCGTCTTGTTTGTTTTGTTCATCTCAGTACTCGAGTTTAAATCGTGTCAGTGTATGTCTGCAGTAGCAGTTATGTGTTAGTTCCCATCTGAGGTTTCCAGAGTGTAGCAAAATTGTCCTGTATATTTAATTTGCTGCTATTATGGAAGAGCATAAACAAAGTGTATCATTAATCTTGAAAGGAAAAAAAAAAAAATCACAACCCAGAATTTGATAGTCTTCAACAAACAAAACCAAGCCCCAGATCTGCAAATTCATTTCAGTTCCAAGTACCCTTCTCATTCTTGCCTTTTGAGTAGGAAACAACTCTTCCATAATTTATCATTTAGTTTCTCTTGTAATTACAGAACAAACCTTGCCTGAAGTATTTACTTTGCCTTTTCTGCTTAGCTTTCCCATTCTCGTATTTTTATGATTTTGGTTTTGTTCTTATTAACATTCTTTGCAGACACACTATCACATCAGATTTGCTCTTTATGTAATATAGTTTACTACAGCATCCATTTTCTCCTATGCTATCAGCACAATCTGACATAAAGCCTTTTCATGTACGATTGCACTTACGTTTTCATGGATCCCATTAATGTGGTTTTGTTCAATTGTTATTTTAGTTGCTTTTAATATATAGTAGTCATGTGATTGTAGAGATATTTTGTCTAAACTGGAACACATTCTTTAGTTAGAAATGTACATATACACCTTTTAATATCCCTGAAAGATAGACATTTAAATCTGTAGCTTCAGTGTGATGAATTTCAGTAGTTTGATAAAGGAGGTATCCACAAATGTTTGGTTTTAGGCAGTGCTTGTTGTCGCAGTTTGCAAGCATAGCACACTGAAGTGTATTTGATTTATTTGTACAGAGTTACTGAATATGTTTTATACTTTCATGAACAGTTGATATTTGAACAGATTCCACTCCCCCCCCAGCACATATTTTTCCTTGTGATTTTAGAATAGGGTTGTAGAGATATCTTTTGGTGCAACAAGAGTGGAATGGGAGAGATTACAGAAGAAAGCTAACTTTGTACCATACTGTTCATAGTACAGTAGCAAGTATTTTATTCATGAAAACCTGAAGATAAATATACCTAATGAGTATCAACATTACCTATGTTCTCAGAATCTAATTCACAGTTTGACTATATGCTAAACTCTCTTTCCATGGTGTTTCTTAACAGTATTTTCCATGGTAACTGTAAAATTTATTTTTCAAATTAGGAGAAATTTTTGTTTTCTTTGGTTGGTAGTGCTTGAACAGGTGGCTGTCAAATATGGTAAGGTGTCAGGTTAGTGGCTCAGTTTTGTGCATTTGCTATTTTCAGATTTCTATCAGATCGGGTTGCAGTATCGGCAGTTCTTTCAGTCCTTTTACAAAGTAAATCAGATACAGCTTGGCATATTGTAATCTATACTTATATTTGCATATGTGTGTACGTATTGCAATGTGTTTGAATAATATGCCTATGTGTATCATCAAATACATAGATATGTAGTTAATAGCAACAAAACTTGAAGCAGCAGGGAGATGGTGGAATTAAGATTCTTTATCACACGTATCATGTCCTATCAGTAGGATACATAAAACACAATCCTGAAATGCATGCTTAAATGTTATGTTTTCTCCACATGAATGATGTTTCATACATTACACATAGTCGCTCAACAGCCCCTTTCTGTTTTTTTTCAATTTACTGATGGTTGCTATTGGGAGGACTTTGTGTCCAGCTGTTTCCAAGAGGACAGTAGAAGTGGGTAACAAGCTGTACCTGGGCCTTTTAGTAAACTGTTGAAAGGAGCCATGCTACAGTAGTCAGAGGATGTATGAGTCCTCAAAAACTTCTGTGGCTGGGCTGGGATTGTAACTCTAGATGCTGCTGTGTTGCCACCTGGAGCTCCAGGATCACTTGTATTAAAATGCAGCATCTTTGAAGAATCGACATGATCATGTGGCTTTTGGCAGGGTGGCACTACCACCAGTAATTTCATGAGGAACTTCAAAAGTATCTGCCAGCTAATACATGAAAATGGTAGCTGACTGCACCTGTTAGAATATATATAAGGACTTGCAAAGAATAAAGAAGGCCTCCTTGCCAATAAACTTTTCTGCGAAGTTTGCAGTCTGTGTGTGCACTTGACTTCCACCTGTCTTTTCTTATTCTTCTTTATGTGCCAGTCCTGTGGTTGAGAGTTCACTGAACCAGTGGCAGTTACACTAGCTTGAGGAGCAATGAGGGAGGACTGAAAGCAAACACGCTGTAGCTGTTACAAGGAAAAATTATAATCTTATGTAATGGTGCATGCATGTGCCCACTTTTAGACTGACGCAAGCAGACAGCATATCTTTGGAGACCCTGGTTCCAGGTCATTCTAACAAAACCTCAATATTTCTCTAATACAAATGCATTTTTCTAATTTTACATGTACATTATAACTAGTGAACAATATTTACAATGATCCTACTTAATCTTTTGCTTTTAATCTTCTGACTTTGTGTATTTTTAACATTTTTTAAACTTGACATATAATTCAGTAACACATATTTATAGGAAGAGGAGTTTACTCATTAGATTTGAGCCATGTATTTAATTTATTTCATTGAAAGTGAAGGAACGAGCATAAAGTTCTTAAAAAATGTTCTTTGAGGTCTCTGATATTACTGCACTGGTAAAAAACCCTCACTATTGTATTTTTCTGATTTTTTTTTTTTTAAAGCTGCTTTTCTCATCTTTTTTTTTTTTTTTCTACTATATGGTAGCAGTGTACCACCGTATCTCTGGCATTATGCCAATAAATGTATACCAAGTGGGTGTGGTGTTTTAAAGCAGCAGCATGCTTGCTTATCTTCAATACAGCCTTTGCTAGACCCTGGGTTTGTAATTTTTATTGGATCTATTGATAAGACATAAGTAGCACACATTTAAAAATGTTATCTTCCACTAAAAACCTAATTTGAATCTGTTAGGATTTTTTTTGCTTCTGATGTGGTGTACCTTCAGTGGTGGTAGTACATGAAACTAGCTAATGTCATTGGGTATTCAGACACCTTGCCTGGTTCTACTTCAGTTGGGGTAACTGGTGTCATTACAAAATGCTGTTGCTGGATTGCCAGCTATTAATTTCTCTGTTACAGAGTATTTATGGTACCCGTTGCTCCATTATGTGTGGCTACCTAAAAGCATGTACACTATGGTTAAAATCAATAGGCCATACCTCTAATGGGTGTGTTCCTCTTGAGCTTTGAATTGCATAGGTCTGCATGACTTACCTTCTAAAGCCACAAGTCACCATGCCTCCTGTATCTTTTCTTCTACCTATGTGTTAATAGTTTTCTGTGAGCTTTCTGCTAATATCAAGGACTTTTCATTACCCTTTACTTGATCTTCACTGCTGCATGTCACTTGAAAGCTTACTCTGTACAATTAATGATGCATCAGCACAGGATTTTAACTGACACACATCTCTCTTAAACCTTTAATGACTCTTTCTTCTGCTCCTAGCTTTACCCAACATGATTCCTTATTACTTTTCCACTGATACCATTCCAGTACATACTTTTATATCCTTTTCTTTCTTTCTATACTCTTTTCATGGAGCTGATGACAATTATATGCAAATTTAGATTAATTTATAGTTCAAAAATTATTTGGCTAATTAGGGGTGTAAATGGTTAAAAAAATGAAACATGAAACTTGGAAATCTTAATTTGGACAAAAAATTTCCTCAATGTTTGAAAGTTCTGCAGAAAAAGAGCTTCCAACATAAAGTATGATCACTTCATTAGAATGTCAGGAATGTTGCATGCTGAGTTTTAACTTTT
This sequence comes from Microhierax caerulescens, assembly GCA_035590215.1. Lineage (NCBI taxonomy): Eukaryota > Metazoa > Chordata > Aves > Falconiformes > Falconidae > Microhierax > Microhierax caerulescens. The sequence goes on from JAVJGJ010000062.1 coordinate 35,774,555, forward strand.
CCACAGGTATATTTGACGGGGGTTTTTCTGTGTAAAAATAAATAGGGAAAAAGCCACAGAGAATTTCTGCATAGAACTGCAGAGGAATATGCCCTGAATAGCAGACTTTCTTGATCTCATGCAGGATTCTGCAAATCCCTGCCCTGTAGGAGACTGTAATTTTCAGTTGTCTTCCCTGAAAGCCCTCACATACAGCTTCCCTTGCTCGGTTGTTTAACTGCTACATTTAAGTTC
>JAVJGJ010000062.1:35774888-35796894 GCA_035590215.1 Microhierax caerulescens
CCCCCCCCCCCCCCCCCCCGCCCTCTCTTTTGTAGCACAGAAACCCAGGATCTTCAAACTTGTACTGAGAGTATAATCCAACAGCCACAGTAATGCTCTGGTTTCTCACTGACCAAATCAATCTGCTAAATAAATGTCTTGCAGTGGCCTCTTTTCTGGCAGTTGTCAGTGTAGAAGGATCATTCAAGTGCTCTTTTATCAATCTAATTCATGTTCTTTCCCCTATAAGTGCTAACAGCAGAAACTATCGGAAGTAGAATAGATTTTCTCTGGTTAACTATAGTGATTTTAAAAAATAACATTAGAGTATTGAAAATATTTAGTCACAAGCTTCTGGGAATAACACCTTGGAGTAATTTCATTATGTTGCTATAAATAATGGTGTATTTAATTCAGGAGTGACTGATGATACTGAATTCACCTGGTGAAGTGATTGCACGCTTTTGCTTTGCTGCAGAAATACCACTTTGGAACTTACATTAACTCAGTTTATCCTTAGGTATGGAAGAATTTGGGTAGCTTAGCACTGGACATTTTTCCTTGTTTATGACTCCTGTTGAAGATCCTCACTTTTTGATTTAGAGTACAGCTAAGAATGTTAAATAGTCTGGATGAGAAGGACTGTCTCAGCAACTCTACTATATTTTATTTTGAATTTTCTTCCCCCTCCATCCCCTTCCTCCCTCTCATAACATCATATAATCTCCAAGAGATTTATATGGTAGTTCATCATAGAAAAGGCTTAAGCTGTTGCTGTAGGATGAGGTTTTTCTCCAACTAATTTCCTATTTTCCTCCTGCAAAACTGCCGGAAAACTTTGGTGAATTGTAGATGGGTATTCAATTAAAAACTTCCGTGTTAGAAACAGAAATTAGAAAATTGCTTCTTAGTAAAAAGCAGATTAACATTAAGTATGCCTTTTGCTGTCAGTTCAATAGTATGGCTATAGCTCTATTTCTAGTTACATTTGCCTTTCCTTCCTGCATCATCATTGAATGACAGTAACATCTGTTTAAAAGAAATTCAGCTTCTTGCCATTTTTTCCAGTAGCTTTAAAGTTGAAATACAAACCAAATAAAAAACAAATAAAGTACAGTTGACCTGTGTGATTTCTGGATCCAGTGTAAAGACTGTCATATTACAAATATGAAGTACACGTGGCTTTGGATTTTGCATTAGATATAGTAAGCAATCATTATATTTGCTTTGTAACAGACTAGTTATGATGCATTCACTTCTTTGGCTTGCTCAAAGTCATTTTCAAGAGAATTTAAGATCCTTATTCTCTTACCAGAAACCAAGGATCCATCTCTGTCCTTTGAGACACCCTAGCTATCCTCCACAACTCAGTTGCCTGACACTGATGTTTTAGAGAGTGGATTTGCAATATTATGCGTATTCCAGGAACATAATTCTTTCTGAGAATTTAGGTTTAATTAGGATCTGAAAATTTCTGTGTGTTTTTTTTTTTTTTTTTTTAATTAAGGGGTTATACATTCTAAATATTTTTTCTGTTGTTTTTTTTTCTGTTTTATATGTGTTCATTTAGAATGTTTATTTTGCAGCATTATGAACTAGATATAACTGAATGCTAAAAGAGAGTTATACTGAGAGGCTTTAAATTCAAGGCTTTTCCTGCATATTGATTGAGACAGGGTAATTCACCCAGTGAGGAAAGCCCTCGGTACTCCAATTGATATCGATGGAGGTTGAGGTAATTCATTCCTTATGAGGCACCTCACATCTCCCAGCATTAGGTCCATAGGGAGCTGTCCACGATGGCTTGAAGAGGAAAAAAATTACAATCTCATATTGAAGCTGTGGAGGAGAAAAAAAATATCTATAATGAGAAACAGTTCCACATGAAAGATTCCTTATTTGCTCAGTTGCATGTGATTTTCCATACCCTTGTTATTCTTTTATTTCTTGGCTCTTCCCCACCCCATCCTAAATATACTTACTTGTTTATCACAGAAATAGGTTTTCTTGAGTCAGGTGTCTTGTAAAAAAAAAGCACTGGGCTTGGGTTATTAGAGTAGGGAATCTGTGTTACCAAGTAAATACAGTGGGTTTTGACTTAAAATACTTGTGGATTATTCATTCTTTGTGTTTCCTATATTAACAAAGAAGGGTAATAAATATACTTGTAAATTAATTCCTTTTGCAGACTTCTGATGTACAGTAAAAATATGCTTTGAAATGGTGTATGAAAAGACCTGGGAGCTTTTGCCTTTTCAAAGAAATTTTTGTTCTTTAAAATGTCAGAAATGTCAAGTCCTGCCTTTACTGTCTTGTCAGAGGATTCCTTGAATAACTTCTAAAATGTTCATTTAAGAGATTTCTCAGGCAGCAGTTAATAAGGTGGCACTACTGTGAATCTTTAAAGATTTTGGGAAAACAAACAAACAAAAAAAAACCAAACGGAAAAATGTGCATATAATTGTTCATGCATCTAAATATAGCCATTGTTTCAGTGAGGTTATTTGCACTCAAATAGTTATTCTTATCTGCTTCCAGGATGGGGAACAAAGAGGCCTTTTAAAAAGTTTGTTTAAAAGCATGAGACATACTTGAAAACCAGAATTGTAAACAACTGGCTTCCTTTTGTGTTTGAATCTGACACAAACTTGTACATTGAGATCTATAGCTTTGGGGAGGATCATAGTTTTGGTTTATTTAACTAGACATATGACCTTCAACAAGGGATCTTGTTTGGAAGTTGTACTTTGAGGAGCAGGCTGAAAATTTTAAGGGTAAAATACTGTTTCCATTAATTCTGCATATAAGTGGCAAATATTCCTAGGGCCTAGTGATATACAAATTGGTGCAAGGAAGTACAAAGAGGTTCTTAACAGCCTTTTAATTTCTTTGATTTTGCCTATTGATTATAAGAGGTTTTGTTGCTACTTTGCTGGGGACTCTGGGACTGGGACTGCACAGTAACAAACTAAAGTATTTAGCAGTCTAAAATGAGACAAGGTGGCAGTAAGGAAAAAAACTTACTTGAGAGGTCTCTTCGTTATATTTGATCTGGGAAGCAGATGTATTTGGGTACGAAGAGCTGTTTGATGAGAAGACAGCTGAGGTAACATTCTGGTAACGGGAGACTTATGGTGCCCCAAGAAAAGCAGGGACCCCAGGGGGCCTAATGCCACAGAAGTTTCTGTTGCTGTGCAGTGCAGATTCTGCAGCTAGCACAGGCCATGCAAAGAGCAAGTGGCAGGGGGAGACTCACGCAGCAGCCTGGTGGCAAGCAGATTGACTAGTAAGTCCCACTGGTGCAAGTATCGCAGAACAGTAAGGGTTGCAAGGGACCTCTGGAGGTCATCTAGTCCAACCCCTGCTAAGGCAGCTTTATCTATATCAGGTTGCACAGAGTCACATCCAGGTGTGTTTTGGATGTCTCCAGGGAAGGTGAGTCCACACCTCTCTGGGCAGCCTGTTCAGTACAATCTCAAAGTAAACGTTTCAATTATATGGTTCTGGTTACTTGTTCCTCAAGAAGGAGGTGTTGGAGGGAGGGGGACTATCCATGGAAATAGCTGCCCTGAGTACTCACTTTCGCAAGACTGTGAAAGAGGTTATTCAAACACTGCTGATTTGGACCTTTCGTGCTGTATTATGTTGTTCCTATCATCAGGATGTTTCCCGAGCCCTGCTATTGTTCTTGTGGTGTGGGTGCCCCAGACTTGGCATTTCCTACAGGTTTTTCATAGCCAAGCAGTCATCTCAGATTTCTCCATTCTTCATGTGACCTTCAAGGTCACAAGCCCTTTGCCTTCTCCCAGCAAAGAATGTAAGCAGTGAAATTAGTTCTGTTTACTTATTGAGGATGAAGTACTGAGTTAACTAATTTTGGCAAAAGCAAACCCACTGTAGTCAAGTTGACAAACCCCTTAGCCCTTCTCTGTTAGTTCATGTGTTTCAAAATAAATGAAGATGCAACAGGATTGAACTGGATCTTCCCTTATAAAGGCCTATGGTTTTGGATATTTGTTTTTTTTTTTGAGACAGATACTTGTAGTTACCTGTTGAATTACACAACAGGATTTGAAAGACCAGGGTTTCTCTGAGCTGGGAATGAAAAAAGAAATAATATTTGTCTTTGCACAACAAATCCATGTGTTGAATTTTCCCAAGTAATGGCAACAGTGTTTCAACACACAAATTTGTGAAAGTGCTTTTTATACTTTTTTTTTATCACTGTTATGTTTTTGTCTACAATTCAAAATGACTTTATAATTTAAAAGATGAATAGTTTATGAGCACTATCTACACCAGGAAATGTCCAATGTTAAATGCTAAATTGTAACAACAGATATAAAACACCTGGTATCTCTGTAGGGACTGTGACTTTGTTTTAATATCTTATTTAGGTTGGGTGAGGGTTTTTTGTTTATTTATTTATTATGGTACAATGTATGGGACCCTATAATTACTGAGTACAGAATTATTTTCAGCCAACATGTAGCCTGAAATGATTGGTCACTTAATTAGAGCTCTGACATTTATTAAATTATTATACTATTGATTGGTGTTTACCTTTTAGCTTGACATTTTTTTTATATTTCCGTAGAGAACTGATCTCAGTAAATGTGTTAGACTTTTTAAAAATAAAATTGCACTTGGATACATTGAACTAAATCAGATGTTTATCACAGTCGTGGTACAGCTGCTGGACATAAACTATGAAAATCATGCTAGTGGGTTGTTTTTTTTTTTCTATTCATTTCTCCCAAGATTGTGCAAAAAGTGGGACAGACACATCCCAGGAAACAAAACGTGTTCAGTTTCTGGCCATAGTCTTTTAAATATGGAAATCTATTTTCAGGAGAGCCTTTGATTACAATATGGATTAAGTTTATAAAGTTATTTTTAATTGTGTGTGTAGCTTCAAACATTCCACTGGAGTATTACTGCTTTCTTTTAACTTCAGTTATTTTAAACCAATATGCAAGCCAGCAATGCAAGATGAACTTGCACCTGAATATCCTCAAACATCAGGAATGCCCTGAATCTCAAGCCTGCTTGTTTTGTGTGTTTACAAATAACTTTTTATAGTGGTGTTTAAGGAAAGAAATTCAGGGTCCCTATAAAGATAAATTACTTACTGCTTTGTAGTTTCTGTAGACCATGGCGCACACAGACATGTATAACACAACTAGGCTTATACTGATACAGTCTGTTTATAAGCCAGTACTGCCCAGTACCTGCATGTATTTATTCCTTTACAGACAACTTGGCTGAGGAGGACAGTTCTTAAAAATTCCAAGCAAGGCTCAAGGTTACGGTTTTGCATTCACTACTCCAACCTCACTTTTCTTGCATAGGGGACCCAGTCAGATCCTGACCACTTCTGTCTCAGACCTAGACTTCTGTCTCTAGATCCTAATTCAGGTGTTCTACCTCAAGGCCCTGCATAATGCCATGGGTAGAATCTCCTGACCCTGTTGTTGCCATACAACAAGTATCTACTTGAAGGAAACCTTTAGAACTCAGGTAGAATATTTTTGAAGTTTATAGCTAAGACTCCAGCTGTTCTGGAATATGGAATTCAGAAGACATCTGATGTCACTGTGGGTGTGATAAATTAACATTGGTCCCTTTTACTCCACAACATTGTACAGCAAAAGTCTACAGATGTGTTTTTGAACATGTATGACAACTTTTGAAAAACAATTACTTCATATTTGAAACCTTGATACCTATTTCAGGTAGGTATGTCAAAGTATCCAGTGTGCTTCATGAAGGCCGGTTACAATTTTTTTTTTTGTAGTTTTTGGGTTTTTTTAATATAAAAATTACTATTTTTGGGTATTGTTCACAAGACAAAACTTCAACCTACCAAACTAGGTGTCTCTCACCACCCTCTATAGTGAGTAGAGGCTTAGGGGCTTCAGAGGTGATGCAGAAGTGATTACTTTCTCCACTGACTATGAAAGGATCTCAAGCAGTGTGGCTTTGCAATATTTAAGTAAATCCTTGGGAGTACTTCTATCACAAGTACATATCCAAACAAACTGGCTCCATTTCACTTGACCAGATCTTGTTTATTTTAGTCCTGCTAATGAGAGTACTTCAGTTCTGTGTTGTAACTGAATTCTTGGTTATGGCTAAAGTGGGGGTGTTCTTTGGTTTACATAATGAATACTAATAGTATTTATTGTTTTAATACCTATGGCTGATTGTATCCTTTCATATATCCTTTTTTAATATTGTTGTTTTTTATAAATGTAACCTGTATCTATTAGCCTCAGTACTTGAAGAGATTATATGATCAATTGAGTAGTTCTGCCCAAATCTTCTTTGTCATCTACTGATCAGTTTTCAGATGGGAGATACAGTGTAACTATTAGGTAAACATTTGTAGTGCTTCAGAACTATAAACAAATTGAAATTAAAAACTTTATGAGAATAACTATTCTTTTGTTCTGTTCAACTCAATGTAAGTATGAAGGTTGTAGAATTACTGCTGTCCTTGTTAATACTGTTAACTGTTGGCGTGTACCCACCAAACACTCCACTGGAGATGTGTTCTTGAGTCCTTCAAGGATTCGTAGCTAATGCAAACATATTAGTTTGCATCTGCATAACTGGGAGTGCAGAAGGATTTGTAATGCCTGTGAAGGTTGTGATCCCCTGCTGATATAGATGAACTCCATTAAAAACAGTGGAGACATGGTGATTTATTTAAACTGAGAATCAGCCCTTAGATATGTACTGTATTAAATGAAAATCCAACGGGAAAGATTTTCTGCACACGTGGTTTTTAAGTCATTCAGCTAATGTTGTTTGCTAGTGTGTGAAATAGATAGGCTTGTGTCATTGGCAGTACTCAGCATTTATCTTCAGGCTATGCAGTGTTAATTAAAAATAGTTGTTTTCACTTAGTGGAGTATTAATAACAATGTGACTTAGTGCTTGTAAAGTGTTTCATATGTTAAAAATGCATTGAAATAGGAGCCTGGATATTACTTGTAATGTCTTCACAAGGGAGCCATATAGCTGTTATTACATATATTTTACAGAATAAAACTAGCTGTTGGCAGGAAAAAAGGGAAATGAGTGAGCTGAACTGCATGATTTTTGAAATCCAAAGCCTAGAATAACATGCATAATTTTCCCAGCCCTTCTCTTAATTCAGTCACGTTGTACAAGAATGAACTATTTCAGATAGACTTGTTTGTTTTTAAGTACAGCAGTCATGAGACAACTGTTAATTCACAAGCAGATGTAGACATAGATATCATATATATTATATACATATATAAAAAATACATGTATATAAAATGTAACAGACATGTTACTGGTGAGTGGAACATTATGTAGAGAAGTTCAGATCATGTTTAGTTTCACTATGCCATTTTTTTAATACAGATTTTTAAAATATTAACTCTGGTATTTTTCAGCTACTAGAGAATGTAATCTTCTAGTGTAGATCTTGAACTGTTGCTTTCACATACTTACTTGAGATGGAAGCCTGAAGAGGAATATAAACTTAAAGGAGTAATTTAGTATTTAAAGGTACTTGGGACAAATGGACAATACTTCACAGAACCCGCACAATGTGGCACGAGGCCATTGATGTTTAAGAGTACTCCCACAACAGACTCTGTCTTCAAGTGTCCCCCTGACTTTAACAGACTAAATGCAGTTTTGAAATACTTAAATATTTGTAAGGTTTTATCCAAACAGTAATGTGTTTTTTTGACGTTTAAATTTCTTTAAGGAAGAATGAGAGCCTGCAGTTAGGAGGTTACGCACATTCTGAACCTGTCTACATTCTACAGTTTGAAGCAGCATTTTACAGTGTATTTAGTTCTTGGGGAAAACGTGAGGTGAAAAATAATTTCAACTGTAGTTAGGTTTGCTTTGTAGACATTGACTATTGGCAATTACATTAAGAATTTGCAAATAAATTATTTTTTTTCCTTGTTCACTGTTCAGTATTTTTATGCCACTTGCTGAGTGAGGTTATTTCATACTAGGTACCTCAAAGATTTAGGTTTGTTTAGAACCATTTGTATCATTAGTTGCCACCTTCAAAGTTACAGCTTACTAGAGAACTTTAAAAAAATCCCAATATTTTACATTGATTCTGTCTTTTTGGAAAAATAGGCTTTAAATATAAAACTTTTAAAGGATGTGCCAATGTGGAACTGCATCTATGTCATCTGAAAATGCATAGGCATAAGCTGAGTTGTATCCACAATGCTTTTACTGGTCCTGTTTACCTAGCAGTTTAGAAGGGATCACTTTTGTTGTCAAGGCTGACAATAGCTTGCAGACCATAGTAGAAGAGTCATTATTCACTTCAGTTCCTATGCAAGCATTGGTATGAGAAATGTGGTTGTGTTACTGTGAAATACAAAGTCGGTATCTACCTTTAGGGATTCCCTGGAGGTTTCAAGGTGAAGTTCATATCTCTCTCCAAGACCCATGTTTGATCATCTGTTCCTGCAAAGACTCTAAACAATTTCAGAAATGGAAAGTAGTAGGAAAATTTCTAAGTCACCCTGAATATATAAACTCTGTTTTTCAAAATAATTGTTCCTTTTCATTGGTGGAGAATGTACTAATAATTTCAAGGCATTTGTTACATCACACATTCACTTTTAATGGGAAAATGATTTTCTGACCACCTCTTTTTTTGCTTTATTATTAAGCACATTGCTCTGTTCACAGATAATTTTTTTTTTTTTTTTTTTTTTTTTATAGCAAGGAAGCAACTCTGACTCAAGTATATGTTATACGTAACAAGGTTATACACCTAGGTGCTTACCAAGATATTACAACTTTTGTTTTCACTAGTGTTCATGTTATACGATTTACAAAATAAGACAGTCATGTTCATAATACAGACTTCCTTGTGTACTATAACTGAAGCCCAAATATTATGGTCAGTATACATAGGTATTTTTTTAACATTTATGAGAATCTCATCCTTTCCCTGGAAATGCAACACCTATTGACTTCAGACACTGTGTAAAAACACTTTCACTGTTTGTAGTTTCTTTCTTTGGACCAGGGCAGTCCAAGGCAGTGAGCAATGAATGATTGATTTAGAGAAATAAAGTTCATCAGACATATTGGGTTTTCATATAATTTCTGTACTAACTTGAAAAAAAAGATTATTCAAAACAACTAGTAGCCTCAGAACTACTATGGTTATATTGTATAGAAACAGTGCTGGGTGGTGCAATAAAAGTGTTAACTGCTCTTTTCAAATAGATGATAATGATATAAGCACTTTCCTTATAGATAGAAATAAAAAGTTAAGATTGTTCGGAAAGTATACAGCTGATTCTCTTAAGACCTCTGAAATATGCCACGAGCTCAGTCTTCTGTTGGTGCTGAGAATGAATATGCTGTTAAATGAAGAGACTGTCCATTTTCATTGATGATGTTTGCATTGCAAAGTCTTGGATGTTTTGAAACTCACCCATTCTGTTTTACAGGAGTAAAATGATGAATGCTTCAGACTAAAGTACTACCAGACACTGGGCATCTGAATTTATAAAGTGTTGTAAAGAGTTAAGATGATGTTTATACGAGTATGGTGAAAATGGGTTAGCATCAATAATAATAATTACAGAAGTAAACCTGGACTATAAAAAAAGTATAACAGCAATTCAGAAAATAAAATGTGCTTAGTTTTGCTCCTATATACTGCTAGTAAAGCGTTTGATTCAACAGATTATGCTTAATATCACAAATTGACACTCAATGAATACTGTGGTACTAGCTCCTGAAAAGTACAAAAATAAAAACCCCAAACCTTTAAGCATATATGATTTACCAAATGCTGTGATGAACTGAGGCCACAAAGAACATGCTTGCTAAGAGATGACAAATAACCATTGAATAACCATTGTTGTGTTTTCTATCATATTTATTACAGACTGACAAGAAAGAGAGAAGTAATGCCTTGAATGTTGCAATAGATAGTATGTGCAAGAAGACAAGAGACCTCCGCAGACAGGTAAGCAACCCAGGGAACTGAAAAGGTAAAAAAGGAGACTTGAAGTACACTTTTCCAAACTGCTGTTTTCTGGGTTTGTAGGACTGCATTTTGGAAAAAAAAAAAAAACCACCAAGTTTTATTCTATATTAAAAAAAGACTGAGGATAGTTACAGTATTTCACAGATTATATAAATACACATTTTCAAAATTCTGGGAAAAAGCCCTACCAAATGATACTGGCTGAATATATGTACATACATAGGCAAAACTCTGCATATGTACATGTTTAAATATGTATTTGCTGTAGAAATATATCACTAATATACTTTGGACATCAAGACTTGTTTTATTTTAAATCAACTTGATTTATTATTGGTTGACGGAACAGATACCTTGAAGGGGACCACTGAGTCAGTTCTTTACAGTTGTGACAACTCATACAACAGGAAAGGGTCCTTGGAATACTTGGTCCACAGTCCGCCCCACCCATTTTGCATCCCACTATCCTAAAACTACTGTAAGACATGGACCAAAATGCAGAACTTCAGTGTACTGCAAAAGGTGAGCAGTAGACATCAGCTGTGTTTACATCCTTTCTCTGCAAGGAACATCTTTGAGAAAAACTGAAAATTATGTTGAAAGTATATAATGTGCCGGTTTAGAAAAGAGAGCTAGAAAGCCAGCAGCTCTTTCAGCCAGGCTGCCCCAAGCAGCTATATGAAAATTTATGGCCACACAGAACACGAGCAAGTGCTTCTTTCATCCTATGTCTAGCTGTGGCTATTTATCAACTCTCTGGTGGAAGAATATCCCTCCCAACTCTGTACAGTCTTACAAGCCAGCCTGTGCTTCAAGATGATGAATAAATTTCTTCCTGTCTCCTATAATCAGCCAGGGGAAGCCTTGAAAGATGAGATGAATACAGTATAACTGACTAACTAGCTATCCAATTTCTGCTCATATTCCATCAAAAATATGTTTAGCTGAGACACCCAGAAACTTGCATCACGATCTCAGTGTGACTGGGAACTCTCCCATTCTGTCCTTCAGTCTCTTCCATGAGTTAATTAAACTCTAGTTTATAACAGTTTACTGACTCTGTTACAGAGCTTAAAATCTCTTAACTAATTCACTTTTTGTGTTTCTAGAAACCTTTCTGAAATGTTGAGGCTGAATGTGATCTTGCCCATTTTATAGTCAATCTCAACCAATAGTTTTCTTTAACCGGAATAGCTTTATGGCTTCTTGACATTTTCCACTGGAAGATATTTATAAGAAATATTTCATCTACTTCCTCCAACTCTGTGTTCATACATGTGAATTGCATAAGGATTGTTTTAGGAAGAGTGCTTACTGCATGTCTGACTCCTGGTCTGGGAAACATCACATTGTGACTTTTGGGCCTCCAGATACTGCAGTCGAGACTTGTTTGCTTTCAGTTATGAACATCTGTTATTTTGTCTCCCAGCACTTTTACTAGAAATATGAACACTGTTATTTGGTCTACTCTTACAGCTGTTCTAATATGCACTTTTTTTTTTAAATGAATACGGAGTACCATAGCTGGTATTACATTAGGCATGCATAGTGGATTCAGGGTTATGGTGTGCGCAATGTACTCTGCTTTTACTCAGTTACTGGAATTGCCTCTGCAAAATTGGAATTGAAGATGAAACCTTATGAAGTTGTGGTTTTGAAATCTTTTCAGTGTAGTGCACAATAAACACAGCCATCATGTAAGTGCTGGCCCGTCACCACCAGATTGTGGGTTATGGAACGTCTTTGTAGAGCAGAGTAAGTGAAGGAAGACACTTGTATCTGGCAAGACTCGAAGGCAAAAATAGCTATCTCAGTGTACTGTAGAAGTTTTAAAAATCTCTGGTTTTTCAAATTAAATTATTTATATTCACTTCAGGAACTGGGCCAGTACTTGTGGGGATTTTAAACTATTCTGTATTGTTTTGATTTTTACTTGTATTGTGCCAGAGAGATGGATGTAATTTCTGTGTGTGCAGCTTTACTTAGATCACTGCTTTCCTGCCCAGTAGAGCTGTATGAATATTTAGGAAGGAATTCCCATTTCTAATTCTGAGAAATTACCATACTTGTTTCTTACCTCCTAGTTGTTTCCCAGCATAGTGTTGAATATACTGCACAGATGTTTCTCCTATGGCTGTTCTGCATTTTCGTTAGTTGGGTTTTTTATAATGTTATTCTTGATGATATTCTTACATTTCTATGTTGCTTCTTCATTGTGGATAGCTTTTTCTGAACTCAAAGGAGATTGCCTTCCTGGCATCCCTTCTAAACAGGATACAGAGATCCCTCAATAATAACTAATCTTAAATTTTTCTAGGACTTATACCAGTGTAGTCTTGTGCAGCTATAGGCAAATAGAGGTAAATGCAGTTTTCTGTACACATTAAGATACTGATGTTTAATAGTGTCGCAAACACCTGCTGGGATTTTATTCTCTACCCTCCACTGTTTGTTTTTGACAACCTTATGCCTCATGTTTTATAAACAACATGTTTCTTTGTTATTTTTTAATACACTACGATACCAAAACAAAAACTCTCCATGCTTCTGCTTCTGTAAGTCTGCAAAAAGGGTAAGAATAGAACCTTGCACCTTAACAATAAAACCATTTGTCAGACATCATCCTCTTTGTTTTACCTCTTCTGATGGTGTCTCTTACACTTAAAAATATGAGTAAAAATTATTATAGCACAATAACTTCCCTAGTACTGCCTGCTAGCACTGCTGCTGCTGTTCTTTGTCTGTTTACATGTCTCTCTCTATGGCTACTTAGCTTTTAGCATTTTGCTCTAGAGGCAGCCAGAGTCAGAAACAGACTTACTGAGTCATGGAAAAAAATTATGATTAGGGTGAAGAGAAATAGATATTGCTGTAGATATTCCTTTTTTCCTTTGTCTTTATCCTTTCTTTGTTGAACATTGTATTTCTTCATTCTTTAATGCCTGACAAGATATCTTTTGAAAATCTCAGCTTCATGTATTCTTTTGCATAGCTGAAACAGGAACATAATTTCAAACTTGTTTGTATTCAGTGAAGACATAGCATTATCTTTTTTTTTTTTTTTTTGGTTTTGGTTTTGTTTTAAGAGGAGGCATTTCACTGTTTAATTGCAGGACAAAGGATTTCTTAGAACAAAATAATGATGATAATTTATATGTGAAAGGTTAATTAAACCAAGCAAACCACTAAAAAGCTACAGCAAAGAATTATGTGATGAGAGATAAAATTAGGCTGTTGGTTTGAAAATTGGATGCCTGAAGCTCACCACAAATGTGACTAAGGTCATCATAGTCACTGGTCCTGAAATAGTACATTAAGGCTGAAAAAGTGCTACAATCTGGGCTATGCAAAACCTAAAAATGTATCTCTTGGAGATAATGAATCATTGGCCATGGGTATGGTTCCACAGCTTTTTGTTGATGACTATTGTAAATTGAAATCTTAATGTTTAAAATGTGATTACTCAAGGTCACTTTTAGATACTTAATTTTAAGCAGATGAGTGTGTCTGTTTTCTTCATTTGGACTTTTCCAGCCTAAGAATTTTAACAGGTAACTTGGCAGGACTGAAGGTTCAATGTATTTTGTTCCTGGTAGTAAAACTTATTATTTATTTCTCTGTATTTTTTAAAATTCCAGGCTGAACAAATCTGGGAATGTGAACGTGACAGTAAAATTCCAATTTTGTATTGGAATCCCATAGCCTTTGTCTTTGTAAATTACTATTGAGCGCATACAATGTATCCAGATAGTATATCCTATAGTAATAAGCTGCAGGAAGTTAGAAGACAAAAGCCAGATCCAAATGTAAACTTACCTGTATTTTTTGGGGAAGATTTGTCAGTCCCATGTGCCTGGTGAGTCAATGAAAGCTGGCTTGTGACGGTGAGGCTATCCAAAAGTTAGTGATGGGATTCATATCCAAATCTTGTCTTAATAATCAACAGATTTCTCTATTATTTCAGCTCTGCGTATTAACTTCCCTACCTACAAAGGCAGAAGTATCCAAAAGATTGTGGGTTTTTTTGCGTTTTTCTAGCTGTAGCAGTCTTTACTTCTACTGAGTTTTCTCATTGATATATTGGAGCAAAATGATAAGTGAAAAATGTGTCCTTTGGTCCCAAACCTGTCGGCATGCAAGAGCTTAAATGCTTTTTGTGTTCTTTTCTGTTCTAATCAATATCTTTTATATGTATTGTAAAAATAATTTTTTATTCTAGGAAATTCAGTGAACTTGATTCTTCAGTTGCACTGCATGGATTTTACTATTGGTGTATTTCTTGTGGTGTTCTATGATTAAAATGAGCAATTGCCATGTGTCGGTTTATAACATGGCTAATGACCTCTTAAGTGAAGTAGTGTCCCAGTGATCAGTTATAAGCTTACATGAAACCTAAGTTAAGAAAGGTAATTTGTAGCAGAATATTACACTTTGTTAATAAATTAAGAAATTCAAGAACAATTAATTTCAATAGAGAAAATTGAACTTCAGACTCATTTATAGTTCTTCTTGCTCTATTAATCTGTTACCAGGTGGCATAATCAGTAACCTCATTGATATAATTACCATAAAGACTTCCATTTTGCTAATCAAACTGTATCATTGAGTTTTCCAGCAAGATAGAAACTATTTGGGTAGTTCTGCAATTAGGAAAACATGTGATACAGACTATTTCATGAGTACAAACATAATTAACATTTTTTTTTTTTTTCTGGTAAAGTGAACTTCTCCCTTGGCATTTGAACTTCAAGAAAAAATACCGAAGAGACACTAGTTTTGGTCTAATGGTAATTTTTCTTGTGTGAAATCACTGAAGTAGTCTATTCTATTCATTAAAGAACATGGGTATTTGTTTGACTACCTTGATTTCAACAGAACTAGTACATGTTGTGTTGTATGTACCTGTACTCACACACACATATTTAGATAGTGATATATTAAAATTGTCCCTAAAATTAAACAGTGTAATAGATAAATTGCAGCTGTGGTAGGTTTCAGACACATAATCCTGCAAATAATGCAGGAATACAGTGTGTACACATTTCTGTTATAAAATACTAATGGACAATAATGAGAGTAGACTTTAATAAATAGTCTTATTAGCAGCTACTAATGTAATGCTTTCTTTTGCAGCTCCGTAAAGCCATTATAGATCACATCTCAGACTCCTTCTTAGATACCACTGTTCCACTCCTAGTTCTCATTGAAGCTGCTAAAAATGGAAGAGATAAAGAAATAAAGGAATATGCTGCTATATTTCGAGAACATACCAGCAGGCTTGTGGAGGTATGTTTGGTGGAGTTGCACTTTTTTTGAATATATGGTATAACTGACTTGTCACTGCAGATTTCCTTTGCTGGCAGATACCATAAAACAATTAAGCCTGGCATTTCAGGGAAGAATAAATAAATGGCCTAGGGTAATAGTAAACATACTCACATTTTTTATATAATGGTATTCAGTAAGAATGGATTTTGTGGTATCGGCGTTTATGTAGTGTTTAATTGCATAGAAGTTAGGTAGTGGGGAATTCTAATTTAAGAAATTAGTGTAAGCCTTTCCACAAAGATATTAGGTGGGAACTGCATCAAACATGCTTCTGAGGAGTATTAGCTCAAAGTGTTCAGAATACTTCTAACCAAACTACGCGAGACACCATATTAGTGTTAACTGTTTGCCAGCTTTCTCACTTTGAAAGTTTATAGCCTGTGTAATTGTATGCTGAAGAGGAAATGGTGCTCTGAGACACAGTTTAGAGCGATGAACCCTCCAGCAGGGTGGAAGCATATTGATGTATATGCTGAATAAATTCACTTGCATACATAGCATACTTAGTATTTACTTCTAAAGGATATACTTCTTTATTACTTATAAAGGATATTTCTTTGTCACTTAAAAATTTGCAAATAGAACTGGGGAGAGATTTTAGTTTGTTGGACAACCAGTCCTGCAAATATGACTAAATATTCAGTGACTTAAAACTCACTCAAACTGGAGCTTTAAACGCTGCTGGAATACTGAGGTAATGGATTTTGCAGGAGTATTTATCTCAAGTGCCTGTAAGGAATGCGTTGTTAATTTTTGCAGGTATTTTTAAGCTTTTCGTGCTGTTGTGTGCAGTAATGCAGAAATGGGAAAAATCAATGAATTCACTCCGTGGTTGAAAGTTTACTTAGGAAAACTATTTGTCTCAGAATAAATTAATTAATCTTGGGTGATCTATAGATAATGAAAGACAAATAGGTGAACAGCTAAAGTAAAAGTAGGGTATTCCATTTATGTTTCTCTTCATAGTCATGTAGTTACAGAATAACAGTAGTTACTCAATGACCTTAAAGGTCTTTTCCAATCTAAACAATTCTATGATTATTCTCTGATTTACAAGACTGTCTCATTTTGACCATGCAAAATCAAATGGAAGCTAAAACACAAATACAAAGTTTTAAAATGTTTTTCAGATTTTTAATACTGAAGTTAAACCACTCTGAAGTGGCTTGACTTTTAGAAAGAACAGGTGATCTCTGAACAATGGTAACTTTACTGAATTCGGAATTGAGTCCAGGTCAGCTGAAATATTCAAATCATTATTCAGTTTAGAACGCGTGAAATCCTTCATCTCCTTTCATAGGTTTGAATTTGTTTCCCAAATGTAAGGAGTAGCCTGCCCTCAGGGTACGTTTGTGATTAAAAGGGCTGATGGCTGCACAGATACACTGCCTTAAAAAAATCTAGAAGGACATGTACTGTACCAGCTGCCTGTGAACAGAAGATTGCTATTCTTAGTGATGTAGGAATAACTATAGTAGTTTCACAATGCCAGCATGGTTACTACCTAGAAAGAAGATGGGGGGGGGGAAGTCAGATGTTCATTTTCAGCATAGACATGACATTTTGCGGTGTCCCTTCTGCAAAGTGATAACCGGAACAGACAGTGATGCCCTCAAAACTTAGAAAGATTGCCTTTGTTCATGTCACTGAATGATTAACTTCAGAACCTTCTGTTTTAACCTGAACTTACTAAATGATACTAAGTAGAGAAGTCTAAGAGGGAAAGTATGTGTATAGTTCATGAATTTAAATACCAGTGGAGATTAATTTATGCAGATTCTTCTGAGGACATCAGACATATTTATTTTACAAGAAAATTAGTAAATCATAAACAAATCATGTGAGGGGATAAAAGCAGGAGTCTCATGACTGTTGTATAAAAGGGGTTTTATTACATGGTAGACTGATCTTACCGTATGTGTAAATATACAGTTTGTGTATACATATTTATGTTGTGACTTCATATGGTGCCTACAGTGAAGAAAACATACTTTTTAAAATGTTTTAAGCAACTGGCTTTCAGAGAGGCTGTGCACAGTGCCACCTGCTATTGTTGGATTAGTTTTTCCAAATTGTGGCTTTATCGTATGCTGCTATTGAAAATTAACAAGATAAAATTGAAGTTATTTTCTTGATATCTACTAGAACTTTAAGTATCTTATTAAAAGTTGCTTATATTGGTTTAATGCACTTACCAGTATTTAAGTGAGAGCTTGATTGATGGCTTTTTGATAAACTGTAATGCTAAATACTTGAGCAAATGAATTAGTAGTTGTACTTAATCTGTCAACTTCTAGCCTATCAAATGTGAAACAAAACAAAAATAAAAAAATATTAACAGCTAAGCAAGTGGCCACAAAGGGGCTTTTACACATTAACAATTTATCTGATTTTTAAGAATAAGTCAGTCATTTCCAACAGCATCATCAAACAAAAAGAATTATGGTCGCTGTTTTGTGGAAGGTGTAATTCCAATTCAATTGACATAAATGTAATAACATTTAAATACATTACAGCTGTAAATCTGAAGTGTATTTTGGGTTTTAGTGGCCTAAAACCTGTTAAACTGAGAATGTTTGTTTTTTTTTTTTTTAAATTAGCAGTAGTAGAGCGCTGCACTGTTGCTTCAAGTTGTCAAGGAATGTAACAGACTTAAATTCTACTAATCTTAGTTTTCACAAGCATACGTATTTCAGAAATATGTACTTAAGAAACTGAGAAGTGGCAAATATGTATGGAGCTTTGTTTCCATCTGAACATGAGTAATAGATATTCCTCAGAAATCAGGTATAGCTAAAAGCACTACCAAAATTAGGGGCCAGATTCTGCAAGGGCAAGACAGATAGGAAGGAGATGAGTTGGCTTTGAATCCTTGCTACTTCTATTATACATTCATTGATCAAAGAATTTACTTTTTCTTGGTGAAACTTCTAATGTATAAACATCACCTGTCCCCTTTGGGACTGCTGCCCAGCCTTTTGCCAGGGATATGTTTCATAATATGGTGTTGTCTGCCATCTGTAAGATTTGAGTTGGATGACAGGTTAATTCAAGATCCAGCCCTGTACAATACTTGCAGAGATTATGAGAAAGTTGTCAGACACCTTTGTATTTTATTAGAAGGTTCTTAAATGACAGATATGATTTGCGTGTTTGCAGGAGAGTCCTCACATCCATTCCTTTGTTATTTATTTCCTTCACTGTTATAAAAGCCAGCAAACAAATCCCCGTACAGCTTTCAGGTTATGAAATATAAATCTGCAAAGCTAGTCATGTGTGGTAGTGCAGAATTGGGCTGGATCTCTGAAACAGAGAATAACTTAAGTCAAGTGTTGAAGTGCAAGATCATGGGTGGCATATATCTGGCTATGGAATACTAGCAGAGACAATAGTTGAAGGTAAAATATTTCAAAATTAAACAACTAAGAAGAGATTGTTGCAAAAAATAGCGTACGACAGTAACGGTACTAGAGAAGGCTCATAGGTGAGGTAGGTAAGACACCAGACAATAGTATTTATTATAATTATGAAGGCAGTTTTAGCATCCACATGTAGTTGTGACATCCAAGGAGTTGGATGGATTGTGGGCGCCAAATGATGCAAAGGCCAGTGATGCAAGTAAGACTGCCCAGATGGTTAAATACAAAATACCTTATTTATCAGAAGAAAGAAGTTTGGGTTTTTTTTATTTCTCAGCTGCTAATAGCCTTTATGGAACACAGGATATATTGAAGCTGCCTGCAGGCTTTGAGATGTGAAAACCAGCTCATGTGCTGGCAATCTCTAGTTTTTGTCTTGGAGAACAAAAATTTACATTCTCACTGTCCCATTGTTTGTGTGGGGTCATGTATGTGTCGTGTGTCCCGTCCCCCGTCCCCGTCCCCCCCCTTTTTTTTTTTTTTTCCCCCTGAATGTAAAACACCCTAGCTGTGAATCTGAGCCCATTGTAAAACTTTTGACATCCATAACATCCCATGGTAAAGAATTCCACAGCTTGACTATGTGTTGTGTAGAGAAGTATCTGTGAAGCCCCCACATGATCGTTTAATTTGCTGACCCTGAATTCTTGTATCAGAAGAGAAAAGGAACTGTTTTCCTTGTCTATTCCACTAACAGACCTCTGTCATACCCTCCTTCAGTTGTCTGTTTTCTAAATTGATTATTTCTGGTCTTTTAAAATCTTCTTTGTTTGGATGCCATGAAAAGATTACCTTGCTGCCTTCCTTGTACCTTTGCCAGCACCTTCCAGCTCATGAGGTGGTAGGTCAGAACTGTGCATGCTATTCATGCATGCTAGTCAAGATATTTCATGATGTTCTTTTCCCACATCTATTTAATTCCCAACAGGTTTTCTTCTCAGTGGCTGCTAGGCTGCTAAACACTAAACTGCAGTTTTCACAGAAAGTTTGTACGGTAATCCCAAAATCTTATTCCTAACTAGTAGTAGTCTGCTGCGGTCCATCATATATATGTATAATACTGGATTTATTGTTTTTTTCCAAAATTATTTTGCATCTCTCTAGATTGAATTTCATCTTTTGTTTTATCGTATAGTACCATGAAGTCCTTTTGCAAGTCTGCATTAGATATTGTTAGTTATTTAGTCCTCTGAATAACTTGGTAAAAGATACATTAAAAAAGAAAAAATGTTCATGCAGACACTGTGACCACAAGGAAATGTCTGGCTCATGGCTTTCTCCCAGTTTCATGCTGGTTTGTTCCTGAGGTTGAAAAAAGTGATGCTAATCTATCTGCATCAGCTGAGAATTACTGGTTACTTATCACCCCAATTCTTGGAGGAGTTGTAGGATCTACGTGCCTGTATCTCAGTATGGCATTCAGAGTACAATTAATAGTCCAGCTCAAGAAGTTGAAAGTCAGGTAGGTATTCTGAGATTTCATTGTGGTTTTTTTTTTTAATTTAAAACCTTATTTACCCTGTTTAATCTTAACCCAAGATAAAGATTTCCCAAAGAAGATTTATCTTGCTTATATTAAGTGCCTGTCTTTCCTTTGACTAAATGACTAGTTTTGTCTGAATGTCTAATTTCTAGATAGCTGAAGTGAGGTGAGATAAATTGCAACTTGAGAGATGAGTGTTCATCTGTTTTGAGACATACATTATGTTGCCTTTTCTTCTGTTCTGTATGGCAGTTTTTAATCAGGTGTATCCTGGTTTTCAGGGCATATTTTTTTAATCTGTCTTTGAAAGATCAAGAATGTTTGAATAATAGCTTGTGATATTTTGTATGTAAATACAGTAGATTGAGTTGGACATCATAAAAATGTTCTCACAAAGGTTTGTCCAACAGTGAATTTGATACGGAAATTAGAAGTACTACTTGAAATATCAAGAGAGGTTTTCTGTGGTTTCTATTTTAATCTGAAAATGAAAACTTCTCAAAAGCAGTAGGTCTTGAGAAAGAAGATACTTTTTTTTTCCACTTTGCATATGAAATGTTAATTGAGCCAAGCTACACTGCCCGCTACACTGACTCACCGCTCATATTGTAATTTAAGAAACAAACAGTGTCCTCACAGGCCAGTGACCTTTGTGAATCAGCTTGACGATTAATCTCTCGTACGAATATCTCTCTTCTGAATTAGCATTTGGAAGTTACAGTCTTTCCTTTAAAAATTGATTTGAGACATAACAATATAATACAGTTCAGAAGCATGTGATAAATCTAGTGGAGTACAAAACATCAGTGAAATAGAAAGACTGAACACACCATCAGATCTGGGGTGATGATGTTTCCAAAGGTAGTAGCAATTACAGGTAATATCTTCTTCCTTGTTTTCTTATGTTTTCTTTCTCATGAGTTTATGAACTGCTCTGTTCCCTTACATTAGAGTCCTAGCTTCTGTTAAAAAATGCATACACTTGGGATGTTAGCCATACTTACCCTTACCAGGAATATTAGCTGGTGCTTTGTGGACAGTGCTAGTATTTGAAAAGCTCAAACAGCGGCAAAGTACTTGAAATACCCTAGTTAACATATTTGCACCATTATAGCTGCACAATAATTGCACAAAACAGAATCTCTTAGTTGTAAATGTGAATAGTATCTTCAGGTAGATGCAGGAAGTAAAATAGTCCTAGTTACATATTTTGTGGTTTAACCCCATATGGCAGTTAAATGCTATGCAGCTGCTCACTCACACACCTGCTCCCCCCCACAGGCAGGGAGGAGAATTGGAAATGAATGTAGAACTTAGAGTTAAGCTAAGTACAATTTATTAATTGAAACAAAATAAACCCAAAAGAACAATAATAATGATAACTATAACAGTTATAGTGAAAAGGATGGAGAAGGGGAGAGGAGTGAAATCCAGAGGGGAGGAAAGAAAACAAGTGATGCACAATACAATTGCTCACCACCTGCTGACCCATGCCAAGCCAGTCCCAGAGCAACAATCTGCAGCCCTGGCTTAAACACACCCCACCCCACCCTCCCAGTTTATATACTGAGCATGGTGTCCTGTGGTATGGAATACCCCTTTGGCTGGTTCAGGCCAGCTGTCCTGGCCTTGTCCCCTCCCAATTTCCTGTGCCCCTCCAGCCTTCCCACAGACAGGGTCTGAGAAACCAAAGCGTCCCCGACCAGCCTGTTCCCACACTAAATCCAAAACACAGCCCTGCGCTAGCCACCAAGAAGAAAAGTAACTCTAACC
>JAVJGJ010000062.1:35806955-35819550 GCA_035590215.1 Microhierax caerulescens
CCCGCTGTGCGCGGCAGGGCGGGCGCGCCGCTCCGCTCCCCTCACCTCCCGCCAGGCCGCCGCCGCCGCGGCTCCGCCGCGCTCCTTCTGGAAGGTTCCGCGGCCGCCCTGCGGTGGTGGTGGGCAGCGCGCTCGGAGGCGCCAGGGTGAGTGGCGGCGGCGGCTCCTGCCCAGCCGGGGCGGGTGGGTTTATTTGCGCATTTCGCTGTCGAGCTTTTAACGTTGGTTACCAAAAGCGCGCGTTCCTCTTGTGGAAGGCGAATGCCGCCATTCGCGGCCGAGGCGTTGCTGAGTGCTGTCTCCTGAGGAGAAAATGGCGCGGGCAGGCGGTGTGCGGCCCACAGAGGGCAGGGCAATGCAGGCTGCTGAAAACTAGTAACGTCTGTGGGTTTTCTCTTACCAAGTGACTGTGTTAAGAGGTGGTGTTTTTCTTTGCCAGCAGTAAGCTCAATAGCCTTATCATTTTAGGGCCTAATTTTGTGCACCATAAAATCTACAGTATCAGTCTGTGAGGCCACAACAGAAAACAATATATTAAGAAGTATCTTTTTTTTTTTTTTTCCTAGGTTGCCAGATTTTCGTTTTCAGTTTTTTGAATGTTTGGATTTGTTTGAGCTGAAGGACTGTATGTAAGCGATAATGAACTTTTGGCAACACTTCTGTGAGCAGGTGCTCGCCAGTGGAAGTGAGGGATAGACCACTTCAGTAGTTTGGTCAGTATTTGTACTTAATTATTATGCCTTATCCCTGTGCTTAAAGCTGGTTGGCAGTGGAGTAGTAAAATAGTCCTTCTCCTTTGGATATTAATTTTTCTACTCCTGTTCAGTGGAAGCAGGACAAGAATTGACCAAAGGTCTTACTGACGCTGAAAATGTGAAGGTACATTGTATTCTTTCTGTAACCTGCTTTCTGGTAATCATCAAGGTAGTAGTCTCTATGAGGGTTCCTCTGAGTTACTGGTTTTTTAATTGTAGGAAACAGCAGTTGTCAGCATTTCAACTGTTGGTAAGCTGGATGGGGGAATGAGTCATACAATTATTTGTAAAGTATAAACCCCCATATTTTTCTGAAAATAATATATGTTTTCCCATGTGCAAATGTGCTGGAAGTGTTGTACACCACTTAGCACTGAACTGGTACTATCCTGTCCCAAAAGTTGGAGGAATGGAGGAAGATTCCAAGAATACAGAGAGACTTAACTCATGACAAGTTTTGAAATGAAACTTTTTTCTTTCTGAAAAACCAATATTTGAAAATAATTCTTAAACACATCTTAGGTGTTTATTTGTATGAGGTAGGAGGAGAGCTGGTGGTTGTGGGTCACATAAGGTGCCTTAGGCTCTGAGCTGCTTTCTTCAATAAATTTCACCCTCTAATCGGGAGATGGGCCTTGTACTTGCTCTGGGAAGGCTTTCAGGTTCAGATATTGATGCAAGCTAAATCTTGAAAAAGCTGGATGACAGGGTCTTTTTTTGGTGGTTGTTTCTGGAGGGCAGAAGAACCTGCAGCCATACTTTTGCATGGGTATCAGCAACATTTTATTATAAAGCATTTTTTTTCCCTTTTGAAGAGAAGTTGTCTCAGGATTGACAATAAGGATGCCTGAAGTTTCAGGTTAATCCTTCCTGTTATGCAGTATGAAAAGGCACGCAGCTTTATACTATTTCCCATTTTTGTTATATGTTCATTTTATCTGTGTTTTCATTCTTATTTTCATTATAGCCTTAATCAATTTGTACTATTAATAATAAGTTAGCAAATACTGTGTTTACTGATACTGTATTGTCCCACGTATGTTGGTATACATGGCTGCATGGTTTTGTGCATTTATTCTGCATTACTGAATTGGTTCAATTAAATATGTAGGAAAACTGTGTTTCTGAAAAGTCAGTGACACATCTGAGGTTTTGGTGCAAACCTTAGCCAAAGTCAGTGATAGTATTTAGGGTTTTCAAAAGTAAAGTGAAATTAGATTTTTGTCCTGTGCTTTGGTACACCTCCCATTGATATGTTTTGGTCCTCCTTGGTTATTGCTAGTTATCATTGAACTTCCATTCTGGTGTTTACAGGGAAATGCAAAGTTGCTGCACAAATTTCACAGTTAAGTATCTAAAGTAGTCTTTTTGCTCTTAGACCTGTGAACAAAAGGACAACCCATCAGCATGAAATTTTATTTGTTGTCTCAAGGAGATTACTTTCCTAAGAGAAATTGGACATGCTGAATTCTGTAGTCATTTTTAAAGGATAAATAGTTCCACTGTTTTTGGATTTCTCACATGCAATTTGTAATACGGTACTGTGTCTTGCAGGAAAGAAGGTAGGTACTGTTAATGGTGGATGTGTGAAAATTAGTATCAAAGTTTGTATGGCTGATGTGAGCTACGTAATTTCTGGTAATACAGTTAATTGAATTTGTATTATTGAGAAGGTGTATGCTTGCATCTCCCTGTCTTGTTTCCTTTAAACTATGGAGAAGAAAGCATTCTTCTGTTGCTGAAGCGTTTGGTTACGCTTCTAGGTAATGTGCATTAATATTCTGTGTGTCAAACTTTATCCAGCAGCAGGTAACCATAAATGTGTTATTGTTGACTCTCCTATTATTCTAATCCTAGATTTGATTCTAAATGCTCAAGCACAACACACATCTGTAATTCTGTACCAGTAGTTAATAATAATGATAGTTGGGAATGAACAAGAATATTGATTAATTGCTGCTTAGTGCAAAAAATACACATTCCGGCAACCTGTATTGCTCTATACTTTCTATATTGCCAAAGCAGGTGGTCAGTATTAATGTCAGATACGAAATGAATTGACATGGTTTCTGCAGAGGCAGTTCTGTGAATGGCTGATCTTGAGATGGATTAAATTCTGAAAGTATGTCTTGTTGCACTGATCTTTAATTTTCTTCACTTATCAGTGGATATGTTGGTGCATTACTCCTGCCTGCCCCACCTTATGTCACGATTTTGCTGTATTTGTGTTACAGTTGTTACTACATTTCTGAGTAGTTGTTCTTTCTAACTTTCCAGAGGTTAATGTGTTTTTGAGTATTGCATAATTATTTAATTTATGCTTAGTGTGATTGACCTTTTATTTATAAAAATGCAAATCTGTCACATGTATAACCAATCCAGGTGTTGCATTAGAACAATGTGCTTAAAGTGTTAATGTTTTTTTGTAAAAGGATAAATACCTAATTTTTGCAGGAGACTGCTTCTGTTTTGAACTCTTTTAAGAACTGTTATATGAACTATATTTTTATTTTTGATTCAAACACGGTCATTTAATGTTTTTATTTGTTAAGTGTCCTGCTTCTTCAAGGAATCGAAAACATTTACGTTGATAGGAATGAATTTCTGCCATTGTAACTAAATGATTACACTGCTGGAAAGAAAACTGTTTCCTCTCCTGTTCCACTGATATTTATTAAGTGCTAAGTGAGAGCTATGTGGTTTCATTTTGTTAGCATGCAGAGTCTTCTTAGCTCATGCTGATTTAAATAATAGAGGGTGTATGCATCTGGGGGGAAATATTCTGCATCTCCTGGAATTGATTTCAATTTCAGTTAAGCAGTCAGAGTCAAAGAGGTGAAGATTTTAATTCTGACCACACAAAGACTTGTAAGATTTTGTGGCTAGGGGAAAACAAAGATCACTCAAGTACACTTGGGTATTTAGTTGACAGAACTATGTTATTTAGTCTAATGGGAAAATCCGTAATACAAGGGTAATGGATATTGTTTCATAGAACATTGGAATGATGACTAGTAAGAAAATAAATTGAGGATGTTTTCATGCATGTTTGGACCTTACGGTTTTACAGAGGAAAAGGGTCTGAAATCTTGAGTGTTCTTGTGACAGTTTACAACATGTGTTGCATTTGCCTCTATTATTTAGGTGCAGGAGATAGAGGGTTTCATGCAGGGAGGAAAGGAAAAAAATATTCAGGCAGAAGGAAAGTTATACTTGGAAATGTTACACTGAAACACCTAAGAAGATACAAAAAGATGAGTTCGTGGGGGTGGGACACACAAAATATTATCTCTCAGAAGATGGCATTTTATTTAAAAACTGGGAAATACATGAGATATTTGGAATTTGCAATGTTGTATTTGTTTTCAGAACTGCTTGATCCACCTGATCCTTACTGGCTTTCACTGGTGATAGATGTTTATCCGATTTTGCTATTGTTAGACAGTCAAGCCCGGTTTACTAATCTCTTCAGAAACACTTCTGTGTGTGTGGTGGCCAGTTCCCTCAAGGACTGTATATTCTGGCAGTGAGTTTTGATCACTCCTCTTCTGAGATATATTAGGGAATTTGCTAATTCTGTCTTGCCTCGTGGTTACCAGCTGTCTTACTTGCCATGTTTGTTGTTAGGCTGAGATATGGAAAATCAGAGGTTGGTTATTGGTTACATGGTCATAGAATTCGATAGTAACTTTATCCTTCTGAAAATCATGCTTTCTTCCAGTTTAATGTAACCTACAAGTCTACTGCTAAAATAAATTTTTATCGTTATACTGACACTTTTTTTCTGTCTGCATGAATAAAGAGGTAGGGGCAAGGCAGTAAAACAGTTGAGTCTGAGTCAGTTCTTTGCTTGTCCTATTCTTCTCAGATAGTTATGTTTCTGTACTCATGTGGTATGTCTGGAAAGCCCTCCATTGCTAACATTTCAGCAAAAGGTGCTGAAGAAGAGGTTTCATCAAATAGTTTACATTTATATCTTCTACTTGCTGATACATTTGGGGACAGGGAAGGACCTTTCTTCAGATAACAAATTTCACTTTGTGGCTGTCCCAGTGGATTAAATCTAGTGCTGGTGTGCATGATAGGTATGTTTTTTTGAGAAGCTGTCAGTGACACACAGGTCATGCTTATGAACCGTTTGTATTTAGTGGAGTCTTCAGCTAACTTGGGTTGCCAGAGCACAAATGCAATCCACATACAGTTTCTTTTCTCTGGTTGTAATCAAGGCTCTGCATGCTGCAGTCTGGGGAGGGAATCCTTAGTTTAGTTCTTCAGCTGTCTTTACTGTGACATAAAGCAGGGAGAGAAAGCTTAATGGGGCTCTGCATTAAGCCTGCCACCTTTATTGAAAAGGAAGTAATTTTTGAAGGTTAACTGTGCAGAATTCTCACTTACATGTATGCCATCTTTACCTCAGAGTATTATGTTTAATTTATTATCCATTTTTATTTTGGCGGAGGCCCAGTTTATTGAAATAATCTTCTAAATGAATGTGTGTGAGATAAGACTTGTCTGAGCACACAGAACTTGAAATAAACTGGTTGAGTGGGTTCTAGATTTATGTTGGTTTAAAAAAAAACCAAACAGCCATCAAAGAGGACAATTAGTCCATTGGTATTCAAATACCCTTTATTAATTAATTGCTGAAATAGAATCTGTAGCATGCTTGACAAATAATATTACAGGAAACATATAAAGTTACATAATACTCTGAGGAGTTTCTTGATGTTAATAAGGTAGTTGGTTACAGTTGAACAGGGGCAGTGATAAGCCTCTGGTGTACAAGGTAGAGCTAATTTTGTTGAATCAGTAGTGATTATGGTATTAATGCAGTACTATGTAATTCATTTCTGCAGAACATGGAAAAGACAGAGACATGCAAAATTAAGAGAAGTGCAAAAGGAACCGAAAGATGAGTGAAGAGGCTTGCAGATATGTAGTGCCCCACAGTAGTTAAATTAGCAGTTCGAGAATCTTTCTGGGAGAGTGGAAGGTGAAAAGCTGAAAGAGGTAGGGAAAGCCACCTTCATTCAATTAAGATAATAAATCTTAAAAGTATTTTTGAATACAGTTTCTAACTTTATTCCGATAAAAGTAAAACATAATAAAATCAATGTAATAGTGTAACTTTTGACCTTAAGTATCTTAAAGAATACAAAAATAACACACAAACTCTCCCAGCAGCTTATAATTAGCTCAGTATTACTACTTGACTTGATATGGAAAGAAATCAAGTTTTACAGTAGAAAGTGGGTCAGAAAACAGGCAACATTGTGACATTACTTTATTACCCACTGGAGGTAAGTTTTCAGTCCACAGGAATATGTTTTTGCACTCCAGACAATTGTTGGTCTGTGTGAGTTTTATTAGGCTCACAAAAATGTAGATAGTAATCATTAATGGATGTAAAAGTGCAACAATGACTAGTAGACATACATATATCAGTTCAGTCTATTCCTTTAAAAAGTACAGAGTGATTATTGGTGACCTTCCTAGTTTTTTCGTGACCTTTTTTTGTATGAGCGGGCACTTCCCTTCGGAAGACTTTTTAAGGCTTCATGAATAAAGCTAGTGGTACAAGCTAAGAACACAATAAACTTGTAGGCAGTAGTTCAGTGTACTATGAAATTAAAAGCAAAGAATATGCAAGTACCTTTTTCCTTTAATAGTTGGAGGAGAGTAGACTGTTAAAATCAACTCAAGTATATAATTTTTATCAAAATTGACTGCTGTAATGCTGAAATTCGAATTTCTCCTGGGTTTAGAATTCAGTTGGTCTTCTATAAATATCTTCTGAACTGTGGTTACTCAGCATTAATCTCTACCTTGACCGATTGCTGTATTGTATTTGTGTCTGTGTTATTGATTCTTACCTGTCTGTCCCCCTTACCCTGTCTCCCCACCTCATATCTTTTGTTTGTACTTGGTGCCCATCTTTTCAGGTTACAAAGATAAAGCTTGATGGATCAGAAGGTCGTTGATGCTTTGCCTTTTGTGAAAGTTTTGGCAAAGCAAGTTCCTCATCTTGGTTTAGGCCTTTTTAACCCTCTACATTACAGTCACCATATTAGTGACTTGGTAAATTCATGTAAGTGTTAAAGTGACAGTGTTTATAGTTAGTGTTCCTAAGAGGTATGTATAAGAATTAGTTGCGCTTGGGTTTGAGGAGCACCAATAGGTTTTTGTTCAGATGTTTATTATGTGCATTGACACCTCCCACCCCCCCAAACTGGCAAAATGACAGGTTCGGTACATTAAAATTTCTATTAAAGACTGTATTTGAAATCTTATGACACACAAGTTAGATTTTCTTGATTTGAAACATGTCAGATTTTATTTTAGTCGTGTCATTGTTTTCCCTTGATTTTGATCAAGAGTATATTCCAAACACTTAAATATGAACAGAGCATTCATCACCCAAGACTTATCTGCACTTGCAGCATGGTCTTAAGAATTTCTGTGGGGTTATAAGTGGAAGCGATTGAGTTGCCACTGAGCTCTTCACACTATGCTGAAAAGCTGCAAAGAACATACTTCTGGGCTTACCCTGCAGTGTGTGGATGGACCTTGTTTAGGGTAGGCAGAACTTTGTAAGGTCTTTCCTCAGTGGAAAAAAAATTCTTGACAGCAGATACTTGCTGTCAAGAACAGCAAGCCTTTATGAAGAAGAGGAAACACATGTTTTCTTGGAAATAAAAACTTGGTCATCCTTAGCGATTTACATTGTGATTTACTTTGTGATTGTAAGTGAAGTAAGAGCTCTTTTTGGTGGAGCAGGGGGCATCACATCTAAAGAACATGTCGCTTCATTTAGTACATTTATTTGAGCAGAATGTAGTTGTGTGTCAGACTACCAGTTTCCAAGAAAATAATTGGTTTTGGGAGTTAATGCAGTGAACTTGACTGAAAAAAAAACCAACTTTGGGGCTGCATTTAATCAAGAGTTCACAGTGTGGACAATAAAACAATAAAAAGCTGTTCTCAGCTGAGTATGGAACAAACAGGTGGTGAGGCAGATTTTACTCTTTTGATACTGAAAGTCTCACTTTTGCATTTGGCTTTGCATATGTGTTCTCATCTTGGAGTTAACTCTGAACCAGGATTCATTCTTAAACCACTATCATGCATCCTTGAGTAACAGTTGGAATGTCTCTCGCAAGGACTGTTACCAACAGGATTGTGTTTTTCTTTTCAGCAGAATCAACATGGTAAGGCCTCTTGGTCATCTCAGAGCGAAGAGGCAGTCTCACTTTGCGTGTGAACTTCCATTTTTGTCTGTAGGAAGGATATTACATTATCTTCATTACCTCCAGCAATATATGGCTTTGTGGCATTGGCTGCTGCAAATTTTCACACCTTTCTGAAGAATCTTTCTTGTCACATCTTTATAGCAATTGACTGGAAGTAGGTGGGAAAGCAGTGAATTGTATTGGAGTACCAAGGAAATGTTTGTTCAGTATTTGTATGTAGGCACAGGTGTATATGGAAGGCCATGTGGTCTAGTCCTCATCTTCTTCAGAAACTGTCTTAGTCTTACCTGAATTTTGGATGGGAAAAGTAGTTTGGCTATGCACTAATTCCTTGTAATTATTTGTATCAATTAAGTAAGAATAATAAAAGCCTTTGGTAATAGATCATCACTGAACTATCATTCTTTTGTAGAAACAGTGTCCTGAAATATTGATAAATGAAGATTTGCTTTTATTTTGCAGCAGCTGAACTGTAGAAGTTGTTGCATAAGGTTTGAATACTTACAAATTAATTATGTATACTTGTGTTTATATCTGCGTTGGTATTTGCAGCACTACAGAGGTCTTATTTCTCAGGCAGTTACTGATCTACGTTAACATTATGTATTATGTTATAATATGTTATAATAATATAATAATCACTCCATATATATGGAGTGATATATCTGTAATGCAGCTACTTCAGTGAAGGTTGTGAAGACTGGCAAGTGTGTAGTAGTTCACATAAGGATATTATGTGACTTCAATAGGATGAGAAGATCTACTGAATCCCAGTATACAGACCTCTCTTGTGCCTTTGTCAAGCCTGTCTGTTACAGCCTGTTGATGTTGAGTTGCAGCCAGCTGAGTGCTTTTTTTTCATTCATCTCTTCAAAGTTGTTGAACTATGGAGTGTCATGGAAGAGCAGTTTTCCATTTAAAGCAAGCTGTGTCTCCATGGTGTATAGTAAAATAAAAAGAAGATAGATTTGTTCTTTCATAGATTCATGTTTCCTTATACATTTTCAGTGTAAGTTGCACTGATACAACTTATTTTAGTAGAAAACCGTACCACTGATTAAAATAATAATCTGTGGATAGCATAGGGCATAAATCATTCTGTGTTTCATTACAACAAATCACAGCAAATGTTACTTGATCTTTGAGGTCTTAAAAGTAAGGTTAAAAAAAAAAAAGGCTGGACATGGTTTGAAGGAGACTGAAAAATTAACAGGCACAACTACAAGTAATGTAGCTAAAGCCTTAGGATCTCACTTTAAAATTTCCTGATGTTATCTAAACCCACTCTGCAACTATTATGTGCTGAACCTAAATTGGGAATGGGTTATCAGACTTCCCGTACTGTCACCCCTTACCACAGCTGCTCCTTTTTTTTTACACCCCACCCCCACCTCCCCGCCACCCGTGTTTCTTTATTCAGATATGTTCTTTGACAAATTAATTCCTGCAAATAATGAAGGCTTTCTAGCAGAGATGTTTTTTTTTGCAAGTTTGAGAGTCTGGAGATGGATACTTGCTTACAAAATATTTATTTGTTTATTTAAGGTTGCTAATCTTGCTTGTTCATTGTCAACAAATGAAGATGGAATGAAAATTGTCCAAATGGCAGCTAATCACATAGAGACTTTGTGCCCACAGGTATGACGTTTTAAGTTAATTCCCATTACAGTGTATTAAGCATATACTGTATTTTTGTCACACAACATAGAGGCTTAGTCATGCTCCTTCAGTCTAAATTCAAATGCCATTCACACAGCTTGGTGTAGTAAATGGAGACAAAATGATAAATCAAGGTCAAATAGGTAATTTGTTTATTTGTTCTTAGTGGTTAACATAGGAATTGTTAATAGTCTGTATTGATTGAGAGTTTGAGGAAACTAAAAAAAAAAAAAAATTACAATAGAAGAAATGTGCTGATCTATTTCTGAAATTAAACCTAATTGAATCAAGTGTGACATAAGCAAGTTGTATTTTTACTCATAGAAAGCAATGCATATTTTGACCTTTAACTTGAAAAGTTATTACCACTCAGTTTGGCTTTTGTATATGGGAATCTTAAAGTATGAATTTTTCTGATTATCACCAATCAAAAAACTTGAGCTTTTGTCTTAAGCAAATGAATGAAAACCAGCAGTTACAGATAAATTTTTGGAACTTAGTATCTTATAAAAAAATGTATTGGCTCTGTACTTGTCGTTCAGAATTAGAGAGACATAAAAACTGCACTTAGATCTGTTTAGGTCAAAGATTATACTCATTTGTGTGAATCTGATCTGAGTGTTTCAGCCCCGAGGCTGCATAATTTCAAGATCGTTAGGTCTTTGAAGAACACTGTAGTTTACACAGTGGCCCAAATATTCTTACACTGTTTTTGTGTGTGAATGGTAAATGTATTTGAAATAGAAGGCAAAGAGTAAATGTTAATAGTATGTTCAATTACAACCTTGAGAAGTCCCTTTTATGCTTGTTGAGTAAATGCAACAGGGGAAAAAAACCCCTTGTGTCAAGGAAAAGGGATATTCTGAAAATACCACAGATCAGTGTCTTCTCTTGAATCATTCAGTTTCAATGTCTACTTTTATAACTTTTACAGTTCTGTGTTTCACATCCCACTCTGTTTGATTTAATGTATTACTGGTTTTATAAAAAGGTTGCTGCCTTGTAAGAAGAATTCATGAATAGCTTCTTCCAGTTTCTTAGTTTCTCCAGAGGTACAAGTGCACCTTTAGAATACATTATGAATCCAGATGTAGCTTTTTAATTGAAAACCTACACTTTCAGTATTGTGTCTGATACCAGAAACTCCTGAAATCTATTTTTGACTAAAATACTGATTTTTTTTCTCTGCAGCCATTGAATTTGATTGTTTAACTTAATTTCCTATTGTAAAGTAGAAGTTTCTTGTTTGTTCCCCGCCTCTTTTTTTAACCTTAAGGTAAACCAGGGGTGCATTAGTTGATGATTGTAGATCTGTCTAAACAGAGAATGTGGCATGCACAGGATAAGATTGTATTACTATTAATGGTATGTTCATTGTGCAGGATTTGCTGCTTTCTTAGATAAGGACCTTTCCCTGGGAAAGAAACTGACATTTTATTTAAGTAAGAAATAGCAGAATAAGGCTCCTGCATTTTTCAGTAAATCAGATTATGCTGTATCATTTAAAATGCCTCCACAGGGGAAAGAATTATCTCTGAAGATCCCTGCAGGGCATATCAATTAGAGTTTGGAACGGGGAAATTTGCCTGTAGAACTCCCCAATGTTCCTAATTCTTTAGAGTAAAAAATGGGGTTTTATGTGTTCTGAAAAATGTTTCTTGAAGGGAACCATGTAGTTTGGATTGAAATCTGAAGTGGCTGAATTAAAACAAAGTAAAACCTCAACCCCCACACCCCAAACACACTAACCAAAAAACCCAGCAACAAAACCAAGCAAAACTTCCCATGTAGCACTGGGGAACAGAGAATTGGCAAACCCTGGAGCAAAGCCTTTGTGCTAATGTACTAATTGTGCTGTACTGTAGTTAAAATGTAGAGGGTTGATCTGAACTCTTGACTTTTTTTTTTATCTCAAGTGAGATTATTAGCAAATATTTTTACTGTTCAATAAATGAAATAAGCTAGGCATGTATATTAGAGCTGATAAGAAAACACATAATGCCTGTTGTTCCTGAAACTTCATGAATAATTAATGAGAAATTAGTTTTATATATATTTAAGTCAATAATAATGAATTGAATAAAGAAATAAAGAGCTGCTAGCATAGGTTCTGATAAAGGTAGAATTATTTCTGTTCATGTTACTAGCTTTTGGTTGCGATTTTTTTTTTTTTTTAGTGTTGTCAGGTAGGTAAAATCTACAATGTCACCTGTTCTGTGCGAGAATCCATGTTACATTCCTGGTGTGCAGATGAAATCATGACCTCATGAAGTGCATGAGAATGAAGGAAAAGGAAAAGAACCCACAGAAGCAAACTGTTGGTTTTGAACAGCATAGATATAAATCTGTAGAACTGTTTTTGCTAATACAGTGGCATGTTTGAAGAAGTCTGCGGTTCCTCTAATTAGTCCTCTGGAATAGGCAAAGATACTGGATAGATGGTAAATCTGTCAATATAGAGATGGAAAAATATCCTAAAAGTAGGAAACCAGAGATTAGCAGACAAGGGTCTGGGTTTTCTGTCTTAATTCGTGGTAGGGTTTTACATTTTTACAGGCTAATAAGCTTTCAGGTGGTTCAACAATTATGTTTGGCACAGCAGGCCAACAAGAAGAGGAAAAGGGAGAAGAGACCTAGAAAAACAAGTGTGTTTGTATATAAAGAGGATATAGCCTGTTTACTTGACCTGGCTTCTGTGTCAGTACTGGATTGTGTTTCCTTACCTCCCCTTAAGGTAGGCCTCTGTTTTTGCTGGACTGGGGAGCTCTGCTGTGGGATAAGATTGAGGGATAAGGATGGGTTCTGCAACAGGCTCTGACAGAGGAAGGAGGTGAGAAGGAAGCCATTGATTGCATCTTGGATAGAGTTGAAGGCTTTAGACCAGGGGTCCTCAAACTTCTTAAACAGGGGGCCAGCATGTGGATTAAGTGG
>JAVJGJ010000062.1:35819650-35829684 GCA_035590215.1 Microhierax caerulescens
AACTTCTTAAACAGGGGGCCAGCATGTGGATTAAGTGGCAGGCAGTCATCTGCAGCTGCTTGGTTTCCACCCCCAACCCCCAGCGGGGGGGTGGGTGGGGGTTCTATAAATACCGGGGGACCGGATTGAGGACCCTGGGGGGCCATATCCGCCCTGCGGGCCGTAGTTGGAGGACCCCTGCCCTAGATAATGCAGCTTTTAACCTGGGGTAAGGGTATGGTTTTGGTGGTGAGCAGAGAAGAAAGGTTGAACAGTAGCTGAGGCAGGAGACGGTTTGCAGGTTCTCTCTGAAACTCCCATTTTTAGAAGCGTACATAGTGGAGGTGCTGTGGTGCACATACGGAGACATAAGGGTGTTTTCTTTCATGAGGGAATGGAAGCCCGGGAGTGCTAAGAGCATTAATGCAAACAGATCCTGAGCTGTTATTTTTGAGGGGAAGAATAACCTCGAGCCTAAAGCTGGAACAGTTGCTTCAAAGTGGGGATGAGAAGTGGTTAGTGTCAAGGCAGCAGCTGGGAAGAGATTTGGCATGTCGGAGGGCTCTGGCTAAAGCCTTTCTATAAGCATAAAGATCCCTGGAGAGTTTTAAGAAACAGGAGGTTTGGGCTTGTTTTGGAAGAATCATACCTGAAAAAGCAAATTTCAGGCTCACTTACTTTGAAGGTGACATCTCGCTAGAGCTTGCTACTTACTAGTTAGTGAGATGGCGCAGACTGGTTAGTTCTGCAGTGAGCCACATCTGTTCTAGTACATCATGCAAGCAAGCAGAACACAGGAAAAACACATGAATGTTAGCTTAATCTGTGTTTAGTGATAATTTTTTAAAAATCATTCAATCCTATGCAATATTTTTATCAGCTATTTTAAAAAGACAAGATAAACACTGGTATAACTGGAACCTCAGATCTTAGTATTTTTAGTGAGCTCTGTTTTTCTTTTAAGTATTGAGAGAGAGAAACCATCTAGTTATAAAGCTATTAGGTGAGAAGGAAATTTATCTAACAGGAAACTCATTAGAGGTTGAGTTGTTCTTTGTGTTTAAAAAACAAAAGTGGAGATGAGGGAAAACAGCCTTAAAAAAAAAAAAAAAAAAAAAGAGAGAGATTGTATCTTCAGTTATTCTAAATGTGTAGGCAGCTGTAACCTCATTTCTCTTCTTAACTTGCACCTAACCAGGAATATATCAGAACCTGAAGCAGATATTACAGCATATTTCAGAACTAGTTCCTAAGCTGCTGGAGGAAGCTTGCAAAGACATAAATGTCCTTTATAGCTAGCTGTTGTTGATGCAGAATGTATTATAAGGAAGACATTGATTCAGTGGATATGAAAAGCATGCTGAGCCAGTTAAATTTGCGGTCACTCCCAGTATTAATCGTACATGCTCAGATAGTGATACTGGCTCTGAGAACCCTGTCTGCCTGAGTCTTCCCTTTGTATTCAAGCTGTTAGAGCTGTTGGCTAAAATGTAGTGCCTATTACTTATCATTTGTTGGGTAAATTTGATAAAGAACAAGCACCTTGTGGTAGGCCAGAAACTTTGTCACAAGCAAGACAGTGTTACAACCCATAGTAGATCTGGGTATTATGGGTTTAGTGAAGAACCAGGGAGATCAGGTTCTAATCTGCTTGATGATACAACACACTTTCTCATTTGTTTCCCCCATAGTGGTTTTCGTTAGGTCTCAACTTCCCTTTCCAGCAGGGAGATTTCTACTAGTCCAGGAAGATTGGGCAGAAAGTTAGGGTAGCTTTGTCCTATACATCTGTTTGCAATCACCTGTCTCGAGTTTACTGTTTAAGGTCCCTAGGTGCCTCACAGTACTTGTCTCCACATGTTTTCCTGACCTCCAGGGTCTTTCCTCACTTCCAGGACTGTTTCTCTAGCTAGGATATTCATCAGCCTCTTTTTTTTTTTTTTTTTTTTTCCTGTAGCCCCTTGATTTTTCCCAATCCAGGTGTGTGTGCAGAAGCATGAAGTGTCATCTGCCTATTAATTGGTAGCTCTAGTTTGTGTCTCTCCATTAATGGTTGACTCAGGATATGCCAGTTTTGTTCAGCTGAGGTGGTTACAGAATTAAAAACCAGCACATACCAGTTGCAGTTAGGTAGTAGCAGGCTTGACATGGCCAACAGTCAAAAAAGTCCTGCTGATAACTGTCACTGGAAACAGCTATTGCTCTTCTGCAGCCCTGCTGGTCAAAGACTGGAACAGACAATGTGTGGGATGTATTGACTGGGGTTACTTGAGCTGTGATCTCTAACATACTTAGAAGAAATCCAGACAAAGCATCAATCCAGTCCACAAGCTGCTTGTGTTCTGTCCTCTTCCAGAGTACATTCATTACACCTACAGTTAAATGCAAAGTAGTATTAAAGCCTTCAGCAGCCTAAAAGTTAGAGCAGTCTGCCCCATGCATACGAATACTCAACAGAGAAGCTCTGATTTCCAAGGAAGGCTTGCACATTCTCTGCATTCTTTCTTAAAACTGTAATCATAACTTTGTTATACTTCCTGTAAGTTTTGCTCAAACTTTATGTATTAATGTCCTATAAAATCATCTTTGGAAAACTAAGTGCTTTTTTTCCTTGTTAAAAAGTAGTAGGGGGATTTAGTCTTTCCTTTGAGCTAAGTTTTGTTTTACACTTAAACTGTTTAGGCCTTTCGAGTTGATACAGATAGATGGATATTATGTGCTTCTGTGTTATTTTCTAGGAAGTAGGTACTGTATTGAGCAAACTTAAAAATTCTCATTTGCAGAAATGAGACTTGATAGCTAGTAAGTGGGCTGCATCTTCTGATGTGTTACATTTTTCGAGTATTGGAGTTTAATTATATATTTTATGATGCTGTAGATTTTTGAAGCTAGCAATTTACATTTCCTGTATATTTACTTTTTCATGAGAGAAAATCAATCATCCATTTTGTTATTTGTTCTGGTACATTAAATGGTAGGGGACACTGAAGAAGTTTATTAGCCTTATAAAAGTTCTCCACCAATATCACTTTAATAACCACAATTGTTTCATCTTCTTGGTTGAACTGTGTGACATCTCCTTTTATCTACCTTAATACAATTTTCTTCAAATACAACAGTCTTGTGCAAGGGCAGAAGTATTGGAGAGAACACAGTAAATCAGTGAGTTCTCTACCATCTGCTTTAAAAGAGAGAAAACAGATGTTAGTATCTCTGACAGTATCAGACATCTTCTTAAGTACCATCTCCAGCCTCAATTGTAAGATTAATTAATGGTACCTATCATGCTTTAATAATAATATTTCTAAAATTAAAAGAAAGATACTTGGTGAAGAGAGAAATTTTCATGTAGGTTTTCACCATATTAGTGAAGTACACATGCAGTGCTGCTTAGGTTAACAGATAGTGTCATTAATCTTGATAGTTATGGTAGTCTGAACATTTCTTTTTGATTTCTTCTCTTAAATCTTTGTTCCACAGCCAGTTTAATCTGGCATTTATCATCAGTGCTGCTAGAGACTTGATCTCCCTCCTTATTCTCAAGCTGTTATTTCTGCCTCCTTCCCTTGTGACTAACAATAGCAATCATACAGCTATTCAGCAGTCTAGGAAACTGATGCAGCTTAGAATTAACCTCAGAAAGAAGTAAGAAAGTTAGTTTTCATTCAGGTCAGTTACCTGGTGGTGTTTGCCATATGGCTGAATGAATGAATGAATACTGCCTGCTGGCTCCAGGGAAGGAATGAGGGAAGAGGAGTCAGAAGGAGAAGCAGGCCACTGCTTTTGGTTGCAGTGCAGATTAATGCCAAGTTGAGCTGACAGTGGCACAGCTTTGGCATTGGAAGTTAATGTTTGTTTTCAGTATTAGTAGATAGGTGTTAACTGGCTACCTGGAGACATTGCATGGAAAAAGTTGTTGGTCTGGTCCTCAATTATCGTAATAATACACTATCCTGTTTGGATGGATGATCCTTTGTACCATCAGAGTGCTGCAGTCTTACTGTGACAGGCAATCTGCAGAAAAGGAACACACACAAAACCAGCTGTGCTCCTCTCTGCAGTCTGGCTATTTCACAAGGACTGAAAATGATACAAAAAAGAAAACCTTTCTCATATCCTCTAGCATCATTTACTGACATGAGTAGTTGTAGCGTGTTACCTTTTTCTGTTTGTGGAAATTGAGTTTTGTTTTAAAAAGATGATAAAATGTGGCATTTTTAGCTGGTTGGGGTACTATGGACTCCTAAAGCAGTGGGCCACCAAAATGCATTGGAAGGGCTAATGCTTTATGCTGTTACACAAGTAGACTTAATAGATATTTGCTTTGGCTTGAACTTCTGCAATAAACAGTTTGAAGGGAAGAAAAAAAATACTATGACTCTTAGACTCCCCTGAAAGTCTTACGTTGGCTCTGACTGCTTTGTTGTTTTATGGTAGTACTTGGAGAGAGAATAATTAACTACAAAATTCCTTGAGTTTTTAAGTCTTAACTTT
This sequence comes from Microhierax caerulescens, assembly GCA_035590215.1. NCBI lineage: Eukaryota > Metazoa > Chordata > Aves > Falconiformes > Falconidae > Microhierax > Microhierax caerulescens. The sequence continues at coordinate 35,824,124 of JAVJGJ010000062.1, forward strand.
AATCTTTCAGCATCTGTTGTGTTAGAGTAGAATCCTCCACAAATTCTGAGTTTGTAATATTAAATAAAAATACCAGCCCTGAGTAGCCTCAACTTTTGTAGCAATACAGAAGCTGTTCTGGTTTGTCTTCTCTTCTGCTTGCCCCACCTGTAGTTAGTGGACATAAGACAGGAGAATGATTGAGTTTCTGGAGTGTGTTTGCTGTAGATTCATACTGCACCAAAGTGCTATGAATGTTTTATAAACAATTTATTTTTCCTTGTACCTTTAAAACTTGGAAGTATTTTTCATGGAAAGATACTTCTTTTTAATCTCTTTGGCTTCATCCTTTTTTTCTGAATTTATAAGTTTTCCTGAGATGCCACATTTTTTGGTGACAGTCCTGCAGTAGAATGCCAGGGAAGGAAAGAAAGGCAATAAAACATCATTAGCAACTTGTGATAAAAAAAGCTTATTGCATCTGGGGAGGAGGGTGGTCATACAGCAGGAAAGCTTAGAGTAGGGCAAGACAGAAAAATAATACCACTGTTAAGAAACGTAGTTCTGTATGGTTTTTGGAAGAGAGGGGCAGACAGCAGTAAAGGGCAGAGAATGTAAATAGCTAATAGCATGCAGTAACAGAGGTATCAATAGCATAGGTTGACAAGGTAAATTCCTCTTATTTGAAGCAAGCAGCTAAAATCATTGATACGTGGCTTCATCCAACATTCTGTGGCATTGGGCATATCACTGTCATAAGCTTTTTACCTAATTCTGAGATGTTTTTCAGCTGGAATAATGGAAGTCTGATTGGGATCCTTATGAATGCTTCAATACCCTGAAGGCAGCTGATGATGTAGATGGCGGGGAACAGATGCAAGCACTTAAGTCGGGCAAGCACCAAGGAAAGTAAATGAAGTAGACATAAGTTTGAGGTAGCTGCAACATTGATAGGGTGGGGCTGCATGGTCCATGTTCTTGTATGTGATAAGGAAGAAGCTTGCCATTTTCTAGTGTTTTCTGCACAAGCTTGGAAAGCAAAGGCACAGTAATTCCCACCCCCTTCCCCTGCATACCCACATTCTCCCTGTCACTGATGCAGGGTCAGACTTCAGTGATGTGGGGAAATTCTGGTATGTCTGAGGGAAGTGTCTGACCTGGAGAAGTGTGAAGAAATGAATCTTAGAAATTTTGGCTGGTTTCATGTTTCTGATGAGTTTCTGAGTTTTTACGTTGACCTTTTAAACAGTTTCTGTAGAAGTAATGTAAAATTCAAAGCAGCAATTGACTACCCTTCTTGTGTTTTCATGTCATGATTTCTTCCTGGAAACTAAAATGTTAAAATGTCATTAAAGAAGATGAAGAGAGGTAATATGGTCTGCAAGTGGATTTTCAATGTTATATTTACAGAATGATAACCACAAAATATATCTGGCAATTGAACTCTCCATTTTTCTCAATAATTCTCAATAATTCTAAATTAAAAGGCATTAGGAAATGTATCAGTAAAAACAGCTTTGGAAGTAACAGTAAAAGTAGCAAGTACAGAACCAGTTTGTTTGGTTCCTGTATCTCTTAAATTACTGTGCTTTGTTGTTGATACTGATGCAGTCTCATTTGCTCTTCTGAGTTAGAAAAAAACTTCACTTACTGTCCTGAAGCTGTCACTACTATTTTAAGCAATATAATTTCAAGTGAAGTTTTCTTTCTGATTTCTTTGGAAATTGCTGTGTGATGTGATGTGCTAGTTAGACGTAACCTCATGTTGGTATTTATGCATGAAGTAGGAATAAGGCACATGTGTTTTCATTATACCACTTCTATCTGCTTTTCACTTTTTCTGGGAAAATGCAAAATTAATTGTGAATTAATAACTGCAGTCACACTAACTGTGTTCTGCTGTAGCATTGCTGAAAGTCCTGAAGAATGTAGACTTGATCATATATCTAAGGCAGAATTATTATCTGTGCATGCCTAGTGTTCTAGGAAAGATGTTCTCCTAAGGGACTCTTTCTGCATAACACACTGCGTCCTTCCAACATCCGTTTTACCTGTACCTAAATCATGGCATGTGTAAACAATTAGTAACATTTCAAAAATCAACCCATTTCTTATTTCCTTAATGGTAGATCTTTCTATTGGAGGTGATAGATTGTGTCTTTCTTGATCCTATTTTAAATAAATATTCTGTTGGGTTTTCTGCATGTGGGAAATAGAAGGACTAAAGGCATTAGAAAGATAGTACCAACAATGCAGGAGGGAAAAAGTAATCATTTGATGGTGGGTGATGTACTGTTTAGGTAGTGTTGGGCTCCTCTTTTACAGGATGATAATGTAAATGATGTGTAGGGACACAGTTTCATGATTATGAGTACTTGGGCTTCAGAAATTATCATAACAGAGGAATAAAGATTCCTTCCTAAGGAGGGGGGAGAAAAGATTTTATTTTAATTTCTCATTACCTGCCCTGAACTATGCTCATTGTCTGGAAAGTTAACTAGGCTTTTGTGTTGCCATTTGCACTTCTTTTAGCTCATCAGGTGTACAGATTGTGTAGGTGAAATACAGGACAGAAGATGAAAACGAGGAGGAAGTGTAGAAATACTTAGTTTACCTTAATGTCATACTTTCCTCCTAAAAATTGGTAATACATTGTTTTCACTTTCCACCATCTTCTTAATTCCTTCTGGGTTTGGATACTTGGTGGGGTTTTTTGTTCTTATTTTTGTTTGGCTGCAGAGGATTTTACTTGAGGGAATTGTGGAAAAAAAGTGATTTGAAACTCTTGGTAGAAGGTACTTCAGTGGGGCAAGAAAACAAACCACCAACACAAATCCCTCAAAATGAAGTGGTGAGGATCTTTGGGACTACAGTTTTTTATCAAGGGGACAGAGAAAGTGTTTTGTTATATTGACTTCATTTTGCAGCTACTTCAGTGTAAACTGGTGGTGTGACAGAATATTTGTTTTGGAGGAACCTGTAAAATCTTCACACTGTTAGTGGTAGTTTTATGCTTTTACAGATGGAAGTGTATATCCCTGAGCAAACAGTTATTCTCTTTAAGGAACAGTATTCCACTTTATCTGTACGAATGTAACTGAAATCTGCTGCTGTGACAAAAATCATATGTTGCTGATTCTTGTGGGCTAAATCCATTAATATAAAATATTACTGGAAATCTCTTGAAGTCCTCCCTTGTTCCTGAATATATAGAATATACCTGATTTGTCATGATGCATTTGTGTAATGCTCATGATGCTGTCTTAATCTGTTAGCTCCCAGATCTTTCTGTGTCTTTCAACTGTTCTCAGTGTTTTCATTGTTGTTTCTCAAGCCTGTTCTTCCCCTGTATACCTTTACGGAATGAATCGATGAAATTAAATTTCAGTTCTTTAGGTGAGGTGATGGCATTGCATACACATTGTGGGTTCATAGTGCTTTCAGGACTATTCTTAGGATTGGCTAAGCTACACAGACAACTTGTGCAACATTTTTGTTTTAAAACCTCTATGGAAACCTTAGTGTTGCTGGCTTTCACGTTTTTTTTTCCTAATATATTGTCCACATCTTTTTCTGCTAGGATCTTAAATAGACAGCAGTCTTAAATTACCTTGCTCAGTCTGAATTTTAACTGTCCCTTTCAATTAACTTCCTCAAATAATTGAAGTATTAAACCACATAACTTCTGATACCCAGGAAATCAGATTAGGCGTGGATAACAGGATGGTTGTAGTTGTCCTGGGTCAAGGATGTTTACCCTAATTAACCTCTAATAGTAAGAGGATGTACTATAGAGAATATACACATCTAGTTCCATTGCAGTTGTAATCCATCTCTGCAGAGTTTGCTACATGAATGAATAGTCTATAAGGACCTTTCTGTTTTATATGCAGTACACTATAAATTGGACTAAAGATTTACTTGGATATGAAATCCAGTAAACGGAAGGTTAACAACATGTGTCATTTTCATACTGTAATATCACTATGCAACTAACCTAATTGATAATTATGGGTGTTGTATTGAGACGGGGTTTTAATGCTGAATGCCTTTCAAGATTAAGTCCTGAGACTGTGAACTCCTATGGAGAGTTTCCTTTATGCCTGCACTCTGGAAAGCTATGCTGTAGCTATACGAGTATAACTTGTGCTGTTGACAGTATGGCTTACACCAATTTGGTCAGCAAACTCAGCTATCACCAGTGCTGACAATTTTTATACTGGTGTAGTTGGTATACTGTGATGGAGCATTTACACAGCCTATGAAAACGGAAAAAACTTTCATCTTTAAAAAACATTGCTATATCAAGAGACTTTGTTCTCAATTTAATGTTTATACTTAAACTGAAGATAGCATAGCTCCAGTTCTGGATGGAGCACTGTTGAAGGTACGTCTTCCACCATGGTTTTGAGTATAACATAAAAAATGAAACAATATAAACAGAAATAATTTTGAATATTTTTTTAATTTTTTCTCTCATATATCAGTAGGTCTTGAGGAATATTTTAGCCTTCAAGAATTTGCTTCAGACCTTAAAATTTGCATTTGAGAATGCATTGCTTAAGGTTCAATAAAATTTTGTGTTATGTGCTTTCTGAGTACCATCTAGTTGTCCCCACATACACAAACCATGGACACATGAAGTAATTGTTTAGTTAGAAAACTGAACTGTAGTTAGTTGTTTACAGTAATTGACTGTTATTACTGTTTGCTTGATCATAAGATAGACGTGGGATACTGGGTGTGAAAAAAACCCAGCAGTTTGAGAAAAAGTGTTTTTTGGTTGTGTCAAAATGCACTTTTGATGCTTGAAATAAACTAGGGGATTTGTGTAATCTGTTCCCTGTACGTTTGAATATCTTATCCAAAACATTCCCTGGGTCATTTACAGACACTATTCAATAAGGAAGAAACAGAAATGTTTATTTTAATTGTTTCACTGTAGAAAAATAGGGAAAGTACTTAACAATTGACATTACTGATTTCATGCAAATCAAGCACCTGCTATCTGACCTACAAAAAAACCCCAAACACCAGCATATTTTCATAGAGTTACAGAATCGTTTAGTTTTGAAAAAAACCTTTAAGATCAAGTCCAGCTGCTAACCCAAGACTGCCAAGTCCATCACTAAACTGTGTCCCTAAGTACCACATCTGTGTATTTTTTTAAATGCTTCCAGGGATGGTGAGTCTATCACCTCCTTGGGCAGCCTTTACAATTCTTGACCATCCTTTCATTGAAGAAATTTTTCTTAATGTCCAATCTAAACCTCCCCTGGCATAACTGGAGGCCGTTTCATCTTGTCCTGTCAGTTATCTGGGAGAAGAGACCGACAACCACCTGCCAACAACCTCCTTTCAGGCAGTTGTAGAGAGCAGTAAGGTCCCCTCTGAGCCCCCTTTTCTCCAAACTAAACAATGCCAGTTCCCTCAGCCGGTCCTCATAGGACTTGGTGCTCCAGACCCATCACCAGCTTCGTTGCCCTTCCCTGGACACGCTCCGGCACTTCAGTGTCTGTCTTGTAGTGAGGGGCCCAAAACAGGACACAGGATTCAACGTGTGGCCTTGACAGTGCCGACTA
>JAVJGJ010000062.1:35867005-35877221 GCA_035590215.1 Microhierax caerulescens
CTGGAAAACCTGGAATCCTTTTCTGAATAGTACACAAGGTACCACATCCTTTGGAATAGGAGTGGTCTGAGAAGAAGTTTACTTTTTGTACAAAGTGTCTTTGCTTCCCATTTTATGGTAAAAGAAATAATTTTGGTCAGGCTAAACCATGACTGCATACATTTCTACATCTGAATATATGGTTTAGGGCTTGCAGAAAAGTATGTATTATATTCCATCTTGTCTTCTGGAGACCAAATAAACTGAGTTTTCTAATGCTTCTTCATACACTGTATTTCCTAAATATTTAATTCTTTTTCTTTTCTTTTTTCTGTAATGCCGCTATTTGGACCACAATCTTCTTGAGCTCAGCAGAGAAAGTTTAATAAAAAGTGCTTCAACTGAGGCTTTATCAGTGCCAGGAGGAGTGGAAGGGCATCACCTGTCTTTTTCTCCAGATGACATGCAAAGGAAGAGCTATTGATTTTGTCCCAGAGACAGTCTGAGTCATGGCTTTGTCAAAGACATCTTTATTATCCAGTGGTTAGCTCAGCTGAGATACAGGTTTTGGCCAGTACAACTAACACTAAGATCCCAAAGGAAAATCAGAAGATACAGTGCACCACTTGGGATAATTGCTGTGGTGAAGATGGCAATCTGGCAGTTTCTTTAAACATCTGTCAATCCACTGTTACAGTTAACTCTTAATACTAGACACTGACTCATGACAAAGAGATGGTACATCATCCTTATCTTTTTCTGCTTTGGAAAGTGGGATACTTGGATGAAAATCAAAAGTTGATCAAATGCATTTTGTTTAGAAGGAGGAAACATCTGTAAGAAATATACAGGTTAAAACAATCTCAGTTGGACTGTGATCAGTGCTGTTTTCTTTCCTTTTTCAGTATATGTGCTCAGGGAAATATATAAGCTTGTTTGTGCTTCAGGAAAATTAAGTTAAGCAAGATTTCATTGATTGTGAAGTACCTCATCTGGAGAGAGCTTCAGAACATAGTGAGAGGCTACGTGTTTGGTATGGATATTCAGATTCAGAAAGGCTACCGCTATGTAGTACCAGTATGTCAGGACAAGGTCATTTATGCTTATGGAGTATGTGTATTGTCTGTGCATTCTGTCATGTTTGTGAGTTTTTGACATAAGTACAGCATTTATCAAGTTCTCAACTGACCCCTTGCATTTCACAATGTATGGATGCAGCAAGAAAAGATGTTGCACATCTTTTCTGGTACAAGGTGGATGGACAAATACACAGTCAATAAAATCTACATCTGTTGTCATCTTTGAAACCCAGTATCTGGAAAGTTATACGACACTCTGATTTATATTCCCTGATACTATTACGGGCTTTGATAGTTAGATTCTAAAATTATTTAAAAGTAGTCCTACAAATGTGGAAGCAAGCAGCTAATTGGGATCTCAGGCCACAATGTACACATCTAATTGCATTTCTGTTGAGCGTCTGGCCTCAAGTTTGCTGCTTCTTTCTCCATGAAAATGTTGGGTTAGACATGTCTTAGAAGAGTTTGGAAACTGGGAGCTTTCCCACATGTACTCTGTTCATACAGTATTTCCAGTAGGCCACATGCAATATTTTTATTTTTTTTTTTTTAAATATACTTGAGATTCATACCACACAAAATAACCAGTTAACTAGGTTTTTCACTGAAGGAGGTTTCACTTGGTGTAGATATCAGAAGATCCTTACCATTGTATTTACACAGGAATAAACTCTTCAGTTGTTGTCTTGGCAGAACAGTTAAAAGGCAGTGTATTCTTCACACAAAGGCCCTTAAAGTGGAATTTGTGCTATCCACTTTTGTAATTATCTCTATTAATGCTTGGACAGTGTTAAACCTAATGCAATGGTGACCTATACGACATCATTTTAGACATAACTGTGGCAGCAGGAGTGTGGTTTTGTTAGTCCTTTCTTCTGCATTCTTTCAGTTTCACGTGTTGTGTTTGGCATGGGGGGAACTGAAACGGTTGCCAGTACTCTCATTGCCCTACTTCCGTGTAGGTGGTAGTCCATGAGTGTCATAACAGAGTATGCACAGACTGAACATACAGTGCTAACAAAGTCACCATTATTAAACTTTCATTTTTCTGCTGACCTTGGAGATTGGTGACACGTACCTGAAAGGATATGGACATCCCATACTCACAGAGGAATTGTGCGATGTAGCTGTTTCATAAACTGAACCAGAATTCATAATTTTTACATAGGTAAAATCCCAAGATATTCATGCCAGACACAGCTAGTAATTCAGGATTACCTAATGGCGTGCTTTCTCTGCCTGAGTTACCATGGTTGTCCAATTTATTGTATAACATAAAATGTAATTTAATACTGACTTACTGAATGGCAGTCATGTGAGTTAACAAGAAACATGTAAGTTCTGAATTATTTCATGGCTTAGTGCAATAGAAGTTTCACAGTGTTGCTTCTGAAGACAGCAAATCTGTTGCCTTTACATCTTGCATTTCTAATGTTCTTGTATTACATTCTCTGAGACACAAAGCAGATTTTAAAAGGTCTGTGTGTGAAACGAAATTTAATACCAAAACCAATATGAAAGCTTTTAAGAAACGTTTAAGCTTTAAAGCCATAAACATATTCTCTTTCAAAATTGTATTTTATGTTATTACCCTCTATACCAGAACCTAAATTTTATATTTACATTACTTTGCCTGAAAAAATGGAATATACCTTTCAGTGTTGGTGGTATAGATGGGAATACTCATATACCACTTGCCTGTTCTCTCTGTAACTTTTGCCACTACTGTCTTCTACCTTGCTCTGAATTCTTACTCAGGTCTGTGACCCTTTGGTTTTATGACCAGTCTTACTTGAGTATCAGTATTTCTTCCGTTGTCTCCATACTTCCTGCCAATGCTCTTTTTTCCATTTCTATGTATCTGAGTATCAGAAGATAGTTTCTTAAAAACAATTAATGCTTTACTGTTGCCATTTGAAAAAAATTGAGAAGGTGGATATGCAGAAAGACGGGAGGGTAATAATTTATTTTAGAGAAATAATTCTACAGTTATTCTTTTTTGGCAACCCAGCAGTTTCTTCCATCATCCTTAATCAACCATTTTCTCCTTGTGCATTCCTCTGGCTAAGTCTTTGTTCTTTTTTTATTGTTCATCTTTTGCATGGGTGACTTGGAAATGCTCGTGTGCCATGCTCATGTTGTATTTGTGTGTGTTATTAATAATTTCTCTTTTCTGGTGTAAACATCTATACCATCGGATCCGTTCAGTGAGATTTTTATATCACATATAGCTGAGTGAAATAGCAAAGAAAGGTTTAAGGTAAGTGTCTCTTCTGTACTGAATGTTTGGTGCTTTTTTAGTATGGAAGTGTGTCAGGTAGTTCAATTTGTCTCAGCATAGGGCGACTACTGCTATTTAAAAATAAAATGTCTGTCAAAGAGGAAACAGCAAAGGCAACTTTACAGTTTGGAGGTGACTGCCAGATACAAACATGTTTGATCTGTATGGAAGAGAGTCAGTTTATTTCAACTCCATCCTTAGCAAAGACACCGCTGAGTACCGCTTTGATTAACCATACAACATACACTTCTTCAGCTCCCAGGTGTATCTTTGTCTTTATCAAATACTGAAGAAGCCCTCTCAATGTTAAATATTGTCTGCAGTCAGAAGGATAGCAATTACTGTGGTGTATAGTGTTGTGGTGTGTGTGTTGTTTTTTTGTTTTTAAATAGTGCTGTGGAAGAATAGCCCTTTTTTATTGCATCTTTTAGTCCTTTAGTAATGGGATGATTTTGTGCCTGTTTATTTTTTTCTTAAACCTTTTTACTAGGAGGATCATCTTTAACCCATTTAATGTCTCATCCAAGAACTGGTGTCGTAAGAGACTTTTTGAATTCCCGAAGTTGTGTTCCATATAGATTAACAGTATGTGTCTGCTTGTTCCCAAACTTCCTGTTCTGTTTTGTGCCAGAAATGTAAAATCATGAACATATCTGTGTTTGGACAGGCAGAAGGTGGCAATAATGTGTATATGTTTTAATTAGTAAACTAAAAATGGATAAGCTTTGGATATGTTGTGGCAAGTCATTTAAGTATAGTTGACAATAAACCAGTTGCCATACTGTAGAAAAGATGAGGCAAACAAAAATTTCTTCATTTCCTCAACGTGGCTTTGAATTTGTGATGTGGCCATGAATTCTGAAGAGGAATACTTTTGAAGAGGAATACAATAATATTGTAACAATGAAAGCTTGATAATAGAAAAGAGAAATCCTGTCATTAGACAGTGACAGAGATAGCTGAAGGGGGGACTGTGTGGCAAAGAGGCACAGTGAAATAATGTAGCTGTAACACTTAGTGTTACACTCTCATATTAATATATTGGTAAGTGATACTATGTGTATGTGTATAGGGATAGATATTTGCACATAATTTATTTGAATGTCACCAGTAGCATATAAATCAATAGTATATAGTAAAATAGTTAATATATTACTATAAATAAGAAATGTAAATCATATGGAAAATATCTAATCAATACGCATTTTGTAATAATGGCACGTATTGCAGTAATCTAGTAAGTAGTAGCGTAATTTTAGTAACAGGAGATAATACTGTTCTTTCTATTCATGTAAGAGTTTGATTTAGCATCAATATCCCAACACATTGATGTAAAAGAAGTTAGTTTGTTGTTGGAGCAATTGTTTATCGATGGAGTTTAATCTCATTATGGAACCTTTTGTCACAGAGGCTTTAGAAGTTTTCAACAATAAGTAACAGCTTTAGTCCTTGAAATTTTCCTTCATTCTGCAAATATTTACTGTGTATGTAACGTTTTGTGGTTTTCATATTTTTCAAACACTTTCGGACTCAGTATTTTATTGTTGCTGTTGCTTGTAGGAGAGTATTACTGTACTTTGAATTGTAGGAATTAATAAATTGTTTTAAGAATTTCAGGGACAATTCAGTGTAGATTTAATATTATAAGTTCTTTATCCAAGCCTGTGTTGGCTGGTGCATTTCAGCAGGGGAAGAAAAAATGCAATAAGCTGTTGTGTCTAATATGTGATTACGTAAGAGGTACTATCTTAAAAGAAATGCTGTTTTATTTGCAGAAAGCCATATTCTTGAGGATGTAAACAAGTGTATCATTGCACTGAGAGAGCAGAATGTGGACAATTTAGATCGTGCAGCAGGTGCAATCCGAGCGCGTGCTTCAAGGGTAGCTCATATAGTTTCGGGTGAGATGGACAACTATGAACCAGGGGCTTACACTGAAGGAGTGATGACAAACGTTCAGTATTTGACCAAGAATGGTAAGTCTGATTTTTAAGCTATGTTCTCAGTCTCCTTAAGTGGTATCAACTTACCTTTATATTCATGTTAAGTGTATTCTGTGATCTAATGCTCTGTATGGTCTCTAAACTTCTTTCAGCATGCTATCCAATTACTATAATAAAACTAGTTAAAACTAGTTAAAAACTAGTTTTAAAATTTTTATTTGAACTACATGATTTATGTAAGGTTTTTTAAGTTACGGAGCACTTTTACTGGAGTTCTTAAATGTAAGAAAGAATGTTTGGAGACTCTTAACTGATGAGGCAGCAGCTTTCCACTTTGTTGTACTGGTCTTACGACATCTGTTTTAAGCAGCTGAAAGGCAAACTTGAGAGAAAGATAAGCAGATTCATAATTTGTGTGTGCTACCACTTTAAGGAGTGCAGAGTAGTGGTTAAATATCCCCAAATACCTTCAGTTTTGCTAAGCACATTTGGAACTTCCTCAAATGGTTATTAGTATCCGTTTACTTTTTCATAATACTCAAAACAAGGGTATCCTATATTGGAATTTCCCCATAGAGAATAGTTCAGGGGTGTAACTTCACTGTTCTGTAAATGGTTTCTGTTGATTACAACAGTTGTTGTTTATATAAATGAATTGCTGGCCTTTCATAGTGTATATGTAATTATCTGCAGAGCTCCCGGGATTTCCACATTTTCAGTGGTTGCAAATCTAAATAGTTTGGCAGTTAAAAAATTGCTATTAATTTTTTTGGCAAGTCTGTACATCTCTGGAATATAGGATTTAGCTTCATGAACTCAGAAGTTAAATTTTAGTTCTGGTAGTCTAAACAAATTCCTAGTATCTCACATTTGACTGACATTTATTTTGCTGCAAGAAGAGGCAGGATTTTTATTTGAGCTCTTTCTTAATCAGTTCAAATATGTCCAGGACAGAACAGTCCTCATGTGAACAAGAGTGAACTGACATTGCAATGAAGTGGCGAAAGGGACAGAATAGTGAGAAGGGTTTGAAATAGACTTGCTTGTTTTTATATTATTTTCTGACGTTTTGATGAGAAAATCTAAGAAAACTTTCTACATGACATTCTTTTTTTCATAACTTCTGAAAGTTCTGTGACAAATACCAAGGGAAGCAGCAATTATAGGAAGGCACAGTTTTGATTCCCGTGTAAAAGCTGAGCCCTTCTTTCTTGAAACTGGTAGTGTTTAACCACATTATAAGTTGACACTGATTTCTGTTCTGTTGTCTTGCTTTGACAGTAATATATAATGTGCCTAAATCTGTCTGTCTACAAAAGACAGGAAGATGTAAAACTGATCTTGGTTGGAATGTTTGCCTTTGTCGAGGGTCATCAAGCATGGTGTCATCTCAGATGTCTTTGTAGTACTTCAAACTTAAGAATCCACTATCTTATCAGTGTTCAATAGGAGTGGAAAAAAGAAACATACTTCTGATTCTGTATTTATATGATCTGCCATGAATAGACATCAAATAGTGAGGTTTTTTGATTGCTTGATGGTTTTCTTTTTTTCCTTTTAACTATTTCAGCTTACAGAGAAAATGCAGGTAGGCTGCAGCCTTCAGGTGTAACTCAAAACATTCTATCACTGCTGCATCTTTCAGGAGCCAGCTGATTGCAAAGTAACACTTATCTAGGAGAGAACTGTGTATTTATGTTGCATTTAGCTTCTAAGTTAGCTTACATGAGTGACCTAGGACAGTGAAGTGCATCCTTTATGCCCATTAACCACCATCCCTCATTCTTTGATACAATACATAAATTGTCCCTTAATCTGTGTACCACCCCTGTGACATGTCTGTAACAGGTCCACAAAATGTCAGTTGAGTTCATTTAGTCCATGAGTTTGGGCTCCATCTGTCATGCTGGTCGCTGAGGACAGGGCAGGTGGTGTGTTGTGTGGAGCTGTTGGGCACCAAGGGCAGCTCAGGTTGGCACTCTACGCACTTGCACTGCTTCTTTTAAGGCTTGTCCTCCATTGGTTCAGGTGGTTCCCTCTATAGTAATTCCTGTAACATGCAACTCAGGTCATGGGTTACAACAGTCTAAAGGTATTATTCCATTACAGTCTCCTCTCCTGGTCCTTTTGGGCCAGGTGATAGGATTTAACATTGTAATGAACTTCCCCCCTTGTTCCAGACCTGGCTAGCCAGAAGGGGTTCCTGCCGTGGTAATTCCTGTAACACGTATCTCAAATCATGGATTGTTTTTACCCAGGAGTAGTAGGTCACCTTGAGATACACACTGGACTTCCCCATCCTTCTGCATTACCCATCAAGTGTACCCAGATCCTTGCACTGGTTGATGCCCAGCCAGTCCTTGAACAGTGGCCCCCTGGCCTACTTTCCCCCTAGTTCTATTGCTGAGCAGGAATATGACTCAAGCCAAAACCAGCACACATAATCATAATTACTAGATCTAGGGGATACCAAGGGCAATTTGTGGCCCCATTATCTCCTTGAGAGCTGTGTAGGCCTATTACTCGTAATTAAATATTTTCCTCAAATTTCTAGCATTTATGCATGGTCAGTTTTCCACACTGACACAAGAACAAAATGTACAAACTCTTCTGCCTCCACCTGGTTTAAAACCAGTTGGCCCCAGAGGGGCAAACACCTTAAACTTTTAAGCCTCTTCTGGAGAGATTTGGTTTGTGTTCAGTGATTTTCTTTAAAACCTTCACACGTTTCAGTTACCTTTTTGTTCTAAGCCCTTTCCTGTGATGTTATCCTAAAAGTCATGCTATTCTTCCTGACCTAGCTGTCTTCTATATTGGCAGAATGTTTTAACATCATACTGTTTGCCAGTGTTACTGATTTATTTATTTATTGGTCCCAAGACTGTTGTTTTGGCCAGCTTCCAAAGTCTTCTCTTACTTTATAGCCCTTTCAGTATGATCAGTTGTATAGCCTCCATACTAATACTGATCTACTCCACCTGAAACAGAGCTTTCCTGTACAGTGCTTTATTAAATGTTTTTGCAGGGTGGATTAAATCTACTTCATTGCTTTTCTCTGGGAAAAGGTAATTTATCTTAGCAATAAAAGAGAGTAGTGGTATTTGATAGGAGCTTCCGTCTGTCTTCTGCTTTTTATTTAGCTTTTCCGTTTCTTCCATGCTTATGTGCCCAAGCTAATGACTTTGTATTTTCCTAGATGCTTCACTTGTCTTTTTCAAATACAGTTTGCAGTCTTGTCTCAACAGCTTATGTGAGATGACTGACAGTATCCTTTGTCTGCTGATTCTTTTGCGGTAGGGATTGTCTGTTTTTTCCAGTTCAAGAATGTTAACGCTCTTACTCAAAAGACACCTGCCATGAAGGCCATTTCATAAGGCTTTGCGATCTGTTTTCCCCTGCCCACTCCTGACATTTCGTGCTTACTTTATCCTCTTGCGGCATTCCATCTAAGCCAAAATGGGAAGAGAGAAGCAACTTCAGAGAATTCATTGACTTTTCCTAAGATATATCTTCAGATTAGGTAGGATAAATCAGCCATTGGAGCTCCTTACCTCTTCTTGTAGTATAAAAGATATCAAATGACCAACTTTATTCTAGGTGATATATTTGGGAGTACGTAAAATGAGGTGGGTGAATCTCACTCATTCTGTGGTGTGTGCAAAATCAAAGGTTTTCAGTAATTTAAAAAGACAGGTATTTTTAGTGAAAAAATACCTTTAAATGCTCATTCATCACCCTCAGGATGAGACCTAAAGATAGTACTGACTATTTGAGTCTGTTTATTATTCAGAGGTTTTTAGACTTGCTTATGAAGTCAAAAGACTGCAAAAGAAGACTGAGTCTTTTCATTGTAAAATATTAAGAAAAAAAAGGAAACCCAAAACATTTGATAGAAAAACTGAAGCAAGGCTTGAGTATGCCAGCTTATGGAATTGGTACATTGGTATTATCATTAATAATAATAATAATAATAATTATTAATTGGAATTATGTACATTGGCGTACAGCTCAGACAAGGAACAGCTTGTAAGAAACTCTTCATTGGAGAATTATTCTAAGAGCTAAGAGGGGAGAAAGCATTAACTAGGAAAAATGCTGAGGTGGTTTGCATGACTTCGCCTAAAATATTTTTTGTTTATAATTACATGATGATTGTAAGACTATGACTTAAGCAATAACCCTTGGTTCTTGTGACGGTTACTTGATTACAGAGGCAGTAACCTTCATTTGATTAGTCTGCACCTAGCTTTTTTTTCTGTAAGGCTCTGTTCTAATCCTTCTGTGAAACTGTATTAAAAATGTTTGCTTTAAAAAACTGAGATTTGCTTCACTTGTGAAGATTGTTCTGAAAAATAGAAGTAGCTTCAATTTTTTTTTGTTACAGATAATAAAAAAATTACCCCAAACAAAATGCCATTTCTTTTTGCCAATTTTTTTTTTTCATTTCCTGCGCTCAAAAATAGCTTTTCATCACTGTTAATAACAGTAATGTCCATGTGTGGGAGTTAAGATGCCTTTAACTACACATATCCTTGCTTTAAAATGCTCTTGCACTTAGTGATCATCCGAGGTACTGAGAAGAAACTCCTCTTCAGTCCCTGTTCCCATAGGATTTGTTCAGTAAAAGGTGGCTGAAGAGGGTTCCCCTATGAAGAGTCGGCCAAGTCACAACAATCACACCAATATGGCTACATGACATGCTCACTTTATTTAGCAACTTTGTCATATTTATACTTCTAATACACTGTTCACGCGGCAGCTGCTTAACACTCATTGGTTAACAACTACGTATTCACGTTACTTGTTGATTGGTTGTCATGTTGCAAGCGCCTAATAGGAGTGTACCAACTTAGCGGGTTTCATATCTTGCTTGGCATCTGGCCTTGTTTTTTGCACAATGCTCATTATTCTTTATTTTGCCTATTCAAGGACAG
>JAVJGJ010000062.1:35877321-35903866 GCA_035590215.1 Microhierax caerulescens
GGGGGAGTTGTTTTTTGGTTGTGGTTTGTTGTTTGCTTCTTTTTTTTTTTCCCCAGTAGAATTGCCCTTCTGTATTTATCATACCTGACTCTGTGATGAATCTTCACTGCTTTTCCTCACAAGCCTACTTTAAGAAATGGCTCCTGACTTTCCAGTGTGTATATAATCTTTACCTATTCCTTTGAATATATTTTTCTCTTTTAGATCTTAGACCACTGTCCTGGTCTTGTTTGGGGGAGTGCATTCATACCAGACAACGGCCCTTCCTTAAGCTGATAGCAAGATCAGGGACCTACTGTTCTTTGTACTAGGTATTTGCAACTGAAGTAGACTCTCTAACTTGGACGGTTTTTATCTGTGTGCCCATATCAAAACCATTGCCTTCATTTCTGCTGTGACTTTCATGCACGGGTTCCTAAATGCCTTAACCTCTGTAATGTTAAGGTCCCTTCATTTGCAGTTCTGTAGTCTGCCATTCACTTCCAGCACTGTAACCTTTTGAGTAATTTTTAATGTATTTCCTAGAGCCTCTGTGGCAGTGTTTATCCATTACTGTTGTCATAATGTTTTTCTTGTGGTCTTGCACCTACAAACTGAGATACTTTTGTTACTTTGCATTCTTTGGGGGGTTAAAGTAAGCATGTTGTGCCTCTTGCATTTGTCGTGATTAACTTTCTGTGTCTCAGAGACGTTTAACAATTACTTCCTTTGCCATTCAGTGTTCAAAGAATCCTTTTGTCCAGTTGTCTTCTTAGAAGAGTGTTGTGCATCAGAGCTGATAACTGCCTTAGAGCAGCTGAAGTTTTTTGTCTATTTTAGAAATTCTTCGTAATAAGAACATTTTAATTCTTAACCTAGCAACTTTGGCTTTTTCTGATGCTTCCTGGAACCAGCTGGTCTGACATACCTACAGAGGAAAATATTTTGAATTCTTCTAGCCATTTGATTTTTTAACATGTATGTGTCAGAGCATGATCTGCCTCCTAAGCAGGACAGTGGACTGAGTAGTAACTGTATTTCACAAATCATTAGTGCTTAAGAGTTAATTCTATATTCCATAGTCTATGAGGACTGGGTTTTTTTTAAGACTTCACCATGAATCTCATTAAGGATTTCCTTAGAGCTTAGAAAAATTATGGTAACTTTTGTTTTTCAGCTTTGGATCACTCTTAAGTTCTTCAGAGCTATCATTTGTTGTTGTTTTCTAACTTGAATGTACAAAAAGCACCTTATGCAGTTTTAATTTTTGCATGAGATACTTTTAAAAATGTTTTATAAGAATTCATAATTGAATAGCATGCTGTATCCTAATAATAAAATTATGTGGTCTCCTCCCAATAATATTTCCAACTATATATAGCTAACCATTCCAAAGTCTGTTCTGCTTAAGGTTTTCAGTGTCTCACCCAGAATCCTTTCTGGCAAACATGCCCTCAGCTTTTTGTGGTTCCCTCCTTAGTAACTATGAGCTGTTAATATTTGGAAGTGAAACAGCAGATCTTGATGGGGAAGCGTATGCATAATTCAGTAGGATTTATCTATGCATGTGTATGTATGTATGGATTATAAATCTGTTAACATCGTAAAATTGAGTCTTGCTGAAATTATATGCTTGTGGTCATTTCACCTCGAATCTCAGTAAGTCTCTCAGCATTACCATTCATGGCAGTATTTAGAGAAGTGGGATTGAATGCATTATATGCTGAATAAATATTTCTGTAAACAGAGCTTCCCCTTAAGTGCTGGGTACCAGATTCTGTTTTCTACCAGAGTCTCAACGCTACCAGCTCTGTAAAAAGTCATCTCTGAAGCATTTTGTCTTCTGTTGACTTTGTTTTGACTCACAGTTCATGAGAACACCAGACCATCTCCTGGGTTTACCCAGTGCTATTAAACAACTTCAGCTCGAGTAGTTTTGGAGTAATTCAGTAGATAGCCAACAAAATGTAAGTAATACATCCATCAATTTTAGGGCATTCATCATGGAGTTTCATGCAGGGATATAGAACCATCTGTCACTCATGCTTCTTTATGATTGCTGTCAGGAATTAAAAATTAAAAGGTAGATGACTTCAGTCAGCAGATTAGAAGGTGTGTACCTTGGGCATTGTATAAAAAATTCATTGCAGAAACCTTCACCCTTCCAAAGCAATATAAAGCAGCAGCCACGCTTCTCTTATGGAATACTCAGAACTTGACAGCTGGGTTAGGCTGTAGATGGTTGATGCCCCTCCTAATCAACAAAAACATTTGGGAGAAGGCATAGATGTTTCAACAGCTCATTTTGTTTTGTGGTTTGTATCTTGAGCAATTTCATAACTTCTTTCCTGACCTGAAGCTGCAAGTTTGCATTCCTTGTGTCTGACTATTAGTGTTTTCCCAGTAACTGTATTCTTGGTGTTGAGGGAGGCTTAAAATAATTTCCTGAAACTGATTTTCAGGTTTGAAGTCAGAAGTGTTTAGTGATCTATTCTACAAGATGACTGCAAGTAATAGACCTGTTTTCATTGTTCATAGATTTCCTGTGGCCCTTGGTTTTGATATGCTTGTTTTTTTTAGGAAGGGGAAGCTAGATTTCAGAAAATCATATTTAACGGTAGGATGCCAAACATGGAAGAAAGATGATGTATTGATTATAACAAGAACGCAAAAAGGAAGGTGAGGAAAATTGGAGAATGTGCCTTTTGGAAACGGGAAGATACTCACTGTACACTTTCCAAAATAGGCCCTGCTAAATTCAGAAATGCTAAGGAAAAGATTTCTGGAAAAAAGAGGGTTTTTAGGATGGCCAGGGTCTAAAGCAGGTGACCTGTGAGGAGAGGGAGAGACTGAGGGTTTGTTTAACCTGGGCAGGTGGAGGCCAAGTGGCAATCAAATAGAAGACTACGTCTTCTTGCGAGATGGTTACAGAGGCAGTGGTGCTGTTGATTTTACTGTTCTAGCTAGCTTTCCCCAGCACTTCTACATGCTTAAATTAAATCAGCCATCCTCCTTATCCTCCAAATGAAAACAGTAACTTTCCACATCCCACCCGCTATAAGTTTTTAATTGGAAATGAAATCATATACCAGGTATTAAAAACCAGAGTGCCTTGTGTATCCTGACATAAAATTAGCAAAAAAAATCAGAGTAGCCTGTTACTGCACCAGTATTGTTTGATAATAGATTCACGTGCTTGAATCATCTTAACATCCCTCTGGATTATCCTCTGTTCTTGTAGACTGCTAATTCTCTTCCCACTGATTTGGAACAGGTTTCATTTTCCTTTTTTTCAGTTGCAACCAGTAAGACAAAGAGATTGTAATATGCCTCACATATTTTTTTCTTTTTTTCCTTATGATACGAGATACGAGAGTATGCATGTGTGTACATAACAACATTGATGCAGTTGAATAGGAAGTTGCAGAAATGGAGTTTAAAATAGTAGAGAAAATGTTACAGTCATACTCAAGAATATAAATTAGACTCCAAGATTGTAATCTATCAGATAAGTGAAAAAATATTTTTGCAGGTTTTTTTTCTTTTTTAAAAAAATCATTGTGCTTACAGACACAATGTTTATATGGAATGTGTCTGATATGTTACAGTATGTACATTTATAAACAAATTCACCATACCCCCAGCAGCAGATTGTTTTCTGGAATTCCTTTTTTGTTGGATGAAGCCTGAATGCTTCGGGTATCTTTGGAAGATGCTTGAATTGACATCAAGGAAAGGAGAAGCTGTACTAAGAGTTACAAGCTTAGGGTGTAGGCCAGGGTAATGCTTACAAAGTGGTTTCTGGGATGTAACAGTAAACGTGGAATAAGCAGACTTGTGGCCCTGCAGGTAGTCTAAGCGTTCATGAATATGTGAGGAAGCCCACTCTTTAGTCATGGCAGCGTTAATGTATAAAACCTTAGCCAAACCTTGGGTTGTGTTGCACATGGAATAAGAATATATTTCATGTTCCAGGGTATCTGTTTCCCAAATAGGTAGACTCTTAATACAGTTGTGAATTTAATTACATTAAGTGAATTCTGTTGTCTTTTCAGTGCTTCTCTCCAGATCAGTCTTAATAAGATTTCTATTTTAGTTCAAAAGAGGTAATTCTTTCTGAGCGCTCTTAATAAATATCTTCTAAATGACCTTTTCAAAGGCCAGTCTTTTTTGAACACTAGAATAGTCTTACTTACCCCAAAATATCCCTTTATATACTTTGTTAAGCATATTCATTTTACTTCGATTTTATAGGAATTACTGTACTAAACATAAACAAAACACAGCATGTAGTAATACAGAAGTCTTGAGTGGTTCAGTTTTTTTGCTGATAAACACTGTTCTCTAGCTTAAGCAGGATATAGCAAAATGCATATTCACTAGATACAACCAAGTTTAAGAGAGATAATTTTTTTGTTGATGTTTTTATTCAGCTCTCTTGAGGTAGGATTTCTCTTCCTCACCTACATTACTGAAAGGCAGTTCTCTATTCAGATAGTCTCTCTTCACATATGATGAAGGAACTGCCCCATAGGAAGACCTCCATTTCCTCTTAATATTTTGTGTGGTGTTTCCTGTGTCTATTCAGTACATTTGAACAATCCCAATTCAGGAGTGTTTGTTCAGCAGTCTTTAGAAATTGTGTGATGTTAGTTGGCTTCTTGCTCTTGCTGGCAGAACTTTGGCCTTGGATACAACGAAGCCAGTGAAGAGGAATTTCATTAGAAATTTGTGGTAGCAAATTCTAGTATTGGAAATACAGGCTGCAGTTCAGGGTAATTTTAAACAGATCCAAATGCAGCTTTTCTTGACAGCAGTGGTGCCTGGCTGCCCCATCTGCCTTTTCCTACCAACTTTCTTGTACCAGTACTAGCCTGTCAACTATCTAGCCTGGTGGCAAGTTGGGCTGGAGCACTGAACCACTTCAACAGTAGTTTGGCAGCCAAATACCAAAGTCTTCAACTTTTTCAGTGCATTGAACTTTGTTATTATGTTGCTCTGTATGATCAGTAGTTTTGAAGTGAGGACATGCATGTGAAAGTTTGTGGAGGTAGCCTGCAGTTGGACTGAAGATAAACTGAAGCCTCTGTGTGCTCATAGAGCACACAGAATTCATAGAAATTCACTTGCAAAGAGTAATGGTGCTTTTCTTCATTGGATACAGGCTTAGAGTATTAACTAGTCTTAGCTTACCTGTATCACAAGACATTCTGTTTAGTGAAGGTGCCTCTTAAATGAAGCCCAGTGACTTCAGTTAGGCTAAAGAAGGTCATGGTGTTCTGTGCTGTTTCTCCTGAACTTAGTTTAGCAGGAGTGGATATTTCCACAGCACATAAAGGCCCTGCAATAGCAGGGAAATGATGAGTTAAGACAGGCCCACATGGTCCACTCTGTCTGCTAAGAAATGAAAAAGAAAAAAAAATAATAATCTGAAATTCTTCACCAGCATGAACTAGGGGGAAGAGTCTTTCTTATTTGAGATCTTATGGGCAGTCTGTCCTTGAGTTTGGCAGCAACATGTAGTAGGTATAGAGCTTTAAAAAAGGTGGACTATTTATATGATCTCAAAGTATCTTTCTGCTCTTCTGAAAGCTGTGACCTGCCTCTAATACCTCATACAGAAAAATCCATCTACCCTTTCAAAACCAAACCCACGTCTCTCTGTGTTTTCTGCTGGACATTTGTGCAGTGAGAGGAAAAAGATCCCTTTAAGTCACCGCTGAAGTCTTGAACTGTGGTATTTAATTGCAGGCACTGCCTTAATTCCCAGCTGCATTATTGAATGTGTTTGCCAGGCTGTGCAGGGACTGTGAAGAGAGAGCTTCATCAGGGGAAAGTCCAGAGGCTCACAGATTCCAAAGTCATAAGCAATTACCCATACCTGTACTTGTCCAGTCTGCTTATGGAGTAGCAGTGACTTTGCATATATTTCAGTTGTCTTGGAACAAATGAAAGTATCTGAATATTTCCCAGGTAGGGAGTTGAGTCGCTGTTGTGGATGTGTTTAAATGAGGGATAAATTAGGGCCTTCTCTAAACTTAAAAGCAGCAGTTTACAGGATTGCCATTCATTAATAATACACTGCTGATAATTAGGTCTCATTATCAATCATTTCTCATATTCAGGACAGTTAACTCTTAAAATCTTACATTTGTTGTCTGTAAAGATGTAATACCACAAAACTGCTGTCGTATATTCAGCATAGTTTACATATAAATATATGTGTAAACATGCATATATTATAAATACATTTTATATGCATTTATATATAAACATAATTTTCTAGACATTTAATATATATTTTTATATATGCTTAGCTGTGTTACTAGATGCTTGTTGGTTATGCTAGTAGTCACAGCTTTGCAAGTGCATACAGTGTTGCAAAACACTTATAAACTGTTTCTGGTTTCACTATTCTAGTATGTATATGTCTGGGTTTAAGAGAAGGAAATACTAATTATATTTTGCTTTTAGTATGCAACTTCTTTTACACACAACAGGCTTCTCCCTGGGCTACTTCATATTGTACTACACTTTCAGTATGCAAAAATAATTAGCATGAAATACTAAATCCCAGAAAGACCATCTATAGTTCTTTATGCTCTAAATAGTCAAGGGGGAATGGGCACAGTGGGTGATTCAGAGATCTTTTCTCTCATATATTTTCTTAGGATTGAGGTTGGTAGAGAAACATGAGTTGTTTCATGTGTTAGAAATAAAAAAAAAAAATGTTAATCCCTTTCCCTGCATATAACCTGTAAATTTGTTACCAAACCCTGGTAATTTGAATGCATATCCCTTGTACTTCTCTTTGAAGTAGTAGGGGTATATCAAACACACACAGTCACAAAGCTCTGGTACTCTTTTCATATACACACATATATATATATGCATGTCTTGGCAAGTCATCTGATACAGTATTATAATTAAATTTCACCAGTTTAACAGTGTATCACAGAAATATAGGCTTGAAGTTAAGTGTCTGTACCGTAGTGAAATCAAATTCAGAAACAGCTTGATGTTCATATTAGCATAGTATTATGTGGATTTGTAGCACAGTCATAAATGATTGGAATTTCAAAAAACTGTTCATGTTACTTAGTTCGGCCTTTTTCAGTGAATGCAGAATAATATTAATTTGCAGTATTCTTATTTAAATGTATTTTTAAACACAACTAATGAAAGTGTCTCCATCAGTCATGAAACAGTTTATTCTGTTCTAAATAGCATGCCTTGGGTGGTATAACTCAGGCTTCTTCCAGAAGAAGCCTTTGCATTCCAGGTGGTATGCCCTGGCCAACACAGTGGCCTTAGGTTAGATGGTTTTTATTTGATGTATGTATTAGTTCTTTGTATACCATTTTGAATTGAAATGACATTAAGAATAGACATAACAGTTTGCAGTAAAATTGGGTTACCAGAATATACAGTTCTTACTACCTGAAATTCTTAGATGCCACTCCAGAAGAAATTTACAAATGCTTATTTTAAAATCACAAAGAGCACAAGCTATTCTTTGGTCTCAGACTGTGAAATTAAATAAAGAAGTACTGCATAAAGACTGTGCAGTTTAACTAGATTTCTTATTTACTCTAGTATTACTGTGTAGTGAAGTGGTAGCTGTAGTTTTAATCTTGTACCATACTTTGTTTAGGTCTCACTTTAGCTGAATTCCTGCAACTGGAATACTACTTAAATCCTCTGAAAGCAAACTGTCTGTACTCATCACACTGATTTTCATGATAGGTGATCAGGTTATGGGGGATAATAAAATACTTGAGATACACCCCACTTGCCTTAACTCTCTGCCTATGCTACCACAAGAGGACTCATCTGAACTTGTTGCTGAAAGGTGAAGGACATCCTTAAAGTAAATCTTTCATTCCCATTAATGGATTTGAGGTTAGTTCAGTCAACATGGTATACAATTCCAGGATGTAGCATGAAAAAGCGTCCTCAGGAGGGTAGAGTTCAAGCACTTATTCCTTTTACTGTGTGTCTTTCTCAGTGCTAGACAAAACTAGACAAAAATGATAAAACTTAAGCTATGATGATGAACATTGAAGAAAATGAAAAGGCATACAGAGAGGAAATTGTGAATTACCTCACGTGACGAGTAGGGTTTTTGCTTTTTTTTTTTTTTTTTTTTTTTCCCAAAAAGCACTGAATAAATAGGCACTTGTTCTCCCTAATTATTCCGTTTGGTTGCTAATGAAAAGTGCGTTTTGTCTTTTTTCCATATCATTTAAGAAATTTGTTCTTCCCACTGACCTTTTCAGAAGGCAAGGTAATTCAGGTGATAATCTGAAGAGGGAAGAAAGGATTTCAGATATCCCATTTTTCAAATTAACCAGCATCTACTTGTCTCACACTTCTGATGTGTGAATGAACCTTCCCACCACTGAATTAACTGATTTGTTTTTAGTTCTGAGAACTGACACATAAAGTAACTGTTCTGCACTCTAGAGAGAAACAGCTGAGCTCAAATGCAGTGAAGTTAATGGTAATTTAGCAGTGAATTTAAATGTTTCCAAGGGTTATGTGGGTTTCTCCAAGTAAAGTTAGGTATTAAAGCATTATTGTAGCGTCTTTCCTAATATTTCAAGTATGTGTCACCAGGTTTTCTAATTCAGAAGTGCTGTTGACTTTAGCTGAAGTTTTGTGTAAAAATTTATTATATACTTCAAAATTTTGCCTGAAATGCTTTGTACTTAAGTTATAGGTAGTGGCGCTTTCATGTGGTGAGAATTCATGAATTACACAGTGAGCAGTTGTGGAGGGAAAGATGGAACACATACTCATATTTGAGACCAACACATTGCCTGAGAAAAGGTGTATGTTATTCATATTGAATATTACAGAAGTTTTGTTCTATCCCTTCACATTTTTTCTGTCTTCAGTCTACAAGTGGTAGGAAATGAATTGTTGCAAATTAGCTTAGTCTGTACTTTTTGAGGTCCTTCTGTGTGTGGTGGATTTGTGAGTTGGGTTTCCTTTGCTTCAAATTGGTGTGAAGGATCAAGGGAGATATGGTGGTACCAGTTTATGATGCAAAATAAGGCCATGGAGTACCAGAAGAAAATTCCTAGGACATTCTGGGTGAAGCACAGGTTAATATCAAACTGACTCAAACTTTACAATTTCTTTTGATTCAATCATACAAGGTAAACTGTCTCGGTAATTCCAGGTTACAGTTGTGGGACTTTTTAATTTAAAGAATAAGCATCAATCTTGGTAGTTTTGTCTCCGTTCAGACTGAAAACAGATTCTGACACAGTAGGATTTTGTGGAATAATAGTTCCAGCTTTGAGCCACATTATTCATCCTGATTCTTTGGCTAAAATTACTATTGAAATCACTGGCAAGGGTTTACAAATGCTTCCCCAACTCCCCTTTTAAAACTTTTTTTCGTTGCACTTTATAACCATCATCAGCCTACATGCCCACCAAGTGAATTTTTATCACCATGATAAAAATTAAAAATGTGTTCCCAATTAAAACTAACCATGTTATTACTATAATGCTTTTTAAAATAAAGTTTTAGTCTATGTGAGGCAATTTGCTAGAAAGAACAATTACCTGGCTTATACTTTTTATGCTCACTGAATTTTATTGGTGTTTTGTTTTTCACATAGTGATTCCAGAGTTTATTAGTCAAGTAAACATTGCATTGGAGAGCTTAAGCAAGAGCACAGAGCATTCATTTGATGATAACCAGTTTGTGGACATATCTAAGAAGGTGTATGATACAATTCATAATATCAGATGCTCAGTCATGATGATTCGGGTAAGTTATTTGTTTGTTCATTTATTACTTATGTCTAAGATAGTTCAGGACATCAGGGTGTTTCCAGGAAAATGTAGAACTCTGCAAGTGAACAATGCCCCATAGCTCATACTCAGGGTGAACTGACCTGGGAAATTTGGGTTATGGTGAAACATTTGTGATTATAACTCGGAAGGCTAGAATTGTGTGAGTACCAGATCAGAATGGTACATAAAATGTGTTTTGTTCTTCAAAAATGTTTATTTATATTTAGTTGATAAAGATCTTCATTTACTTCATGCATTACAAACCTGTGGCTACAAACCCAGATCTGTAGCTCTTCAACCTTAACTTTGTTTGGTGGACTGTAGAGTATATTCAGGTGATTCTGATAATCTCTTGTTGAAGTTTTGTCAGCTTTATAGCAGAAGACTTAACAGCCTGATTTCTATAAATCTTACAGAGTCACAAGCAATGTACTTATCCTAATGTTCTTTCTGACGTTCAAGAAATGTTTCAGAACAGCTTATTTTTTAAATTTGAAACAGAATTTTGTCAGATGCAGAATTTCCACAAAATATCTTCAGTCAGGAAATCCCATTTCACATGTTACAGCAACTGAGCTACAGTATCTCTGTGTTCAGCAATTTTGTTTTTAAATAAAATTGAATATTAGTAAGAAATGGAGATACACTTTTCAAACATAAATTTGTCTTCTGCATTTTCATTTTCAGTTGAGAAAAAAGTAAGAAACAGATTCCTCTTCTCTTTCAAATATAAAAACATATTACAGGCTAGCGTGACCAGCAGGTCAAGGGAGGTGATTCTGTGCCTCTGCTCTGCTCTGGTGAGACCCCACCAGGAGTTCTGCATCCAACTTGGGAACCTTCAACACAGGAAAGACACAGTCCTGTTGGAGTGGTCCACAGGAGGGCCACAAAAATGATCACAGGGCTGGACCACTTGTCTTACGGAGACAGGCTGAAAGGGTTGGGGTTCAGCTTGGAGAAGGCTCTGGGGAGGCCTTTCAATATGTAAAGGAGAGCTTGTAAGAAAGGTAGGGACAGACTTCTTAGCAGGGCCTGTTGAGATTGAACAAGGGCTGCAATGGTTTTAAACCAGGGGGCCAGCGCGCAGATTTAGTGGCAGGCAGTCTGCTGCTGCTGCTTGGTTCCCCCCACAACCCCCACCGGGGGGGGTGGGGGGGTGGTTCTGTAAATACCAGGGGGCCGGATTGAGGACCCTGGGGGGGCTATATCCAGCCCACAGGCCTTAGTTTGAGGACACCTGGTTTAAACTAAAAGAGGACAGATTCAGAGTAGATACAAGCAGGAAATGTTTTACAGTGAGGGTGGTGAAACACTGGAACAAGTTGCCCAGGGACCCAGTAGATGCCCCGTCCCTGGAAACATTTGAGGTCAAGTTGGATAGGACTCTGAGCAATTTGATCTAGTTGAAGATGTCTCTACTTACTGCAGGAGGGTTGGACTAGATGACCTTTAAAAGTCTCTTCCAACACAAACAATTTTATGGTTCTGTCATTCTAATATGGAAGAATATTAGTGAGTTAACATATTGCAATGTGTAAGTCAAAACAGTGTCAGCAGGAACTCAAATGTGCAAATTCTTTAAAATAAGCTTCATTTAATGCCTGCATTGCTCATCCTGCCTGTCCTTAGTGACTCGGGGACTCATTTTTTTTAAGATTACACAGTTAGTTCCTATCTGTTCCTCAGTGAGATCTGAGTCTTCAACCTTCTTGGGCTTGAACTCCAGATGATCATGACTGACTATTGCTTTATGGAGTTTTTAATCTTTGGGAAATGCACTGAGGAGTGTAAAAAAAGCTCCAGTCAATTTCTGTGAGGACACAGACACTACTCTGCAGGGAACTCTGAGTGTACTTTGTTACAGTCCTCTGTGTATGTGTGTAGACAGTCACTCGGGAAAAAAAAAAAAAAAAAAAAAAAAAAGGATATTTCGCCTATACCTCTTTTTGAAGCTTGAGGGGGAAATACCTTAATCTGAAGAGACTGTACATATGCATAATGCATAGTAAGCATACACTGTATGTATGCTATGTAAGTGCATAGTGCATCTAAAATTACGAGTCACTGCACAAGCCCTAAATGGAAAGTATTAAGATGAGGATTTCTTATCAGTGGCATCTTCTGCTTTTGCTCTTTAACAAAGCAAGAAAAAAAAAATAGCAGAAATTACCTTGTTGGCTGTACCTGAAGCTGTGAGTAGCAAAGAGCAAATACTACTCCTCCTCCTCTGAACTGAAGAAGTTATGTCCAATGGGACAAGAGCCTGCCTTCACCTGTACTGAAACTCCCATTATCTTAAACAATGTGTGTGTTTGCCTTAGAAATCAGTGTTGCTTGTCTTCAGCTGTGATTGAATGTATTCAACAGCCCAGCAATTACAGAGTCCTGTAATGACAAAAGCTCAGAATAAAAAAAAAAAAAAATTTATTCATTAAAAAGGACACGTGCAGCTTTCTACTTAATGAACACCATTATTCAGACACTGTCATGAGAGTTTTTCTGAGGTTTGGTGAAATTAGTCAGCTACTCCACCATCCTTTAAGAGGTTCCAGTGCAGAGAGCGTGCTGAGGAAACCCTGGCATTCATTTTTTGAGTAAGGTATTTGTAGTCCTAATTAGATACATAACAGACAATACCAGTTTCATTTTAGTCTGCCTGTAAGAAGCTTTATTAAATCTGATGATTATTTGGAGGTATGCTGTTAACCACAGCAGCCAAGGTGAGGAAATAAAAGTGTTCTGTGGCCAGCTTACAGGGACTTACTATACAGTGCCGAAGAACAACACATTGCTGATTACAGGTAGTTGCAAGTCTGAATCAAGGAAGGAAATTGTTGATCAAAATGTAGCTGGGAAGTATAAATGAACAAAGACGCTGATTCACAGGGGACAATTTTTCAACATCAAAGTAAAAGCAGAAACACTCCAGTTCTTCAGGAAGCATTTCAAGTATTTAATTAAATAGAGAGAATGTTTTTAAAAATAGAGTTCCTAACTGTAAAATGCTGCCAAATAGTATTGTTAATGCAAATTATCAGATATACTTTTCAATGTTCAAGCTTAACCACAGATAAATAAAACATTTATTCCAGTCCTGCAGGTATAATGTGAGTAACGCTTGAAAGCAGCTAAATAGTGGAGTGTGTGCTGCACAGATGAGTTGCAATAGACATGCGTCTGGAGATGCAGGATGCTTCTCTTAAGATGCTTTTCATTGTTTCACTCACAAGGATTAATTCATCCAGTGGTAGCTGTTGATTTGAAATTAGCAGACATTTGATCCAGGGAGTATAGCTGCTTGTGCTTATTAGCGTCTACATTCCTCAGTCCTTTTTTGACTCTTGAAGCATCTGATTTTTGTTAAATTGTAGAGGCTTTGGGAGCTTGATTTTGCACAGAAACATTAGGGCGTTATCTGGAGAGTGTTTTAATTAGAAGATTGCTGTTATGGAAATAGATTAGGGTAGAGAGTAGGCTTAAATACAATAATTCTGCTATGTGGAATATATGGAAGAGTGAAAGGAAACAGGGTGACTTTTTTGAGACAATACATATTGAATGTTGCATCATGTTAAGGCTGATGCCAGAACTTCTGTTTTTTTTAAAAAAAGGAGCTTCTATATGAAAGTATGATTTGTTAAAGAATAGGAGACAGCTGGATTGAAATAACAGCTAATAATATCCCATTAGGATATTAAACACAGTGGAAAGTGGTAATGACTTCAAATGAGTAATAACTGCTGATAGCTGAAGCAGTAATAAAGTCATCTTAACAGAAATACAACAAGAACAGTGGAAGAGAATTCACTAAGTCAAAGTTTCATGGATTTTTTTTGTTTCTATTGGAGGATAAACAAGTGAACTGCTACCAGTTTTCCAGAGAGGAAGAAGAGGGCAAAATATTCATATAGACTCTGTTTGAAATGCTTTTACTGCTTTCATGTGAGCAGTGCATGAGGAACCACTGTTCCCTGATTTTATGAGAGGTGGAAAGTGTATATTGAGATTGTAGCTCTTACCTGATAAAATGCATCTTTGTGATGCATTTCTTAAAAATCCTTTCTGCTGAATATGTGTTCTGTGTGCTGTTTCTTTCAGAATTCTGGCATGGAGACTAGGTTCCCTCAGAGTTTATGGTGTTTGGCTTTTCGAGTGTTTCTTTTGCACATTGCTCCCTTATTACCCTTGAGTAGCCATTCTCTGCACCATGTTGTACATTATCTCCACCCTGGTCCTCCCTGAAAACTGAGGCAAAGCATTTGTTCTGGTTTTCTGTAATACCGATATAGTTATATTTCAGCTAGATCCACCCTGCATCCCTATTCAATTCCTTACCTTCCTGTTTCTTTAGCTAATAGTCGTTATTGTGGGTTTTAATTTCCTTTGCAAAATCAAACTCGGTTTAGCTACACATTCAGATGTCTACAGCATGAGTCTTTCAGAATTTTTTTGGCTACCTCAGAATACCCTTGGGATGGGTTCCCTTTTTCTCCTGTTGTGTTGGTTGCAAATTCTGGGTAGTTTTTCATTCTGTTTTGAAGAAATGTAAGAGCTCATCCATAACAGAGCTTGGGAGCTCTTCAGTACACATGATTTCTCTAATGTCTAATGTCTAAGAGACATCACAGCAGACTTTGATCTCTTGCATCCAGCAAAGTTACAGGAATTTTCAGAACATGGAATTCTTGGAAAAGAAGATGGCAGTTGGTAAAAACTTTCCTGTCATCCTGTTTCTCTTTCAGCCAGTTAACAAATGTCCAGTTTAAATTCTACCTTTGCTTTTACTAATGTCAGAATTATCCTACACATGCAGGGCTTTCTACATATTTCTACTTCTGTAATAGGCGTGAGTTAGATCTTGTCAGATGCAGGTAATAGCACACATGAATTAAACCTCTGTTTAAAATCTAAAGAATACAAAGCAGGGAAGCATTTGAGAAAAAAACAAACAAACATGTACTGTAGTCTTACCATGGCTTGTGTTTTTTTCAGAAGAGCCCTAAGACTTCATGGGTGGGGAGGAAAGACAAAGAACAATTTATATAGTCTTGGTAAATGTCATTGTTTGTTGTTGGTCTGAAATTGACTGATGCTGACTTATTACAAATACATGTAGGGAAGTTTGTTAAATACCTTTTTTCTTCATTTTTAATCCTACACCAATTGCACAAGAGGAAGAACTTCTGCAGCGGTAATTAGCAAGCCAGTTGGGCCTGCACCTCTCATCACTTCCCTGACATTTCTGACCTAAGTAGGTCAGAGCTGACCTTTCCTTCCCTCAGTTCCTTGTCAACTTCAGTTCTGTCATCCAAAGGTTGATACATCTAGATGCAGTGTGACTGAAAAAGGATATATCTGATGTCCTTTAAAAAAGAGCCTAGCAGTGTCTGTTTTGTTAAGGATAGTTGGAGACCTTTTTCAGGTTTGTATCCTGAGTCACATGAAAGGTGTTACTGGGGAATGTTATGTTTTTGCTGCTGACACCAAATAAGAGGTGAGTTAAAACTGTTTGGTGCCATGATCAAATATGCACACTGGCAAGTAAAAGCTTTTGGCAGCTATTTGTCCCTGCCATGCTGGTGATCTCGAGTCAGGATCACCAACCTTGAGGTACCATTATGGAGAAAAATGAACTCAGTACACTATCCCACATAGATTTCATATCTTGATTCATCTACATATATATTTTCCAAAATGTCTTATGTTTTTTACACTACAGTGTACCTGGGAAGTGATCTCATACTGTAGAAATACGTATTTTTTTATGTTTACATCTGGATTAGCATTGTAAATTATTGTTATTATTACTTTGCCTTGCTGACGTGTTACCAAAATGTTCTGTGCTGCAGCAGTTTTGCAACACAGTTTGCATACATTTCAGTGTAATATCCTGACTTTTTTTTTAATGCTAATCTCCATTTAGTACCGGGTCAGTTTGTGTTACCAAATAAATAAAGCTGATTTCTGTTTTCTGGCAAACAACTACATAATACCATTTTGCTTGTATTTCATATTTGTGTACCATATAACAAACTCTCAAAGGCCTGATTTTCTGCCAGTTTCATTAGTTTAAGGCCTTCAGTATCTTTTGACAAGTCAGCCAACCATTGTGGTTCTCTGTGTTGCTGGTTTTGTTGCTTTAAAGAGCAAAAAGCTGATCAGCAGTGTAAGTGTAAATAAAACCCACCCTGTCATTTTCCTTGAAAGATGTGTCCTGTTTTCCTGAATATGTGGGCAGTTTGCTACCCTAAGAAGTATCTTTAGAATTTGGAGTTGCCACAGTTGCTGTAACAAGTATGTGTTCATAGGAGTTGCAGTGTTTCCACAATAGAATATTAATTTACTGATTTTCAAAACAGATGATGTGTTCACATCTCAGGTAAAGGGAGGGAGACCAAAGAGGAATAAGTGGATGCTCACCTTTTTAATCTTTGACAGTGGAGTGGAAGCCAAAGAACAGATAGATTGTTATTTACCCAAGGAAGGATGGCCCTTGTCCTCCCGCATCTTCAAGTCCTCTTTGCTTAAACCATTAATTTAGAGAATTAGAGTGAGCAAGGTAGTTGGGGAATGATAGATATTTTTGGGGGTTTATTTGAACAAAAGATAAGGGAAACTGCCTGAGTTCTGTGTTTCTACATTCCTACACTTTCAGACTGACAAGTTTTAACTTTTTTTGTTCATTGTATATCCTTCTGATTGCTGCCCCTGCCCCTGTGCTCCAGCCATTCACTCAGTTTTTGCAGGGAGATTTCTGATTGTAGACTCTGAGTTCTTTGTACACATAAAATGAATAGTAGGTAGGAAAATAGGTGCCCCCTTCATCCCAATAAGTCCAATAAGTTCCAGAATTGTCTTTTACATCCATGATGCACTATGTTATTATTATAGAGAGAAATCATCTTGTAATATAGGCGTATCAAAAGAAGATGCCCCCTTCTGAACAAGAATATGTAGAATTTTCATATTGCTTTATATATATGTTGTAGGAGTAGATTCATCTAATTCCATGTATAAGTATATAAGAAAATATTTGACATTGTGAGGCTACATCTTGCATACTGGTCTGATGGTGAAGATTTTCTTTCCCCTCCAAAGCAGCAGCTGACTTGTGCCATCCAGGTGTCTAGGTATGACTAAATGGAAGTATGTACTTAGAAGGAGTGCCAGGAACTCACCACTTGGATAGTAGCATATTCAAGTGTAGTTACTATATGTTAACATTTATTACTTTTTTTTTCATTATTTGAAGTTCTTGTAGTGCTATTCACTGCTACTCTTTTTGTCAGAAATATTATGGTTAAGTGAGCCTTGTTTCCAAACCAAAACTACTGCAGTATCTTTTGATTCAAAACTTTTCACTGTCACACATTTTACTTGTCTTACACTCTTGATGGAGAGAGGAAGGAAAAGAGAAACATATAGAGAGGATCATGGAAGGAAGTGACCTCAGGAGATCATCTGGCCCACCTCCTGTTGAAAGCAGAGTATTATCTAGGGCCCTGTCAAGCCAAGTCTGACTTGACTGTCTGTTTTTTTCTTTTACTTATTAGTGGTAATAGAGAATTGATGGGGCAAACAAAGCAATAGTGTGTGCTGAATCTTACTTAGAAAAGCAAGCTGCTTGCTATATTGCATGCATCTATTAGTATATATACCATTGTTTCCTGTTTTTATGCCTGCTTCTTTGTATTCAGTACGTGACTGTATGACCCATCTTCTCTTTTTTTATACTTTTTCCAGTTAAAAATGTGCTTTAGTTTTCCAGTTGGTAAAGTGTCAGCTAATGTGAAAGTTGTGTTGGTTTTGAAAAAAGGAAGGGAGGGGAAAAAGGCTTTACAGGTGTATATATAGGTAAAAATAGTGAATGATTTTAGAAAAGCTGATACAGGGACCAGTGGTGAAAGTGTCAGCTGCATACTATCAGTTACAAAATACATGTGCAATTCCATCCTGGCAAATCTGTATTGTCTTCTGCCCAAGCTATACAGCCATAGGCCTCATGCAAGGCTGTGAGTTAAGAACTTTGCAGTAACAAATTGCTACTTGGCTCACCGTCAAAGTCACTCGTGCTGGGGTTAGTGGTTCAGTCAGGGAAGCCAGTATGCTTTGTAAAGAAATGGATGATGTGAACCATTTTGACTTATGTAGTACTTTAAATTTCAGTTCTTCCCAGTTTAGAGATTAAATTAGACTGCAACTGTGTCACATATGTTTATGTTTTTAATTGTTCAAAGTTATTCCTCCCTTTCAGGAAAACAACTTTTCAGAATGATTTGGTAGCTCTAGTTTAGCGACTTACTGGAAAATTAAGCATAAGGCAGTATTTTTGCTGGAACATAAAAATCTTCACTGAGGGTTTTTTTCCATACAGCAAGGAAAAGTGGTATGTATTCCTCGTTGCCACTTGGTGCTTATTGTCTAATACAAATTACATTCCCAGAGAAGTGGAATGAATATTATTTATTAAAAAGGAAAGACTGAATTTATGGAGCTAAGTCTGGAAGGCACAGCAAAAGTGTTAGAAATCACAGATACTCTATTAAAATATGCATCCTGCCACATGGTTCACTGGAGTATGAGAAATGCAAGCCTGGAAATGGAGATTGCAGTCTCTCAGTAGTGTTAATAGCTCAGGCTATGGTTCTGATTCTGAAATCGCCCCTGTCAATGCTAGTGCCAGTTCTGGCTCACAGACCTTCATTGCTCAGTGTAAATCTGGCCACAGATCCTTTTTACTGATCATAATCATCTGTACAGTCCATGGCCTAGTTGAAATTTCTCAATTGCCATGATTTTCACTGTGGAATTATTTAACTGCTAGGATGGACTCTTTAGCACGATGCAGAAAAGCAGTGAGGTACATTACAAATATATTCAATATGTAATCAGACTTCAAAAACATAATAATCTGTGTGCTAGATTGTGATCTCAGTTTTGTTGTCACAAGAATGGAGTAGCAGTGGTGTGGTCTGTGTCATTCTGTGCTTTGACATTGGTCTAACAGTGAAAGATCTGGTCATGCATGTCCTTGCTGATGCAGCATTATGACAGTGCAAAAGGTTTGGGAGGAGTTATTTGTTTACTTAATCCTGAATAGTTCTTTGGTTTATGTTTTATAATTCCTTAGTATTCCATAGGTATATTTGAGTTCAGGTTTTGCTGTTAATGATACCTTCCTGGGTTTTTGGTTGGTGTGGGTTTTTTTTTTTGTTTGTTTGTTTGGTTTGTTTTGAACATGGTTGGGAACTTGAATCACACTCTAAGTGTGATTGTAGAGTTGGAATGCAGAGTTGATGAAGGCAGATGGGCATACCAAGTAAGCAGACATAGTAATAAAATGGAAACTGACTCAGAAAAAACAGAAAGCTTGAAAGAAGATTCTTTAGAGAATTAAAAAAAATCCTCCACTGAGCTTGATAAATGGAAGATGGTATTTTTTAAGTACTGCTTACCTGAAAAGATTCTGTAGAGGTTGACAAACCAGATACTACCTAATTACTTGAGAACCTCCCAATTTGCTGTTCACTATACCAAGTAGTTTAGTTATTAGGAAATAGAGCAGTAACATTAACATAAAATTAGTTTGTTACTCCAAGTGTCTTGTTATCCTGGTCTCCATGAAGTAAGCTGCATAAAATAGTTATAGAAAATACAAGAAAACCCAAGTATTCAGCAAGTTGGACAGAAATCTTTGTGATAATAGGAGTCTTCCTTTTTCCTAGGCACAGTCCAGCGTGAAATAGTGCATGAGAAATGATCACATGTGCCAGTCTGATTAGCCTTTGAAATATCCTGACATTTGTTACAGTGGTAAATTCACTACAGAAATAGTAATAACTTTTCGTGTTATGATAACAGCAAAGCAGTTCCATATGAAGTACTGAAAATAAAGAACTGCCAGTAACTATGTAGAGTGAGGCAGTGGCACCTTGGGGATGCACACAGGTACAGTTACATGTCTCTGAAAATGGCTTTGTCAGCATATGATTGCCTTCGTTAGCCCCTTTCCACCCAGAGGAGCAGCATGAGATCATGGGCAGCACAGGTAGGGGAATATCATCATTCTTTCAGGGGCGCAGAAATCCACTGGCTGACTGTATGTAGTCTTGCAGTGAGGGCCACATGCTTGACCGCAGTAATGGGCATCAGAGCAAGCTGAATCACTGACATCCATTATGCTTCCACCTATATGTATTGTATTAATCATACCAATACCTGCCTTTTACTTTCTCCATAATCAGTGTGTAATTTGCTTATTGAGGAAATCAGATAAGCAGATGTCCGGCAACTCTGCATTCTTTGTGTTTGTTGTGATGTGCTATCAGAATGGGAATCAGTCCCTTTTGCCTTAGTGAGAAAGCCACCTGAACATGGCATGCCACGCTATGTCTGTGAGTTTTGCTGACCCCATAGGATTGTTCTGTCAATTACACTCTGAAAATGTTTGTGGGTTTGTGAAAGCTGGATTCCAAATCTGTAAAAAAACAAGTATGAGACACATAAAGAACAGAGCTGAATGTTTGCTGTTTCAGTGAGGAAGAGCTAACCACAGCAAGCAAAAGTAAATGCCTTGTAGCACGGTTACATGCTTGAAGTGATGATGAAGCGAGATCTCACCGGTGCCCTGAACCTGTGTAAGAACAAATCTCAGTCTGACTGGTCAGTGGCCAACAAATAAAACAAACTTGTCAGCTCCGTAAGTGAAGTCAAAAATAAAACACCCCGATTTTAAGTAGAGCACAAATTGTTGCTTCGTTTGCCAATGTTGGTGTTTGCAGACTAATCGCTTATTTCTGAAATGGAGCCAGCCCCCAGCAGAGATGAAACCTAAACTTGTGTCTGCCTGAACTTCAGCTTCTCTTTCCCCTTGGCTGTTCCATTTCATTAATACAGCCTTGCATCTTACAGCTTCTACCATCCCAGGCTTCACTGCTTGTTTGCTCTTGCCATTTACAGGAAACTCACCGGTAAGAAAGCAGATGACTCACCCTAGTTGCCTTTTAACTGCAGAAAAGATTTGCATGAGGGGAGTTGTTTTTTCCTGAATGAAAAGATCGTCCTATCTGATAGTGTTGCTGCTTTATTGTTGGTTTTGTTTGGGGGGTTGGGGATTTTTGGTGTATGGAATTGTACCATGCACATGAAGAATGTACTAGCTTTACAATTCACAGGAGTGTGTTCTCCCTATAAAATTATTGCATGTTTCTCAGCTGTTACAGTTAAATCCACATGAAATTTTAGGTTGTGTTTAGTTCATCAATAAAAAGCTTAATTTTCTCCTTATATTTTCTATTCCATAAAATGCCGTAGCAAGTATTACCTGCAGCCTGGATATTTAGAGATGGAATGATTCGTCCTTACACAGTCTGTAGGATTGCCAGATAGCTCAGAGGTTTGGCAGGGGGCTTTTACCTGGTATAATTGGATTTTAGGCTGCGATACATTTCTGCTCCTTTTTTGTTTATTCTTGGGTATGTTGATGAGCTCAGAGATTTATCTGCTGCCTAGGGGAAAAAAAAAGAAAAGATGAGAGCATTACTAATTGCCAAAAAATACCATGCTCCACAAAGAAAAAATGAAAGAACAATTGAAATTCACATCAGGGACCATTCAACAACTGACATGAGTAGCTTACAGTGAAGATATAGGATAGTATTCTTTAAAAATCCTGATGCTGCGACACATATATAACTATGCATTGCCCAGCCTCACGTAGTATTGTTTTGTATCCTCTTCATTTTTTCCCGTCGTACTTTTTTTTTCCCCATTCCTTTTCTCTTTTCTCTCTCATTACCTTACAGTTTGTCTCATGTTTCTATGCAGATTTACTTCTCATGCCTGATATCGAAGTAGTGTAAAAATCTGTTCTAAAGCATGAAAACTGAATTCCCACAGGGTGCTAGTCTCTTTAGAAAAAATGTAACTAGTGCATGAATTCTGACTTTTTTTTTCTTGACTACTAAAATACTGTATTCAAATATGAAATTTAAAGATGGTAAACTGTGTACAGAAGTTGTGTAATACAGTCCAAAACATCGTGTTAGAAGCAGAGACATACATGATAAAAGCTATCTCGGCATATGGATGTGGATTAGAAGATGGATATTTAAATACAAAGTTTAAGGCCCATAGACCCGTGTTCACATGCCCTGAAGTCTACCTCAGTCTATGTACTTGGTAGTTTATACAGACCAGGGAAGTCATCTGAGCTAGACAAGAAACAGGTGGCACCATGACTTCATTCCACTTCAGTCTCATTTCCAGATTTAAAATGGCCACTCTGCCATGCCTTCCCATGCAAGATAAAGGAAGTGCTGGATAGACCAGAACAGGATCCACTGGCTGGGAATACAATTTAAAACAGTTGGCATTGTAGTGAAAATACCGTCGTCTTCATGATTAGTAGTTTCTGTTCTCCTCTAGGCCAAGTGACCTTGCTTAAAGGCTTCAGAGATTAAAGCAGGTCCCCCTGCACTCTGCATTGGTGAGGCTGCACCTCAAATCCTGTGTTCTATTTTGGGCCTCTCACCTCAGGAGGGATGTAGAGGTGCTGGAGCATGTCCAGGGAAGGGCAGCAGAGCTGGTGAAGGGTCTGGAGCACCAAGTCTTACAAGAAACAGCTGAGGGAACTGGGGTTGTTTAGCCTGGAGAAGAGGAGGCTCAAGGGGGGACCTTACTGGTCTCTACAGCTGCCTGAGAAGAGGTTTTAGGCCGGTGGGGTAGGTCTCTTTCTCTTCTCCCAGATAACTAGCAACAGGACAAGATGAAATGGCCTCCAGTTGTACAAAGGGAGGTTTGGGTTGGATATTTCCTCACTTGAAAGGGTGGTCAAGCATTGGAACAGGCTGCACAGGGAGATGGTGGAATCACCATCCTTAGAGGTGTTTAAAAAACACATAGATATGGTGCTTAGTGGTATGGTGTAGTGGCAGACTTGGCAGTGCTGGGTTTAGACTGGATACTGGGAAGCATTTCTTTACCAAGAGGATGGTCAAATGCTGGAACACGCTTCCTGAAGAGGTGGTTGATGCCCCAAACCTGTCAGTTCTTAAGAGACATTTGGACAATGCCCCTAATGACATGTTTCAGCTTTTGGTCACCCTTGAAGTGGTCAGGCAGTTGGACTAGTTGGTCGTTGTAGGTCACTTCCAGCTGAAAATATACTCTGTTCTACTTTATTCTGCTACTTGCTCCAAAAAGCCTAAGCAAAATATATTGTTTTCTAAGGAAGCTATTAGGTGGTACTTTTTTTCCTGTTCTATTACATAGAATGATAACTAATTGGTTGGGAAAAAATAAAGAAGTATTTTACTGGAAATTTAAATTTCAAGGGAATTTAATGTATTTTTAAGCTCTGGCAGAGCACATCACTGAATAGTGGGCTATTGTGAACTGATACATGTAGATGTTATGGGCTACATCGTCTGCTTACAGAAATTTAGCAGCTATGTTAAAATCAGTAAATTGTGGCAGTTTCTCTGCTTGCAGGTCTGATTCTTATTACTTTGTAGGACAGAAAATTAAGACTTTGTCGATAAAATGTTAAAAAAGAGGAACTAGATACAGGACATTCCACCACTGTGAGCAGCAGACCTTATTTACCCATCTCACTCTACCTGTATCTGGTATTCATGTGGTCCCATGGTATGACACAGTTCACTGACCAATCATGAATAGTTATTTCGTGTTTTCTAACTTTCTGAAGTCCTCTTCTACCCTTTTCACTCCATTTGGAATTGGATTTCTTCCTTGTGAAAGTTAGCTTCCTCTCATTTTTAAATCTTGAAAGTCTCTCACTCATGTGGGTGTTCACACCTGATTTCATTCCCTTCTCTGTTTCATATGTTGCTCTATCTATATTAAATACTACACTAAAAACCTGTAAATGTTTTAGAAACAAGCACTTAAAAGTTGGTAGATGGTGCTGTTCAAGTTTTCTGCAAACTTAATGCACTACATCTGAATAATGTGTCATTATATCATCCCTAGTGTATATTTAGCAAGTAGGGGTGTTTTTTCATGGTATCCCAGTAGTAATAGGAAATCCTGTTGCACTGCATTAAATAAGTACACCTTAATATCCATACTGCCTGCATGTATATGCATACAAATATGTTAGTATTTCCGTAAGAGAAAACAAAAGTTTAAACTTTTTTTTTGTTTATTATTTTTATTCAACTGTGTGAGTTTATTTTTACATTACCTTAGGTATTGTAAGTCCCATTCTAAACTTTCAAGCAGTAGTAACTCCTACAACGATTTAACAGTAGTGCACTGCATAAATGAAGGTAAGTTAAATGGCTGGTTTTTTCACCTATTTCTCAGGATTTACGTATCAAGGTGTCATTCCTGTATATCTCAAATTGTATTTAAATTTATCATTCTCATAAAGACCTTACTTGTACTCTTAACAGCAGGCATTCTGTAGTGTAATCTGTGCATGACAAGGTATCTGCTTTCAAAAAAAAAAAAAGAAAAGTTAGTAGCAGTGTTCATAAGCTTGAATCTTTTATAATATTTGCTTCTATTTCCTTCATGTCCAGTTGCAGTTCAGTAGTTCAAGCACAGTGGTACTCTTTTCAGTAGTTTCCTTTGCAGACCAGGATTAACTTCAAATAATTCCCAATAATCATTTGTCTGACCTGTTCTTAGAAACCTCCACAGCTGGAAAATCTCTGGTGTCTTCAAGCAATCAATTCCACTCTTTCATTACCTTTAGAAAGGGCCTCAGGTTGTACCAGGGGAGGTTTAAATTGGATATTAGAAAAAATTCCTTCACTGAAAGGGTAGTCAAGCATTGGAACAGGCTGCCCAGGGAGATGGTGGAGTCATCATCCCTGGTGATGTTTAAAAAAACACATAGATGCAGTGCTCAGGGACATGGTTTATTGATCTACTTGGCATGCTGGGTTAACAGTTGGACTTGATGATCTTAAAGTTCTTTTCCAGCTTAAATGATTCTATGATTTATTCTATGATTCTTCCTAAAATCCACCCCACGTGTCTCCTTCATGGCAGCTTACAGCACTTCTTGTCTGGTCCATCAAGGATGTGGAGAATGGTCCATTTCCTGCTTCTTGTTTCTAGTATACTTAAAGAGCTTCCTTTCACATCATGCTCATGCTTCTTGTGACTATTTTCTTTGCTGGTTTACCTCCTTTTGGAGGTGCAATGCCAACACTACAGTACTCCCAATAGAGGCCTCAACTCTGAGTTGAGTAGGCGGCCTATTTCATACCACTTGCTGACCGTGATCCTGCGGATACTTAATAACAATATGGTTGCATTTATTTTCAAGAATGTGACATTGCTGCTTCCTGTTCAGCCTGTTATCCACTATAATTCTTAATGCTTTTCTGTAGAGCTCCTGCTTAGCCACTTTGTTCCTCTCTCTTACCTGTACAGTTGATTTTTCCTGCCTAAATCCAGTACTTTGCATTTGTTCCTACTGTGCTATCTTCCTCTCTTTCTCAGTCCGTTTGTCAAGATTATGTTACGTTATAACACCAGCTTTATGACTCAGTCTCTATCCAGAATGTGGTACCACCTAGAGATTTAGTAAGGCCACTCTGTTCCATTATACGTAGTTTTTTTTATGAAAATACTGGGCTTAGTGTAGATGCCTGTTTGAATTCTACTTGATAAATCCTGTCATTTTGACAGAAAAATTTGATAACTATTTTGGAGTATTTTTTTTTTTAACCAGTTACGTACAAACACTATCATAGGTTCATCTATAACATATTTCGTTAGCTTACTTAAAAGGAAGATAATGTGAAAGCATACAAAACCTTCTACTTCTTTATCCACAAAGGGGCATTAGCCCATCAAAGAAGTAATTTTGATTGTTTTGCCATGGTTTATTCTTGATAAATCTATGCTTGCTGTTACTCTGGTTGGTTCCTTTCAGGTTTTCCTTACTTTTAGCAGCAGGTGTCATTAAAGCACATTGGGTGTTCTTCTTGTGTAAGGATGAGCACTTATGAAGAAGCTGTTCTGTGTATGGCTTTTGCCATACTTCGTACAGAAACATAATTTCTGCTTCATATTGTACACTGTTTAAAATACAGGTTCACCCAACAGACCTCTGTTCTTCTGCCTTACATTCAGTGAGTTGCAGGTTAATACAAATGAACAAACTACTATTCATGTTGGAGACTTAGACTTTGACGTGCTTAGTTTATTCATGGAAGGAGTATAGCATCATCCTTGCTGACCCACAGCTCTGGTTTGTGAAGACAAGAGGACATACTATCTAGGGTTCTATTTTCCCCACAGCTTTTGGAGACCAGTAACTTATTATGGAAGACCTCAGTGAAGTTGGTGCGATCACGCACATGCACATGTAACTTGTAGTTGAAATTTGTGTGCCTTACAAAGCCTTCCTCTACTGAGATACTTTGGCCATCACATCAATTAAATGCTATAATGCCCAAAGCTGCTTTAGTTTATCAAGGAAGTTTGTTCTCATTGCCAAAATTAAACTTTTCCAGGAGATTGGAAACTGATCTAGTTCTAATATTTAACTGACTGAAAGGGTTTTACTGAAATTATTTGTGTGCCTGAGCAGTTTTCACAAAACCTTAAAATTGGTAGGCAACACCAATGATAAACCAAATTAATTTAATTAATACTTTTCTAAGTATTGTTTATAAAATGCTTTTTTTTTTCTTCTAATGAAAAAAAAATCTTTGTATTCTGTTCTGTTCTAGTAAGAAAGACTTGGGGGGGGGGGGGGGGGGGGGGG
>JAVJGJ010000062.1:35910702-35948904 GCA_035590215.1 Microhierax caerulescens
AATGCTGTGGAACCTAGTCAAACACATTGTTTCACAAAGCTTGGATTAAAAAGCAAATAAGCCAAATAGCACATTTGCACCCAGTTTCGATAGACTGGCAGAGATCTAAAGACTAAGGACAGGCCTTGGTTTTATTAATTATTCATTTTAAAATCCTCGTAGAAAAGCAAAGTATAAGGTTTGTCATCAATGTTTATTTCATAGATGAAAAGCTAATTCATAGACAGATATTACCCGTGTGCAATAGTAATGACTTGCTATTGTGGCTTGAAGTTGAATACCAAGAAGGTGTAAATTTCATTAGTACTAGACTTTGCTATAAATATGATTTTGAGTCCTCAGCCTGAATATTCACGAGCAAAACCATCAAGAATGCAGATTTATTGTAAGTATTGAAATGTGGAAAGGAACACACGCTGTGTAACATATCAGCAATAGTAATGTAATTATAGTCTTAAATTTATAAGGACTACTTGAATGCATTTTAGTTGGGGTCAGCAAAGGCTTTCCACAAAGCTACTGAAACCTCTCTCAAAATCATGGGCCAGGAGGCTGAGGCAGGTGTCCTGTCCCATCTCACACCTCTGTGTTTGCAGCCAGCTCTTAAGTAACCTTGTTTGTAGGCAGCTCTAGCTTCATCTTGTAGTTGATTTCTCCCCTCTTCTGGCACTCCTAGGTGAGGCTGCTCAGGAGTTCTGCTCCTATGGCTACTGGACACTTTCTTCTAAATTTTTGTATTTAAATTTATTTCCAAACTTTTTTTACCGTGGTGCTTTATGCATGAGTTTGTAGGTTGTTGATGGCCAGAATCTTTCACGGGACTTCATTTTACCTCAGTGTTCCTCCTACTGGAAATTCCATACTTTGTATGTCTTAATAGTGGATTTGCCATTCATGTCTTGTATTCGTCCTGTCACTGACTGTGTATACCCAATCCTCTTCCTCTTCTGTCAGCTTGTGGTGCTGGCACTCCAGTTTGTCAGAGGTGTGTACAGTTTATGTCAGAGCCCTAAATACTAAACCTTTAACAATACTTTCAAATCCCTCCTATTCTTATTTCAGTCCTCAAGCTCTGCCAGGGTTTCTGAGCAACATTTCTGTTCATGGAAGATAGCACCCTATTTTGTGTTACAAGCCCTGGTAGTCCATACCAGTTCAACCATGCAATAACATTTTCTTAACTATAGCATTCAAAGTGAGTGTAGAATTCAAAACCAGTGGAGAGTTGCATTATATTAATTTTTTTCCAATATGGAATATCCATGTCTTCACATGGAATGTTCATATAAGCATGTGAGTCTCACGTATTTAATAAATAGTGGATCATGAAAGCCGTATGAGAAGTCACAAATCTGGCACTGAATTACATAAAACAGCTTCCAAGGAGAGAAAACCATTGACTACTTCTGTTGTTCTCATTATTATGGTGGGGTGGTTTTTTATCAATTTTTGATGCTTTGTGTCTGAAAATGAGTTATGGTTTATGGTTTGCAGTTTAAGGTTTCATAAATGAAGAGCTTCTTTCTGCTTGAAACTTTGTATTTAGTCTTTAGTAGTGATAGTTTTTTTTTTCTGAATTCTGTAGTACTGGTGGTTCAAAATCAGGCAGACCTGGATGCTGG
The DNA here is from genome assembly GCA_035590215.1 of Microhierax caerulescens. NCBI lineage: Eukaryota > Metazoa > Chordata > Aves > Falconiformes > Falconidae > Microhierax > Microhierax caerulescens. The sequence continues at coordinate 35,912,325 of JAVJGJ010000062.1, forward strand.
AGAAAGAGCTCAATGGGAGTATAACTCTTCTGGCTAGGAAGGTGGGATTTCTAAAAGAAACTTGTAATCCCAGCCACAAATAAACTTTACTAACCTGGAAAAAGCATATGCATTATTAAAACAAAAACAAAGAAACAAAAATTCTGACGTTGGGCCAAGAGGAGCTCAGAGATGAGCCTGCTTGTACTTAGTCTCTGACTTGTTCTGCAAGAGTGAAGAATTGGAGAGTGAATCCCTGTGCCAGTGCACCTGAAAAGGGATACCTGTCCTACAACTTGCAGTAGATTGATGCTTTAATCTATGGAAAGTTTACCTGAGACTGTCATTTAGAGATGTCTTATACTAGGGTCATTTTCCTGTGCTTTTTGCTCTCTATGGTTTCTACGTGTAGGCTGGTAATACTCCTGTAGTTCTACTTTACAGAAAAATAGTATCAAAACAGTTATACCAAAACCTCTTAATGCCTGCTAAAATAATCTTTTTTTTGTAAGTATATGCAATTTTTTGTGGGGTGATAATGGTATAAAGCTCTTGCTGACATGACCTAAAATTTACTTGTAAATAATGTGACTGTCCCAAAATCATTAACCATTCTGCCCTGTCACAAAATTGTCTATCCTATGTTTTATAGAATTTAAAAAAAACTATATTGGAAATGTGGTATTAGTAAACGTTTCCAAGTATATGTTCACCCAGGAAGAAATAGTGCCCTGCTACTATGAATCCAATTTTATGATCATTGAGGGGGTGGAGAAATTGTAACTAATGTTTAGAATACACCTAAGAATTGCAATAGATTTCTTTATGTAGTAAAGAAGTACTGTGTAGCTTTGAAAAGAAAGTGATTTCTTTTTTTCTGTAAACCTCTCATGAATCAAGGCTATTACCTGCCTGAGGGCCCTGGTCAGTGTAATCCTGAGAAGCTAAAATTACTCCATTTTAATACACTATCTGTTTACTGGTCCTCTAATACAAGTGTATGTAAGTGTTTCAATTAAATTGAGTTTGTAGTAGTTTTCTTTTATTTCATGGAGATCCACCCACAACTATTATCTGTTTTTCCTTCCACATTGCAGGTTTTAAAAGAGCTTTTGCATGGTAACAGCTTTTGGCTACTGTAGAATTTTTACTGTGTCTAATTCCAAGAGTAAACCTGAGTTTACTCTTTATGCTGTTAGGTTTTAATTGAAAATACAATGTTCCTTTTCCCTGCTTTACCAGTGTAGCATTATGCTCATCTTTTCCCCAAAAGTTGTCTGTTTTCTTGAGGAAGTCTAGGTGTATATTTCACCACCAACATTGTATTTCTGCCAGCCTGTGCACCAGCTTTGAGTTCTTTATTTCTTACAGTATTATCTTATAGAAGTTATTATTATTTTGTTCAGTGACTGAAATTTACTTGGGTGCTCTTGAAGTAACTGAGTGCTATTTAAACCTTTAAGGCTGACCTTGAAGTATAGTGGTTCATATACTACCCTCTGGTTACTGAGGTGCTTTCCCAAGTGATACAAATGTATACAGTTGGATTTATTCAGTTTAATATAGTGCCATTACCATGCTGTGGACCCAGAAATAAAATAACAGAACCCTACAGTTTCACTCTCAACAGACCTTGTTTATATATAACTTGACAGTAAAAATAAGAAGATGAGAAGGTATAGCAATTCTGGACTTAAAAAATTACATTTGGCATGATTGAAAATTGGATATAAGTAATGACCAAGGAGGTTTTTTTTGTCTGTCTTTTGGTAGGTTTATCTGATACTCCTTCTGTTGTCATTTTTCTTTTGGCATGTCAGGCTTTTGGGATACTAAGAATGTCAGGATTTCATTCTAATTTGAACTCTACATGTGAAGCTGGTAATAGATCATTCAGTAGTAAATATGTCACCGGTTATGTATTGAGTCTGCTTCCATATATTTTTGGTTCTTTAAAATGTGAATCAACTTGATAAAGGAAAATTTTCTGAGTGCCCTATTGCATTGGCAGAGCTAATACTATTTTTTGAAATAGTTCATAATCACAAAAGTTTTGCATGTTTCATCATTCAGTGTTTTGTTAATATGAGTAAACTTGCTTTTGATGTTTTATTTAGTGTCCTTCATTGTGGTTTTATTGCTAAGTTATTTATGATAAAATCCAGAACTTCAGCATGAAGCCTATTTTTTTTTAAATAATACGTTGGTAAGTGGGAAGGAGGAAATAAATGTTAAGACCTGGACTGTGCTCTTGTTGTAGGTTAAACAATGTTTTTTGATAGAGTTGCTCATGTGCAATTGAAAAAAAATTACCCAAAACGTGTGCTACCAATCCAAATTCTTTTAGCTGTGGGTACATTACAGTACATACAGTATATACTGTAAGTCATAGACTGGCCCAAATCACTCATGTTTTGGGATTTATGGGGAAAAAAAATAATCAATGGAGAGAGAGAGAGAAGAAGAGAATTTGGAGAGCGTATTAAGAGATAAGGCTAAAAATAAAAGTTACTATTTTTCCCAAGACATGTAACTGAAGGATAATCATTTAAGTGTTATGAAAGTCTTATGTGCTGAATGAAGTGTAAATGTATTTACCTAATATTGTCAGGATTAACTTTTCTTTGTTGAGAAGATGGGTATATACCATCAGTTGATACCTCTAAGAACTACTTCTTGCCATCCACCTACAGGCAAAAAGCAGACACACCTAAGAAAACATCACAACAGTAGAAAAGGATAGCAAATTATCATAATGCAAATGTGTATTTTCATGTAATAAACTGGTATTGCTTAATGGCAGTTGAGGTGACTTGAAGGAAGAGACAGTGTCGTATGAGATAATGCCGCATATCAAGTAGCAAATTAGGACCAGTTAATTTTTCCTGTAGTGCAGGAACTTGGTCTGATGATAGGATTGAGAAGTGACACATTCAAAACTGGGGAAGAGGTGTTCTTTCCCTCCCAGAGCACATAGCTGACTTGGAGCAGTCTTTGATGTAAGTATAGCAATAAAAATCGCCAGGATTTTGAAGCCTCTTACTCCCACTGACAAAGTATTGAGCCCTTTTGAGGGCCTACTAGATCTGCTCTGTCTGATGTGAAAGTGGGAGGGTAAGCATATGAGTATTTCTGGACAGTGAGGAGAAGTAGTAGAAGAACTTGGAATAAAAGTAGAAAAACCTTTTGTTTCTAAAAACTTAGGCATCTGTTCTCATCATCTAAACCAGGGGTCCTCAAACTTTTTAACCAGGGGGCCAACGCGTGGATTAAGTGGCAGGCAGTCATCTGCGGCTGCCTGGTTCCCCCCCCCCAACCCCCAGCGGGGCGGGTCTGTAAATACCGGAGGGGAGGATTGAGGACCCTGGGGGGCTGGATCTGGCCCGCGGGCCGTAGTTTGAGGACCCCTGATCTAAAGGTTTCTTGTAAGACACTTCTGCTAGCAGCAATGACACAATGTTTAAATACCTAAGTACCAACTTTGAACGTCAGAGTTTTAACTATTCTGGACTCGTACAAAGCTGTCTGACACTATTTTATTTTAGTTAGCATTTAGTAACCAGTGCAGTGCTAGAACAGGACTGGTATTTGTAGACATGATCTTAGACTGAATTATAATTTGAATTATAATTTGACATTAATACCGAAGTTACTAACCATAAAAGAGAATAAACCCTTTTCTACATTTTTTTCCCCCAGACACCTGAGGAGCTAGAAGATGTATCTGACCTTGAAGAAGACCATGATGCACGTAGTCGTACAAGTATTCAGACTGAAGGGAAAACTGACAGGGTATGTATTACACCTATTGATTTTAAAAGCAGTTTGGTGAGGGGAAAAGTGCTACTTTGTTACTTTTTCTATGAAGCCACTTAGAGTCATGCAGTGACTCATTAAAAACTTTTTCAACTCTTAATAGTTTTCTGAAAATATGCAGAGGGCATAGAAGAGATGTGTATGACCTGAAAGAAAAATAGACAGTGTAATTAAGTTATGAACATGTAAATTACAAAAATACTTACAATTGCTGAATGAATGCCTAACATGTTACAGTTTTTTAAATGTGTCTTGGTCTAATAGAAGCTTGGTTAATAAGGAATTTTGTGTATCTGGGTCTTACTGAAGCCTGCAATGCTTATTGACTAAAAATAACATCTACATTAGAAGGTTCCTATGCACAGAAGAGAAGGGGATACATTTGCAATCTTAGCCACTGCACTGCCTGAGATGCACACTTCTCCTGCTGTGTTCATGTGTGAACCTGTTCTATAGTTTACTGCTCAACTAGTGAATTAATGAGGAAGTACAAAGGACTTAATACAGTATTTGACAATTTCTGTATTTCTGAAAGTTCTGAATCTGGTTTCCCTGTTGTATCCTCATTTAACCTGAGGACTTTCACTGTATTACTGGGGTTTGCGTATTGTTTACATTCAAACATCTTTAAGAGCCTGAAAACATTTTTCAGATAGCAGAAGGTTTGTTAGTACAAAATTAATGCTTAGCAAACATTGTTCTTTATTGTTTTTTCCATTTTAGATAATGTTTCAGCAAAACTGAACCCTATTCACAGCTTTCTGAGGTGGAAAGATCCACAGGGCCAGAAAAGTGTATTTCATTACTTGTTTGCTCCATACCTAGAGCAACAACAGATCTCTCACACTTGATTGGTTCTAGTTTTATTCCCATAATGGAAATCATAAATGATAGAATTAGTTGGGAAAAAACAAAACTTTTCAATATAAAAAGAATTATGATAAGAAAATGGTATTTTAATTCTTATCAGTTTTTCAGGAAACACTTTTTTTTTTTTAATTCAATAAATACAAATATTTTCTTTATTAAGACCCTAAATACCAGTGAAAAAACACTAATCAAAATGAATGTTCAGTTATGTTGCCTGTGTGCATATCAATTATATGTTAATTAACTGCCAGTTGATTCTTAAAACGTGAGAAATTTCACAACTGTATGTGTAAGATCACCTCATACAATCTTATTACTCAGTCAGCGTAAGTGGCAGTTAAAATATACTAGCTGCCCTTTTCAGTTTAAATCACTCTTTGTAAACATTGGCACATTCTCTGCACATTACAAGCTAAAATTTCTATATTAATTAAGAAAGGGAAGGTTTTCCTTCAAAGTGCTCTCAATATAAGATGCTGTTATTTTTTTTTTTGAATAGGTACATATGGTGTGCTTGCATATTTTCATAAATATCCCATAATGAATGCATTTGAAGTTTTTTTCATTACTGGGAAAACAGAAGTAGTTTGTAGATGTTTACTATCACAATGTAGTAACAAAAGATCCACTAAAGCTTTAAAAAACATTTTCACACATGGCCTTCCAGAGTGAGTAATGAATTAGAGTACTTCTTTAAAATGAATGTTTTTTTAAAAGAAAACCATAAATAACACATACTTTCAGATGACTAAGCAAGAAGCAAATGTTGAAAACTGTTGTAGGTAGGGAGTGGCTATCAAGAATCAGAAGCACAAGATATTGTGGTGGAGAGAGATCTCTGGGATATGCTTTTCCTTGTACTACACACACAATGCATAATCTGCACTGTCGGTGAATTTGGTGAGGAGGTGGAAGTGACCGTTATTTCTAGATAAAGTATGGTTAATACATCCGAAAAAAATTGTTTTAACACTATAGGATGTACATTTCTATTTTTTCTCCCATTTCTCCCCCAAATAATACAGTTACTGTAAATGTTCCTGTTGGGAAGATCTAGATAGCAGTCTGCTTAAAATTTGATTCTATAACTTTACTTGGGAATAGTTTTCTTAGATTTGAGATCATGCCATCAGGGCCATAAATGTCAGACACATTACCCCCAAAATTAATAGAAAATTACAGCGTTGATACTAAACTAGATACATACCCTCTCAAACTAAATCAACATATTGACAGAAACCTTGATGTACGTTTCTTTTAAAGAAATGTTTGAACAAATTTGCTGCTACAGCAAATGTGAACAATAATTTAAGACCTCTTTGTTTGGACTGCTATTCAGTATTGATATGTGAAGATTTATACCTACATCTGTTCACCAATATGAAGAATCTGTATAGGGAAGACAGGTTCTAAGATTTAAGCAAGGATTGGTTTGGGTTCTCTTCTGCAGTGGATTTCTGTGTTGTTATGAGGCTTTTGCATGCAGTGTTAACACCAAGAATGACTGTTCCAGAAGCGATATGTCAAGATCATAGAGTAACCTTTTTCCTCCTTGAGTTCTTTCTCTTGAGCATTTCCACTACAGTAATTCAATTTTATTTATATATGTCTGTCTCAATACCAGTTCTGTGTAACGGTACTCTTGATTCTTCTTGCTTTGTCAAGAGTGTTGTATTTTTTCCTGTGTCACATCTCTCACTGCTCCAACAGGGAACTAGTACCTATGAAAGCATCTTTTTTCTTTCTCTTTTTATCACAACATATAAAGCATGTAAAACCAGATGTGATGTGCATATGCCACCTGTAACAAAGACTGCATCTTAACTAGCAAATGTAATTTTCCTTATGTAGGAAGAATTAATATATTATTAATTATAATGTCTTCAGAATCTTTCTCTCTATAAAGAGAGTATAGATTAGTGGTGAGATAGCAGGACTGTTTTGAACTTGCATTTATGTTCCTGACTCTGCAAGTATGTAGGTAATCTTGGAAATGTTACTTAATTGATCTTTCCCTCATAATTCCATATCTCTTAAGAAGACTATGATAGTGCTTATGGCACTGACTCACAGTGAAGGGTGCAGGTTAACTTGGGCAATGTGCTGTGATCTCTCTCTGTAATTAAACTGGATAGCAATACCGATCATTATTTGCAGGGCATTTTTTTATCCTTGAAGAAGATCTTTAGGACTGAATCCTTAGCTACTATAAAAAGAAGTACTGCTGGTGGATCCATGGATTAACACAATTTTTCTCAGCTCAAAGTTAGATCTTCCTCTAGTTGTGTCTAATTTGTGTAGTTACTCTGCAAGCTTTTCACACAGTAATTTCACTTGAGGAAATTTATGCCATCGTGATCAGTATAATTCCAATGAGGGATGTAGTGGCTTATTACCATATAATTTTGCATTGAAGAGAAGATCAAGTAAAAATTTGCCCAGCTGATTTTCAGACTTAGAAGACAGCGTACATTCTGATGACAGGAGGAAGTTTATTTTAAGTATTTGAAGTTACTAAATTAGTGAAGAGAAAAACTTAGCTTAATTTCAGAGTTACTGCTACAGGTTAGGTATTCATATTGAAGAAGGGGCAAAATGTTTTATCTCTTAGAGATGACAAGAGCAGAAATGCTTTCAGGCAGCCACTTATTGCCATTTTTTTCCTCAGAGTTCAGTAGACAATTTTGTGAATACATAGAAAAAAAACCCCATCTGAGATAAGATCTTCTTTCATTCAGATTTGTTGCATGCTATGTTTGCATAACAATTCATGGCTGATGAGGAATTGACTGCATGTACTATTGTGAATCCAGGCTGAATTATTTTACTGTTTTATTTGTATTGTGTCTTAAATACAGCAATCATTAATATGTCTAAAAATATATTTAGCCTTTAAAAGAGGCCATATAAACGTCTTGCAAACTCTGTAAGAAGAGAGACTAGATATAGAAGCAAACACCAAGAACACCTATTGATACTCACATTAAAAAACACTTAGGGGGGAAGTTAATTTGCTACCAAATGGATTAGCTGTTCCTACACAACTAACAAATACTTTACATCTAAGTGCCTGCGTTTAAAAAAATGCTGTCGTATGTTAACAAGAAGCATGTACTATTTTGTTAATAAAAAAGCCGAGTCTAAAATATTTTGTAAGTTTTAACACAGAGAGGCTTGAAATCCTGATGATAAGAATTCAAGCGTAATGCAAGTAACTACTGTAATTTTGAGTATGTTTTATGATTAGTAATTTTGACACTTAATACATGACAAAAGATTCCCTGTCAGGAGTCACGGCCTGTCAAAAGCATTTAATTGCCTTGCTGATCTTAAGTTACCTCAAATATCAGTAAAAGGAAGAAATTATGTTAATGGAGGGCTCACGGTTTTAGCAGTATAATATTATATACTATTACAATTTAGGACTGGAAATAGCCTCAAGTAGTAGACTAATCAAGCCATTTGTCCCAGGGTAGAATAAATATACTTCTTCCTGACACATGCATGTATAAGAGCAGTTGCATTGCTGTGTCTATTTAGCGTGTTACTGGAATTGATTCTTTATTGGAAAGTTTTTTCTTTGTACTTCATATGTTGCAATTAACATGTTAGTACTAGTCTTACCCACAGTGGACACAGAAGATGTGAGATTTCCTTTCTGTATGTGTAATATTTTTTGTACTTGTAGATCCTTGTGCTGTGTCCTCTGTGCTTTCTAAACTCCAGATGAAATAACTCCAGTACACTTCATTTAGCTTTTAAGGTAGTGGTTTCTCTATGTCTTTTTCTCTCATCTGGATGCTCTTCAGCTGGGTAATTACTTATTTAATTTTGCACCCACACTGTTTATATTGTTAAATGCATTATGCCAGCTGTGCTGTCAACAAGCACTGCTATAAGGTTTACACGTTTTTCTTCTGTATGCATACTTCAGAATGAGTTTTGTGTGAGGTTTACCTTTTTGCCAAGTGTACATTTTGATCAGCTACAAATTCCCACCCACAGAACCTCTGATAACTGGTTTTGTCTCGGTTCCATATGTATATTGGTGATTTTTCTTAGGTGAAAAACATTGTACTTGTCTCAGCTGACATACATTCTGTTATTTTTTCAGATCAGTTCTCAGGTTTCTCAAGATTGCTTTGAATTGAAAACCAGGCCTCTTACACTGCAGATGTGTGATGTGTACTCCTGGTTCTGTCACCCACGCCATTAGTGAAAATACTGAATAATGCCAGGGTCAGGGCACATCCTTTCAGAATTTCACCTGATGGATCCCTCCAATTTGGCATGCATTTTTATAAGTATTCTGTGAGCAGTTTTCTAAGCAGTATCACATGCACCCAATGGCAATTACATCCAGATCATATTTCCCTAGATAATTTATGAGGCTGACATGAGAACCAGTGACAAAACCCTTATGAAGCCCGGATTGATGACATGTTACTGCTTCATCTATAGGTCTACTATGCTGGGACAAAGAGAAATTAGATTAATATGACAAAATTGTCTGATCCAGGTCAACTTTTTTGGTGAAGGCTGATGCAAAAACAGCGTTGAAGAGTTTGTTCTATTATCTCCCAATACCTATACCTCTTTATCCAATTAATTGGTATCTAAGAATACACAGGAACTGACTTGGCATTTCTGAACTTGTTCAAAGAATGCTGGACTTCAGCAGGCGTGCTGCAGTTCTTAAAATTGGGAGAAGACGACTGGTGACAGCAGGTAGTAAACTTAAAGAAATTCAACAACTCCCAGCTGTCTGTACCACACACCCACACAGTTCATCTCTAGGGAACATGCTGTATATTCACTTCACTGCGAATTACTGACTATCCACCATTTTCTCTTTCACCTCTTTATCCAAACTTGAACAATTACTGACTCAGTAGAAAAAGTAGGACATTTTGTAAAATGCAGTGAACGCATTTTGCTCATTTTACTAGAATCACTTTTGACTCTGCTGTATTGAAGAAGTGTACTTGCATACTGGAAAACACATCTGTATAGTAGTCTTTGTAAGTGCCTGTCTTAATTCTCACCTTCCTGATAAAATAGGCTCAGCTGATGTGTGCGTGTTTTAGAACAGTGATATACAGAGTTTGTTCAAGAAAAAAACAAAGGTCAGAATTGGAACTGGTTTTAACCAGTTTGATTGAAATATTTTACTGTCCTTTGAGTGATTTGGAGGGATATTGTTCACTTCCAAATGTTCAGCTGACTCTGCAGCAAAGGAGCAAGAAAATTAAGTGAGAGATTCTTGTGCCTTCTGAGTCTGTGGTAGAATGAAAAACTTAGCTCTCAACTAAGGCAAAGCAAGGACATGAATCAGGTCTTTTTGGATCTATGCCATTATCTTATAACTACAGTACGTGAAGAGCATGTTATTTTGTGTTCTTGCCTTTAAAAGCTCTTGAGAAGTTTTCATCTGCTCCATCAGGAGCGTGGTTTTTGTTTTCTTTGTAACCTACAAAATTGTAGAAAAACGGTGTTTTCCTCTTTTCTATAGTTACATGACACTGCAGCCTACAAAGGAGGAAGTGTTAAATAATCTTCAAAGGGAGGTTCTTCCCTTTTCAAAGAATATCTGGCTTGCCTCTGTCTCAGATGGGAGTTTTCCATAACAAACAACTGCTTGAATGTATTGTACTCCTTTCTGTTGCTTTTCTTTCCTTCCTGCCTCTTTGTAAGTGGTAAGAATTTTGGTGATGTGTGTCTGGCCTTTTTTTTTTCTCTCTCTCTCTTTTTTTTTTTTTTTTTTTTTTTTTTTTTTTATTAGGGGATCAGGAGAGAAAAAAAAACAACCCAAAACGTGTCAGTCTAAGACTTGGAGAGAATAATCATATGTTTATGTGAATGTTGATTCCTTAAGAGTGTAGCTAGAGACAAAGGTAGGCAAAAGGCCAGTTCTTTGGGTTTAGGTCTCGTTGGCAACTAATTGGCCAGTGAAAGAAGAGTCAAGATCTTCAGCAAGTATACACCCTGTGTCCCCTCTGTTCTTATAGTTCTGTGGACAGTTTGTTCTGATCTTAAAATTTCAGTATCTGTGCAAAATTTCAGTATCAGCAAATTGACTGAAACTTGGGAGGGGCTGAAATGAAAAGAAACACTAATCTCACATGGTAAGTCAAGCTGCAAATGGGACAATGCAGATAACTGCAGTGTTGGGGATTCCCAGCTACTGGCAATAAATAGCCTTCTAGAGTTACTTCAGGGAAATAAAAGAAAAAAGAAATCCACTTTTTTGTAACAGAAGAATGAAAAAAAACCCCAAAATACACCTTCTCACATAGTTTTAACTCTGTTATCTGCTACTGCAATAAAAACCATTCTGTCTTAGAAGTAATGAAAAAAATATTTTCTCCTGGTGTAAAAAATAAACCTACACTCATGTAATAGCAGTCATTCAATTTAGATCTTCATTTCACATTTACCATTATGTTGTCTATTTTGATTAAAAAAAATCATACCTGCACTTAAAAGGCTGTGTATACAATTATTTTAGTTTGTTGCTGCACCTGGTTTTAAAGCAGTATGAGGAAAATGAAAGAAAAGTCAAGGTCAGTATAGTTTTCTTTGCCCTTTTGTTCCAGTCGATAATGTTTTTCGTTCTACCTGAAACACACTGTTGTTGGCGCATAGCAGGATACTGTATGTCACAGTTCACTCATTAAAATGTCATCTTTCCTGTGGTTTCCAGATGCAGGGCTGTGTTCTTGAGCTCACAGTATTGAAGCTGGGGGCTAGGAAATAGCATAAGCATCCACCACAAATTAGGTTATAAAAAGGGGTACTTCTGTTTTCTTGACTCTGTAGCCCAACTCTTATTTTTGTCTGTTTCATACCTTTCCCAGCAAGCTTGTCCTACAGCTATGAGGAAAGTGTTTTGTGATCTTCTCTGGTGTGTTTTAGTTTTGTATTTTTTTACCAAAACAGGAAAAGTATTCCTTAAAATAGTTACACTTTAATTTCCAGTAATTCATACAAATGGAAAATTAACCTTGTGACAGAGTGAATCCAGCACAAATAAAATCTTGGAAATGACATAGCTTTAAAAACATATGCATTACGTATTAAACTGCATACCTGTTTAATTTTAAGTAATTCAACCACTGCCTTAAGCCTCCATTTTATGGATGGTAGATAATGTTTTATGAACAGGAATAAATCAGAAGATATTTATTGTTTAATTGCAGCATAATTACAGTGTCTTAATAGTTGTTGTGCGGAACTGAGTTCCTGATGGCCTGTGTGCAAGAGGGGGACCAGTTCAGAGAGAAGGTGCTAGATAAGAAAACAGACCAGGTGGTCTCCTCACTGCCTGTGGTAGAAGGTATTGTGAAGGACCAGGATGGTCATATAGCCACATAATATCTTAGCCCCTGTCTGCTTCCTTGCCTGTTTCTGGCACAGGTAGTGTATCTTGACTCTGGAGCAGGCTGATGATCTTGCTCTTGAAGAATAAGTAGTAAAATATTTCTCCCACCATGTGCATTTTCAGAAGTTGTTTCACTCTTTATATATTAAATAATTCACTAATGCTTAAATGTAGGGAGAATACATGCATTCAGTATACATTGAATGTTGATTCCATAGCGTGAACCTGCACAAAACAGACGGCTTCTCTAGCTATACTAAATCTTTATTTGAAACAACTTTACCCAATGGAATGTTAGCAAAGAGTCCAGTCTAAAGCTGCAACAAAGTACAGGGCTTTGTCCTGCCTGAGCTGAGTTTTGCTGTGGCTTTATTTGAATGTTTGATGTTTCCTACTGTTGTTCAAGATACTTTTTTGGTAACCTATTCTCGTACTGATTTCTGACAGTTTGATGTATTTGTTTATCTTCTTCAAAGAAAGAAGATGCATATTTGAACAATTCAATCTTGCTTGGTTCTTGATATGCAGGACCTTGTCAGGAGAGAGGGCAAGCATACCTGAAAGTTTTAGGGCAACTGAACCTTTTCATGTATTCTTCTGTACCTGGAAGAATATTGCATTTTGTAACTTGCATATGTACGCATTGTACTTAAAAACACTTAGGCTCCTCCATCCCTAAGAAAAAGGAAAATCTATCAGTCATACTTCAAAAAGGGTCTTTTGAAGAATATATTATTCTTTGTCGTCCTACTTTAATGGTTTCATGGACACAACTGTCCCCATTACACTGAGGTAGTTTATTTGGCCTAACGCAATGATAGCATATAGATTTTGAAATTCAGAAGCGCTCAGGCTGGAACAGTTGGCTCAGGCCACAGTGTGTTTAAACTATATATTTAATAGTATGCAGTGATTTTGCTTAAAAAAATTAAAAACGCTCTGACATAAACATTTTGCAAATCAGATTATTTTATGTTTCAGGCCAAGATGACTCAGTTGCCAGAAGCTGAAAAGGAGAAGATAGCTGAGCAAGTGGCTGACTTCAAAAAAGTCAAGAGTAAGCTTGATGCAGAGATAGAAATTTGGGACGATACCAGCAATGACATCATTGTTTTGGCCAAGAGGATGTGTGTGATTATGATGGAGATGACTGACTTCACAAGGTAATCATGCAAAAAAAAAAAAAAAAAAGGTCTTAAATATTTATAAATGTTGGAGGCCACTGTCATATTGTTACAGCAGAAAATACTGAGTTTCTAATGTCAGGTGACATCATCTGTACAAAACTGAGTGGCTAAGCTAATGTAGTTATCTTTACCACATTAGCTAGTAGTACAGAAAAGTTGGAAGGGAAGCTTGAAGTTTTGAACTACGCTTGTTATTAATTTATAATTTTTTCTTTGTCCTCTTTTATTCATTTGGTTGGTTTGGGGTTTTGCATGTTTTTTAGTGCTTTATTTCTGCTCTCAATGAAAGGGAAAAAGTAACAATATAATCTTGATTTTAGGCTGTACTTTCTCATCTGTTGTTCCTTTTTCCTTGTACCATACCATGCTGTAAAGCATAGAACATACTGTACAGAACATGTCTGACAGCGCACATTCAGACTCACGCGTATTTTAAATCACATCACTTGCTGTTGCTTTCATCAGAACTGTGTCATGCCACTATATGTAATTTTAAAGAATCAAGTATCTTAGCTTTCAAAGCTGGCATTTCTGTTTGCTGCCAGTATATGTTCTATGGTACTTGTATACAGGAAACAACCTTAAGTTCAGGAGATTTTCCTGCCATGCACTGAATAAATGTTCAGTAAATTTTATCAATTTAATTGTATCAAAGGGAGGTACCGGTGGTTCCCTCCTGCCGTCTCTATCTGGTTCCTAATAAAATCATTGCTCATAGATAGGTGAAGCCTTAAACCGCTCTTGCAAGACACTTCGTGTCTCACAAAGTAAGTTCTTTCATGCAAGATATGAAGAAAAATCTAAACCTCTTGGACAAATTCTTCAGGTGCATTAATTAACAAAGTTGCATAGAACTGAACCAGCTAACAAAGCTGGGGTCTGGCTCAGCCCTGATCTGGGGAAGACAGTTGTTGCATTTTATCACACTAGCACTTCCCACATTCACCTTCTTGTGAGAGAGATTTAAAGACCTGCATGTTGACCCATGCAATCTTCTTACTGTTTTAAAGAGTATGTGGTCTGTGTTCAGACTTTTGAAAAAGAACATACTATGCCATAAAGTCAGTCTTCAAAATCAAAATCACCTTCCTCTCCAAAATTCTTTAGATTACTAGCTTTAGATCAATCAAGATTAACAAGACCCATTCATAGTCTTAATTTTGCACCCGTGGCTCTCAGTTGAACACAGCATAATCTTCAGTTTAAAGTCAAAGAACAGCTCTTGTCCAGTGTTGCTGATATCCAGAGTCCACAAACAACTCTGAAATGACTTGAGTAAAATTACTTGAAGGTAAAATTAAAATCTATTGGGAAGAGAGAGAGGAAATCCTAGTCTTTACTTGAGAATATGGTAGGGAACTACATTATTGGAAGATGGATTTTGATTATTCTCTTCCAAATTTTAGGAAATATATTAATCTCCTTACTTCATAGACATTTAGACTATAATTTGAGGTATGCAAGTATATACTCCTGTATTACTTGTTTGATGCTGAAATTATAATTTCCTGGGGATAGGACTATATTACCAAATCTTTTGTTTGGTTTCTAGGACTGTTAATAACAGAAACCAAGGTAGCCTATAATACTGTATGTACAGTAATGGTCTTACAAGGTATTTCTGTATCTTACATAACTTTACCTGGCGTCTTTATAAAGCTGGTTTTGCATACATCCTTCAGTAATGCTTTCAAGTTTTGTTTCTTCCTTAATGATGCCAGAGTCTTGTAGAATGAAGTTCTGTATCTCTCTAAACAATAGGTGAACTCTTATGGATCTACCTCTTATTGTTGTGACATCAAAGGTGGCAGGTAAGCGCTGAGGAGCACAGCTAGCTTTCTCACTTCCTTTTCCATGAAAATCTGGGAGCACCATGCTCCATGGTGCTCCCATGAAAATAAGGTGAGCACCAGCTCACCTTAGGGTTTGATCTCTCCAGTCTGTAATTCCAAGTTCTCGCACATGGAAGAAATAAAAGGTTCTGACATTTTGTCTTTGTTACATCGGAAGCTACTCAAATAGTAAATTTCCATATTTGAGTCACTTGTTTCCTAAGCTGTTTTCTGTTCCCTTCAAATGTATTACCTTGCATTCATTTTTATGTAATCTCAGTGAGTGCTTTCCAAAGGTTTGGTGTTTCAAGGTTGTCTTAGCGTGTTTGTTTACATGTATTGTCCTGAACATTTATGCAACAGTAATATATTTGACTAAAACCAAGTTAACACTAGTATGAAAATATCTTGTCATTCAGAAAGTAGGTAATGGGAATGATGATGACATAAAACATTGTTGTGAATGCCTCACATCATTAACAAAAATACTTCAGGATAACTTCAGTGAATGCCAGTGATAACCAGTGATGATTGCTCAGCAGAAGTTAGAACTGATGTAAAGAGTAACCATCTGAAGTAGCTTATTACGGCTTAGCATTGTTGTTTGATTATAGAGGCAGATGCCTCTGCTTTTTTCTTGAGTCTTGGCAGAAGGGACCTGCAGACCCTCATTTGAAACAATTCTTATCCTACTGAATATTCACAAGCAAGTCCTCTGCAGATAGTCACTATGCTAGGCTACTGTAATTTTAAGTAACATATATTTTTCCAGGTTTCTTTAAACTTTGTATGTGCTACATGGCATAAGCTTACTGAAACTTGGTGATGAGCCTTGCTGCGGTGAACCATCCTATAAATCGTTGTCATAGAAAAGTTATACTTGACAGATGGAAAAGTCATTGAACAAGAGCAGAAATTATTGTTGGAAGTTTGTAGCAGCTACGAGCAGCTGCTGATCTGTGGTATGAACATGATAATCAGGCCTGATTATGCAAAACTGGTTATACTGATGACTGGAATGTGTTAAAAATTCTGTAAAAATACCGTCATACTTGCAGTAGTAAGCTTTTTCCCTGACAGGCAGAGGTGGAGGCAGTGGTCTGCTGAAAGTGTAGCCCTCTGTTCCCATTTGAATTGCACCAGACTTGTTGCTTGTGGGGGGTAACACCTGAAGTTCCTGCTAATTTCATTCTGTGTTCACTGAAGAAATGAGAGAGTTTGGTAGAGGTTTCTTTTCTGAATTTGCTGAAAATGAATGGTGTTATAGTTCTTATTTCTTTAGGGGAGCTACAGTGAGTAAGGCAAAAAGAACAAGGAGTGTGAAATTGTTCGTGTATGGCTATGGCTTCAACAGCAAAGGAATTCAGCAAAGCTGAGAGACAAACGAGGTATCAGTGGGTCTGCTAATGTTTTCTGTCTGTCTTCAGCCTATAGCTGCAGCCCTGTTCCTGTCCTTACAAGATACCATCTTGGCTTGGCTCTGCTAGCGTCCCCAGTGGTTGACCAGAAACCTGTACTTCTCCCTTTGGCTTTATGCAGGAATGAGCAAAGCCTGGGTGATGGTTCCCTTGTGCCTGTGACTTACCCTCTTCTGAATATGCAGGAGAGGTGCTTTGTCTGTTCAAGGGGCTAGTTGTTCTCAAGAGCACCTTACTGGGTTAGGACCTATCCATAGTGCGTATCTGCATCTCCTTTGAATGCCTGCTGTAGAGAATAGGGCTTTGTTTGGTTTTCTGATACCTTAGGGATTCACTGGAGATAGCAGGACATTTGGGTTGGTTTGGTTTTTTGGTTTTTTTTTTTTGGCTAGAAGGGGTTTAAACTTAATTTTTACCTTTCAGAGTTCTAGGCTAGCTATAAATTATTGGGAATTGTGGGAGACACATTAACTCTTATCCTATGGATACTTTCCCCGTGCAGAAGAGGATTTTGCTTAGTTACGTTTAAGGGATTCCAATATGCAGTTCCAAAAGCTGCATATATATGTGTTTGTTAAATACTCATTGGATAGTTTGAGGACAGGAAGATGAGAACTAGGTCCCTAGTTTCGAAAAAGCCATCATTTCTGTGGTCCACACAGTGTACCCTGTTTCCTAGCAGTTAATGACATTTCTTAGCAGGAGGTGACAATAGACATGGATCTATATTTCTATGCACTGAAGTCAGACCCAAATTCTGCCAATGTGTGGTGAGTGTCAGTTGGTTATGTTACGGAGGAAAGAAAACAGACAGTCCATGGTTCGGCTTTTGAAAGGGTCTGTTTCCTTGGCAAGGATGTGATGTAAGTATTCCTCTGTTAATAATTTTTTCTATTGGCCATCTTAGATGACATTACGATGAGCTTGCTTTTTTTTTTTTTTTTTTTTTTTTTTGGTTCACATTTTTAATTAATTAAATACCTTTTATTGCATGTCAAACTAACAGTGCAGTGTGTGTGATGTGATGATTGCTGAAGATGTATGTAAGTGCTGTGATGTTCAGATAGTTGCACCTAAGTACCTTTGTGGTCTTGGGTGTCTTGACATCTGAAATGCCATAGCTGTACGAGGACCATTACTAACTTGAAAACTCGGTCCAAAACTTATGCGTACTGGTTTCAGCATAGAAGTTGTTCATTTTGGGTTTGAGCTTCCACTTTTCCAGCAGTGATAGGTCTGTCCTGCCATGTGGGAATATACTGTTTTCAAGGAATAGCTTCTGTCTTGGCAATGAATGAGTTTTATTCCTTTAAAATGGAGCTTTTAGTTGAGCGTAATTCCTGGAAAGCATCTATATAAACATAGACCAGTCAATTTAACTTGCTGCTTAGGGTTCAGTGTATGTGACGTTGTTTCATTGTATTGATGGGTGGTGTCTACATGAAAGACCAGAACCGGCATCTGAACAAGCAGACTTGTAGGGGAGTAAGAGGAGGCTAGTTTGGATGTGGCTATAGGATCTATCTGGGAAGCAGATGCTGTGCACTTATAAATCTTGTCTTGTGAACCAGTTGGTTCACCCCAAACAAAAGAGAAATTACAAAGATTTGACATCAAAGAAAACACAGTTTCATGGAACAAGGAACTCTGAAGCACCTATGAACAACTACAGAGGGTAAAACCAGCATATGTGACTTAAGAAATACAAGTTGTAAGAAAGACTGGTTATAATGTTTTAAGCAATTAATGCAAAGCTGTCCTCTGATTTTTAGAGTTAAGTTTTTCAAAGCTGTATTGTTACAGAATTGTTACGGACAAGTAGCTAATGAACAGGCTTGGATTCATCATCGATTCAGTGTTCAAAATGCACTCCTTTTTCCTCTCAAAAAAAATTTTTCCCCAAACTTTGTAACCTTTTTCAAATTACAGTATTGGTATGAAAACCTGGCAGGGCTTTTCAAATAACAGTTTATTTATTTATTTAGCTCACATACAGGCATGAATTGTGTTTTTAAACACATGAAAAAGTATGTGTTTAAACTACTACTATACAGTAGTCTCTATTCTCTGCCACTACTTGGAATGCACAGCAGGTGAAATTATCTGTAAAAGGTGTGGAAAAGTGAAAGAATAGGAATTTTGATATGTATAAACATACATGTATACTTACAGAATTTGAATTTTTTTTCCTCCCTGGGTCTTGTCACATTTTCCCAGTGCAAAAGCATGAATATTTACTGACTGAAAATGTGTTAAGTTCAAAAAGAAGTTAGAACTTTTAATTTTATGGGAAAAATGTATTAGATCACATGGGTCAGTCACATGTCAGTGTTCTGCCTTTTAGCTGTGTCTTCTGTAGAGGTAAATAGCAAGAAATTGCCTTACCTGCAGTAATAGTTTTAATAACATTGTGGTGAAAACATTCTAATATCTCTGCTGATTGGCTAAAAATGTACAAGAAAAATCCTGGTGTTGTGGGTTTCTGTTTTCTCTGAGCCTTATGTGTAAATGGAACAGGATTATTTTTTTTTCCCATTGCCACAGCATATTTATAGTTAAGATTCTATTTACCAATGAACAGACAAAAATTTCTTTTTGCTCATACAAAGTAATGTGTGTCTAATTCAAGCAGTGCTTAGGATAAGAACACTGGAATTTTTAATTCATGTTGGTACAGTAGCAGTAGGAAAGATGCTACTGTGTCCTCAGATGAGATTCAGACATACAAGGCAGAGCTTGCTGCCATGTTGGAGGTGATTTTAAAGATAAGCCGGGGGGAGACCAGCTCTGGTAACTGTATCCTGCTGGGCTGTTTCACAGCATGTCCTAATGGCACACAGTCCATGGATTCAGGATTCACAGTATATGGTTGAAGTCTCTATGACAATCCCATTCAGTTTTCTGTCGGATAAACGGTAAATGAGAATCTCTAGGCTTTTACCCTAACCCATTTCGTAGGTTTGTTCAGACTCCAAATGGGGCCGTAGGAAAAAAAAAAAAAAAAAAAAAAGGGCCGTTTCTTAAAAAAAAAAAAAAAAAAAAAAAAATAGAAAAAATGCAGCTCTTAGCAAACTGTTCTAAAATCTCATATTTATTTCTAAAATGGCACATCAGGCTTACAGAAAAACAGTAAAAATAGCAGAACAAATTAACAATGCTTGCAAAAATTAATCTAGAAGTGTCATTCGCCAAAAGCTGCTCCCCTGTATCCTTACTTTTCTTTTCTTACTTTTATATATATATATAATTTTCTTACTTTTATAATTCTGTCTCCTCACCTGATAACAGTCACAGCTTTCAGCCTTAATTTGTCTGCTTTCCCTAGTCTTCTGGTCTTTGGTTGGGAAAGCAAGAGAGATCTGAAAGAATATGGGAAATCAAGATGGCAGTTCTGTTGTTACTGGATTTGAAGAGAACATGGGACAAAAAGATGAGGATGGAAGAGAAGAGAAGAATGATTCTACTCCTATCTAGTTTATCCATTAAGATGTTTACCGTCACTCACTATTTGATTTACCTTTCCTGGTGTCCGTTTCCACTTCAGTTACCCATAATCCTCCTAGTTTCCCTTCAGCAGCCAGGTGCTTCTGAAATACTACGGTGCTTTTCCATTGCACCCTAAAACTCACTGACTTCCTTGCCTTTTTCTGGACTGTCCTAGCCCTCAGATTTCTGTCAGGTCCATCCAGCTTCTCTCATCCATATGGAAATCACTCACATGGTCCTGACTCTCCTACTCAGTCCTCTCCCTGGTCACCAACCCAGTTTGTCACTGCCACAGAAAGTAATGGTACCTTTATTACTAAAACCCCTGAACTAAGTGCCATTACATATGCAGTTCAACTTCAGATATGTATAGAAATTTCCCCTTTCCATCCCTGCATTGCTCATATCAGAGAATTCATAGGTCAGCATTATTTCAGTAAGCAGTCCGGGATGCTTTTGAGAGTCCATAGCTACTCTTATGTTTGCATCATAAGATGCAAATGAGAACAAGCAACTTTCACTTTAAAAATTAATTTCATCAAGAATCACCCAAAGATTGAAGGTTATAAACTTTTTGTCAACAGTGGTGGTGTCCAGCTGAGCCATCAGAAAGGACAGAGTTACTTTAGACAGAATTACTGTGGGCAAAGTAGCTGAATCATCCTTGGGATAATATCTTAAGAGCAACTTTTACTAGAGTTAATTATATAAAAATGTTCTTTAAGATAAATTTATTTCTAAAGCAAGTACAGTTTTTATCCTATTTTTATTTTATCCTATATGCTTTGATAGAACCATCAGGATTTACGTGTTACGATGTAGTGTAGATTAAGCAGATAAATTTTACTGTTAAAATAAGCAGCAGAATTGCATTAGTTACAGTAGTGTAAATGTTACTTAGGATTTTGCAGTACTTGCAGGATACTGATTGTCCTGCCAGAACTACATGTAATAGCCTCAGGCAGTTGTTACCCTCAAGTAGAAACATAGTCTCTCAGATTTATGATGAATTGTTGAGATGTGTCAAGTTAAATTGTACCATGTAACACAGAATCAGCTGATACTGCTCATTCTTCCTGAATGTCACAGAGCTTCTAAAATGTATACAAATTCAACTGTCACAAATAACTGAGGACTTTGAAGGCAAAAATTCTGTATCTATTCTCCCGCCCATCTCAAAAGATTTTGACTGAGTCTGGCATGGCACTGCTGTGTCTTTATTAATGATATTTTCATAGAATACAGTAGTGCATGTTATACTTATATGAATGCTTTTTTACAACTTTCATATTAAAAATAGTTTCAACTGATTACTAAATACATAGACCCACAAATATTTAATTAGAAATGGCAGTCACTACTCTGGTGGCCTCAGTGTAATTCTAAAAGGTAAGCGCTAAATGTTCATCCTCTGATAGTAAAATTTCATATATATATATATACACACAAATATAGTAGGGGGGGGTTATACAACCATTATTTCAACGTGAAAATCAACTCGTGGAATGAAGTCAGAAGGAAAAGAGAAACCTTTTAAGCAAAAAAAAAAAATAATTTGGCTCCATTAGAGTACTACTCAAAGTATTTAGATACCCGATTTTCCTGCAAGCTGAGTGTATTTTTACCCCCTATATTATGCATAATTAATGTCAATAATACTATTATTAAACAAACATGGTAAATCATGGATGTATGATACCTTTTTGATGTTTTTGTTAGGAATTACAAAGTCAGAGTTTACTTTTAGACAGTGACAAAACCAGGTTCTAAATAGATAAAACAATATGCAGGAAGTTAGGTGATAAGCATAATAAATACAATGTTAAGATGACTGCTGTTTTGCATATTAATGAAGCATATTAAATACTCATAGACCAATGCAGTGAACAGCTAATGACCAAAATAATGAGCATAACATTACTTTCTTTCCTCTGCAATATTACTGTGACAAAATACAGTTAAACCCCATACAACTACCTTCAGTAAACAAGTTTTTGCCATTGCTCATAACTGGACTAGAGATACTAAAGGGAATGGATAAACTAAAACTCCATGTGAGCATCAAAGTAGGAACATGGTCAGTACATATGGATGCCTATATGCATTGACTTAGTTTTAAATCTGCATTTTGCAGCCTCCTTTTTCTTTTGCATCATCTCTGTTGTTCCTTTAACAACACCCTTTTTACACACTTCTATTCTCATCTCTGCTGCATCAAACAAACCACTTGCCTTTATTGTCAGAAGCCTTAAGCACAGATCTTTTCTTTCATCTCTTACTCAGTACTGCTGCTGTCTCCAGTCAGCTCATAACATTTGTAATACCACTCTATTCCTTTAGCACCTACTAGGTTTCTTTTTTTCAAACAGGTGCTTTCGGTGCTGTACTGTGGAAATTCATTATTCTTCTTTACATCACAAAAACACTCCAGGTTGAGAAATGGATGCCGACAGGCATGTTAGTTTGCTGGGGTCACTTGCTATCCAGCAGTCCAGTCTCATCTCATTGCTTATGAGTTTTCTTCCTACCAACACCAGGAAAAAAAAAAAAAAAAAAAAAGGTTAAAAGGCACCCGTGAAGATCATCTAGTCTAGCCTCTTCAAAGCAGATTGCTATATTAGATCACTTTGCTTAGGGGGTGGTCCACTAAAGCTTTGACAGTTCCTAGGATTGGAGATTCCAGTATGTCACACCTCTCCGGTCAACCTGTAAGTGTTTCACCATGCGCAGTAAAGAATTCTTCCATCTTCATCTTAGAGGAATTTTCTAGCTCCACTTTGTGTCCCATGCACCTTATTTTTTTTTACTGTGCATCTCTGAGGAAGAAGTCAGTGGCCTGTACATCTTCCTCTTCGGCTAGTAGAAGGAACGCAGATTAGACCCCTCCTTTCCCTTCTTTTCTTGAGGCTTTGAAGCTTTGTCTCCTCTGCCTCTGCTCTATACATCATGTGCTCCAGCCCAAACCTCTGGACTCTCCTCCATTTGTCAGTGTCTCTGCAGCACTGAGGGCCCAGTATTGGGCAGAAGATTCAAGTTGCAACCTCGCAACGGCCAGGTATAGGGCTATCACTTCTCTCAGCCTCTTGGCTATGTTTTTAGTAATGCTGCCTGTGGTATGGTTTGCCTTCACTGTGCAAGGGCACACTGCTGCCTTATGTTAGGTCATTTTATGCAAAGTTAATACCTAACCGGTTAGTTCTGCCTCTGTGCTGATATGTGGAGCTGTTCCATTCTAGGTACAGGAACATGTACCTAGTTTGTACGTGTTTTGTGCATGTTTTATTTTGTTGAACTTTAAAAGGCTCTTCAGATCATTCTTCCAGCTTGCTGAAGTCCTGAATGGCAGCCCATCCATTCAAGTATAAACCACTACCTCCAGTTGGTATCACCTGCAGACTTCTGACAGTGCGTTCTGTCCCATCTTCCAAGTCATTGATGGAGCTGTTAAACTGCATTGGCTCCACTATCAGCCACTGAACATGACTTCTCAGTTAAACTTTGAACCATTGACCATTATACTGTTGAGACCAACAATCCGGCCAGCCGTTAACCTGTAGTCCACCTATCTAGTCATGTCTTTCTGGCTTGTATGCAAGGATAGTATACAAATCCCAAAAGCTTTGTTAAGATGATCAGCATCCACTGCTGTCCCCACATCCACAGAACTAACCATTTCATCACAGAAGGCAGTTTGTTTGGTAGACCTGCAATTTGCCCTTCGCCTTTCCTAATCATATTCCTGTCCTCAAAATGCCTTCCATGAGGACTTGCTCCATAATTTCCCCTGGGACTGAGGCTCATCTTTGTGTGTAGGTCTGCAGATGCTTCTAACTTTTCGAAGATGAATTTGAAGACTAGCTTGGAGCTGCCTGTTGTTTCTTCTATGATAGCGTGCAGGTTCTTTGGCAGCAGCTGCCTAGCATGTACTCCAGTGGGTCCAGGACATCTTCAGGTTCATGGTAGTAATTACTGTGATACCTGATGAGTAGCTTCTGCTTTTTTGAACATTTAATCACATATTATTGTCACTGTTCCTTCCCAATCTTTCAAGTTCATTGTAAAGTTTTAAGTTACAAATGCGTTACTGGAAACTGAAAGCTTCTAGAATACAGCAGGTACTTGAGTTCCACTCATGAACGCTATTAACTTTTAAATAATTCAGTTAATGTATGATATAATTTGCCTGGTAACTCTTAGTTATCAAACTTCTGCATAGGCAGTTGCTTATGAATACTGATCTACTTGTGAAACTACCAGTTCTGGAAAGAAAGAATGCTGATCTTTGAGTTCCAATGTAAGGCTTTAATGGAAGAGATTGGTTTGGGGTAAGCTAATTCCACGACATTTGTAGGAACTTTTTTACTACTGAATCACTTTGGATCTGTGTGAGCTGAGGTTTTCTCCACTGTATGGGCAGGATAGACTTCTGAGTCCCTGAAATTGTTCACTGAGAGCGCAATCGTACTGGGAAGGTGCAAGCTCTTCAGCAAATGGTCAGGAGAGAACAATGCTGTGTTACTATTTTTGCCTTCTCTTCGTGATGTAACTACTTTGTGGATATTGTTCTATACTATAAGCCTGTGTAATGGCTTCACTCTTGTTCTAATTACCTCTTTTCTTGAAAGCGTGTGGCATTCAGTTTGGTCTTTTATTTAAGAACTTTTTTGAAAAAGACACTTTGTGTGTTTGTGCCGCTTTTCATTTCTTTGGATCAAAACTGGAAGTGAACATAACGCTTCTTATTGTTGAGCTTAATGGTTACCTTTAGACATATGATAGAAGAGTGGCAAAAAAATATTTTAGTTTGACAATTGACCTTTCCATTTTCAACTTTTTATATTGCCGATGCTTGCAAACCCTTTTTTTTTTATTCTTTAGTTTTCCTGTAAAGAAAACCAGGTGTTGATAGAAATAGAAGGACTCAGAAATGGAGCCTTTTTCATCCAGATGTGAAGTTTTTTTTAAAAATAATGTTTTAATTGATGGGGAAAAAAAGTCACTTGCCAGTTGGAAGTGAAAATAATTCTTAAATTCCATACATACCAGCAGAAATTCAGGCACATTCTCTCACAAAGAAAGTTCTACTAGTCATCAGGTTAAAAATCTATGTAAAATTTAGATTCTGATGCTGGTTTGCTTTTGTGATGGTTTTAGTTGACTTACTGCTAAGTCAACTACAGTAGAAAGCTGTTTCTGAATAACTTCTTAATACCTTGTAGTCATGGACAATGTGAAGATAAATTCCTCTGATTAGAGCAATTACATGCTTCACATCATAAAAGATTTTTATAAATTTAGGACCAAGATAGTGTGTTCCATTTTAACCAGTGAGTCTCTACCGTTTCTGTACAAATCCTTTGTTTGTGCTGATGTGTTAGCTATACCCCATGTATGGGTAAACAAATTGTATACATAAGGACAAAACAATATACTAACACGAGCACAGAAATATTTTCAGACCTCCCTACCTCAATATTTAAGTGTAAATAGTATTCCCTTGGAAACAATGAGTCCTGGAGAAATCAGATGAGTAACAATTGTTGCTACTTCACAATTTTTCCTCTATTCCTCTGCAAGATTTCAGTGATTTTTTTAGCAGTCTTACAAATAATCTTAACAGTTATTTCAGGGTACCTAGTACTTCTTGATAACAGTACTATAATCCTTAGCATAAAAGTTGAGGCAAAAAAGCAAAGGGATAAAGAGATGTTTTTGGTTGGGCAAGGGGGTTAATGAGGACCTAACGTACATAGCCAGAGACAACTTAATAAAATAGGGACATATTCAAATACAGCAAAACTGTGACTAAGACAGATAAACTGATTTGTATACTCATCGGTATATGGTCCCTATCCAGGACTAGGAGCAAGTCACCTACAAAGTCAGAGTATACATTACAGCAGATGCAAGTTGTCATTAAAATAGGGTTGTATCTCTTGTGCCAGACAGAGCCATCTTTTGCCTTTCATCTTTAAGAGACCTCTATACTAAAGAGGACAAAGTGAGTTCAGGACTCCCAAGTGTTATCTCTTGGCAACAGGGACATAAGGGGTGTAAAACAAGAGGGGTTCAGGCAGTAATTTAACAGCTCCCAGGCCACTTTTTGCAGGCAGCTGGGAAGTCTGTGGCAGAGCAGTCTCCTTTTTGTGTGAGAGACCATGGAAAAAATGTACCTGTATGAGCAGCCTTAGGCCCAGCATAAAACCAAGAACAGTACTGCCTCACAGCAGTATTGATTGTGCTCTGCAGACGTTCACCATTTAGCAGGGATGGGCAGAGGGTGACAGCTCCATAGCAAGGGGAAGCTGAGCACCCGTAAGGTAACAGCTGCAGACTTCTGCATGGTCAGCCAGCACCACCACTCTGACGGGGGCTTCTCAGCTTCCATCCATGGTCATCTTTGTCCATGTCCTTGAGGCAGCAGGAGTGAGATCCTGAGGATATAGGCCAGTGTCAGGGAGCCACAATGGCGAGCTGCTCCCTAAGGGAGGCAAGCTGGGATCCCAGGGGTAATCCTAGTACAGGCAGAGCTTGTGCTGAGCACAGCTTAGTCTGACAGCATCAACAGGTAGTGAGTAGCACAGGGTGCTGGTAACAAGATCCCTCAGTGGTCCCAGTCAATGTAAGCAGCAAAGCAAGCTGTATGGTCCATCCAGGAGCAAAAGGAGAAGCAGCCAAAGCCAAACTCCAGCATGTGCATGAGGGGACCATCCAGGAGACAAGCTACTGGCAAGGTAGATCCAAAGTCCATCCAGAGGGTAGGGCTAGAGGCAGGGCAGGAGAGAGGTGTAGCTGTGATTCAGGGCCAAGGACAGTATGTGTGCTGGGCAAAGCTTAAGTGGACCTCTTGGGCCAATGTGCAGAGGCTGTGGGGTGGACGCTTCAGGGAGGCTGGTCAGGACCATTAAGACTCAATGGTGCACTCAGGCCCATGGCAGCTGGAGTAGAGGAGAGCTGTTTCTTCCCTGTCCCTTTTACTGGTCCATTCCGATAGCTTAGGCCTGCCCAGTACGAGACGCCAAGAAGACAGTGTCCAAACGGGACATGAGGTCATGATCAGTGACATATTACAATTCCTGTTCTTTTGATAATATTCAGGGAAGTGACAGTTTTTGCAGCATTCACCTACTGGCCCATCATTGAGCCTGCCTTTTGAACTTCAGTTGCTTGATGTGACTAGTTTTTCTATTTGCTCAGGCTGTTGTTGGCTAAGAACGCCCAGCAATGTCTCCTAAAGAAATAAAGAAGTAGTCACTGAAAAGGCAAAGCTCCTCTCCCAACTTTTTTCCCCTTTAAAATACAGGCCTATTTTCATGGAATTTATTTGCTATATTTTGTACATGCTGTATAGTTTTTTGCTACACCACCATATGTTCAGGTTCCTCCTGAATTAATTAGCAGAAATTAGAAGCTTAAACCTTTGGAGGGTTTCCAAGAAATAAAGACTGGAAACTTTTGCAGTTATCAGCCCCTTCATTGGAAGTGTAGGCACATCAGTGAATTAATTATGACCAGAAAATACACATAAAATATGCTACTTTTTTTCTATGAATTTAATGCTGATCCAACTGAAACTTTTGCTTACTTTTACAAGAGATCTGTCACATTCAGTGTGATACACACCTGCATTTCCCTTGACTGTTGATTGTGCAAGGTAAAAAAGAAAATGCATTTATGGTAGTTACTGCACTGTTGACCTGGCTAGTGTTCGTGAAATACAAGACTAGAATTTAATTCTCAAGGCAGAGTTTGTGAACTTCATAATACAGATAGTACCCAATGTGGGTACATAAAAATGAGTAGCAACTGTTAAAAGAAAGAAGGCAAATAGTAATTGCAGACAGTGAAGTAGAAAGGAAACAGATCAGTGAGCTATTATTTTATAAAGCAAAAGGGAGTGCTTTTGATGTTGTGTAGGCTTTGCAGTGCTGGTCACCACAATTTGCAGGTAACACTTCAGAGGTTTACTCATGGTTACCAGGATGAGACGAATCTAGTATAAAGGGGTATCCTTTTCTGAGCTGCTGTTTTGATCTTAGTGAGGAGGCAAGTGGGCAGTCTGGAGAAAGGAGAACAAGGAAGGCTTGTAGTCAGGGTCTTCTCTGCCATCTTGTTCCCTCTTCTTTACCCTTAGAAGCCATGCTATGAACTTTGTATTTCAGGCCTTCTCTATCAGAATGTAAAACATGAAAAAAATTGAGGCCATAAGTCATGTTTTCAAAAGCAAAGAGATTTTGTAGTATTTGTACAAGGTTTGCTTACTTTAACCAAATTATCTTCTTTTACATTCACATGTACAGTAAATCATAAGCACTGGAGAAATTAGGCTTTGGCTCTTTGTGTTCTGGACATACCTCATATCTTTTATCATGTAGATGAGGTGAAGGCACAGCACACACTAAAAAGCAGGTTTATGAGGGTACCCAGCCATACCCAAAACATCTAGAGGCTTTCCAAATTATGTCTGGCTTTGTCATTTAGTATGTTGGAAGTACATTATAGGGTAGGGAGAGGAACTATGGTTAGAATTTTGTTTTCAGTATATGATTTCAGTCTTTCCTAAAGGATTATTTTACTGTTATTTTCCCCTCATCCCTAAACTGGGTTACAGACCCTTTGTTTGACAGTACGGTAGCACTTGCTATAGCCACCCTCCTCTCTGCGGATGAAACCGTGGTTATTTCAGAGAGATAAAGACTTTTCATCTTCATAAAATAAATTCACCTGTATTGTTTTTCTTCCCCCTGTTCACTCTACCAATGTCTGACTTTCTTCTGTCTGATTAATCACAGGAAATAATTCCAGTTGGACCTTTGGTTTCTTTATAGCCAAGAGCCAAGCTGGGGCGGAGTTGCCATCTAATAAAATATAATGGCTCCCAGAAGCTGCAGGGCTACAGGCAACCTTACTGTAATTTCTATATGATTAATTTTATTTAGTGTCCTTTTAGTTTATTTTTCCTTTTTGAATATGCATACTTCTGAGAAAACCTGTTCACAAATGCTCATCTTGGCACCATGGTGAACAGAAACAGTGCTGAATTTTTGGGAGTGTTTTCTGCTAAAAATACGACTGGAGTCTGTTCCAACCTTTTTGATTTCAACCAGGACCTTTCAGGGTTCACACAGCCTGCCAGTGGTTTTCTCAATTTTTTTCTTCAACACTATGTAACATTTTTTAACACACGTTTTTTATTCAGTGCTTTTGATGGCTGCTGTTTTGGTACCCTTGGGGATTAAACTCCACCTTTGACCTTAAAATGGCAGTGGTAGCGGCATTCAGCTTCTCTTAGTATGCCTCAGACCTGATGTAGTACTGTTGTTAATAAAGGTTAGCAAATAGCTTTGCCTCTCCATCCTATTGCATTCTTGACACCTTTGAGGCATAATACTGTAGGGCAGAAAGAGGTATGCCCATACCGAGCCTCTGGCCCAAACTCTGACTGACCTGACACCAGCTGGGAGCAGATTCCAGCTTTCTTAGTAAGAAGGTGGCATTTCCCTTGTCGTGGCCTGAGTTCTGTGTAGAGGCATACCTCTGATTTGCTAGAAAGACCAAATGAGAAATGGCGGACAAAGCTTGTGTTTGGAGACTGGCTTGTTCATCTGAGAGCTATCCTTAACTGTCAGCAAGTTGTGGATCAAACAATTCAAGTAGTTCTGTGAGCTCTCTGATAGCAGAAGGAAGGAGTGACACTGTTAAGGATGTCCTGGATGGGTGAGAATTAGTGGAAGGAGTCTCAAGAGTTCAGCAGAGTATCTTCATTTCATGGTAAACTTACTGAAAAGCTATTGCGTAAAGATGCTTGCTGTAGTCATGCTTGTTTCACAGACCATTGAGATCATCCCTACATATACACCTCTATTATTCCCCTAAAAGAAGCAGCTCACATTGTCATTGAGGTAATCCTTAGATTTATAGAAAGGCCATGTGACATCAACATATACTGAGAAGCAAAATAAATAAAATACACCTAAAGTTGTAAAGGAGGAGTGGAGGGGACTTGTGAGCACACTTGGGTCCCACATGTCAGCCCCCAGGAATGTGTAGTATTCTGGAGAGTGTGCTTTGGATTAGTGTTGTGTCATGGAAAGAAGCAGCAGAGGAAAGTAGTTCCTGCTTTTCACCTTTCAGGTCAGCTTCCCACTTCTACCTGGATGACTTAATTACTACTTCTCTTGCTATCCTGAGATGGGTCTCTCTCTCTTTCCCTAGAGCTGAAGGTAAACTGTATAAGCTAAGACTAAAATTAAGAAAATACTTGGCCACTTACACTAATAGCCTTTGATTTGTATTTAGCATTGAACAGTGGTTTCTTTTCAGAGTTCCATTCATTGGTTTAAACAACTCTTTTTTCCTGTTGGCTGAATCAGCTAGTAGAGCAGCATATTCTTCAGTGAGTAATGGCTGAGAAGCCTATTCTGTGTGTATGGGCTTGTGGTAATTGCTAGACATATTGTAATGCTCTGCTCTGAAATAACATTTTTTTTTTTTGCTAAATAGTTGTAAACAGATCATAGTTCCCAGTTAATTTAGCACTTCAGGGTTTCTATACTGAGATATACATGATTCCATTTCTCTCTCTTGAATGCCTTCATTAATGCTGTCTGATCTCTGTCTGTATTGCTTTTCAAGTGGGCCAGTCAGAGGTAACAGATGAGGAGAACATGAATATTCTAAAAGGTACTTCCTTAAAGAGCTCTCAGCATTTATACAGGAAGGCATGAGCTGCAGGCACCAGATGCTGCACATTTGTTATTACCAACTGTGAGAGCTTGGTGCTATCTTACACCAAGGCTTTTGCTGTCATGCTGTGGGTAACAGAGGATATGGCAGGAAAAGGTTGCTGCTAAAGAAGTTACTGCTGTTGGAAAGGGTGTTGCAAGTGTTCACTCAATATTTCCCCTAAGTTTCTTTTATGCCTACAATGTGGTGTTTGCATTTCTAAATATTCAGCGGCTATAAATGTGTAGGATATAGCCAGATTAATCATTGCAGCTTGTCTGTGTCAAGAGTGTTTGTTTTTTCTTGTTTTGTTTGGTTGTTTTTTTTTTTTTTTTTTTTTAATTTTGCTTTTGGGACTTGTAGTTCAATCTAGATTAATAAGAGAGTCAGTGAGTTAATTGGAGAATCTAATCTTTCTGTTCTTATATGTTTTTTAATTGACTGTGGGGTTTGTTTGGGTTTTTTCTTCGAAGGACACTTTCAGACTAGTTTGCCAGGTTCCAAGATCAGGTGTTGTCTACAATGTGGCAGGCCCTGAGGCTCCACCGTAAATCATAAGGCTTGCTCAGTGGACCACTTTGATGTCTGGCTGGTGTTTGAAGAACAGACGTTGTTGGGATTGGAAATGCACATCACCTCCTCGTTCTCCCACATGCCCAAATGAGAACCACTCAGATAAGGTGCACCTTGGCTTCTGACAATAGGCAAAGCAAACAGAAGATGGCTGTAAGGAAGAATTGTTATGGAAGTACTGTAGAGGCAAGTCCCCACTAAGTGTCTCAATCACAGTGACATTTTTCTTTATGCCTTTGCTGCAGTGTGGAGCACCGACATCTTGTGTTTCCTTTTCAGAGTCAGGCTGTGCAGTGTTTGAGTGAATATTACTGGTACTTTAAGAAAGTTTGGAAGAGTTGTCTGTCAAAGCAGTCCTAAACCAAGCCATGCTAAAAAGCCGTACAGCCCCATAATTCTGCTTATGCATTGAGAGGACCATTATATATATAAAGATAAATATATTTTAAAGTGTGGCTTAACTATGATAAAAGCAACTTTTCTCATCAGTAAAACACAGTTATTGATATAGAAGGAAAACTTCTTATGGCCTAGGACAGAGCACAACCCTCAGAACAGAAACCTCCTCTGTGAACAAGCAACTGTCTGTACTGCATTGCCTGCCAAGACAGTAACTTACTCCAGATGTTCTCTTAAAAGTCAAGTCCTGTAAGCTGAGGAAACAAGCTGCAGCTATAGTTTTAGGCCTTAGAATGTATGGTTTAATTCTGATGAAAAAGAAAGTGGCATTTTTATTCAGGCCTATCACCTTACTTTGGGGCATGTTGTATTCAACGGAAATACTCTTCAGAGGATACTTCCCCCTTTCATTCCTGAGAAATTTTGACTACTGTGATACAATTTAAAAGTCTCATTCACCAGAGAGCCTGTGCCAAACATCTTTTCCAATGCTTTCATCTTGACGTAGTAAAGTGAGTGTGACACTTGCTTATGGCAAATAACTTGCCCTGTTGAACTGTGTTAATTGTATTGAATGTAATTTTCTGCAGAAACTTGCGTGTCAAGAAAGGTTTGAGGCCTTCTCAGCTGTTAAGAAAACTTTTGGAGTGCATAATTGATACAACCAGGAGTGGCCTGCTTTGGCAAGGTTGCAGCAGGCAGTTCAAAGCAGTAAGGAATGATGTAGGTAAGACCCAAATTCTGGCTCTAGTTTGAAGTCTCTACTGCCAGGCATTTCAGCAGGTGAGTTCTTATATCACTGCAGGAAAGGAAATCCCTTTCTCACCCTCAGAATTCTGCAGCTGGAATGATGAGTGCCTTCTGTTGCTAGTCAGTAGCAAATTCCTTATTCTTAAGATGGGGCACGGGAAAAGCAAGGTGAGCTAAGCAGCTTTGTACAATACTACAAACAGACATAACTGTCTGCCACAAAGTATACATTGTTACATTGTAGCAAAAAGCACCCATATTAATAATAGTTTTCCCCCGTCTGCTCTTTTTTTTTTTTTTTTTTTTTTTTTTTTTAATTTTCTTTTGTAGTCGGTGATGGGTTCTAGCTAGTGACCACATCCTCCTCTCACACTACTACTTGCCTCTCACCACCATGTGGCTGCTAGAGAGCTTTCTTACTGGTGTTCGATGGGCAGAACGGGAATTAAGACCTTCCATGTTTCAACCACTCTTTACTTAGACTCAGTGTTAATGACTCAGAACCTTATTAGAAATCTGTGTACTTCATATCTTGGGACTTGAGATAACATTATTTAGTAGGTGAAACTTACCTCCAGCATTTTTTAAGTAAGTTTCATGGCTGTTGAGCAAATCCTGAAATGTGACCCCTGAAGGCTTGGAAAACCAAAAGTTAATACTAAGAACTTCAGATTTATTATTTCAAGTGTCATGGTATTTATTCCAGTTCTGTGCTGTTTTGGAACCTAGCTCGTTATGTGTGAATACTTGAGGCTAGCAATACAAAGATTTCATTGACACACTCTCTATGTTACACTGAGTTTACATAAGTAGTCAAGAGAAATGAGGAGAGCCCACCATGAAAAATGTGGGAGATTTGGGAGGATGGGAACATTACAGCCCTTTTCCTTTGATCCTGTAGAGCTGTTCGTAACTGTGAGTCATCAACAGTATAAATAAGACTTTGTTTACTTTTGTCCCAAAACAGGTACAAGGCAACTATCAAATTAATAAAGAACACACGAAGAAAATACAGTCTGTCTCTAAAACTTCTTTTTCATTATGCAAAGTACATATTTTTATTTAAAAAATCTGAAATCAGTTTCCTCTTTGCATAGCGTTTTAAATCAGATACTTTTTCAGTAAGAGGTGAGTAGTACAGTCATAAAGACTATCTTAAGATTGAAATTGCTTCTTCTGGTCATGCCCATTAGGCATTGTATGAAAGAAATAAAAGTAAAAAAAATGTATTTACTCTTTTGACTCAAAACCCCCAAAACATTAATAAACTTCAAACCCCCAACATTTGAAATGCAACAGATAGGATCACAGTAGGTGGTGGTTTAACTCCTCAGAGTTGTATCTGAAGGATTCTGATCATATTTGGTGTCCAAGTTAACACTTTAAACAGCTTCTGTTGCCTTTTAGTCTGATTCTGTGGCAGTGCCATGTGAAGCAGCAACTTGTCAGTGAGCTAGAGAGTCTAGTAGGAAATAAATGGGGCTAAAGTAGTATCAGAAAAATCAAGGGAAGTCAAAAGTTCAAGCCAAACAAGTCCAGCTTGTTTTTCTTCTGTGAACTTATTTGTAAGGCTTATCTGTACCTTCATCATGGCTTAGAAATTAGGAGAAGAGTTGGTAAGAGAATATGTTCACAGTAAAGTACAAATGTGTAGTGGAAGTCAGTAATTAATGACTGGGCTATTAAGAAAAGATACTATGATCTTTAATTTAATTAAACCATTATTATTTCCACAGTTTGAGGAATCTCAAAACACTGATGTTCATCTGTAACAAAACATTCCAATAATTAACTGAATTGTCTAATTGTCTCACTGAATAACTGTCTAACTGAATGCCAGCATTTTAAATAAGTTAATAATCAGGAAGATGTGAGATTTTTTACTCGGAGATTTTGAAGTTGAATGAGAAAAAGAAATTGGAAAATAAGTATTCTGTTTTGATGTGGGGAAGTTTACTCCTTTCCTTTGGACATAAGAACCAAATTGAGAGCTAAAACAGGTTGCAAGGCATAAAAATTGTAGAGTGTGCTAATGCAAGAGGAATCAGTATTTAGGATCTATAGATTTCTGAAGATAGCTGAAAGGAGTAGTGTCCAGCTGAGTCACCTGTTTCATGGTCACCAGTCCTACCATAGAACATACTCTTTTAAGAGATTACTTTTATCAAAATGAATTTCTATTAATTATACCTGATTTTCATACTAGTTATCATATTAAAGAAAGTGTCTTGAAAGGAGGTCTTTCATACAACATACATATTGTAAACACAGTATGTTGTAAGTATGTATTGCTGTGATAGAATTGTACATTGTTGAAACAAAACTGCAAGTTAATGGTGCTTTTCAGAGGTCATGGGGTAAAGAAGTCATTCTTTGGAAATATTTTGATAGTTGGTTCAACATATAATCAGAAACTTGTGCAGTATTTAAAAGATGGATTACTGAGCCCTTAACAATCTAGCAATATGATTAGATATCCATATTAATAAACATCTGTCATGATGGCATAGCAGATGTGCTAGGTGCATATATAATATAAAATGTATTTTTTTGATGAGTACTTTCTTATCTAGCTTGCCACTTGTTTCATTCTGCAGCACTGAAAGTGCTTTTTAAAAAAAAAAAATCTGTGAAGACAGTTTTCTGATAAATTCTAAAATACGATGCTAATAGAATGAACTAATTTCGAAAGGTGAATTTTAATGTCTTTCATTACAGACCTACAGCATAACATTACAGGTTTCGTGCAGCATTTTGGTTCTGATAATCCTGATTTTGATACCTCTCTAGGATCAATAGCGTCTTTAATTCCAATTGCTGTGGAATTTGTAATGCATAGTATATACTTCATGACTCTTTTCTAAATGTCAGATGTCACAATCAGGCAAAATATGCCGTTGTTTTCTGAACATGAAACTTGAAAACTTGATAAATACAATTACAAGGTATAGTAATGTAACTACCAGTAAACTGACTCCCTAACTCCAAAAAATTTTCATTCTGATGTTCTGTGTTCTTAACTTCATTAGTTTATCATATTTGCAAAATCTTGGAGCATTTTGATTTTTTTTTGTTTGCAATACACTTTTTCAGCCAGTCTTGTGATTTTTGAGGTCTGGATGAGGTTTTTTAATTACTGATTGAAGATCAGTCAGGGGGAATGAGAGAATTTGAGATAAGAAGGTCTCAGAATTAAAACAGCATTTCGCTTCGTTAACAGCTCTGCGCTTAATTGTGTTAAAAGACCTCTCAGCAATTTGTTCACACTTGCATGGACTGCACAGCTAGGTTCTGGCTTTCTTTTCTATCTTTAGGTCATCTCTGACATACCCTCAGCAGGAAACATGTATCGTAAGAGTCTTCATGACTCATAGAAGCCTAAATTTGTAAAGGTGCTTACTTGTCTCCATCATCCATTGAGGAGTCTTATTTTCTAAATACTGAAATCCCCGAAGTGGAATACTTTGTGTAAATGGCAGCAGACCATAATGCCTGTGGTGTATTCAAAGTGTATCTGTTGTGCATAGGTAGCCCTTGTGTCAGGATGGCTGCATGCTGCAATAGATACAGAGTCGATAAAACACCCAGACAATTAGCAGGTCAAGAGAAGCACTAAGGGAGTTGCCAGGTGAGCTGGTGGGAGGTTAATAGTTGTTTGCCTGCTAGAACACAGAGGATTGCATGGAGAGCATTCTTCAGCCCTCATTGCTTGTCCTCACCTTTGTTTCATAGCTGGAGTTTATGGCCAAGTGGGACTACCATGGTTTGTCTTGGCCAGCTGCGTAAAATACTTACGTTTGATCCATTGCCATAGATATTTCCAAGGAAGTCAGGTGGCAGATAGTGGAGAAGGATCCTGCATTTCATATACTTACGTATTTAGTATATGCT
The DNA here is from genome assembly GCA_035590215.1 of Microhierax caerulescens. NCBI lineage: Eukaryota > Metazoa > Chordata > Aves > Falconiformes > Falconidae > Microhierax > Microhierax caerulescens. The sequence goes on from JAVJGJ010000062.1 coordinate 35,948,632, forward strand.
GTGTTAATCTGAGAGGCATATTGAAAGCTAGAAATTTTTTAAGAAAGCAGGCCAGTCTTTCTGCGTGTGTGCGAGACAGATTTCCCAGACTTTTCTATTTGTTTGGCTGTTACTGAAGTCTAGACACAGTATCTTTACATGCAAGGTAGTCTCCATGTAAAGGTGATTACTCTAAAAGGTATCTAATTGTCTCACCACAAAATATGTATCTGGTGTTTAATGATGCAAACTACAACGTAGGTGAGAGCAAACTGAAGTAATTAATCTATCTTC
>JAVJGJ010000062.1:35948954-35998700 GCA_035590215.1 Microhierax caerulescens
ATTTCTAGAAAAACAGATCAGAAGTGTAAGCTCAGTAATGACAGATTGGTCATATACTGCATATAAACACATAATTACAACTATCTGGGTATATAATACGGCTGGCACTATTACCCTGTATTACTGAATCAGAGGTCTCATTCTGTGACTGTAGTTCATGACAGTCTTTTTATTTTATTCTGATTAATAAAAAAGAGCTCTTTGAACTCTAAGTTTGGGTTCTTCCCCAAAATGTTTATTTTTGGATAAGAAATTTATTATCTCCTTTGTTTGCTTTCATGTTTGTAAATCTAAAAATGCATTAGAAGTCAATTCTTTACAGTATCTACATCTTCTTTTGCTACCATGCATTTCCCCCCCCCCCCCCCAGGAATAAGTAAAGTGTACTTTATATTTTACTCTGGGTCTGTGCTGATGTAGTTAAAAGCTTCTCCATAACTCCATGTCTAGAGGGTAGTTGGCACCTTCAACCTTTAGCCTGGCTTTCCTGAATTTAAGTGTTATGCATCTGCCATAGTTTCTAAGGGTTTTCTTCAAGTAATTTGTGTTTTTAAATCGCATTGATTTATTCTGTATTAGCTTATTTTCTACACCCAGAAACAATCATACGTGCTTGAGGCTAGAGGAGGAAGTACTTTCTGCTCCTTCTTACAAGCCTTTGTTTTACTAAGTGTTAAAACATGTGGTGTCAGATCCTACCATGCACTCCATCCTTGCTTGCTTCTAAAAGTATGGAAGAGACTTCAAAAGTTAGAAAGAGTGACAATTTGATGTTTCACAAAATGTTCTAGTCAATTCATTTAATGGCATGCATGGTCCAGGAACTGCCCAAGTAGTCATTTGTGTCCATGAGACAATGGATGAACTTGGAACAGTGTGCTGAGTGCAGACAAGGTGACTGAGCTTTTAGCCACTTTCACTGAGGATGTAACCAAGTGGTGCAAGAGCTCTCTGGATGGCAGTCCTAGAGTACCCTTGAGATTTCTCCAGGCAGCTGCTGCTGTGTGGATAAAGAGCTGGGGTGGAGAATCTGGCCTGTCCAGACTCCCCAGGCAGTTCTTAATGCAAAACTGATGAAACTCTACACCAAAAGTACTTGTAAATAGCCAGTAGAAACTGTTGGTGTGCAGATGCAGAAATGGTGACTTAGGACAGTTCTTTGTACGTCACTAAAGTCATTAAAGTCGTGAGGATGCTTGTAGTTTGGTTAATGAATAGCAATGGATTGGTTATGCAGAGGGTGGAGTGGCCTTGTGGAACCATAGGCCAGCTGAATGATAAAAACCCAGCAGAAGAATGGTTTGGGAAGTCTCTGGCAATCCAGCTGAAGATGCTGTTGTGAGGACACTTGCAGTAGAGAGTCTGGAGAGAGACCAGCTGTCCTGTTTTAGAGATGATTTCCCACAAGAGCATTACCCTCTGCCAAGTTCCCTGTAACAGTACTAACAGTCTGTTCATGAGTGTCTGTGCACTGCTGTAAAATTTCAGAAGGTAAGGTCTGCCTTTTTTAATGACACAATTAAACAAGAGATAGATACCCTCTAAAAAATCATAGCATAGTGGTCATAAAGCACCAAATTCAAATTTGGTGTTTGAGTTTTTACTGCTACCTTTTCGGATTCACTGAGTTTTAATTCCTGCCTGTTACAGGCCTTGCTACAAGGCATGTTCTGAAACAGTAAGGAAATAGCCTGTGTAGATACATATGTGGCTAGATTCTTATAAAGAGTAAATGTTAATAGAAAACAGATGCAACAAATGATAGTCAGAACAATTTATTAGCTTTCTGGCATTGGAGAACTGAAAAGATACATTGTGAAGAACAAAGGGAATGTTTCATTTTTTAAAAGGTTACAGCATAGCAAGAGGATTTTGTAAGACAATATTGACTTAAGTGGCATTGCTGTATGTTTGCACTGTACTGCTTACATACATATTTTGTTTCATTAGTGACCCTCTGATGGCATTTTTCTGCTCCCAGGCTGTTAACACTTCTTTTTCTAAACAATGTTGTAACTCAGGTTGAAAATTCAACACATGGTCCATAAGAGTGGGAAGCAGATGGGCCACTCTGCAGTGGGAGCCCTTAGAGATAATGCTGACTTTCTGACTCGGCCATAATTAATTTCTGTGCTTTGAGAAATTGCAGATATGGAGCTGCAGTGCTATTACATTTGAAACATGCTCCATGTAGTGGAACACCTCCATGCTTGCTCTTTCAGCTCTCACAGGAGACAGACAACCCTGAGTACCTCTGCAGACAGGCTGTCAGCACCTACAGAAGTATCATAGACAGGACAAGATTTCACACCACCGTTTGCATTGTCCACTTTGTTGCACAATCCAGGTCAGACTGCAAGGAAGCTCTGCTTTTATTAACATCATGCATACTTTAAATATTACTTGTTCATAACCAATAGTTTCTACTTACAGAAAGGCTTGGATTTAAAAAAAATACTGAAAAGTCTGTGAGGCTATTGGATGGTTTCTTCTATTAGAGATGTTAAAGTCTCTGGATATTTTGTGTTCATGACAGCAAAAACAGGAGAAGGGAGATTGATGAGGTAGATAGCAGAGACTTTTCCTATGATCATCAAAACAGTAACTGTAGATACATAACATAGCAATTAAAAATGATAGACATCCAAATTAAAGTTCATGACTGGTAAGGTCTGCTTACCTTCTTAGCAACTAAAAAAATCAGTGTCCTTTGAAAGTGGGAAAGCCTTTTCCACTTCCAAATCAGAAGCAGAAAGAGGTGGAGAAGCATCCAAGAGATAATGAGAGGAAAAAGAGGTGAGAAACATAAGTGATGCCTGATTTAGATACCAGAACTCACTCACTCGTGATGATGTTGTGGTATTCTCTTACATTACACCAGCAGTGCTTGTGTGTGGATGTAATGAACAGATCAGGGGGAGATTTCAGGAGAGATTTTCTGGTGGCGCAGGAAAAAATGGCTATTAAATAGCTAAATGGGGAACCAGTTTCTACATCTGTAAATTGTTTCCTCTGTAACTAAACAAATGAGCTTCATGAATGGCATCTGCTCAGATAGCATCATCACATTTATTCAGGTGTGCTATATTGTACAAGCCACTGATTTTGTTTTTCAGAGTATTTTCATGTGCATACAGGGCTGAAAATCTAAGTAAATTGAGCTCTTTCCATACTTAGACATGTGCACACAGACACCCTCCCGTGGATGCTTGGACTTCTCTTGCAGCCTTTGCTGAAATACATCGTCAACATGTCCAGTTTATACCCAGTTGAGACCTGTTGCAGGAGGACAACTTCCTGTCTTTCCACTGTTTTTATCACTACAAGCTGTTGGCATTTTGGTTTTTTTTTTTGAGTCCATTGACTAGCTTTGTGAAGCACCATGAAGTGCTGTTCTTATCAAAATGACAATTTTATATTGTTATTTTTATATATATAACCACACATATTTATGTAATCATATGGTGTTTTGTTGTGGGTTTTTTTGTTGTTGTTGATTTGTTTTGTTGTTTGTTTTTTTTTAATATATGTATCTCCTGCAACCGGTCTCAACTGGATAGAAATTGGACATTTTCATTAACACATTTCATCGGGGTTGGCAAGAGAACTCCTGATGTCTTTGATAAGATTTGGACTTACGGATTTATAGGTGAAGGGAAGAGTTGGCTGGCTGTGTGCACAAACGTAAGTATGGGAAGATCTCACAGTTTGTGGATTTTCAGCTCAGTAAGTATATGTAAATATACAGGTACTTCTGTGTTTGGTTGTTGCACATATAAATATTCAATGCATATACACACACATCAGAATCAGACATGTACAAACATATCCTTTTGATGCTTTGCTTTCCACATTCTGTTGTTGCTATGATTAGTTTTGCCAGACTTCTGATTTAACAACTTGTACTCAGGGTTTCATCTGCTCTGTCACCTCCCATCCTACACATACAGCTCTTCTCTCCTGACATACCTTCTCTTCTGTTCTCACTTGACTTCTGCCTCTTGTTCCCTTCTCTTCTCTTCCACACTGCTTAAAGATGTAGTTAGACATAGTTCCAAATTATAAAACATCTTTGACAGGTAACATAATGTTCAGTAACTATTCAAGTAATACCAGCATTTTTTCCCTACCAACTATTTTAGGATTTCTCAGTCTCAAAAGTGTCATGATTAGGATGATAGAGCAGCGCTCTGCTATGTAGGACTGCATTCTGAAGCAAAAATTCCTTGGTGTTAAGCCATATGCCTTCTAAAACTGGAGACCAGAAATAGCTCTTCTAGTGACAGTTATTTTGCAGTACTGTCATGTTCACCTTTGACTCTGCAGCCAAGTTTTCAGTGCCTGGATTGTTCTAAGAAAGTTTATACAGCTGACAAAATAAGATAGGTGACCTCAGAAAAGAGAGTGTTTTGTCCTTTTCATGTTTAAATAGTTGTATTCCTCTTACTTCATTAATCAAAGCAGAGAGAAGAAGAAAACGCAGTGGATCATTAAGAAAAAAGTATCTTCTGTGTTTTAATATTATCAGATAGTTTGATCAAATAGGAATGCAAATAAAAGGCATTTTGTTTCTTGTTATGGAGTCACATTTTATTTTGCAGGGTCAGAAATGGCCTCCTTTGGGAGGAGTATGAGGAGGTCAGAACCAAACACTGTCAGGGATGGATCTAAGGGCTTCTGCAGACTGATGGCCAGTGAGCATGCCAGGTATACAGCTGGGGGCGAAGGGGGAGACAGGGCTGTGCTGGCCTGGGTTGCAGTGCCTGAGGGGTAGTGGTGGCCCCCAGTTGAGAAGCACTGTTGCACAGGCATGGCACCGAAGATGAACAATGAATACACTCCAGAGTCTTCATGATGTTTTGTGAAATTACCAGAAGACTCAGATTTTCTTCAGAGACAACAAGCGATCATGGTTTTAGTGAAATTCAGAGGATTTTGGACATTGCTATCAGAATGGAAATTGGTAGACACTAAAGGCCTTTGAAAAATCTGCTTTTTTATTGTCTTCTAAGTTCTGAGGAATTTTTTAGGTGGCAAAATACAGGAAGAGCGAGCAACAAAATACATAATGACTGGGTTCCTCTTAGGGCAAAGCTTTATGAATACTGCTTTGCTTTATTTTGTAAAGCTGGTGAAAGGGAAGGGATTTGGGTACAGAAGGATGCCCTAGATAAGAAAATTACCAACATGAGATCAATGATGAAGTATCTAGATAGTAGAATCTGCCCCAGAGCAGAAAATGAAATAAATCATAGGACTGATACAAATTTGTATTGATGTAAAAAAATTGCTGTATATAACAGTACTTTGCAGTTCCCATTTAGCTACCACACTGGTGTAAAGGATTTAAGTACTCCTGTGGATTGTTACATTGGCCTTCATTTTCAGTATTTCCTTAGCCACAGTTGCATTATCATTCTGTAAAAGTCTGGGAGAAGAGGTAAGTGTAGTTTGGCTCCTGCCAATTTAACTCAAAAGAAAAGTCTGGGTTTGGAACTGTTTCTATGTTTAGTATTTTTCCCAGTTCTTTGGTTTCTTGAAAACTGGTGCTTAGAATTTGTTGGCCCAGTTACTGCAGGTTCATTCAGAAATTCTGTGTCTATTCCTAGTGATCCGAGGAACAGAAGGGTGTCCACTTTGACAGAGTAAATGCCTTCAAGACAAGACGTGCGTGATGTTAGAGATGATGTTGTTGATAGACCATGTAACAATATGTGTAAGTGCCATATAATCCTCTTTGCCACATAACCCAGTGACTGCAGTTGAAGAGGAATTCCCCTGTCAAACTTTTTCACAGAGCCTTAATGCTTATTCCACCATAATAAGCTGAAGCTTAGGAAGCAAACCCAAACTCAGTCCATTCTGTTGGCACTCAGTCTTCTCTTTTCAAATTAAGTCTTCTGTATTTCCAGGAATTCTACAGAGACTTTATTACTGTAAAAATGAGAAGTCTTACTCCTCCGTGTTTACCATTTTCCCATTGCCTTTTCTTCTGCAGCATGCTAGTGTTGATTCCTGATGGATTTGTGATCCACTGAAATATCACATTGCTTCTTACTGTCCTGTTGTGAAGGGACTGATGCTCCACTTGTATACGTGCCTTTGATTTTCCTACCTGAGTGCACATATACTTTTTTAATTGCATCTACTTTTTCTTCCATACTTGTCTCAAGATACCAAAGGTACCAATCCAATAAAAGCCAGTCTTAGCCAGGTCAGCCCATGTAATATTAATTTATAAAGTATATTTATTTCATATATATCACCCCACTCTTGCTGTAAGAAGGCCTATATTTTTGAACCTCTTCTCCCTTATTCTTCTTCAAGGGAGATGTAGATCCAGTGCAGGAGGGGAAAAAAAAACCCCAAAAACCCAAACAAACAAGAGGGAAGAGAAACTTCTGTCTTAAACTCACTTTCGTTTCCAGAATTATAGAATAGATAATCATGTATATGTTGTGTTCACATTGCCTGAAACTTCATTGACCCATTCCTGGTTCCATGGAATATAATGCAGGTATTTTTACAAATCTTAAATTCCTTTACTCACAAAAGGTATTTATACCTACAAAATACTATTTAATACAGAGTTTATGGTCATTTATCTCACACCTTTTAGCATTTCTTCACACTGGCCTTTTATCATCTGGCTACACTTTTATTCATATTGCATTGTTAATGAATGGAACTGTTTTCAGCCATTGCACCTGTAAATGTTGAGTGTGGATTTGGCCTTAGTTACACGAGCAGTTTTGCCAGCATTAAGAATTCTCTTCCCCTGATTTCCAAATCTGTAAACTCAAGATGGGGATAAGAAAGTGAGTGAAACTAGAATCTTTCTTGCTCCTGTGTCAACAGTTGTAAAGTGGTAATGGTTAGCTCTGGGATCCACCTTTAGATCTATAACTACGTTGTCCCTAACTGAATTTCCTGAGGAACTCTGCTGCCTCCTGTTCATCTAGGTATAACTGCTAGAGACGGGCAGCCAGATGTAATAAAAGGGGTGTGGTGTGTGTGGGGTTATAGCCTTGATTCTAAAAAGCATCATTTTTCCATCCTTGAACACCAAGCGTTTCACCATGTGCACACTCAGCTGGGAGGGGCAGACAAAATGATTACAGAAAAAAAAATATATTCACTCTGTAAGTTAATAGAGCATTTGTTATGAGTGAGGTATGAATCCTGATTCCTTATCCCTGCTCCCAGGACTTCACAAACAATCACTAGGTTAAAAAAAACAAACAAAAAAACAACCAAAAAAAAGCAAGCAAACTTAGGAAACAGCTCATGGAATAGAGATCAGAATGTGTGATGGGAATCCAAATTTTTTAAGAACGCCAGTATGAGAAGCATTTTGCAGAGCAGCAGTGGGTAGTAGGAAAAAGGAGAAACATAGTGCTTGGGACAGAACTGCAGGAGGCACAAGTGGAACCATGCAATCTAGTGACAGCTGAATGAAGTAAATACCATAGCGTATATAAAATGTAACTGATTTGTTGAGTATTTTTCTTCTCTCTGTAGATCAGACAATGGATGTGCCTTATAAGACTAGACAAACATAGCAATGTAATTAATGCACTTCCCCCAAGAGCAGGCATGTACCTTAAGCAGTGTCACCTGGATTAATGTTCTGACCTTCTTCACAAAGTCAAGAAATTCACAAAGATGGGAATCCAGTTGATTCCCATCAACAAGGAGCCTTTGCCAACAGTCAGCCTCATCCAGGCCCAGCCTGACCCCGAATTGCCCGTACAAGGTGGGACAGCTCAGATGGACACGGGTCAGGGGTTAGCCATGACTGCCGGACTGTCTCCGTCACTGAGCTTTGATTGGAACAGCCAGGACCAGTGATAGATGAATTGCTGGGTCCGTGCAGGTTTAAGAGTTAGTGCCTGTTCTGCGGTGTCCCCGGTAAAACTTACTACAGTGCCAGCTGTCTGGACTCTCTGAGCTAGAAATTAGGACTGATGAAATTAGTGGTCAGTGTCTGATGCTCAAGACTTTAATGTGACAGAGGCCACTCAGGTTGTGGTTTGGAGATGACAGTAGTTGCGAAACTGAAGTTCATGCCTTGAAATGATTGCAGTGCCATGAAATGCTTATGTTTGATGGGACTGGCTAGTCAGTAGAGCTCCCTGTTGTTTCTGATGCAAGGGGAGTACAAAACGTTTCCTGAGGTGAGTACTGTGAGTAGGAGTAAGCCACTGAGCTTTGCTCAGAGACAGAAGATGTGTCTGTTTCCTGATGGCGAAGGCGTTTGGAGTTTAAGGCAAGAGTACAAGTTTCCATTAATAGAAGAATTAAGACAATAGTTTTAATCGTTACTTATCAGAGCATAATTCCAGTGTGAAGAAAACCAGAAAGTATTGCCTGATGCTGGTGCCTGCTAGTCATTGTGGTTAAGTTCGGGCAGACAGGGATGGAGTTACTCTGCAGATTCGCTGTTTGTCATGGCTTGGAGCAAGAATGGTTAGACGAAGAGGCTTAAGTCTGTCTTTCACAGAGTTTTCAGAAATGTTTGGTGTTATACTAAATAACATGGTCCAGCTTTTTTCTTCGTACAATTGTACCTTTAAAAAAACATTTATGTGAAGCTTTTTCTTTTCCCTCTTAACAGCTTTGTGGACATACTCTAAACTGGTTTCATTGTACACAATCCAACTACATTCCTTCTAGTTAGACTTAGCTGGATGTGTGTGTCTCAAATTTTTTATGGCCTATTCCCAGTTTTCTCATTGGCTAGAGCAGTGATTTAAGAGATCTAGTAACAATCCATCACTACCTTGGGGGTATATAATTGCTCATAAATACAGTACTTTGTGTCTCACCCTTGTTTTCATAGCCTTGAATGTGTTATCAGCTTACTTAGCTAGTAAGGCTTTACACTTGGAAATTGTGAAATGTGAGGAAAATATATGTATGGGGTCTTTCATGCAATGAATCCAAATCAGGCATTTGGAGACTACTGTATGCTGTGAACTCAATGAAATCACTTGGAAAGAATTTCAGTAAATGCAGTAACTGAGTGTGAGAGATGAAGGCTGGCTTTAAAAATTACAAAGACTGGAAGCAGGGGAGAAATAGCAAGAGAAGGCTGACTGAAAAAAAAAAAAACCAAAAACCAACCCACCACCCAAAATTGCATGGACACCATAGCAATTAAACTAGAATTTATCTTGTAGAAGACGGAAGAAGGTGGAAAACTCCCATGAAGGAGAATTTTTGTGATGCTGTTGACTAGCAGATGGTACATAGTGGGAAGGATCTTTTTTAGCTGTCTTTAAGCATCTGCTGTAGGTGTATGAGCTAATCTAACCTCCTTCAGCTTCTGCGTGAAAATCTGCATTATCTATAGTAAATTGGTTATTTTTGACAGCTGGACCAGTACCACAATAGTCTCACAGATTAGCCAAGGGTATTTCAGCACCTGGTAGAGGAGGCTTATGGAATACATCTATAGAAGGAAAGGGATGTTGGTGCAGTGATATGGAGAGCAAAGTAAGTGAAATACTTGGAAAAAAGTTTTCAGACAGTGAGATGGGTAGCTTAGGAGAACAGCTTCCCAAGCAAAGTTTATTTTCATACTTCAAACTTATTGGACAAAATGCAAGTAGATATAAAACTGGTAGGAAGCCACCTAATGGCTGAATCACCTAGGTGATTTAACAGACTCTGTGTCTCAACATCTGGATTCAGAGTTAGTCTGAGCTAGTGGCATTGTAAATCTGCTGATCTGGTGCTAAATCAGGGAAACTGGGAATTCATAAAATGCACAGCTGCACCGATAACATTAGAAGGTAACACATTAAAACTGGTAGTTCATCAAATGACATGAAACTTCTTTGTTAATTTAAAAATAATTGTAATTTAAAATAAAATAAGAAAATTGTTGTACTGGAAGCAACCTCAGAAGGGGACATAAATCATCCCGTCATTTGTAACGGATGACTGTCCAGCCTTGCCCCGTGGTGGAGACGCCACATCCTCCTGGCTGCTCTGTTTCAGTTCCTCATGATCTCAGTGCCTCACCTGAAACCTCTAGAACGTAAGCTCAGTGCCACCTCCCCTATTCACTACAGCCATGAAGTCCATTTGGAAACTCTTACCATGTGTATCGTGCAGCCTCTCTTGCTTATGCTTTCTCCTTTGCCCCACTCCTAACTTTCAAATTTCTATATCAAAGAAGGGTTTAAACCCTTCAGTCTGTCTTTGTTGATCATGTCTATAACATGTATAATCATCCTATTTGCACAGTTCCCAGTCGTGCCAAAACTTTCTCCATGGAAACCCAGACAGAACTGCAGCTGCAGTGTTACTACACTTGATAAAGCAAAAGGAAACTTTGTTTTGGATATCTGCCCATTTGTGTTATCTCTGTGTGGCATCTGCTATTTTCACAACAGCACTACCTCATGGACTGTTCAGACTGATACACTGTAAAACCCCTTTTTAAAAAAAAACACACTACTATATAGGCTGTATCACTCTCTTTCTACGCAGTTGATTATTCATGTACAAATTCAGAGTTTGCAGTTGTCCCCATAGAAATTTCATCGTGTTTCTCCCATTTTGCTGGTGATTCAGCAGGTTTAGTGTACTGTCCCAAATACTCTTTTAAATGTATTTAGTTTGTAGAGTTGCCAAGCATCATAAATTGGGACTAATGGCTCATTATGTCATATCCCAAGGCAGTTAAACCTGTACTTCATGTAAAAGTGTCTGGATTTTACGTGACGATAAAAAAAAAAAAAAAAGAGCAGAGATAGTTCTTGGTTATGTAGGAAAGGAGCCGTCTTTGTATGTGTAACTTACTTAACATGCTGGTTTTTCAACACATTTTAGTATAAGCCTGAGGCATTCTTAAACGCTATTTCTGAGCATTTATTTAAAGACTTAGCTGTGGTTTGTAGTTCGTAAGCACCATGCCCTAAATTTCATAGACAATGTAGTAGAGGAGGACTTGAGCCATTGGTTGGTGTAGTTAGCTGGCAAGTGGAGCAGAAGTCTTGTCAGTCCTCATTGCTGAGTGTTCCTGTAATGGCTCTCACAGTAGGCGTATTTGTGGTAGAAAGAAGTACTTCCTTTTCATTTGTTTGAAATACCTTTCTTGGAGAGAATTGTTTCATTCTTGTTAGCCACATCCGCTGAGGGACTTGCGCAGGTACAAGAAAATTGCTAGTTTAATTTGAACAACTTCACCTTTCAAATACTCGGACAGCATATCTTCAGATGTCAAATGTCAAAAAAGCTGCTGACTTTAGTAAGAATTACACAAGCAGAAATTAACTTTCACTGTTAGGCCATCTCTCCTTCCCTTGCTGCTTTAATTCTGGCCTGTGTTCACCTTCTGTTGCGTGACTGGTAGACTGGGTTGTAACTTTCCAGGAAGGTACTGGACTGCGTATAGTTTGTAGAACATCTGAAGGACGTGCTATGGACAACTGACTTACCTATGGCCTTTGGAACTTGCCACAGTGCAAATAACAATGAAATACTAATCAGTAGACTGAAAGGGCAGGATGGTTCAGTATGCAGTCACGGGAATTAAGTTGTGCAGCTCAGGTTTAGAAGGGAATATACCAAGAAGGGCAGTAAAGGGTATGATGAAGTTTGAAGTACTTAATCCTGGACACATGGGATTGCATTTGCAAGTACATTCTCCACATACATTATTAATCTTCTGTAAACTGATCAATTTGTTAGATAGGTTTTCCATAACGAGATACCTTTCTGTAGAAAAACAACACGTAAAATATCTGATTCTGGGTTGTCCCAAATGTGGGCTTCAAAAGTTGACAATAAGGAACCGTTAATTTGTAAAGTATACTTTTCCCTCAAGGATTTACAAAAATTTCTTTGCTAAGCAATGTAATTAATCAAGAAAAGAACAAATCAAATATTATCTGCCATGTTGTGATGTCATTGCTGTCTTTTTAGAGAATAAAATGTTTGTGTAATTGTGTATGATAGTATTTTTAGGCTAAATGAGTTTTTTATTGGAATGGTTTGCCTTCTTTATATGAAACCATGTTGACTTCAAGGAAAAGGGTCTTCTCATTCAAACAAACAAGTATAATTTTTTTCCATGTTGTCTACTTCTTTGTCCATTGCAAAATTTGTAGGTTGATATGAGGCCTTCAGGAATTAAATGCTTACAATAATAAAACTAGAATTAGTCCTGTCAGAGATGTTGAAATGCAAAGCAGGGTTGCTCACTTGTAGTATAATCAAGTATTGATTATAGTTTAGCTGAAGTATTTCAGCATTGAAGATGCCGAAGCACAAGAGAATGTGAAGATAATGATTGTCAATATTACCTATTCTAAGTATTCACATTTTACTTCTTAGGTTCTAGAAACTTCATGTAATTGAAGTTTTTGAGTGTTGGGTGCGGGGATGGGGGGGTTGTATAAAAAAAAGAGGTTGGCTTCTTGACAAACTGTTCACAAGTTTTCCTACATTGAAAATTCTTCTCTGAATAATTTATGATACTATTTGGAAAGTACTTTCAGAAATGGCCTGTCGGTATTTTGAGTGGCATTTGTTAGTTTTAATTGCAGCCCTGTTCATATATTCCCATTCCTTTTTGTTTAAAAAAATTATAAAAAAAAAAAATAAACCAAAAAAAAAAAAAAAAAAAAAAACAAAAAAAAACAACCCTGTGTTTTTCTGACCAGATACTCATAATGAGTCTCAGAATACATCACTGTGCTGAACTTTCTTTGAACAGATTTATGAGAAAATTCCTGGAAAGGAAAGGAACATCAACTTCATATAACCATGGGAAAAGCAAATGACACCGGTAGTCTCTTAAAATCTGTATCCTCAGGATTTGGCATAGTTTGTGCTTCCAGTATGAAAGAACTATGTGACATCTTTCTGGTACTTCGCATCCAGCTGATGCCAAACAGTACAACTGTGTGGGACATGAAAATAAAACAGCTGGGGGGGACGGGGATTTAATTAATGTTGCTTCTGTATGGCTTAGTTGTTTCATTTAATTGAGTTCTTCTGTGCCTAATTTGCATGGATATGATTTAGTCTCAGGTTTTGAATAATGTAGTAGGATTTTTTGTTTCATTTGAAGGGGTAGAGGACCGCTGAAGAACACATCTGATGTAATTAATGCAGCAAAAATGATTTCGGAGTCAGGATCAAGGATGGATGTCCTAGCACGGCTGATTGCCAATCAGGTAGGTGATTTATGCAGCAATGCATTGAACTTTGTCACAGATTAATCCATCCACACTCAAGAAGTGTGTTGGACTGCTCATGATATTTTTTAGAGCTACTTGTCTGATTTTACTTCTCAGTTTCTGAAGCGATGCATACATACATTCTGTCTTAATTGTATGTGTGGATTCTTTTCATCATACATACCAGCGTGTCTGTTTATATATACCTACAAACATACCTAAATGTATGTGCACATATATCACAAATTTGTATGTACATGTATTTATCTACTTACGTATTTGTACATGTGTGTGAGCTCCTTTAAGCTATGAACACAACATTTTAGGCATACAGTATATGTGAGTATATATGTATGTATATGTAAATATATGTATTTGTGGCTTCTTTAAGCTATGAACATGAAATTTTAGATGTATAGTATAGTCCATTCTTGACGTCATTGGGTAAACTACCCAGAAACAACAAGTCATTTCAGGTGAGTCAGCTTAGGTGTGGGAACACAAGACTGTTGCATTGGCATAGAGCTCGCTGAGTGGGCTCACTTGGATTTTGGACAGGCTAGGTCTCAGCACCATGCTTGGTCAGGTCACTGACGTGTCTTCTCTGTCTTTGAAATGGTTTGGTTTCCACTGTAATCCCTACATATATAGTTATAGAGTCTGTGGGTTTGCTGTACCTACGTTATCTTTCTTCCATCTCTGCCCCCCAACACTGGCCATTTCTTTGGAGTACTGATATAAAAAGGTTTTTCTTCTGGACAGTCAGAGTATATCATCATCAAATGCAAAGTGTTAGAGCTATAAGGTCTACTTTATTTCCACTGGATTTTTAAAACATCAGATAGCGCAAAAAACCCCACCAAAATACCCAAACCAGTATCTCCAGAAATGGCTAAGTGTGCTCGTTTTCCTGGCTAAGACAACTGCATAGTAGCTTAGGAAATGAATACATCAAACAACTCATTACATGCAGCCTTCTTCACTAAGTAAGGCTGGTTGTTTTAGAGCCAGACAGTGGCAATGGAAGAGTGTAGTGAAATGTCAGCATGCACGTATCAAATCTAGAACACTTACGTTCCTAGTCTTTGTGACTGCCTTTTTGGACCAGGGTAGTGTGGTATAGTCACTGTCTTCCACACCCTCACATACTGTCTTCACCCCATCGACTTTTGACTTTAACCTGCAATGCTTACTTTTCTAATACCTAACTATCTGTTAGTGTTTTCTGTTGTATATCTCTCTAAATTCAGGATAACAAAGAAATTTTATTCTTGATCTATACAGTTGTGATCTAATTTGTGAAAAAAATAGGTGAAATGTCTTGCGTCCCCATTTCTGATCTTGATAGATATTCTTACAACACATCTTTCTCTTCAAGAGTATTGGAGAATGACTCCTCAAAATTTTATAAATTACAGATTGAAATTCAAAACCGTCACTGATCTACTGCAGAAAATGATGGCGTATCAAAGCGAAAGATGAGTAAGGGTCATAATCCCTTGCTCTCTTTAGAATAGGTAATCCAGTCTTACTGAAATACTTACTTCCTAACATTTTCCTTTTTCTGTATTACAACACGGACTCGAGACTAGAACACAAATCAGTGTGAGGGAAAAAGTAGCCATGAATCACGAGTGCTAATAATTTTTGTGTACCCTTGTAGCTGCTGGGAAATGTGACATCATTCAAGTTATCGTAACCCTTTTATAGAATTCAGATTATTTCCATTTGGGCTAGTTCACAGCTTGCACACAGTTCATACCCTTAAGCCACCTAACCTCTGGTATTTATTCCTTGTGGCATCTTGCTTGCATCTGAAATACACGATTTACAGGTCTTGCTTGTATTTTAAATCTAATTTCACATTACAAGCACTAGAAGCAAAGAAGCCTATACAATTAACAAACAAACAAACAAACAAACAAAAAGATTAACCAAAGTAGCATTTCTGGTACCTCTGTGGTGAACACAACTATAATCACTGTAGGCATATGTGAAACTTGGTAAAAAAAGAGAATCTTACCTTTACTCCTACTACAAAGATGCTTAATATGATCCTCTCATTCCTCAGATGGCTAAAAATCTTTTAACTTCTATAAACTTTTCTGCCTGTGCCAAGTCATCCTTTCGCTTATAAAGCAAGGTATTTGTAAAAACCAGTAATTCCTTTTCTCAGATGTTACTTTGCCAAATTTCCTATGCCTAGCTCTCTTGGGATCCTGAAATAAAATAAACTCTACATTCCTCTGGCTACCTAATAGCTGTTCTCTGAATCTGGTCCAGATGAAGGAACCCTTTAAGAATTTGGTACCTAGACTGGAACGTGAATTCTAATGAGGTTTTATGAGTACCTTTCTCAGCAGCATTAATACTTTTTAGTGGAATATTTCACCTGTTGCCTTTCAGTAACATCTAAATTCTGTAGAATTTTTATTCAATGTAGAAACGGATTTCTATGATTTGTCTCAAAAGTGAAAAAAGATAGCTCTTCTAAGTAGTAATTTTCAAGGAACTTGTACGATAAAAATCATTGCATTCTTTCTGTGCATACTTTTCTTGACACTTTTTCAGCACTTGCTATCAAGCTTAGACTACCCTGTAAGTATTTGTTAACGTGTCTGATACTGTCATTTAATTAGGCCACAACACTTCACTGTTCACAGTTGTCCCCCGTGGGTCAGCTATTACTCTGCCTTTGCAGTTAACAGGACTACAGAAATACACAATAAGGAAAAAAAGCAAAAACTTCGCTCTATTTCCTCCATCTAGATTCAAACCCCAGCAAGAACCCGAAAGAAGCAATCACTGCATGATGACGAATCATTGTCGTATCTCTTTGACCTTTTCCTGTTCATAAAACATTTTCAAATGAATGATTTTGGTTCACACTCTGTGTAATTTCAGAGAATCAGAGTTGAGGTGTGGAATTACATAATTCATACAGTATTTCTATTAGGAGGAAAAAAACCACCCATCACCCTACCCTGAAACTCTGATTTGCAGTATAACTCCTCAGCCACAGCAGCACCTCTCTGATACATTGTTCTTCATTTCAGGTTTTGTAAACCTCTCTTCCTGTGTTCGAAGGAAAGTGACATAGTGTGGTACAATTAACAGAATTCAGGGTTTTTTTTTTATCCATACTTACAACACTTTTAAGATCACTTAGATTTAACAACTGTGAAAATAATCACACTACAGCATCAGCATAAAATCTAGGTAAATTAAACAAGGACATTGATAATAAATTTAGTTTAAAATAAGATCGTTTCAAATTCATTGTCAAATCTGTGACCTGAAAGCCCTAAGGTAATTAATTAAGGCTGTACATTCCTGTTTTTAATGGAATGTGCTGTAGGTTAAGATCTTCATTAAAAGCCTCCAGTTGTTTTGCACCAGGAGGTGCTGGTCTGTTAGACTCTGAGGTGTCATTTGTCAGAGCTGACACTGCAAGGAAAAAATAGCAGAGATCATCTTGCATCCCTTTCGGTGATGGGAACCCCAGGTACCATAGCATCGAACAGGCCTCTGATCCATGCGCAGCGTGCTGGGCAGACCCTGTCCATGGAAGAGATTCCCACATTTTGGTCGTTCGAGCTATTACAGGATTTTTCTCAGAAGGAAACAACTTTATCATTTCCACTGACAAATGGGATGTTCACATGAGAACTTCTTTCTGCAGTCCTAGATAAAGGCAAGGATATGCAGGTGTCCTGATCACCAGTACCAAGTGGGAACAGCCCACAAGCTCCTCTGCTGCTCTCTGTTCACTAGCAGTGTGCTGTGGCCAAGGGCTTTGTGCGTGACAGCACAGCCTAGGCCTGGCCCGGCTCAGGGCAAGTGCTGTGTGGGTCACAAAGTCCTTGATGTAGAGCCATCTCTTGGTCAGGCTCAGTACATCAAGGCAACGAAATGCCAACTACTTTGAAATTCTGGAAGTGTAGGGATCAGTATGAAAAATCTCTTTCTGTAGAACCAGGTGGCCTCCTGATTTATCAGCTGTTTTCATCTACTTTATAAAGTTTTCCTGAAAGCAAAATTAAAAAGGCATCCTTTAAAATGATTAGCTGATAAATGTAATGCAAGCAGATGTGCTGAAAAGATTACAAGATACGATTACAGGATCATCTTACCTAAAAGCTTACAGTTAACAAGTAGTTGCAAGAAATTGCACATTTGTATTTATAGTAGTGGTTCTTCGGAATCCCATTCAGATTCTAAAGGAATGCTGTTGACTTTGGTAGGAAAGGGATGAAATCAAAGTAAAGCAAGAACAGCATAGTTTACAGTCAAAATTTGCTGCAGAATTGTCTTGATCTTTCAGGCCACTGCTGTGCCAGTGGCTTTTTCACTTGGGTTGTAAATGTCAGTTTCACTGTGTGTTTAACCACTGCATAATTTATCAGATCACTTGGCGGTTTCTGTGGCTATAATTTCTTTTAGGTAAAACACCACTGCATCTTCTGGATGCAGGTCAGCTCTGATCTTGTTTTTATGGAAAGCCCTTGTTAACACCCCACTACCATCAATATGTACTGGCAAAGGACCTCTAATAATTAACTAGGATCTCCGGCAAAGAATGTGAAGCCTTAAACTGGTAACCATCAATTGCCTGTGGGATGATTAAACTCAGAATTTGTTACTTGTCCTTCTGTTGCGGCCTAGTGTTTGGTTTCACTAGTGAGTGAGTGTTGCTTGTGCCAGATGCTTCTGAGCAATATGTAGCAGATACCTTATGGAACATCCTTTATACAGAGTACATCTTTTTTTCTAACATCTGTTTATGGTTGATATGGATGTGTGATAAGGCATGAGAATCCTTTTTTTTTTTTTTTTTTTTTCAGTACTTTATCCTGCTTAAACTAGTGTAGAATGTTATCTTTACCCCTATAAATACCTTTTCCTTGTGTTGCTGCATGTCTTGATGGTGTCATCCTGTATAGTTTTATGGACAAAGTAGATAAATAAACACGCTTGGTCAGATCATATGTTCATTTAAGCTAATATCCTGTTGCTGACAGTAGTTAATATTGAATTTATACAGAACCCTGTGAGATAACAGCATGCGTTTCATGATACTTCCACAATATTATCTCCCAACTTCCAGCAGCCATTCAGGGATTTACTTAACGCAACATACTTTCGATACACTTGACACATTAAATAGCCCTTCCAGTAACTTTTTAAACCTGGGTGAGCTTTTAGTATTACCATTCTAAAACAAAGATTTCTGCAACTTAACAACACGCTGTTAAGAACCATCTCCTTTTCAGTGACCTCTTGGTTTTGTTTTGGAGGAAAGAATACCTGTCTTGTTTATTGTCCTTTTCCTGTTTTCTTATGTCTTGTACTAGGGCAAAGGAGGGGAAAGTTGCACCATATCTACACAGGGTAGTAAAGCTGTGGGTATACCACAGAGTTTTACAGTTGTAAAATTACATTTCAGAAGTCTTTCCCTAATATTGCTTAGCATTTGGTTTTTTTTTGAATGCTACTGAGCACTGAAATGGTGTTTTCATAGAACTGTTTTAACCTCAAGATCTTGAGTGTCAGTTTTCTGGCCTTTGATGCATACCATCTTAGCATTCCTAAAATTTTAAGCATTTCTTCTCCAGTGGTATATAAGGAAGATAGTAAATGTGACTGGCCGGCCAATATTACTATATGAGTACTGTATAATAAGGTTAAAGAATCCTTTTCTCTGAACTTCTGTAATTGACATTCTCACTATTTGAAGTGGATGAGACACTATGGGCACCCTATCTGCCCATCTCTTGAGTTTTTCCAGGTGGTGGTGGTGAGGAAATAATCACAGTGTATTTAAGAAGAGAAGAAATGGAGGCACAAGTATATCCTTACAGGAAATACACCCTGTCTTTATGTAACTACTTCTGACGCTTAAGGGGATTACGGTTGCATTTGACTTGAAGGACACATTTTTATTAATCAAAAATAAATAAAAAATTAGTATTCCAGTTTTCTAAACAGCCACTGAGATACCAGTATTTAAATACTGATTTGTGCAGCTCTTAAAGCAGTGTTCAGTAAAGATGAAACAAAGACATATTTTAGTGTAGTTTTCCATAATATGCTAACACTTTGGAAGCACCACACATAAGAAAGAGAGGATGTCAAGAAACTTCTGTTTTTCTTCTGAACTATGCCAAGGTACAGAAAATATTTTAGTAATGAATCTGGCAGAAACACAAGGTAAGGACTGACCTTTAATTCATATTAATTATTATTTAAAATTCTTCACTTTGATCTTCATTAGTTTTATCTTTTCCTAAGTCTAAAACATTAACTTGTTTGCTTAACCGTACATATATTGTGTAGTCATGAAGAGTAGAATCTTCACCCTGCCATTTTAAACGAATACCAAGTTTATTCAGCAAAGCCAGTAGTTCAGGTAAAGTATTTAATGAATTAAGTAGGACTTCTGGCAAGTTTTGGATTTAAATCCATTGACCACAGCTCTGTAAGACCAAAAGTTTAAATAACTATACAAACCCATAGATGACTATTCCTGCTGCAGCTGGGGAACATGTTTTCTCTTTATCAAGAGAAAGTGACTATATTTATAATGTAAGTACACCACACGGGCTAAAAATATGTATTTGAAAAACTGTAGGGATCTATTTCTTATTTATCATGCTCACTTTTTACAGCTGTTGTAGCACAATAGGGACTCACCATTCACCTTAAGATCCCTTTATTCTGCCAGAGCAATGAAAAGTAGCTTTAGAACAAATGCATACCAGGCCTTGGGTGTCTAGACTGGTACTCACAGAGTGGTATTTCCCCTCCAGGTACCTCAGGTACTTTGGGAGTTCATAGAAATGAGGGTAGAAAGATGCTATTTTTATTAAAAAAAAAGAAAACATGTTTGTAGAAGTATTGAAATCTGTGAGTTTTCTGCAAGACATTCTTGCTTTCCTGTTCCCACTGATACAGAAGATCTGCAGATCAATCTGAATAAATTCTGGATGGAACACAAAATACCCCACAGATCATATTATAAGATAAAGCAAAATTTCATATAAATGTTAATTGCTCTGCATTTATGTTTACATTTGCCCACATAAGTATCACTATTAATGTCGGTATCTTCTTATAAAGAATTTATAGCTTCTTGGGAATTGAAAGGAAAGCAGATATTCCATACATTAAAGAATTTATTTAGAAACCTTGCTAAGGCAAGTATAGCTGTGTTAAATAAAAAGTGAATATGGGGAAGTTTGGATTATCCTGAGCTTCTCCAATTATTCTGTTTAAAAGCTTTACAAAAGGAATGAACTACGCAACCTGATACAGCTGCAGTGAAAAGCAATGTACACTTTTGTGCGTACAATTTGAACACTCCTCAGTGAAATATTTAACCTGATGTCTGAGACAAAATTTTGAATCGGCAATTGTTGAAATGCTTTATTAATTGTTCTTTTCTTAATCTTCAGTGTCCAGACCAATCGTGCAAACAGGATTTGCTGGCTTACCTAGAACAGACCAAGCTGTACTCCCATCAGCTCAAAATCTGCAGTCAAGTTAAAGCAGAAATCCAGAATCTAGGTGGAGAGCTCATCATGTCTGCTGTAAGTATAAAGATGGTATCCCATTACTCTGTTAATCAAAACAAATCTTACATTTGAGTTGTGCTGTCCTGTGCTTGTGAGAAGTTCCAGTGTCGTCCTGAATCTCTTGTTTTATTCCCCACTGGTTTTTGACTTGGATTTCTTGGATTTTGCATTAATTTGCGTCGTTAGCCATGTTACAGCTAAGTCTTGCTAGCTAAGGAAAAGATACTGTTTATGATTTTGTGGAACTTTTATGCACTTGTCCTCAGCACAGATCTGATCACAGGCATTCATATAATGCCTTCACCTTCACATATTCTTTGATTATTAGTGTTAATTACCTGTAGCATAGGTAGAGGTTTATTATTTGTCTTAGGCATTCTTGTGTCTCTGTGAAATTTGGAAATAGCTAGTAAGTTAAAAAGTTACTGGAGGACTGACAAATGAACAAATATACAACACAGATAAATCTTATTTGCTTACAAAATTAGTAAAATGCAACTTCTTGCACATCACAATGTATATCTGATTCGAATTGTCCACTGCTTTAGCACATTTGGATTCACATGGATCCTTGACATACAAAAATTGCATACCACCCGATACATACAATCTGTAATTTTCCTGGTCCTGCATCCTTCACTGAGTGCAACTTATTAGGGGACTCACTGCAAGAAAATTTGGAAGCCTAGTTTGGTTCTTGCTCTTTTTTTCTCCCACAGTAATGATACTCACATTGTTTTCTTTGCCATTTTATTGTGTCACCCATATGTCAACAGTGGGAAGTACATAATACTTTTGCGAAAATTTTACTTCTAAAAATGAAACCCAAAACTTAGTTTATAATCCCAGAGGGTTGACTATATATCTTAATCCTCTTTCAAGAAAGGAGGATGAGTACAACAGATTGTGTGCATCCAGAAATGCCAGTTCTTCCAGAAATTGCCAGGAAAGCAATTACTTGCTCAAATAAATGTGTAACTCAGTCCCTGTTCAATAAACGCACTTAAACAGGTGCTTAGCTTGGAGTCAGTGGAAATTAAGAAAATGTTTAGAGTCGTGGACAGTTTTGGAAGTGTTTTGTGGAGTCAAGGTGGGATGCTGTAAATTCTGGTTGATACTGTGTTAGAGCAATCTTGGAAGGTGCTCCAACAGTGATTGTAATATTTATTTTTTAAATACAGCTGATGTGGTTAGGCCTATACAAGAGAGGAAAACTGCCAGCCAATGCTCCCAGAGATCTTTCAGCCAAAGCCTTTTAAATCCAGTGGAGCCATACCTGGTTGGTATCAGTGGTTCTAAAAAAGTTTTAAAGAATTAGGAAAAAAAAATTTAAAAATATTTACCTGATCTAAATGTCTGCTAGTGAGAAAGGGAGGGCATTACTGATTGACTGCGCTCAGCTGTCCCTTTTCAATTAAAATTGAGGCTACAGGGAAATGCAACCAAAGCAAACTGTGACGGCTTTCTTATAAGTCTTGCCCTAATCTATATGTAAATGAACTATTTGTGTTTAACTTGGTTCAATTTTGGATAATACAGTGTCATACGGATAAAGTGATAAGCAGAGAGTGAGAGAAATTAATTACTGATAGAAAATAGCTGATTATTGAACTGCTTTTTTAAAAAAGCTAGAGCAAATTCTGGCTTTGAAGATCCATGTGGAGGCTATAGAATTTGAACATGTAGGTTAGCTGGCCTTGGGAAGTAACAAAATCCAAAGCCCTGCATAAGAAAGCACAGAGGTGTTCTCACCCCTCACCTCAGGGAGGATAGTAAGGGAAAAACGCCATAGAAGATATGTGGACAGAACATCTGTGCCCTGATTGTCCAGTATCTGTTGAGACAGCTGAATTTTAGTTTCCTAGACAAAGCAGATTTTTTATGGTTTATGTAACACTACTAAATCTTCAGATTTTGGTCACATAAAATCAATAGCAAAGTTATTTTCTCAAGCAGCCAGAAGTGTAGCTGGAATAGGATTATATTCTACCTAGTCCTGCTGTTCTTATTTACCTGCTTATCCTAATAAAGAATGAGAATCAGAAAAAAGAGACATCAGGCATGATTAAGGAGAAAAAAAGAGTGCATGCCCTTAGAGACAGTAAAGTTTTTTTATATTTATTAAGTAAAAAACTCAGGAGTCTCAGAATACTGTATCCATCATCTGGGTAGTGAAGATCTGCTATGGGAAAAAATGCATTAGAAAGGGCATTGGGAAAGAATCACACTTCTACAGGTTGCTACATTTATTGCTTTCACTGTTTCCCTGTGATTTCTCTCTTGTACCCCTGTACCTGTACGCTCAAGATAACTACCTGATTCTTGGTCCTCCCTCAGCTGTCATTTGCTCCTCACAGTTCCCTTTTGTTATCTCCTGTCTCCTTCATGAGCTGTGATAAGTGTATGCAAACAGAAGCACTGAGGAGGAAAGCTTCTCTCTTGTGAGAAATTACAGATTTCCACATTTCAGGTGGTTAATGCCAGCTTCCACACTGGCTAGTAGACTTTGCTGCACAAGAAGTGAGAACAAATGAGCAAAAATTGGTGACAGACCACAAATCCACACATAAAAAAAACACTGCTGTGTGGATGTAAGATGGCACATCCACCCCACACTTCCCTTTCTCTGATGATAACTGTGCACAAGGATCACAGATTTAGATCAGCCTCAAGGAATTTTAAAGTTTCTTTCTCACAGGAAGAGTAGCAGTTCATGGAAAAAAAAAATCCTCTGTTGAAGCCTAAAGACAAAGACTGAGTAACGAATAGAGGGATATAGTCTTATTCTATCTCGTGTTTGTAAATCTGTAAAAGAAAGAACTGCTTTCTTGAAATAGAGCTGTCACATCATCTGTCTTAGCAGTATCTTCTTCCGGATGAAGCTACGGAGGAGGAAGAACAGTAGTCATAAAATGGCAGTGCAGATTAACCTTATGTACTACTACAGTGCCATGGTATACGGGACCGGTACCTCTGTCAACAGGAAAATGGATTCCCAGCTACAGAAGCACCGTACCCAAGGAGGTACTGGGGGCTGCCAGCATAGTTCAGCTCAGGACTTACTCCCATAACAACAAAGAGCATTATGCATGTGAAAAAGTATGTTGTAACCCACAAACATAGCTCATAGTTATTAATTCTCTATATCACATTATCTGCCTCACAGGTTTTTCACCTGTGTCCCCTGTGCCCTCATCCTTGTCTTCCCTATAAAACTCGCCTGACAACCTGTCCTGGAATGTTTCTTACTTAAAACTCATACCCCTGCCATACCATTAGGGTAGGTTATCTAGGCCAGTTTCCCTGGGGCAGTTGGAGTGCTTTGGGAGTATCCAGCTGATAGTCCGCCTAATTTCTCCTGAGCTGGTGGCTGGCTGACTCCAGGCCATATACCCTTGTAGTCTGTTACTGCACGTCTGGGGCACCTGCCTCTCTCACCGTACCTTTATTCTAGTCAGTGGCACGGTAATGCTCAGAGCCCCAGTCACGGCGGTTATAAAGGGTCATGTCCAGAAAAAGAGGAAGAGATGTGTGACTCATTAGCTTCTAATTCTTCATACGGTGTGGGGCTTTTTGCATTCATTAAAAATTCCTTGATCAGTTATTTAGTCTTTGTGCTTCACAAGTGACGATGGTGAGGACTCTTAAGTCTTCACGAGATGTGACTGAACAGGAAGTGGACAGTGCCTTCTAGTAATTAGAATAAATCTGTGCTTCTTCAGGCATAAAATAATGGGGTAACATTTGCAGTATGCAGATTGATAGGAATTACATATATTTATGTAGATAAGCTGATAATTCATTTACAAGTACTGCACAATGATAGGCTTGCACATTGCCAGCTTGCTTTTTTTCCCCAACAGTGGCTTTAAATAAAGAGAAGTATATCACAGGGCAGGAAATTAACATCTCTTATATGTGAACATCATCCTGTCTGACTTCTGCCAAGCAATTCTGTTTTGTGCTATTTATAGTCATTATCATCTTGTATTTCATTTTATATTTTATTTGGCAAGGGAAACAAAGCTTTTTGGCCTCAAAAAGGAAACAGAAATCTGGACAGAGTTCTCAGAGCGACAGTATTACAGAATTTGATAAATGGCAGAGAAGAGATCTCTCAGGTTAGCCAGCCTTACCTGTGCACTGAAGGCTGTTTCACTCTTGTTTTCCTGGAAATGTTTCATTTGATTTATCTTTGACTCTTCCTGTTGGTATCTCAAGAACCAGACTTAAACAGTGACATAAGTCCACTTTTATGTAAATGAGGGTGCTTTATACTTCTAATTTCATACTTCAAGGCTAGATGTAAATGTCTGTTGCCCTTGCCGAGTTAACCACTGAGTTTCCATGCCAGTTAAATCAAAAGTTGCTTGTGTGATATTGCTATGAACATGTTTCAGCTTTGAAGGCTGTGCTGTAGGGAAAAACACAAGAGTCAAAGCTAGAAGCTGGCAGGTAGAAAAACCTAAAGTAGGGTATCTGTGGCTGCCACCAGGCTGACACAGTCGCGATCCTTGGATAACCATACCTCAGGAAAATCATGTCTCGGCCAGCATGTGAGCACTGTGGCAGCTGCCAAGCTGCTCAACACCTTCATTACAGTTGGAGGATTTCAGTTACTGCCAGAGAGGAGCCACGCAGCAAGAGCTGGCATTTTGCTGAACCCTTTGAAGAGCTGCTCCTTTGGCAGGGGAGGGGATGGGGAGCAGTGCATTTCCATTCCTTTTAAGGGTTCCTGTTCGGGTTTGCCTTTTCCTCCTAAAAGAGAAGTCAAGATGGGCAGAATGGCTTCCCAGCTGCAGCTCCTATAGGATTGAAGAATGGGAACAAAGGGCTAAGCAGCAAGCAGGCAATCATATTGAAATACTGGCTACTGTAACAGCTCACTTGATTTAAGACAGTTTGTTCCACTGACTTCAGTATCGCTGTCCTGCTTTTACTGCTGTGTGACCTTCAGTGAAAAAAATTCTCTTTTGCCTTGCTTTAAGTCCATAGCTGCTGTTCTGACAAATCTGATGCCTGTGTGTGCCAGAGGCAGGGCAACTGCTCCTTGTTCAGCCAGTTTGTTTCTCCTTGCTTGTACTTCTCCATGTCATTGGGAACTTTGTTCAGTTTGCTTGAACTAATGGTGGAGGGCTGCTTGTAGAGCCTAAACACTATGCATAAAATTACTTCTTAAATCAGTATTTGATTCTGGAAATACTAAAATGCTAATTTTCTAAGTTGACATCAGCCCCTATGAGCTAGTATATTATTGTAAAATTTTCTGTTAGTGAGAGCTGACAGAAATGTTTCACTGTGTGGGGTTTTTTTAATGTAATAATACTACATCTTCCACTGCTTTTGCCTAGTGCATGCTGGTAGCTGTGTGTGTATACAGAACTCCTGGCCTCTGGAAGCAAAGCAAGGGGTATATTTTTTCCTATTACAGACAGCTCGGCTGCTGTTGCTTTCTGAACAGCATCTACTGAGAACAGATTTAAAGCAGCCAGCAGTATTACTGGTAATGTACATTACAAGATGTTTAAGTTTTCCTAATAAGTTTTGTCTAATGAGCAAAATAAGGATGTATTTTATAGTTCTTAGCCTCAATTAATGTAAGATTATTGCAACAAGCACTCCATTTCTTCACGAACTAAAGCAACTGATTGAAACAAGCAAGGAAAGGATTTATAGTAAACCAGTATTCGCTTTTTCTCAAGGATCTGGTTTTTTTTGTTTCCTTTTTATATAGTTTTTTTTCCTTTTTAAATAGTTTCCTTTTCTTAAAACCTTCCTGCAAGTGAAAACAGCATTACTTGAGAGGGACTGAGCTAACCACTTGTCTAAGCATATCTTCCATTATGGTGTTTCAGGGAAACAGTTTTACAGTACTTCATGGAATTTGTTTATCATTTAACTTGGACACGGGGCCTGGTCTAATTATAGGACTCAATTTCAGTTCTTTGAATCCTGCATAGCCTGAAGCAGATTGTGACACTGGTTAGTTACTTAGTTCATCAGCTTCAATGTCCCCACCTGAAAAAGGGGTAAAAGGCAGAACAAACCCCACATACCGTTGAGGTGTATAATGTAAGCATCTATATCTATATTATAGATAATGGAATAGCCACATTTTTAGGAAAACTCAGCTCAATGAAAAATAATCACCCCCACATTATCTACCCAAATGGTGAGGCAGATTTCCCAAGGCCAGTTCCACAAATTGGGATGTATCCCAAAGGGAGAGCATGGCAAAGCAGAGGTGAGCAAAATGCTGAGGGAACATTTTCCAGTAATGGGAAAAAAGAATTGCAATGGAAAGTATCCCTTTGGCTTTATTTTATATGTAACCTATACTGGAGTTGAATCCATGACAGATTTTATGTAGTACCTGGCATTTACATGAAGAAAAAAAATAGTTAATGAAGTGCTTCCAACTCCTGAAATTTTTCCTGGGCTTTCTTGAACACCTGTCTTTTCGTGCCACTTTGCATTTTCATTAAAATGAAATTATCAGTA
This sequence comes from Microhierax caerulescens, assembly GCA_035590215.1. Lineage (NCBI taxonomy): Eukaryota > Metazoa > Chordata > Aves > Falconiformes > Falconidae > Microhierax > Microhierax caerulescens. Next base: position 35,976,226 of record JAVJGJ010000062.1, read on the forward strand.
TGCTGGGTGGAAAAAAAAAATGTGGAAATGTAAATATCCTCAGCTCAAGAAACAAGGCAAGTAACTAGTGGTAATACCCTGGGGCCCAGGACAAGGAAAACACTGATGTCTTCAATGGCCAGGATTTCACTCTTAATAATTTACCTGCTTGGATTGGTTTGTTGTTTTTAATCTTAAAGGATTAAATCATTTTATCTAGCAACCTTAGTAAAAGAACCATAACATAATTCACAACAGCAAATTGTTACATAGAATGAAAAAAATGTAATAGTTTTTACCTTAAATGAACCATGACTCAGATGCTCACACTACTCTTCATAGAAATGTAGAATTCTTGTTATTTTCAGAAGGAGCTGTCAAAGAAATAAAAATTCAGTCTTAGTTTGTCAGTATAGCATTGCAAAGAAAACTTGCTTCTAGGAATGTATTTAAACCTAGCAGCTCAGTTAAGATTAATTTTTAATAATTGACCTTGTTTCCAAAAGAATTTTAAGTTCAGATCTCCAGTGGTGATTAAAAAATGTGTATTTGATATCCAATTCTTAGTTTTCACCTGTATGAAAAATGAATGTCTGGATGAACTGTAAATAGGACTTGGGAGATTGTAAACAGCCAATTGATAAATCTGTGCTCAAATAGTAAAACCTCAGTTCCTTGCAAAAAAAACCTGAGGCTCACACAGACCAATCGAGAGTATCGCAGCTGGGGTTCTAGCAGACTGGCACGTTGCATACCAAGCAATGTTTTGTGAGTATTCTTCTGCATAGTTTTACAGCTTTATTCCAGCAGGCAATTTTCTGCCACTTCTTTTTGTCAAAGAGACAGTGTCTGCAAATCTGTGCAAAGAATGTGAGTGGGAGAGTGAGAATGCTGTGAGAATAAGGAAATTCTGTATTTGACTGCTACAGAAACAACTCCTACTGACACATGCCAAGGCAAGCATTTCTTAATACACTGAACAGAAAAATTTGACAACAAAAGTTTCTTTCAGTTCTAAGTAATGATTTCCTTAATGGTTTTGAATATTAAATAAAAACAACTGAACATAGCAGTTATATTGTTAAACTTTTATAGTCATGGATTGCTACTACTGCCAAGACATTAAATTATTTTATGAAAATGTGAAAAATATAATGCATGTAAACAATTCAAAAATAAAGTTTCAAAATTTTTTTTTTTTTCTGAACTACTTTCTTTTCTACAGCTTTGTTACTCAGGGGAGGGTTTGCTTACTTGCACACAGGACTCATTACAGGAGAGGAATGCACATGCTGGAGATGAGTCGATTTCAGCATGATTTGGGTGATCAGTGTGTTGTTTTTTTTAAAATACTATCTTCAGGTCTGTATCTTCTGTTTTTCACCACAGTGTGAAGTTACAGCAGTTACAGAATCATTCTGTATTCCTTTTGCAATGAAAACAAATTACTAAGAGAGGACAGATCAGATTTAAATGAGGAAAGAGATGGCAAGGGATGCTTATCCAAGTTCTTTAAGAATCACTGTCTCGACTGACAGTCAGAGCAGTGAAATGTGGAGGCTGGAACATTGTAGATCCATGGCAAGTGCTGAAAGAGCCAAACTGGGTGTCACACATAAAACTGCTTTTAGGTTGGGGTTGGTTTGTTTGGTTTTGATAGTGAATCTTTATGTATCACTTGCTATACACATTGACAAGTTTGCAGCTCCACCTCTAAATGAATAGAGCATAAATGATCAATGAATATTTTATTAATCTTTCATTTATGCCATTTCATTTAATCAGTTCTCCTAGATACGTTACAAGACCTTGAAGAGGCTGCTGAATAGCTGAGATAGAAGCATCCAAGTGAAGACAGTCCTTGAGTACATTAGATTTATAGAATAGATTTACACCAAACTGTATAATATTACTGACATTGAAGTATAAAACCAGCTGCTCTCTAGAGACAAAAAAATAAATAAATAAATAAATTAAATGTATGGACTTATTCTTACCATCTGTAGCACATGCCCAAGAATATCTTCTAAAAGCTGCTCCAAAATTTTGCATGAAGAGATACCTCCACACCCACAACCTGCATCCCCTCATTTTCTTTATAGAACTAAGAGTAGTGTGAGATGCATCCAGAGAAGTGAGGGGAACGCAGACACCAAGACACTGCCAGGAACATGGACAACCTAAAGGGCAGCATTAAGCCTCAGCATATTTCACTGCCTATGCAGAGATGCCGAGAGCAAAGTAGAATTAATGCTGGTTGCTGCCTGTCCTGACGCACACCATCTACTCCCCCCCAGCACCGCCGCCGTGCAGCAAAACCCCCTAATTTAAACAGCCTTAGTGGTAGACAGGTCATCTGCTTTTCAGCAGGGGGGCACACAGTGGCTCTTTTTAATATTTTTCTTTCAGGTATCTGTTTCTGAAAGCCTGTTTGTATCTCAGAGCATCTTTTGTAGAGCTTAAATAGTATGGCAGAGGTTCAGTTTTCCGCTGGCACAGTAAGGGGGCAGTGGAATTAAGCCACTTCCATTTGGTACAGCTGAATAATTGGGTTTATAATTCAGTCTTCAAAATTTCAGCATTTAAAATGCCCGAGTTAATAGGTGCCCGCTGCTCTAAGCTCATCTCAGAGTATGAGGCCAATGTGCCCCACATCGTTTTGTAATTACAGCCTCACCAAATCGGAGTCCCATGAATTTTACTTATTATTTGTTTCTAGTCTATACACGTGATTATAATTTAAGAAATAAAAATACAGTTTTTTTGATCACAATGGTTTGGTGAAGGAGCTGCAGACAATTCCACAGCCATGGCCATTTTGTAGAAAGAGCTACAGATGCCAGAATGGGTGGTAACTAACTTCACTCTGCACAGAATAGGAAAGGCAAGTAAGTTGTAACGGTCTGAAAAGATTCCACTATAGTTCATACTGTGAAATATGGACAATAAAGAGTCACAGCAAAAAACTGGATGAAGTTTTGGGATAACCTTTATCCTGCATGTGCCACTAACAATTTCTTGAGAAGCTTTTTCCCTTCCCTGCAAACAGATTTTATTTTTTTTTCCCCACTCCTAGAGCAGAAGTCACTGGACCTGCCACTGACACCCCAGTCCAACTTGCTGCCCTGCCTGCAATCCTGGCATCGCTCTAACTCCAGGCAACTTTTTAAAAAAAAAAAAAAACAAAAAACCAACAACAAAACTGGAAGGATTACAGACACTGAAGTCACTGAGAAACCTCAGGGAAAAGCCTGTCCCTTAAGCCTGTACATCTTCTGCCACAGAACCAAAACTATCTTTTCTTTTGCTCCCCTCCCCTGCCCTGGCACACAGCAGCTTCATAGTGCTGTTACTACACAGTCAGTGCTAGAACAGTGAGTGCACATGATGCCACCCATACTGACTGTTGTTGGGGGGGTGGGGGTGGTATTACTCAAAGCTCCTAAGAAGCTGTCAGGATCCTGGCATTGTCAGCCATTCACAGAAAAACAATAAAATAAGAATATTTTGTGTGTGTGCACATGTCTGCGTATAATTAAATTAATCCTCTGGTTACTATGAAAGAAAACCATTCACAGCAAACTTTGTGTCTCTCTCCCCGTCTTCTTCCTTCTAAGCAAATAACGTATATCTTGACAGTGAGTATTCAGCAGTTCGAAATTTGAACAGGATACCAGCTCATCTGCCAGTGAGCTAATGCTACACCTAGTCAGCCTCCCTAGGAAAAGGGGTGTGCGAGGGGCTGAAGATGTATCAGGAGTGTAAGGACAAGGCCTCCGGGCAGAATACCTTACTGACAGCCTGGACATTTATAAACCGTTTGGTTTAAAAATAGGACCTGAAATAGGCTTGGAGGTCACCATGTGCTTTAAACTTCATGTCAGATTGTATCACACACGTTGTGTTGTACTGCTAAACCTAGCGAGGGACTAGGAGCCTGCTTCCCTGAAGGCCCCCAATACACCTACCATCTTCTGTTAACATACTGCCGTGCAAAGATCACATGCCTATTATAAATGAAATCCTTTCTAAAAAGCTCACATGCTGCAGCAAGGAATGAACTTTAGAGGCCACCTTTTCCTGGAGCATAGAGATGAAAATTCCAGTTTGTTATCACACATACATGTGCATTCAACCAGGCCCCTTAACTATTTTAACTTTCAGGTGGTGGTGGGGGTGGAATTAAAAGGTTTTTTTGGCACTCCCAGAGAGAAGCAGTAAACGGGATATTAACTGGCAGGTTTTTCTGCCAGTTCAGAGGTGTTTCCAATATGCAAGTAAACCCAGCCTCTTGGCTGCATTTTTATTACTGCCTTATTTCTGTGTATGTGTACAAAGCATTAACACAATCAACATGAAGAGAGATAATAACTCTCCTCTCACCTGATCAAACCATGAGACCTGGCAAAGGGGGAAAGACCTTGAACCTCTGAACAACTCAGTTTGCAGATCTGCATATCGCGAAAGACTACGCAGTTAGGCTGACTGACAAAGTGCAAGATCATTTTCCCTCTAAAACCAGTGGCCCTTTTAAAGAACTACCTACCTTGCTTTTACAGAAGACAAACGTTTCAACGAAAAGGATGTTCAGAAGTGGAAATGTTGGCTCTCCAGTTAGAGTAATCCTACTATTTTTACATCCACATCACAGGTGGGCTGCCTCAGTGTTAGTATACATGCAAGTGACAAATATTCCTGAACAAGGTGCTTGCAGTATGTAAATGCGTGCCCACACACTCGTACATCCTCTGTGTGTGCACGTACACGCGTTTGTGTGCATGCACACATGCTCTCTATAAAGTAGACTGCCTTGCAGTTGAAGTTTATATCTTGCCCTGAAATCAATACTTTTCTCGTCCTGGCACACTGACAGAAATTTGGCTTTTAACACTCCTCTTCCCTGTTTTGGGGAGAATGCCATAAAATGGTAGGCAACCCAGGCAGAATTTATTTATTTAAATAATATTTATAATAACCCATATTTCTAAATAATAATGCTTAAGTATTAAATACTAAGTAATAGTAAGAATGTAAAACAGGGCTTTCTTAAAGGTGTTCAGACTGGAGATTCCTTTTCAAATTGAAATAGTCAGCCTTGTAATTAAATAGGAGTGTGGTGTCTTCTTCCAAGGTAAAAGGCTACTCATTTAGGTCACCGAGATGATTTATGCCCTGTATTTGTCCCTGGCAGTTCTTTGGTGCACTGTGACAACAGCAAAGGTACCTTGATGTTGAAGGAGGAGGACAGTCCTTATTTCAAGCAAATAAATAAGAAAGAAATACAATGATACAAAAAGCACCATGTTCAAAATGAAATATGGCATAATTCAGCTTAGCTGGCCCTGTCAAAGTGTGTCACATACAACCAAAATAAAATTGTAAAGATTTAACATAAAATGGTATCATTTTTTCCTGTTTGAGCGCACTGGGTACGTGACAATACTTTCTAAGTGCCCAGGGTGGTATGCAATGCCTAACACACACAGCTGTAGCGACTGTACACAAGTTCTCTGCTCTTGGATTTTAAGACCACAAGACGTGGAAGGACAGCTGCCATTACACACACACGCACTCACACAGACACAGTTCCTCGCCTTCTGTGTGTTTGTTGTTCCTGTTACTTCTGAAATGATGAGCCTGATCAGTATTTTGAGAACAAGAGAAATGAGGAAAAAAAAGCCCTTTTCTCATTTCCAAGGGCTGAAGTGATGCTGATGGCAAATTACAGGCATCGGTTCCTTTGCCAGTGTTGGGCTTTTGTCAAATACTTGTGCTTGTTCTTGGTTTTGTCAAGCCGCACCCCCAAGATCATGGCTCTCCCTGTCAGAGTAGTAACACATCACAGGATCTTATTTGCTGTTTGCACAGTACACGTAGCCTCTAGCTTGGCTGCCAGTCACTGGGGCTGAGGAAGTGATTAAGACAGTGAGGAGTCCCCAGCACTCTGCTCTCAGCCCACAGATGCTGTGCAGCATGCAGGCCTCAAACACATGAAGGGAGCAGAGCCGTCAGTGAGTTTGCTTGTGTTATATTAGAGAGCTTGTTAAAGCTGTCATTTCTTTGTTAGCAGATTTTCAGTTCAAATGGAATGCACAATTTCATATTGCCGTGAGTATTGATGGAAAATGCCTTAGCTTTAACACTTGTATGCCTATGTAGTATGCAGCTGAAGATGGTAGGAGGTGATGGGGATTAGTTTGTTACACATTCTGCCTCTTAGGTTAACGCTCCTTAAAAGAGTTTGAGGCCACACAATCACTGCAATTTCTGTGTGCTGTCCTGTTCTTAATTACCCTTAGAAATCTTGGCCACTGAGACTAGGTTCAGCAGCTCTGACAAAACCAGCCACTTCACAGTATCCCAGCACTGATGAGGAGCGTGTGTGAGCCTGGAATATGACAGGAGCAGCTGGAGACTTTGCTTAGTGCTGATACAACGAAAGTAATGGGTCACATTTTCATAGCTCTTCTTTGAGTTGGTTTCATTACTCATCAGTAGTAATTGCAAGGAGACCCTGCAGGCAAGCATCATGAATGCTTTTTTTTAAAAAAAAGACAAAAAAAAGTACCTATATAAGCATTTATATTGTATCATCACAAATTTCTGCATATCACTTTAAGCCTGAGCAGTGGAACATGAATATAATCATAGAATCACTTAGGTTGGAAAAGGCCTTTGAGATCTTCCAAGTCCAACCATTAACCCAGCACTGCCAAGTCCATCACTAAACCATGTTGCTAAGCACTGCATCTCTGTGTTTGTTAAACACCTCCAGAGATGGTGATTCCACCACCTCCCTGGCAGTCTGTTCCAATGCTTGACAACCCTTTCGGTGAAGAATTTTTTTCTTAATATCCAATCTAAGGATCAGACTCACCATGGGAAAACAAAGAAATTAAGCTTCAGTATGGTAGACTTACTTTTTAACCGTTGTTTATTCCTAGGCATATCGTGATTAAAAGAAGACTGGCTTCCTAGGCTAATATTTCTGTTTCTTATTACAGTTGGATAGCGTCACATCACTAATTCAGGCTGCCAAAAATTTAATGAACGCTGTGGTGCAGACAGTGAAGATGTCCTATATTGCATCCACAAAGATTATCAAGATTCAGAGTCCTACTGGCCCACGACATCCTGTTGTGATGTGGAGAATGAAGGCTCCAGAGAAGAAGCCCCTAATTAAAAGAGAGAAGCCTGAAGAAATCTATGCGGCTGTCAGAAAAGGTTCTGCAAAGAAGAGAATTCATCCCATTCAAGTAATGAGTGAATTTAGAGGCAGAGAAATAGTCTGATATTCTGCTACTTTTTGTGTTCCTATCTTGAATCCTGATGATTTTTACTCCTTCCCTCTGCTTAGTAATTATATATGTTAATGTTTTGCTTTTCTCTAAATCTGTAAGATAACTTGCTTAAATTATTTGAAAATGCTGTTTGATTAATTAGAAGCACAGAGTTAAAAAAAAACAAAACACAAACCAAAACACCAACCTGTTCTCCTGCAGTGACAAACTATCATGTCTTTATACTGGCATGTTTTCAGCAGAGCACTTTGAGTAATACATCATGGGGCTGGTTCTGTAGCTGGGAAAGAGGATGCAGTGTGCCAGCCTGCCCAGAGTCATGCTGCGTTTGCTAGGGCTAGGCATTCCTTCACCAGGGATGAACGTGGCCACTACTCAACGGCATGCATTTTATGACATACAGCTTTTTAAACATTATGCTATTAGGCCAGATCCTTTAACAGCACCATTACATTGTGATCAGATCATCTGGATTGCTTGATGCTAGGTAAGAATCTGGGCCCTCAACTCGTACCTAGATTGAAAGATCTAAAGATCTCCTCCTGTCCAAGGCCCAGCCTTGGAAATACAAGTTTGAAAATGCTTGATGAAACCCCAAAAGTGTTAAAACAACATGGATGTAATAGTGTAATAAAAAAAGCACTGACTGCAACACAGCAGCATAATAGCTCTTTAAAAGGCCTTTTGAAGCATTAACATTAATCTGTGTTCTGCTTCCTACTTTGAGCCCTAATAAATCTGCTGTTACATTTAAAAGTTCAGATAAATCAGATGTTAACAATAAAACACTTTTCTAATCACCATACAAAAGAACAAATATGAAATACATCATTATTCCTAGATTAGTGTGTGAAATAGATGCATATGTTGAATCTTAGGAATTATGAGATTTTTGCAAGGTAACTGTAGTGATTTAAATTACCTAGACAGTAGAGTCCTAAATGCAGGACTCTGCCAGTAAGCGACTTGCTAAATGGCTGCACTGTATCTCAAAGTATGTAATGAAGATACGTGCTGTTAGTCTGTGATCACCACCAGGTTTCTTTAAGATAGATACTCTGAGAAAGTATTTCTAATCTGTTTGAATCCCAAATCCACTTGGATAGATTTTTTTTTTATTATTTTTTTTTTTAAGACTTTAGCCATGGCATTCCCTGCCATGTCACTCAGTTTTTGGAGACTACACTTGTTACTCAAAATGTCTTTGCTTGGCAATTAACTAGATCCTTTGTGTGGGCGTGTGTTTATCTGTTTGGTTTTGGTTTGTTTGTTTGGTTTTTTTATTTGCTGTGGTGAAAGGACTCCCTCAAATGCCAGAACTTCATGATACGTCATTGACTGCCACTATAAGGCAGCTCCAGACTACGGGCTGCTGCTCCCTGTCATTCATTACCATGTTTTGCACAGCAGTGCACCTACCTAGCACAATGTAGGCAGCAAAAATAACCATAAACTGCATTTTTCCTCATGGGGGCCACTCTGTTTCTAAGCTCGGGACAGCGGAGTAGTGTAATTTCTAGGCTGTTAGTTAAGAAATCCCATTTAAAAATTACAGACGTCACTATTCCACCTTCCTCAACTTTACTATCTGTTAAATGAAATAAAAGTAGAAGTTTGGAAGAAAAATTACTTCTTTCCAATTTAAATTCCCTCCAGCATAGCATGTTTGATTAAAGATCTTAGTAACACGTGCGGGTCTTTGCTAGTCCCCTTACAGCTACAGAGTGGGAGCCAGCTAACAGTCAAGTGCAGCTAATGCAGGGCAGGCCATACAGACTACTTGCAGTAGGTCTGCTGGCACGCTCAGCAGAGGTGAGGTTAAGATTCTGCATGGTACAGAGATCAGGAGAGTGTACAGTTATCACCACACCTCAAAGCCAGTATTTCAGGTTCTGCGCCTCCCCCCCCCCCCCCGCCCCCGCAACCACCTACTGCCCCAGCAAGGTTTAGGTCCAGAAGCCCACAGGTCAATTGATGTAACCTTGCTCTGGACAGGGTTAAATTTGTGTGTCTCCGGGTTACACCTCTGATATAGGTCACTTTGACATCAAATGTTTGTAACTAATGTCTTGTTATCACATTGTTAATAAAAAGCATGTACTCCACTGAGAAAATACCCTTTAGTGTTGTGTTTTCTTTTTTTTTTTTTAATTTTTATGTGTCTCCTTATTGGCCCCCTGCACTAGTGAATACCCAGTTCAGAAGCCTGCCAGGTTTGCATATATATATATATATATATATATATAGCCAGCCTTACATTACACCAAGTATACGCTATTAGTCTGGTTTCACTAAAGCACAGTTTATTGCTTAATTTAAGCTCCTTCCTGCAATACTAGTCACTACTCTTACCCTGGCCATACTCAAGAGCCAGTTTGATCTCAACTTCCAATACTATTCCTGTCATGCAGGAATTTATCAGGCAAAAACCAGCCCTCTAAACGAACAAGAAAATCAAAATCTACAGCTAATTTTTGAGATGAGCCAAAAGAATGATGGGTTAATTGTATATAGACTTTTACTTGGCTAAAGCTCAAATACAAATGAAAACATAACGAGGTAAAGTTTCTTGCCGGCTATGACAGAGGAGTAAGAAACAAGTCCTGGAGATGTAAAAAGCCCAGTGTATTAGCTCAGTACCTTCCTCAGCAGGGCTGTGAAGCAGGGAACTACCACTTCTATGCCATTGTTACTCATGCTGAAGGAGGATATGCTGCTCAGTAGTTTTTGTTCAAAAGCAGCTACTGGATTCATCCTGCAATCTACTCATTCTTAGCCCCAGTTTTCAGAGAATGATTTTTCACTCCATTGTTACTTGCCTCTGTGTTTGCATAATGTCCACAGTGTATCAGCATGTCCCTTGAAAACTATGCTCTTAGCTTCAGCTTTGCAAAGCTTGCTCACCTCAGCATCTCAGATTATTTCATTAGCGTGCCTTGCCCTCTCCCCCTTACCACATTACGGAGCAAAGTATGATGGCCAATTGAAGGCAATTTAAAAAAAAAAAACACAAAAAAAACCAGGGGAGCATAAAAATGAGACAGATTGTATTTTCATTGTTGAAGCACATTCATGCCATTTTCATGAATCCCAAAGCTACTGAATTTAATTTTTTTTTAAATAAACAAGGGTGTGTCACAGTGCTCTCACTGCTAATGTTGTTTCCTCTAGTATTTAGCAATTTAATTTGTAAACAGCAGTTTCTGTCACTGGAGATTGTGCTGAACATGGTTTGCAGTTTGTCCCAATTACGTCATTATTGCCTTGACTTAGTGAGCCATTCCTGGTAAGTAACAAAAGTTTTCTCATCTTTTGGGTCCTCAGGAAAATGTAAAACCACATGTCTCTGCCTCTGCCCACCCCCAGAGCCTTGCTCTTGTACACAGTAAAACTATTCTGACATAACTAATGGCACTTTTTAGTTTTGTTTTAGTTTGGTTTTTTTTTTGAGGGGACAGTGGGGAACAGACACAGTAACTCTGCACTTACACCAATGTACTTTTTCCCCAACTTAATGTAGTATCACTTGGGAAGCTCCATAGCTGGTTCTCTACTGAAGATGACTAAGCAGCATCATGCACGTCTTATGTTCCAGATGATTTTAAAAGTTCTTCAGCTCTTTGAAAAAGTGTTTTGTGTTGTTTCTTCCCTGTGTGTCCACAATTGAAGCATGTAAGAAAAATGCGTTTATACGGCAAGTTCTTTAGTGCACTTTTTAGTTTTCTTTTTGAAGAAAATATTTTTAAGCCTTTACTTACTAAAATTCTATGTGGTCACACCTGCTATTTTTGCTTCCAGGTACTACTTATTCCCTTCTGTACTGCTCTTGGTTAAACTCTGGGGACTTGCCTGTTACATTTGGATGAGGAAATAAAGAGATAAATAAAAAGCTATTCCTCAGGCTGGATTTAAAACCAAACCAAACAAGTGCCCTGCATTGGAAGAGACAGAGAGGGACTGGTATGTATGTGTGTGCAGGAGAGGAAAGAAGTCTTAGGCCCTGGACTGAGGGGAGAGGTAAAGGACAGTAAGTAGGGGTGGTACTTCTGACAGAGGACATGGAAGTTGTTGAAACTCCAGAGACAGAAGAGCTTGATAAAATGGTGTTGGACATCTTGATCTTTTACCTGAGACCTGCACTCTGGATTCGGCAAGTGAATGGTACCTGTTCTCTGCCTCACAGCCTTGCAACCCCCTGCATCCCAACAGCCTTTGAAAGCACCATTCATCTCCTTCATCCTTCTGGTCCTTGCCAGCAGCTGGTCCCTTGAGGCACAAGTGACTCCCCAGCCCTCTTTTGGGTTCCTGCTTCCATTCCTGTCCTACAGACTCCTTTGCATTCCACTGATTTTTGTCTATAATGCTGAGGCTGCTCTGGTTATATGCAAGTGTTAATGAACTTATGAACTTCTTCCTCTAATAACCCACTAAAACCACTGGGTGCTGGGAAGAAAAAGTTAACACAAGCAGTCATCTAAAATTGTCCAACAGAATGCAATTTAAAAGCATATTAGTAATTAAATAGTAATTAAAGATCACGCAGATGATGCTATATACTTCATTTTTGTTCTCCCTGGGAGATCATCAGAACTAGCTTACTCTTTCTCCTAAGATGGCCAGTGGGCTTGGGCTTTTTGCAGAGAAACTTCTTGAAGTAAGGAAAATGCACTAGCACTGTTGATGAAAAAAACCTTAGGGATTTTGTGTTGTACACTGAAAGTTAATGAACTGCAACTCCATGGAAACTTTCTTGGGATAAAGAGAAACAGAATATATTCAAAGCAGAAATGGCTTAAGGGTTACCTAAAAACCAACCAGGAAAACGGTTCAAAGCCCCTGTTGCCTACCATCAACAGGAGAAACTTGCTGCTATAGTAAAAGGAATTGAAAGCTGAGGGGCTAATTTTTGACTCCAGCATACAATAAATAGTTAAAATGAAAGCTTGCAAGAGATTGATCTAGCAATTTTAGTTTTAAGGAGCTTTTCATACAGGATAGGAAATGTTCTCATGTTCTACATCCTGATGGTGAAAATCACTGCATTTAAGCATGCTGGAGACTAGAGGTGCCTTGTCATGCAGGATGACGTTTTCTCTGTACTCTGTCTTCTATCAGTCTGGCCATATAAGAGCCATTGACTTTTCTGCTGTAGTTCTCAATTATTTTTATAGAAGACAGAAAATGATTTAACAGTAGCTGAAAATACTGCTGTACCTTGTTAGCTGTGGGACTGACTGTGCCTTTTTGGCACTGCTCTTTCAGGGAGGCACGAGGGCAGGATGTTGGGGAGCTGGTGCTGACCGCTCCAGCAAGCCTGCCTTGTAGGTATCTTGTCTGCTTAGTTCCCAGAGCTCCCTTCCTAGATGGAAACACAACTGGAAATTGCTCCCATACTTTCAAAATACAGAACATGACACCATGCTCTGTTTGCTCAACTAGCCAGCATGGCTGAGGGGATGTGAGAGAGGAAGAAAACTAACGTTGTTGAGATTTTTCAGCTTCTCTGATAAAGAAAGACCATCATTGAAAAGAATGATTTCTCCAGGAAAGTATAATTTCCCTGGGGTCGAGACTTTACAAAGATCAAGGAAAAAACAGCAAAAGGCTCTTTTATGCCTTCCAGTCCCTCTGTAAACCCAATCTAGTCCTCTGATTTCTCTGTCCTAAACTTGCTCCTAAATTGCAACTCCAAAAAAAAATTAGGCGTTTTTCACCCAGCTGTTATTTTACAGCAACTGATGCACATACTGGAAGACTTCCTAACAGAAAGTTGCAATGATTAATTGTTTCATATTACTTCTTATTTTTATTTGAGGTACTAAGGAACCTCACCCAGCAAGCTGCAAAGCCCAAATCCTCAGTGTTGTCTTTCAGCGCCTGGACAGGCAGCAACGAAGAGAAGCAGGCAGTAAACCACTCCTACTGCTACTTGTGTAATTTTGTGTGCAGAAACGTTACGTGGTTCATACCACATTCCTCTGCTCAGTAGCGACCGTGACACAGCCATAACAGCCCTCTTCCAGAGGACAGCGAACTGCCCTACAGATGTAAGTTGATGGTACCTAGTCACACATCAAGATTCAAGCTGTCAAGCTACCTACTTCACCTATTTAAACTGAGGTCCTGCACATTTGGGATGTGGCTGCTTTCACAGCTTTCTGTATTTTGCCCTTTACTGTCTGGTGTGGGAATGGGCTTGCTTGGACTAAGCACCTTTTATTACTGTTTCTCATGTAACACACTGTAACCACACTGTGCAGACTGTGTCCTCCCAGGGAGCCACAGTTCATATGATGTTCAGGAATTTAATTGGGAGTGGGCCCTCAATAGCTCCACAAGAGGTGCTTGACTTGCTTGTCTTCAGGGTTAGCCAAGAGAGGAGGAGAGGAACCACTGAATCCCTTCCCCACAACTTCCTAGCATTGAGTGTGCAGTGATCAAATAACCCACCTGCCCTATTCCCTTCTGATCCACCTGTTAATTTCCATCTATCCTGTTCTCATATTATTTTGATATCTATTATCTCCCTCAGCATTAGCTTCCTGTCTTCTGTCCTTAACACTGCAACTTCTGTAAACAAAATGACAGTGCACAGGTCTTCAGCACCTCCACCACCATTTCCCAAGATCCTATTTCACTTCATCTTCTAAAAAAACTACAACAAAAGAACAAGGAGAAAAGGTCTGTGGCCAGCTCAGCAGCCAGGCTAAATCAGCACAGCTATTGTGAGTTGAGTGGTAAAATATCCCCCTTGACAGTAGTTACTGTAGTCCTTCCTCTGTAGCAGCTCTCTACAAATGTTATCCCTCATTCAGGCTAGCCAGGACTGATCAGTCACCTTGAATTTTGCTTTTGAACAGCTAGAAGGCATGCCACAAGTAGAGAGATGTTCCCCAAAAGAAAATAAGTCTTCCTTGCCCTTTCCTCTTGCTGCATTTCAACCACTTATCTCTATTTAGGCATGTTGGGGCCAACTTTAAAATACCAAAATACAAAACATGAAGGTTATGAATATGGCAATCCAAAGGGCAAAGAGCTTATTGGTAGTATGAGCTACTGAGCCCTGTGGGTGGTGATGGCACAACCTCAAGCACTCTATTGTCATAATGCCTGGGCTGAAGACACCATTAATTTTCTGCATCACCAACAGCTGAGCACCTAAGCTGACAGCCAATACATGAGTCCAATGTAAGCAAAATACATGCACAAGCAAACCTTCCCATTGCCTGCTAAAATATTAACAGCAGAATATAACAGATCAGAAAATATGCAGTGAAATAAAGAATACAAAGAAAATTGTTCCTAAGAGCCCTTACAATACGTTTTTTCAGAAACTGTATTCAGCTTCAAAGCAGCTGTACATTTGTCTTTTTTGCTACTAAGTGAATTCTGAGGGCCTGAATGTGCTAAAATAAATTCATGAACTTTTATTTGTTAAGGTATCAAAGGAGAGAAAGTGAGCAACTCTTTCTGTGTTTTTGCTTAAGATACATATTACATGGAATGCATCCCCCACCAGGGACTTAAGCATTAAGAGATGTGTGTCATTCTAGGAGGGGATTTCTGTGAATTATTTTTGGCTGGCTACTCATCAAACTGTCTTTTCTTGTTAACAGAAGTGTGTTCAGCCATGTTTTAAATAGAACAATTTGCAAGATATTTTTTTAAAAGCCCTTTTTTTGGCCATATTCCCCATCCAAAAACTCCACACCCTGATACTGTAATCTCTTTTTTCCTTATAGAAGGCATCATCTAAACAAGAATGGTTATCCAGCTACATCTAACTATGAGACCCACACTTTGGCACAGAATTTGCCACCATTTGAAGGTTCCAGAGTTTATTTCCAATCCAGAAGGACTGGAAAACATACTAGAAACTTAATGATTACAATTTATTATTTCTTTTGAAAACTAATTAAATCTTATTATCATTGGTATCTGACTTTTATAGAAGCAGATTTAACAAATACTTAAAAGTAACACACAATATGCTACCTAGACAGGATACAGACTTATTTAAACTGGGCATCATGCCAAGTTATTAGACAGCATACAGTAAGACTTCTCAACTCTTTGTTGGTTTGGCATTCTTTGACAGATTCATGCATTTTGTTATAATGAAAAATGGAATTACTCATTTCATATGTAGTGTTGCCTATACAATTCAAATGTTTGTTATGATATTGAATGTGTGCAGGGAAACCCTGGCTGACTTTTGGTTTGGTTTGTGGGTTTTTTTCTGGTTTTTTTGTTTGTTTGTTTTTTGTTTTTTTAAAACAGTAATATAGCCTTTGGTATGGCCACTGAATTGATGAATTGACAGCTGCTAGTATTTGGTCAGGCTAATGGCAGCATGCTTTACCTTCCAACACATACTGATATAACATTTTATCACAGCGAGCATAAGCAGTGATTCCTGCTGAAAAGAATTCTCATGGATTTGCCAGTATTGCAAACATTATAATTAAGCCTGTGCTTAAATGATCTGTTCAGCAGGCCTGGTCTTAGGACTGACTGTATATAAGTGCTTTGCTGAATCAAAGCCATGCTGCTGGCACATTTAGGTAACAACCTGTCTCAGGAATCAGCCTGAGATGATATGCAACTCAGGTATGGTTACTAAAAGAATTGTTTATGACCCAAAACTTATATGGATTATTACAGAAAGTGTAAATTTGAAAATAAAGTAGTAGTTAGTCAGAAAGTAAACTGGAACCTAAAACATCAGCAATTGAAAATTGAGTACAGAAGAAATAAGTCTACAAACCTCTGAAGAGTTTGAATAGGATATTTGTATTTAGTAAAAAAATAAAAAAGTGAAACAAGACAGGTTTTTGGCTAATAACGACCTCTGTTTTCACTGAAATCATCTTTGCCTACCCACTGACATTACACAAGTCAATATAATTTCAAGTCAACTGGTGTTATGTTAACAAGAATGACTAAGATACTTAACTTGCCCCAGCATCCTATCCTCTAACTGTTCTTCCTTGTTTTCCTCCCAGGAAAACCTCTTCTTCTCAGGGCTCTGGAAGGAACGTAGCATGTACAGGTTTACTCACGTTTCAGCAAGTGTGTCCACCTGAGAGATCTCATATGGAACAGTTACTGTGAATTAAACCCATAATCTCAGCTAAAAATAAATAGAGTTTAAGCAACCCTGTTATTGGAACAAAATTCAAGACTCAAAACTGCTAAACTATTCAGTTTTCATTCCTCTTGTCCCACGCTCTTCACTGTTCTATTTTTGCTTTTTTTAGCTTGTATGTAAGACACTGCCTGTCACTGGCTATTACTTGATACCGATTTCATAATATAACAGGTTTAGTTTGTGATCTAAACAAAAGTTTGTTTCTTTGGAAATCCAGTCACAAACCAGACTGTCATAATACCTTGGAGCCTGGTGTCTAACAGACACAAAGCTTTAAGGTGACAGTCTCATCTTCCCCTCATTCAAGTACCTCTAGCAATCCCAGCTGGTGTGCCACCTGGTCTCACCTTCACCCTCCCACCACTTAGCTCACAACTGTGTCCTTGAGTTTTCGCTGCTGGCCACACTCCCTCTTCCAAGCACTTAGCTCTTCAGCAGCCTCAACTCTAAGTGTGGTGCCTACGGTCTAGGAGAATACTCAGTAAAATTCATTCATCCCCCAGCAACCACGTGTGGGTGCCAGTAGTGAGCCCTCGTGTTCTCTGTCCTGCTGCTGGGTACTGCTGAGAATATTTTTGTGTGAGAGAACGTATTACCCATTTCTGAGCTGAGGGAATAAAAGGAGGGAAGGAGGGAAAGTGACATTTATGCAACACGCAAAACATTCTGGTTCATAATTCAACTGTAAAGTCAGCATTTCTTGAAGGGCAGGAAAAAAAAAAGTGCTCTTTTTCTCTAGAAAGGCCTCTGGAGGTTTTTTGTATGGAATTCCTACACATGCCCACCTTGTACACAGCACTTCACAGCTACCAGTTACCAGTACAGAGTACAGATTTTGAAAGTAACCACCAAAAGCCTTCCTAAGTAAGCTCACTTTTCATTTTCGCTGAATTGCTCTCTAAAGGTGGGATTCAGGGGACACGCTGCTTGTTCACTGAGGACAAAGGCAGCATTAGGACCCTTTTGACGTATCCGTAAGTACTGGGTAACAAACACCCAGATGGGCCAACCTGCCAGAAGCAGCTGAGCTGGGACAGCAGTCAGATCACACTGCTGTGGTTTTAATACTGCAATTATTTATATAAGTCAAATATTTACCTGAACTGTATCCCCTGCCTCTGGAGCCAAGTTCTTTCTCCCTTCTGTCAAATCCATATGATCCTGCCCTGCTCATGCCCTCCTACTTTTCTAACTTGGCAGAAGCAGATAGATGCAAGCTCCCTATATGTTTTCAACACATCTGTTTTCTCCTATAGATAAATCTCCACAAACAAAGAAAAGATCCATTGACCAGCTTCTACCAGAGCCTCAGCCTAACTGTCATCATTCACACCACTTCCCCCCTGGTGGTAAGACTCAAACTTTCTTTTTTTACTGAAGTGGCAAGCTGTTTTAGCAAGCTGTGTTAATTCCCCACTAAAGTACCCCAAAATTCTGATATTTGAAGGGAAGATAATAGAGGATCTAGTAGCGAAATACTACAGAATTAGTGCAGCGCACACAAAAGAGCTTACAAAATATGAAATTCTTAGACTGCAAACAGAGCAGGCTGTACTTGAAAAGTCAAATTACTGTGGCCAAAGTCTTCACCCTCAGATTTTGCAAAAAATTCATTTTTTTATGTGATTTGTTAACAGTGATAGCACTTCATTGATTAGGAAAATGTTAGCTTATTTTTTAAACTCCCATCCTTAAACTTGTGTGCTCTCAGAACAGATGGCAAACCACACATCATAAAACAAGAATTTTAGACAGAAAAGAGATGAAAAACAAGTTTTCTCCTTTAAAAACAGGAATTCTTCATTGAACTATTGAAGCCTCTGCATTGCAATCCCTTGTTATATAAGCTAGTCTGACAGGGTCTCAAATCAATCAGCCATCTCCTGAGACTTACGTTAAAAAAGCAGATAACACAAAGCATCAACAAGACCTCAGCCATCCCTCTTTCACTGCTTACTTCTGTAGCTGTCTCAGAGTTTTAAGGACACTGGTTTCTACATTCTGTGATCACTGACGTCTAGCTCTTCCCTGAAACACAGTGGCCATCAGATTATTATTTTTTTTAATTCTTTCTGCATCTCAGAGGGAGCTGTTTTATTTCTCTCTTAGCCAAGTAGGTAAGGAATGTAACAGATATGCAAGACTGCAGGGCAATTCCAAAAAACATCTGGCATGGAAAAAAGGGCCATTGCCTATTGCTCTCCATCAAAATGGTAATAGGTTGTAGGCAATTTTCCCGAGATCTCTTCTGCCAAGCCACCTACTGTGAGCAGACCCAGTTTATTTTATGGGAGGGAAGCAGTTCCTCTAGCAGACTCAGATACATTATAATCTTATCATGTTTCTCTAACACATGTTTAGGACGATTATTTCATCTGAAAGGAGCTTTCAAAACGTTACTGACTGAGCTGAGCAGGAGAAGGAAGAGAGGTGACTGAAAGAATGCCTCCTGCTGCAGCACCACGCGGGCGTTCTGTGTGTCAGAGATGCAGAACCTACAGAGGGGAGCATCCCTCTGGCCTCCCACATGGGCACAACTGATGGGAAGTCGAACCCTGCCTGTATCCAGCCCTGGTGAGGCTGCACCTCAAGTCCTGTGTTCAGTTTTGGGGCCCTCACTTCAAGAGGGGCATCGGAGCGTGACGGGCAGCGGGGCTGGTGAAGTCTAATGAGCTGCTGAGGGAACTGGGGTTCTTTATCTTCATCTGGAGATGAGAAGACTCGGGGGGGACCTTATTGCTCTCTACAGCTACTTGAAAGGGGCTGTAGGCAGGTGGGGGCTGGTCCTTTCTCCCAGATAACAAGTGGCAGGACAAGAGGAAACAGCCTCAACTTACACCAGAGGATGTTTACATTGAGTATTAGGAAAAATTTCTTCACTGAGAGGCTGGTCAAGCATTGGAACAGGCTGCCCAGGGAGGTGGTGGAATCACCATCCCTGGAAGTGTTTAAAAAAATGCATAGATGTGGTGCTTGGGAACATGGTTTAGTGATGGACTGGGTAGTGATGGGTTAATGGTTGGACTTGATCTCAAAGGTCTTTTCCAACCTAAAGGATTCTGTGATTAGCCACAGGCTGGTTCCATTTCCAGGCACAGGAAGGCACTGAAGGGACTAGCATGGTATGGCCACCCGAGGGGGCTGTCCCCCCAGCTTTCAGCGAGCATGCACTCCAAAATCACTGCATCATCTCCCAAGAACAGAATGATTAAATGTGAATGGGACAGCTGCAGACATTTCATTGCAGGGGCGTAAAATATAGACCATAACAAGGATTCGTATTAAATGCATGGCAACAAAGCCAAGCCAGTATTTAGGCACTCTATTTCAATATCAAGACAATTTTACTTTGTATTTTGATGAGCTACCTAAGCAGCAGGCCATGTCTTGCTTCCTAACTAGTGAGGACTTTCTGTAGTATAGCATGCATTATTCAAACAGAGGAACTGATTAGGAACAGCTAGGCTGTAAGTAAATTATAACTGTATAAACTCCTGCAAACATTTAAATTGCTGTATTTTGGTGGTGATTAATTTGGTTAGTATGAATTTATACAAAGTACAGAGAGGAATGAATTATTCGGAGAAACCTTTTGCACACAAGATCTCAACTGATATTATCATCTTCCATAATTTCCTTATATTTCATTGTAGAAAACTAAAACATTTGAAGGCTCAGATAAATGAATTATTAAACCCAGTTGAACTTTCTTCTTCCAATTATTTGCCATATTAAGAGAGTGGATTTTTATAATGGAATTGGATGTAATGAAATTCATAAAATGAGAAATTGAAACAAATTAAAAACATTGATTTTTCTTCTAAAGATGCATTTTCTCTTGATATCTCTTTCTTTTTTTCCCCCACTATCTTAGCGGGATCACTAGGTACCATATTCTGAAGGCATCTGGCATCTCCAAAGCAAAAGAAATTGATTTTTGGACTAGCACAGTAGTACAGTAGCAAAACTGCAGTTTTTATTCACCCTATTCTGTTCAATACTGTTGTAGGAGGAAGACATTTGAATGGATGTGTCTATTGTGTACGTATGTGTGTTTTTCAATAAGGCTGTACAAAGAATAATTGGACCTATGGTAGATTTAACGGATAATTTTTAGTATGTACACATTTTACGTATGTTTTATTTTTTAGCACGGTTTTGTATGGAAGCTTCCTATTTTTTGTCCAGAATACAATATATAATTTGAGACTCTTCTCAGTTTCTTACATATGACCTTAGGAAAGTCACTTGGCCTTTTTAAGAATTACTATAAAGTAAAACAAGTGATGTAATTATAAAATGTAATTAACTTCTGAAAAGCAATTAAAATAAAATTTGAAGGGTAAAGCAGAGTAGTGATTGATTTTGACATTGCAATCATTTTTTACTGCATGTTTTTAGCCCATATGCCTACACCTTAGGAAGTGAAATTTCATTTTTTCTGCCTGTATATAGGAAAATGTTTTGTTCTCTCCCTAGCTCTCCTCAAAAGTTAGTATTCTCCCCACCATTGCTGAGATGCCTTAACTGTTGACTACTGTAACTAAACATTATTAAATGATATCACCAAGCTAATTCTCCCCAAAATTAACTTTATTCAGTACACAGCGCTTCACACACATACAAACAACAGAAGAAAGCCACATAGAACTTATTTCAGCTTAAGAACATCAACATGTAAAACAAAACCTTTAAAGTCCCTCGTGACAGAAATTAAGACACAAACAATGACTGACAAGCTTAATGTCATGTGGAAGGCCTGCATAATCTGATGATTCACTGTTGACTGGAGAACAAGTAAAATGGTTTTAAAGTGAAGAGTAAATTCTGAGCAATACAGAATAAACTGTAATACCAAAATAAAACTCTGGCCTGTTTTGAAGAGGGGAGAAAAAGCAGAGGGAGATGGCAGGAATTCAAAGCCATTGGTTTAGAAAGATATTTTAATTTGCCTGTTAAATATACTGAGGAAATGCCCTATTTGTTAAAGATTCACCACTACAGTTATCTAAAATAAATAAATAAATAAATAAATTCAGCAACATCAAAGCTAGAATTGAAAAGGCACTGCGACATTGGGGGGGCGGGGGAGTAAACAGGTTTCCTAGTATCATTAGGAAATTAACAAAAAAAAAAAGACAAGTCATACAAAGGTCTATTGCAATTAAAAAATGCATAAGATTATTTATAATGGAATAGTTGGATTCTCTACAGTGAGCAGAAAGGTAAAACGCAGAAGGTAATATGTGAAGGCTTTTATGTGCAGCCAGTAAGGATAAGAACAGTAATCTTAGATGCTAGGATGCTAGGACATCTAAGATCTTTTTTACATGCCAGCAGTGTAACATTTGGTATTTCTGTGAATGAAACAGATATACTGAAGGCTAACCAAGTGCATAACAATCAGAAAACAAACCAGAATAATTCAAAGTTGCTTTGAAGAAATCATTATGCCAATGCTTTCATTGCTGTTGTGCCCCACAAAAGAACACTGCTGATTATAAGCTTGTCCAAATACTTGAAGGATTTGTTAAGGAATTCCTGTGTCTTTATTTTTGAAGAGACTAAACAATGAGTGACACTGTAAATATGATTCTAGAAGAGGTCTTTTAGTTAAAGCCTGGCTCCTCTTTCAGGATCCTTCATATTCTCATTCATAAAACTTGGTAAAAAAATATAGAAAAAGTAAAAAATAACAAGGACATTTGTGGTAATCCTACAGCGACTCTGACTTCATATCTTGGCAGCAGCTGTACAGAGCAACATCAACAAATGTTTTTTGTTTCTTATTTATTTATATAATAAAACCGTAAAGAGCCTGCCTGAAACCTCGTGGGAGACCATGAACTGAAGCAGCAGGTAGAATGCTTGAACAGGAAGAAGTGGGACAAATGGCAGAGGGGGAATGGACAAAAAACACTGATCCTAAGAACAAAGGAAGATTACTGAGAAGTTCTGATAAACTGCATTTGTGGTCAAGGCTTTCCAAGATTAAGGAAGTTTTAAAATCATATAAAATTGATTAGTCAATGAAACCTTTACGA
>JAVJGJ010000062.1:35998800-36009738 GCA_035590215.1 Microhierax caerulescens
TGAAACCTTTACGATAAAACTCCAATTTTCATGCCCATGTAGCCCCTTTGCCATAGGATACATGGCACACTGCTACAGGAGGACAACACGTAGCCTGGAGGACTCCCATTGTAGGCAGGGTGCTGAGTGTAACACATTGCCCTGTCACTATAAGCGTTGTAGGCCAACGAAAGCAACAGCTTGCAGAATCCAGCAGTCACCAAGATTACATCTGTGAATGATCCCCTCGAGCCTCAGTGAGTCTCAGAGAGCACACAGACACACTGGAAATACTCACATGGTTCCAACTTTAGGCACCTAAATCGGCTAGCTAGGCAAACCAACTAAAGCTCCACTCGTGCTTGAAACTCCCGTGGGCAATTCAGAGCACCTGCAACATCAGCATGTTTTGAATAGCCCTGTGGCAGCACTCTCATCTCTTCTGCTGACCACAGAGCAGCCTGAGGGAGCCATGTACCTAGCGAGCTGAGGTCCCAAACTGGGAGGAGCCCCTCCTCTCCTTCTCCACAGACAGTGCTGGAAAGGGAGCTGCTGGTGACTGCAGCAGAGCTTGGCTCTGCCTGTCCATCTTGCCCCAATGCTGCCCCTTGGCTGCATTTGGTAACTGGCCTACAACAGGGTACACCTGGGCAAACAGTGTGGGAGGGGACCATGGCATGCTCACTAGCACTATGTATGCAACAATGATGCCAGCACAAGGGAATTTGGCTGCTGGGAACTGCTAGCTGGCCCAAAGCCAGCTAAGCTTGAACCAAAAACTGATCCCAGCACACTGAAAATCCATTAATATAATCACTGCACCTTAGATACCTGAAAGAATGCCCCTGACATTTCAAACCTATCAATTTACTTGAACCCTAAAGAAGAGGAAGTCACTGTTGAATATGATTAAAGCTTACTGCCAAGGAGAAACTATTATCTGAAAGTTAGGGAAGAAAAAAAGAAGCCCCTTGTTTTTGCTAGAAGCTGTAAGATTTCCAAAACATTGCTTGCACTGAAAATAAGCAAAAGTTTGCTGAAAGGACTCAGAAAGGTGCTCTGCTATTCAGTTATGCACAGAAATAAAGAATTTATCTTTCATTTAAGCACTGAAACAGAAATCTAGGATGTGAGAGCAGTCAGACCTATATTTATTTAAGAAGGAAGGAAGTAAAGGGAATTACCCAGTTTCAGCGCCTTTCTTCCTTTGATCTTTGCTTGCTTAAAGAGCTGTTTTCTCTTTCTGACTGTCAGACCAGTAAAAAGCCATATCACCTAGACAGTCAGTAAGCTAAGGATCTGAAAGGTACTGTACAAGGTGTCTCTAATGCTTAATCTGCAGGGACAATACTCATCACTGGGCATCACTGGGCTTTGCCTCTGTATTGTCCTTCTACTTTTCTAATTAAGTTTGACAGAGTCATTTTCTTTTCTCAGTAACTCCCCAAAATGCAATGAGCTACTGCCTGAACTGTCTCCATGCTGTCTGTACTGCTCTCTTGTCCATTTTAATACATTAAGCCATCTGCCAATAACAAAGCATGAATAACAAGATGCAATCCTTGTCTAATATGAGTGTAGTGCTCTTCTCTGCCATTTCCACTCATTTGATTAGCTTTCCTTCCGTTCAGGACAGGAAAAAGATATTTTCACTTTCCTATTTTCTGCAAGTACAAACATACATTATTTCAAAAATTCAGCCTAATTAAGCATAATCCCTTACTTCAGCTAAGATACAAGAAAGGCTGTGCCACCTACTGAGAAGCAAACTGGGACACAGTGCATTTGAATAGATTTTATGGGTAACCCTATGTCTTTCACATGAGGCACATGGTTGGTGTACTGACCACACTTGGCAGGCCCAGGGCCCTGCCCTGTTCTATTCTCTGCCTGTTATGCTAATCTAAATTTCAGGAGGAGCTGAAAAACATTCAGCAGGAGAAATAAATTACATTGTTGGGGAGGTTTACAGTACAGCTATAGAAAGGACCCCAGGAAAAACTATTCCATAAAAATATTACTGTAGCTTGAGCCTGTATTTTACCCTATTTCAATAAATGATCCTGAATCTGCCCATACAGACTCAGGATAGAGAGACGGACTAAGACAAAATGTTAGGCTGATCATTCAGAGCAGCATAACCTGAAAAACCCAATTTTCAGTATTCTGAAGGTGAAGCATTACTTTTAAGTGGGAATCCCAATGCAAGGGGCTGGGTGCTTCTGCCAGGATGCCTTTGTAAGCTGCTGCCCTGGTGAACATCTGAACTACATACAAGTGAATACATCTGTTCACCAACTTTAGTGATAATACACAACCTGACATTTTTGGACAAATATTGTCACTGTCTCCATTTTCAGTTTTTCCTAAAACACATGTGCATATAATATCCAGGATCATAATCTGATTTCATTTTGTTACCTTAAATATATTAAACATCCTCACTTGAAGTCCTCACTTGAAATTCAGATGCCTTGCTGAAATCTGGATACCATATTGTTTAAGGAAAATAGACACAGAATCCAATTCTTATTTACACTATGGTTTCTTGGCAGTACAAAGGGTATAAATTGCACTTTCATCCATGGGAAAGCTCTTTGCACTCCCAGCACAATTTAAAAGTATCTTAGTATGAATAAGAGTCAGAACCTGGAAGACATTTCTGATACAGATTCTGCTGGAAAATAGCGTTCTGCTGTCCTAGCTGCTTGGACACGCTATTTTCACATTTTCTGCTTGTATGTCAGGACAGTCTCGCACAAATATGAGACACACATTGGCTCCTTCACAGTAAAGGAGAGAAAACTTAATTTTCTGCTTCAGAAAACAGGATTGCTGGTTCAGAAGGTCGTCAAATACCAGCCTCCTCTACGGAGAAAAAACACTGAAAAGAAGTCTGGTAAAGGAAAACTCTCTAACGCCATTAGATCCTAACAAGCTGACTTTTGGTGGTGCTATGAGAGAAGATGAATAAAGTATAGAAGGCAGATCTACAGCTCTGCTAAAAGACTAGTGTTACTTTTTTTTCAGAAATAGTCACATATTTATTTATTCTGTCCTGCACTGATATAGTAGTAACAGCTGAGAACCTTTCTTCAAAACTTCAAGAATGACTATCAAAAATATTTAACAAGGCAATTTGTATGTTGAAGCTGTGATTAAAGAAAACAGACTATCGCAACTGTATATGCATGTTTTGAACTATTATGAATTAGATTTTTTCTTACATTATTTAACACTGAAGAGTTCAGGACAATTAACTCCAGACTATCTTTAAAAGCACAGAATTTTAATAAGAAATCTAATATAAAACAATAATCTGAAAAAGTATAGAAATCAACACTATAAATCCTGTTTCTGTTGGTCTCACAAGAAAGAATAAACTGTTCTCTTTATCTCAATGTGAATTATTAGATATGGACATTAATTATACCAGGCTGATCCTCTCCAGAATTTATCTAGTTCCCCATTTCCAGCAAAAAATCGCCCATTGGTAACACTGTAATACTAGAAGTCTTCACAGCATCTAACTAAAATCATCCATTTTAGAGTCTACAAACCATCCTTTGGAAGTGTGTATCTCTCTCCTTGACTATGCAAAACCCGAAGTCTTTGAAACCCAGTGTTACCTACATAAATGAGGAGAGCATCCCTTTTATTATTAAAACAATAGAACAATTTCTACTGAAGCCTATGCTATTTACTAGTTATATTACTGAAATAATAGTTTAGAGCTGGATACATAAAAGGTCTGACACATCTAACAATCTCATACTCCAGGTATTCTGACTTTGCACATTGCTGTTGCCTTCACTGTACAGACATATGTATTTCCTCAAAGTTTAATTTTCCACCAGGAGGGATTCCCTAGATAATTAAATAAGTTCTGAGGAATGTGTTGTCACCTATGACATGACTGTATTAAAGCCATCAAATTAAGATACTTTATCATCAAGTTTGAATCTTCTTAAAACTATTCTTTTAGTTTGTTGTTGTTGTATTGGTGGGGCTTGTTTGTTTTCCTTCAGCTTCAAGACTTGCCTTGGTGGGTAAAGGAAAAAGACAATGTCACACAGTGAGCTAAGCAGCTCAATCAACTCAAACACTGCTCCAAAATATAGGACATAGTGCTCTATATTGTGTTAAAATAAACAAAACTGAACACCATAACAGGGGCATGACTTTGATTCTTTAGATCCCTGTGGTGTGCTCTTATCCAAATTCTTTTCCTCTGTGAGCCAGTGAATATATACATTTTACTCTGGAAAATGGAAGAGCTTCAACAGGCAAGTATAACAGATGGAAAGCTCAGACAATGAAAGCATAAGGTGCATGGATTATAAAACAGTGATTTTTGCAAGGCTAATAAGTGGACCAGACTTAGGAGATTTTCAACAGAGAAAGATATTACTATTCTATAACTATCCCTCTGCTAAAAAGCATGCCCTACCCAAAACTTTTTTATACTATTTATTGAATTGAAGTAAAGACTGAACATAGAAAATAGTAGCACAAGTGGAGTCTGACAAAATTGAATGCGATCAATATATAAGAAGGTAACTTCAAATTTCGGAACAGAACAAAACAAACAAAAAAAGCCTAACCTCAAGCATCCTGGCACCCAGTGGAAAGCATAACTTTAATCTAGACTTGCATGTTCCCTATGGATGAGTACTTAAGATGGCTTAACTGAGTTGACTCCTAACTCACCAGCATCTCTTCAAAAATAGCCCAAATAAAACCAGATTTTTTACACCTTCCTGATCAATTACCCTTTAAATTTAACTGAAGAAAATTCAGCAGGTCAAATGCCAAGTTTCAACCTCACCTCTTTGACTAAGTTATTACTAACGAATGGAAATGAAATTTGCTTCATGAACATAGATCCTTATATATAATCTATTTACTTAATAAAGCAAGTCTTAGCAGAGCAACTTCTTCACCAGTACTCACAGTG
The DNA here is from genome assembly GCA_035590215.1 of Microhierax caerulescens. Lineage (NCBI taxonomy): Eukaryota > Metazoa > Chordata > Aves > Falconiformes > Falconidae > Microhierax > Microhierax caerulescens. The sequence continues at coordinate 36,003,737 of JAVJGJ010000062.1, forward strand.
GAATATTTGAGTACCCATGACCCAGGTAACATTGTAATGTCTAGCTCATGTGGCCTACTCAGTGACATCAAACTGAGAAAGACTTCTAGGTTCTTTATAACACATAAAAACAGACACCCAAGATTTTGCTGATTTTTTAGTATTATCCATAGTAAAGACTAAAATTTCATAACCATAGGTGTAACGAATTTCTTTTAAGGCAGTAAAGCAGTACATAAATCAGAGCCTCTTATTGTATATTCAGATCAGATCAGTTGTGGAAACTTCCTTTTTTAAATGTTTAAACTTCATGAAATCTAAAAGCCAAATTACCTCTGAAAGCCTGTAGTGCTTGTAGAACAGATTAATAGATCTCAGAATGAATACATTACCAATGAAGTCACAAAATGCTTGCATCAGGTTTTCTCTGCAACATTTCATGGTATATTAAATAATTGGTTCCACAGAGCAAAGCAGAGATGTAGAAAAGTATTTTCAAAAAAGCTAGAAATAATGCACATAAGTCTGTATTAGATGGACACTGCTGTGCATTTTAGAGGTTCAACAGATTCTGGAAGCACCACTGACAAAACCTAGTACATTCACTGTACCTCAGATACTTTAACTGGAAGTAAAAATGGAAATTAAAGGTACAAGGCAAAAACCACAACTCACAAAACCCCAAGAGCAACCTGTGTGTTAACTATCCTTACAAAGCTTACTACATTCAAGCATGGAATCCAGCATGGGTTTCTGTCTGCACAGGACACTGAAGCACCTGTGAAGCACAGTGGGACAGAAACTGGTAGTGGAAAATGTAGAAAGGGAATTCTGCCTCAGAACAACTTATGCACACTGAAAGGCTGCATGTGTTTCATTCATTTGTAATAATCTAAGTAATTGTCAGTTGCTCCACTGGGTTTACAGAATCGCAATGAAGTCTGCCAATACACAACTCTGAAAGTTTGTCTCCCTACCATCAAGAGGTGGTACACCTCAAATGGCAATCTTTTCTCTTACCATTAAAAGAAGGACCAGGAAGGACCTGTAAGCGTGTAGCTGCTTGCTAGCCCTACCTTGGAACAGGTAGCATTGTACCTGAGCAGATCTACTGGATGTTTGGTAATTTCTAGACATAAACTGTATATTGAAACATATACTGATTCTGGACATACACCGAATAACTTTATAAACATACTGTTGAGACTTTGTAAGGAAAAGAGAAATATAAGGAAATGAAAGAAACAAAAAAACTCCAACAAAATCAAGACCTAAACCAAACATAAGACCTAAACTACACACAATGATGTAAGGAAGCCCAGGAGGGAATAGCTGGGCAGCTGCCAAGGCAGGCATGCAGAAGTACATTAAGTCATGAAGCCACAATGAAATTACAGTGGAAAGGAACTGGCGGAAAATGATTAGGCATTCACTTAAAGAGAGAAGACAGAGACACAGACTTCTGGGCCATTGATTAAAGACCTAAGCAGGAAAGCGAGTAACTGAGGAAGAATGTTAGGGACATGATTCAGGAAAAGAATTCCACTTCTTTTCATTCTGTTTAGGGAATGTAGCCCTTTAAAAGAAGAACATAAGGAACTGAAAAGGTAGAAGAATACTGGTAATCTGGAATAAGAAGGAACAATTAGTCAAGTGTTTACCCTGAGCAGATTGCCAATTTAAATGTTCAGCTTGTAGGCTCTTGATATAAACGAAAAAAACTTCTGTAAGGGACCTACATCTCTCTCTAGTGCCTGACTTTTTTTCTCCTCCCCCCACCTGCCCACCCACCCACCTAATAAAATCCAATGTCTATTTAAATCCACGTCATTACATTGGATCCAAGACTGAATATCTGTAAATGGCAAGTACAGATACGCTTCTTTGGATACTGTTTCTTCCCTACCTCCTTTGATGAAAGCTCATCTCTTTCTGCAGCTCACAGAAAAAGTGATGGTCCTTTTCTGCTGTCACAGGGGACACAGTTGTATTAGCCACAATGCAACGGAGCAGAAGAACATTTGCCATAAGAGATAGTGGCAGATGTAATTTTTGAGAAATGTTCTTTGCAACATGCTCATCTTTCAGCTGGTAATACAGATCTCACCCAAAGCCACCTTTCCTTTAAATACTTCTGCATTCTGCCATTCTCCCCCCCACACACACCCCACTTTTCTTTTCCCTTGCTTTACTTTACCCTTCTAACTGTCCCCTTGATTAGCAAGATGTTGTTTCCTGTATTTCTTTTTTTCTCTTATGTTACTAATTTCCCCTTCACAGATGAATACTACCAGACCATTTTGATCCCTCTTGCTCCTCATGCAGTGAGACAACCCTGGAAGCTAACACTTTCATATTTTACCCCCACCACATACCCTACAAGCTTCAAATTCACTGTATTTTAGTAAGTTCCACAGTCAACAGCTGGTCAATCTCTTTCTTTTTCCTTTATACTTGGGACAGTGACAGACATTCACCATAGACAAAGCAAGGCCTTGACAAATGCTTTCTGAGCATACTCGACGTGACCATCCAACCACATTTTGATCAGATGGACTACTGCCTTCAAAGGAGACTCATGTATGCCAATGTTTAACGCAAAAAAGGCTGTAGATTAGAGCCACAGGATTTCAAGTGAACAATCATTTTATAACTCAACTTCATAGTGAATTCAATGTTCCTTAAAAAAGGTTGGAGTCTCCTTGATCACAAACAATAGGAACAAAAGCATCTGCATTCCTCCTCCAGTGTGCTGCTGCTCTGCCTGCAACCATCACTGCTGGATAAGGGAACTGTTCATTCACCTTCACATCCAGAAAGTTCTTGGTTGAGCTCTTTCCCTGGTGATCCCCATTACTACTGCTTTAGCAATGACTGTGATGACAGCTTTCACCCAAAAGTATTTCATTATAAATTGCCTAAGCTATTTAGTGTCCAGCCTGAGAATTTGATAGAAACACAGAATTTCATTTGAATTTTACACACACAGTGTTAGCCACTACTTTGGCTCCCAGCAAAAGATCCCAATTCATCATTTTGCTAGTATGAAATGTGCTGCTTAATTGCTCAGAAGTCAAGTTACATTAACACCAGCATTAGCTATTGAAAATTGGCAGAAATACCATTAACAGATGAAGCATCATTTAAATTAAATGCTTCATTTGTATCTTTTCCTATCAAAATTAATGCATAGGAAATGGGCATAGCCAACTTGAAAAAGAGTATTTCTTTTTGGTGAGGAAGAAAGTGAAGAAGAATTTTTGACTGAACAAAACTCAATCACATTTGTTTTGTTACATGTAATTTTAGAAATGGAAATGAACACTTGACCTACCACTTCTCAAAATAAATGTAGGCATTTCTAAAAGAAATGTAAGTGTTTTCAAAGATGAATTTAGATATCTAACAGTGGACATCTCTATTTCAAAAATATCTACTTTAATTTTCTATCATAGCATATATTATAAATGATACAATATTAATAACAAGAGTTTATTATAATCTTGCCAAGTAACAGGTTCAAAACAAAGAAAATAAATGGGATTTTCTTCAGCATATAATGTTGGAATTTACTGCCACAAAATGTTGTGGAAACTAAAAATGTAAGTGAGTTAAAAAGGAGAAATGTTAATGAAGAATGGATTGCCTCATAAATGTTAATAATGGGTGGGCAAATGCCTGGTACAGAATTAACTTGTTTTAGGGATATCTTCCCACTTTTCAGCAAAGAACCCCATTACGCATGTCCTGCTCCTACACAAATCCCCTTTGAATTTGCTAATGCACAGTTTCACAAGCTATGAGCCAGATGAGCCTCTGTGTCTGACTAAATATGGAAGTTTTTATGACTGAACAGTAACATCTAGGAACTACAGGAAGGCTAAGCTGTCCCTACAAAAGTCATAGATACAAGGAATTGCAAGAGCTGAAAAAGTTCTGGTAATTAAGAGTCATGTTTCATGATCTTAAAGTAACACAGCTATTCATATTTACCTGTGCTTTGTTTTCAGTGACACTAAAGGGTTACCTTCATATTGAACCTATATAAAGTTTAACTTGCTCTCCATAATGCCAAGGGCTTCAGGGAAATTTGATAAAATGCTACTCCGGAGCCACTGAACTTGGTACAATCAACTCTTATATAGGAAGTATTTCTTGGTGTAGATTATGATTAGTGTCTCTTTCCTACTTACAGTTATATCTTTGGCAAAATCACACATAAGAGGGTGGATAGTTCATGTACTTGTTCAACTATTTCCTGAAAAAAAACCCTATCAAAATGAAAATAACATGGAAAATACAGACCAAACAACTTCATTCTTTCACTGTTAAGACCTGACAATGGATTTCTATTTCCCTAAAATTGTGTGTGTTTGATTGCTGACACAAAAATAATCAAACTAAGGAAAAAAAAAAAAAAACAAAACAAAAACAAAACCAACATGACATTTTAATGGGTCAAATTATAGAAACAGAAGCATAAGTTCCATCTTAGAACCTCTAGCCACCAGAGACATCCATAAGAATTACTTATTTCAGTCACTGCCATTTTAAAGCAAAATAAAAGAAAATAATTTTCAATTCGCTTACTAAAAGCTGTTCAGTCCAAACTATAAGGATTAGATCTTCTGTCACAGTATTTCAAAGCCAAATATTTAACATTAATATCAATCATATTACATTGTACTTGAGATGTTTATAAGAATGATTTTGTGGCAGTGGTGTATTTTGCAATAGGGCTACTACAGCTTGGAGTTATGTTTCTGGTAGTTTACAGTCTGGTAGAAAAATTGACAGCAGTAAGGAAATCCACAGACCACCTCAATCATAAATATTTTCACTGTAGGCCACCATTGTCAGGAAAAAGTTATTTTATAGCATATTGCTCATCTGCAGACTATATTTTCAAGGTATTTTTGGACCGAGTCATCAATGAGGTTATAAAAGGATTAACCTACTGCTTTGAAGGCATGACTTCATTCAGTTGTAGCAAAATATGCATATGTATGGTACATACTGAGCCTTCTGAAAATCCCTTAATCGTGTATTTATGCAATAAAAGAAGCTATTTTGCTTTATGGCACATCAAGTGAAAAAGAAAATACCAAATAATTATATTTGCTAGTGAAATGAAGTTGGCAGCTGCGTGAATAGAAAAACCACCAATAGTTCTTTTCTGTAGCACTAAAATAACATTTGCAGTGTCTTGCTTATCTGTAGGTTTCATGTAAAAAAAAAAACAAACCACTAACAATGGACTAATATTTGCATAATTATTGACCTTCCCACATAGCCAGAGATGGAGTGGGAGCTTCAACATTAACTTTATAAATGCAGACTGATCAATTGAGTTTCAGCCAAGCCAAAAGCACGAACCTGTGGCTTTGTCTTCAAAAAAACACAAGAGGTATCAGTGAGGAGACAGAGAAGATATAGCAATACTGGAATTAACATCCAGTAGTAAATACAGGCTGTGAAACAGCTCCATTTCATCTGATCTCTCTTATTGTATTGATTACATGAAGTATAATATTCTAACGCACTAATATTTTTAGCGGATTCCAGACAACACTTCATGGCTTTCAAAACAGAACTGGATTCTGAAGCTTAGTGATTGAGGTTTTCTGTCCTAGCTCAACATGCTCTCAGCAGATGCATGACTGTCACTACCATATTATAGATCAATGACTCGCAAGTTCTAAAAGACAAGCACAATATGAAAAACTTCTACAGGAAAAAAAAGTAAAAACATGATTATATGTATAAAAGCCATAATCTTAATACACCGTAGACTCTACAATTGAAAAATTATGTTGTCCTGATTTCAGCTGGGATGGAGTTTAACTTTCTCCTTAGTAGCTAGTACAGTGCTGTGTTTTGGCTCTGAAGTGAGAACAATGTTGGTAGGACACCGATGTTCTTAGCTATTGCTGGATGATGTTTATACTAAGTCAAGGACTTTTTGGTTTCTGGGACCTTGCCAGCCAGAGGGCTGGAGGGGCACAAGAGACTCAGAGGGGACA
>JAVJGJ010000062.1:36015112-36092386 GCA_035590215.1 Microhierax caerulescens
ATAATTTTATTGTCATTGCTGCTATTAAAAAGCTACTGCTTAAAAATTCAGTTTATGTAACCCTTATGTAGATTATCCTGGCTTTAAATAGAGAAAATATGAGCTAGAAGACATTGAAAGAAGTACCATGCTGAACACGTGCAGTAAGTTTTGCTGAGACCATTAGCCCAATAGCTTAACTTATGATTATTATGGACAGAGTTGTAAATACTAAAAAGATATAATAGAGCTTACTTATAAAATCTGAAAAAAAAAAAAAAAGAAAAAAAATCCCTATTCTGGAGTACAATAGTTCTGTGTACATCCTCTTAATGGAAGAGAAATCCTACAAACAGATCTATGAATGGGAGAAATAATTTCTGATTTCACAAGAGAAGCAGAAGCAGGTTCTTAGCCTTTTCCGATAAGCTTATCAATGTGAATGAAATTAATTTCTCATTGGGGCAGACTGAACTGCTTTACCTGATAAGACTCAAACCAGAGCAGAAATCACTGAGTTTCTCCTTATTCCTCTCCCCCTCTCATTAAAGTATGGAAACAGCAGGTTGGTGATGAAGGAATAGGGTTAGACACTAAGAAAGCACTTTTATGGTGTAACTTTGCCAAATCCAGCTGTTGTGGCTGAGTGCAAAAATCAAAATCAACCAAAATTAAGAAAATAAATTAATGGGTGGAACTTCTAAACATCTTGCACTGCAGTAATTGCATTATTTTAAAAGAATTACAATTACAGACAGCAGATATGCATGAAATTGTGGACATGAGCGAGGTCAAAATAATTTGGACACATCAGCAAAGAATGCATTTGTAATTTATAACACTGCATGGGATCATAACCTACATGGCTACTTCTGCATTATGAATGAATGCAAGAGTTAAGCACTTATATTTTCAAAGTGAGAGGTACATGTATTTTAGTGTGATGAATGCCAAAACTGGGAAAAATGAAGAAGAAAACCAGGCAATAATAAAGGAAAAGCAAAAGGAAGGGCTAGCAACTAGTTGAATTCTATACTGAAAGTCTGTCCAGGCAAAACGTGACCACCCAAACACTGCCAAACCTACAGTCAGGAAATCAGAAGGACAACTGCACATAGTCAGTCAGATAGAGAAAAGTACAGCACCAAAGGAGAATTTATTCTGGTACAGTTTGTGATTCATTAGCGGTACTTGAGAGTTTGAAAGTAAAAGGAAGATAAGGCCTCCATTTCTTGAGTTTCAACTTTGTTTATGTAACACAACACATAATGCAGATACTGAAACCTGGTTTTAAGTACTATTCAAACAGAAGAGCAAGAGCCAAACGAAGTAACAGACAAAATTTTAGTAGAACACATTACTAATGTTTTTAAATACATGAGAACAGTACTAAGAAAGAGAGTTCCTAGATAATCTACTAAGGGTCATTTAGGATAAGAAAAAAATAAGATAGGCAGGAAATAATTTATAAACATTCAATAATAATTATTAAAAACTGCAATAAGATGATCAAAGGTGTATAAAAAAAATAAGAAATCGGCATAACAGTTGACTCAAGATATGTGTCACTACAATGTTGCTTAAAAGCTGCCATCACAGGTACCCAGAGGTGGCAGAATCTGGGTGGAATAAAAGTAATGGCAGACAGAAAGAATACTGTTGGAGACTGTGTAAGGATAAGGAACAGATGAACGATATTGACTGAGCAGGTAGAACAGAATCACTGCCATTATAGTCTAAAGCAGCACATACTGCTAAAGAAAGATAAATGGTAAAGTTCAAAGACAGGATGATGCACCAATAAAGCTTCTGAAACAGCAGCAGTAGAAAAGTTGCTCATGAAGCTATGGGAAACTGGAGGGCAGCCAGATTCTTAGAAAAGATCAATGTACATTCCAGGACCTAAGAAAGAGTAATAGAAGAAACATAAAACTACAAATCAATCTCACTGATACTGCATGGAAGCAAGGTCATTATTCTGGAAAGGATTCAAAGATTAGAAAAACAACTCGGAATATCAGTGTGAATTAGTATGACATATACTTGGAAGAGGCACAAGGGAGAAACCTCAAGACCACGATCAGTCATGTTCAAATATTTTGGTAAACATCTCTCTTGTTTGTTGATTTCACCAAAGCATTTGACTTCCTAGGAAATGATCAGTTACGGCTGCTGATGCTTGAAATGGGTTTTCTATCTTAAATGAGCTAGTGTGTAAAACTTGCCACAGATGTAAAATTGCTGTACAAGAAGTGAGACTAGTGTAAGAGTGGCTCTCAAACGATAAAGATGTACAGGAAAAGGTGAGTTGTATCACCCCATCAAACATTCTAGAAGAGATAGCACAGAGGAAAACATTAAAAAAGTTGAGAGGAGTTCTGTGACTTTAGGTATGCAGAGTGTATAACCAACACATGATTACCAGATGGTCTGAGGATCCACAGAACACGTCAACATCATAGATATACTAGGAGTGTAGATTCTCAGTTACTGTCTTTACTTAAAGTAGTGTGTTGGTTCTGGCTGGGGTAGAGTTAATTTTCTTCAGAGTAGCTAGTCTGGGGCTATGTTTTGGATTTGTGCTGGTAACGCTGTTGATAACACTTTGATAACACTGATGTTTTAGCTTTTGCTGAGCAGCGCTTGCCCAAAGCCAAGGCCTTTCCTGCTGCTCACACCACCCTGCCAGTGAGGAGGCTGGGGGTGCACAAGAAGGTGAGAGGGGACCGGACAGCACAGCTGACCCAAGGGATATCCCATACCACATGACATCATGCCTAGCAATAAAACTAGGGGACCTCTGCTTAGGAACTGATTGGGCGTCAGTCAGTTGGCGGTAAGCAGTTGTCTTCATTTGCATTGCTTATCTTTCTTGGGTTTTATCTCTCTCTCTCTTTCTTGCTCTTATTTTCCTTTTCATTACAATTTATTATTATTAAAACATTTTATTTCAATTATTAAACTATTCTTATCTCAATCCATGAGTTCTCACTTTTACCCTTCCAATTTTCTTCCCCCAATCCTGCTGGGTAGGTAGTGAGCAAGCAGTTGTGTGGTGCTTAGCTGCCAGTGGGGTTAAACCACGGCAGGAAGAGATCATTCTATGGTTCTGATGGACGAGAAAGAAAAGCAGCAAATCAAAGAGTTTTTACATCTAGGCTCAAGCACTGACCAAAATAATTCCCATGGAAATAATTCTTTGAGAAAATTAAGTATTACAGAAGCAAAACCCACAAATTATGAACGACGTGGAAATAAAAATAGAGGTGAGCATGAAAACCAGTAATCCATGCTTTTTGAAGACAATAGCTTGCTAAAAAGTAACATATACCTATGAGAGTCGAAGGCTGAGAAAAAAAAGGTGCTTTACAGATTGCATTTTGAGTATTGTTTGTTTCACAGAAAAATAGTAAAGGCACAGATCTGGGAAGGAACATAGTAATGTTAGATCAAATACAACCACCCCAGATTTCAGAGCTGCTGTAACTGCAGCTTCAGCAACGATCTTATGATTGGATTATTATTATTATTTTTTTTTAAAAAAAAAAAAGGAGTTGTATGACAAAAGACCACATCACTATGATTAACAGAGGAAATTAAAAAATATGGTCATGTGATCATGAGGGGAAAAAAAAGCCCTAAGAGGAGAACCATTCAAGAACGTATTGAAAATATGAAGCCAGAAAGGCCAAGAGCATCAGTGTGCTGGATTTCAATTGGTAAATCTTTTTTTTTTTTTTTTGCTTGCAAATCAAGTAAGCAGAAAGACTGGTAAAGAGAAACAAGTGTGGAAACAACTGATTTTCATGACCTAAGTAAGGAGAATTCACATGGGTAAGAAAATTCCTCAAATAGAAGTGCACATAGAAGCCTCATAAAATTCTAAGTCTTAAAATATCTTTTCTTCCAACATGACCTGGTCATCCAGTTGACCTGATTACACGGCTTCAAAGCTGTGCAGAGGTATCTGTGCTGTCATGGACCATCCCAGCAGGAAAGCAATGCCAGCATGGAGGCCTATTTGCGTTAATGTAGTTTGCTTCTTGGCAGACCTAGTAAGCCAGTGTGGACAGGAAAAATTCTTTCTCAGTTTTCTGTTGATGCACTCTTTTACAGGCACTGCTTTTGGCTTTATCTTTTAGCTAGCCTTTTCCTGTTGGATCTTCATCATATTGGTAAACTTTACATCAAGTATCAGTTTTAAAATATAGAATACAGCATATGCAATGAAACAGCATAACGATATTTGGAGTTTTCCAAGTAGTTAAATTGTAGAGCCTGCCACTCAGCTTCAACTAATCTTGCTAGGATACAGCTATGACTGAATATCATTTGACTTTTTAGATCTCAACATTTTATGAGCCTTGAAATGTTTAAGTGTCCCACAAGCTGTCAAAGAATGATAAGCTGAGCACTTATTTCACTGGGAAGATGAATTTTATGATATTTCACACACTATACTTTGCCTTTAATTGTAAGGCTCGGTTAAATAATAAAAATTTCACTCTTTCCAGTGATAGCACTAGACAGCCATTCTGTCTCACACTTCAATTTTAATATACCAATATAACAAAACAATCACTTTCCATGTGAATACAAATATAGAAGACAACAAAGTTAGAGGGATGTGTTTAAACATGTTAGAGTACAAGTCTTTGTAAAAGAAACCCACCAAAAAATTGCAATGCACAAGTTTTCTTTCAAACCCAAAGAACAGAGTATTTTTCTCTTTGACTATGGAATATCCCATAAAAAAATCATTAATGCATGTATAGATTCTATATGCTTCCATATATATTTAAAAATTATACATAAAATATATACATAAATTTATGACTGCAGCATAAGAAATCTGTTTCCACAATGTAGACCTACCCACCACAAGTCCTAATAACATTTAATTCAGCTAAATCAATATTTTATAGTGATCATAAGCGGGTACAAAGCAGTTCATATTTTGTCCATTACAAGTGGTACTTCCAAGGTTGTTTTTCCTTCATTACGTTCAGCTGTATCAGAATTGTGTCAGTTATTTGGAGCAAGCACAGTCCCAACTGTACTGTGGACATATTGTAAGAATTCTTGTTAACATTTATGGAGAACTTTCTATCAGAGTACTAATTTGGCTGAGTTTTAGTCATTCTGCACACTTAGCATGGCTATTCAATTTATTTATAGCTGGGCAAATAAGTTCTAACCTCATTTCCATCAGTATCTGGAACAGCTCCAGTAAAGTAAATTAGTTACCCTTTTTCATATGCCAGTGCAACAAAGCAAAATGTGTGCCAGGAATCTGCCCATAAACTATGCCAAAGTTAGTCACCTCTCTTAGCATTAGCTTCTTATGAATTCTGGTATGTGTATCATGAAAATAGTTTTCAGCATACCATCGATATCACATGTGAATGGAATCATATTAAAAGAGCACATGTAGGAAGTATCTCAAGTTAAGATATAAGGAATTAATAATGTGCTATCACAATCATGGGTCTCAAGGTTAGGAGAAGAAACATACAGGTTAATTGCTTCTTAATGATCTATTAATACAGTCCTTTTATTTTGTTAGTTCTGCATTCAGGAATTTATTTAAGCAATTACTTAGATTCAAGTTAATAGCCTCATTAAATTCTGGGGCCTCCTCTTGTACTAGTCATTTTAAACATATTCTTGCTTTGGGACCAGAGACAAGTAGGTAAGTGAAGAAGTCAGCACAGAGAATGCTACAAAATTGCAACATTTTAAAGAATGTTTTAATTATGTGCTGAATGCAAGACATTAAACCTGAGCAAATCATGGATGAGAAGTGAAGCTCTAGTGGATCCTGACTACATCCTAGGAAGTATGGCTGTATCAAAGTAACAACAAAGAAAATATCTAAAACAAGAAGTATACAGGCAAAGAGATTTTATAGTGCACAAAATTTATATGCAATATTTACGCACAATTCTCCCTCAACCAGGAATTGATGCAGTCTGCCAGTTATTTCAGATGAAATCCACATTCCCTAACTATCTTGCAGCAACAACCTAAGAAGCTAATCTGATATGAAAGCAGACAATAAAAAGAGCTTCTTCATCCCCTAAAATTAACATGAACAAATAGGACAAGGCAGGTTTTGAGACAAAAGAGCAAACATCAGGAGGATAAAAAAAAAGTAAAAGTCTTAAAAATGAAAAAGCAACAAAACTGAGTAAAGAGAGAAGGAAGGTTTTATTACATTTTAGAACAAATTAGGTAAAAGTGTGATAGTAACAAACTGAACTGTTTGTTTTTTACCTATTCTTCTAAAATAAATTTGCCTTCATCCCTTTTACTGAAACATCCCTGCTTATGATAATTCAGAAACGTTATACATTTAGAGGAAAATTATTCTAATGGGACCATTGACCCTTATCTTCATATTTCCATATTTCCATTTAATAATCCCCCAAGGATATAGTAGACATTGTATGCCTTCTAAGTGGCAGTTGCTAGAAATAAAATAAAATTGCCAACTAGGAGTTTTATAGCAATCAAAAGTATCAAGAGATTCTTTGGGACACATAATTTGTCAATACAGTCACGCCATAGGTGGACACAAACAAAACAAGTTAGAGACATTTTAGCCCTGTAAGTGTCTGAAAGCGTGCATATCTTACTGTCACAAGTGGACTCTTGTATGAGTAGAATTCAGTCCCAGACCACAGATTGTATCCTGATAGAACACCAGGGCAAGACAGAAAGATGCACATAGGGATAGGAATTTTCTAAAAATGTCAAGGTAGGTAAAAGTAACATCTTTTGCAGTGATTGTTCACCCATGCTCGTCTGCGTGACTGTTACCAGTAAAAACCTAACCTGCATACATTACAAACATGAAGATTTCCTAGAAGAATAGCAGCTAGAAACCCGCCTTCAGAGAGCTGTATCAGGCATGGTAGTTCCCACAAAACATACTACTTGGCAAAGGTGTGTACAAAACTTCAGACAAGTCTTGTGAACAAAGACATTCATCAAAGGTCCCCTAAAGGTTGCCTGTATTCTCCTGAAGAATGTTTGGGTCATGGATGTAGCTTAAATTCGTCAAAAAAGGCTTAACATAGTCCTATTCAGTATAACAGTCTCCGAGTCTAGTTAACTTAATGACCTTTCTGCCATGGAGAGAAAAAAAAAAAAAAAAAAAAAAGGAGGTTAAGCCTCTCCTGGAAGAGCTTTGACCTATACAGATGGAAATAGAAAGCACCAAACATACTATGTGAGCTGATTTTTTTTTTTTTTAAAAAAAACACAAACTCTGATGGCATAAAGTTTAGGGATACAGTGAGCTGAAGTAGTTTTCGTGTTTGTTTGTTTTTTTTAATTCAATTCAATTCAGTGACAGTTTGAGAAATGAACTGGGGATAGTAGAAAAAACACATAAAGAAGGTGAATTGTTATCACTTGAATAGTAGTATCACTTGTATAGTAGTAGTTCATTTAACAGAGTCAACAGCTACTGAAGAAGCCACCTTCATCTCACCATAGAGGAAGAGGAAGGGGAACATGAGATTCAAAGTCTTTCTCATGAGAGATTGCAGCACCAAGAAGGTGCAATTCTCTTAGGGCTGGAGTGCTTCACTGAACTCTGAAAGAGCTGTAGCTGTTAAAAAAAAACCAGCAAAGAAAACCAGCAAACATGTCTTCCTGTGACACAAGCAGAAATTGCATCTCCTCTCTTATTGACTTAACAGACATGAGCAAAAATCCAAGTCTTATCCACAAAAATGTTCGTTTTTCTCACTTTCACGTGGGGCAGTTCAGTATTTCTGATGGCTTGGGCTTTCAATTTACTCCAAGCATCTCACAAAACCATTTATGCTATGGTTGCATTTGGACCGAATCAAGTTCCTCAATATTTTTCCTTGATACTTCTCAACATTAAGCTAGCCTTTGTCATATCACATATATTCTCCATTTGGTAGAGATTTTTGGCACACAAATATGGCTCAGTTACTACTTAGGTGCTTAAATCCAAAATGTAAATCCCTAGAACACTTGCTTAGCTACCACTTTAGGTGTTACTGCCTAATATCCTTACAAGTCTGCATTGGTAGAGGTTTTCCAAGTACCAAAATCCCCCATCCTGGAACAGTGGACCTGGAATAAGCCAATGACACCCTCTCCCCCCTCCATTTTAGTCTTTTCAGCTGATCTAATTTTGCAAAATCACAATTCTCATGCAAATCCATCTCTACATACACAGGCATTTTTTGGCAGTGTAAACAACAATAACAAAATGACCAAAGCCTGATTCCCAAAGGCTAGACCTCTCTTCCTCATATGACTTTTTAATTATAAAGAAAAGATGTAGATTTTTGCCCAGGGGATTATGATTTTCAACAACTAGGGAAAGCAGACAGGTATTCTTCCTGTGCTTTGGATTCTGTGGCTCTTTGAATCTGATGCAGGGTATGCATATGATGAATCCATATCTTCCTGCTGGTTTCCAGGGGAACCAAAAGTAGGAGAACATCTGTTCCTCACTGAGGAAAATGACCTATTCCTATCCACTTATCCATGCACCCACAAATATGCATAACCATACACAGTATGTATATACTAATTGCAGCCATCATGGAAAAAGCACAGATTTCCTACCCTTTCTTTTCCTATGTCTGGATATCCAGCCACTACCATAAACCTTGGATTCCAGATGTGCAGAGTTGCTTTTAAGAGGCATGGGGATTACTTACATGATCTACCTGTCACAGTTTGTTCCCGAAGTTAAATTTGCTTCTTCAACTGAAAGCAGAATCTAAGCCCTAGCTTCTCAGGATTGTTAGGCCAACGAATGACTGAACTTTACTGGACTTCAAGCCCTTCTGAGCCTCATACCAATGATGTTCAGTGATAGTAAACTAGAGTGGATGGAAAGCATCTATGTTTTCTCCTTCACAGCATTAATTAAAAAATAGAAACACATTAATTAAAAAATAAAAACACAGAAAAAAAAATCTTCTTTTTTTATTCTGAGGCTTAAGAAACTTTATCCCTATAGGCTCATTTGGAGTATTTAACAGGGAAATCTACTGTTTTTAATCAAAATGGTTTTAGGTAAGATTTAACTGCATTCACTAACATTTCTGTACAAGCTGCTCAGCACTGAAAGGAAAGCATAGTAGTTATCCTGGGCGCCAAAACCTCTTCAATCTGCCACAGAATTAATGTGTGACTGTGTGAGCTGTTTAACCTACATGTCCTCTGGTTCAGAACTTAAAAACGGGGCTAATGTCAACTCTCAGATGCGTTGGTAGGATTTCATTAACCTTTACACAAAGCACTCCAACATCTTGTATAGAAAACATGCTATATTCTTGAATATTTATATGACCTCCAATGTAAAAGCAGGAAACTGTCTGTATTGGCCTGAACGCTTACCCTCTAGAATAAACACACCAGGCTTAAAACACCAAAGCCTTCCAACTTCTAGTTAGTTTTTATTAAGACACAAACCAACACGCACAAACCAAGGTGAGTCTTGAAACAAAGAAAACTCAGATTTGTTGGGTATCATAGCACCTATAACTCACTGGTCTCATAAACTGATCATTTTACTTCCTTAAAAAAAGGGGAGAGGGGAGGAAATAAAGAAATGAAAGCAACACTTGAGAAAAACCATGCAACTAGATTCTCGTTTCTACTTAACTGCGTAAAGATGCTGTAAGTTCTAGAACTGCTGACAAAATATTACAAGTTCATACAGTTTGACAGAAATTTAGTATGTATTTTAACAGGTCAGTTGACTGGGTGAGGCTGCAAGATGCCAACAAATTATGGTTAGGAAATAAGCCAGATCAGAACACAACTGTTTATAAAAAGACACAGTGAGTTCCCTTCTTCCTCTTAGGCAGGCAAGTATCTCAAGCCCTGGAGCCCCTGAGGGACTTGCTTTTATAATAAATCTTACATAAGCTGGGCTACAGAAGTGACCCGAGGTGCTCTGACAGCACCAGCTGCAAACCAAAAATAAAATTTTAACATCAGAAGATCTGTATCACATCAGACAAAGGTCATGAGAGCTAATAACCTATTGCCAAGAGTGGCAACGAGTACTTTAAAGGTAAAATTCTTCTAACTCGTTTAGCTTTTAAAGTAGTACTCTTCTGTCAACTATTTTTGACCTAGGGACTTAGATACAAAGAATCATTTAAACTGGAAAAGACCTTTGAGATCATTAAGTCCAACCACTAAGCCAAGACTGACAAGTCCTCCACTAAACCATGTCCCCAAGCACCACATCTGTATGTTTTTTAAACACTTCCAGGGATGGCAATTCTACCACCTCCCTGGGCAGCCTATTCCAATGCTTCACCAGCCTTTCAGTGAAGAAATTTTTCCTAATATCCAATGCAAACATCCTCTGGTGTAACTCGAGGCTGTTTCCTCTTGTCCTGCCACTCATTATGCTGCTAGATATGTGGGAGAAGAGACCGACCCCCACCTGCCTAGAGCCCCTTTCAGGCAGCTGTAGAAACCAACAAGGTCTCCCCTGAGCCTCCTCCTCTGCAGGATAAACACCCCCAGTTCCCTCAGCTGCTTCTCATCAGACTTGTGCTCCAGACCCTTCCCCAGCCCTGTTGCCCTTCCTTAGACACACTTCAACACCTCAGTGTCCCTCTTGTAGTGAGGCCCCAAAACTGAATACAGGATTCAAGGTGTGGCCACACCAGTGCTGAGTACAGGGGTATGGTCACTTCTCTTGTCCTGCTGGCCACATTATTTTGGATACAAGCCAGGACACTCTTGGCCTTCTTGTCCACGCTGCTGGCTCATGTTCAGCCAGATGTCAACCAGCATCCCCAGGACTTCCTGACTTGGATGATATTTCTGTAAGTTCAGCACCCCTTCACAGGCATCTATTCCATTAACTCATTTCTTGAACTCATCCAAGATTTTAGAACCTACAGTGTGGGGGTTCCACAGCTCAATTACTTGTTGCATACAGACCCCTGGTTGCCTCTTTGTTTTGAAAATGGCTCTTACCACCTTCACTTGATCCACCTCATTCTTGCACTGAAGAAAGAATTTGAACAATTGATCCCAGTTTACCTTCTCCATTTAGTTTCATGCAGTTCCATCAAATCACCACTGAGTTAATTTAGTATACATACCCCCTGACTATGTAACTCAGAAAAAGCCAAAGAAAAAAACATGCAATTCACTTCCTACCACTTCAAGGAAATAAGCCACCATTGTGGCAGTGATTTAAATTGCCCCACAGCCTCCAGCATGGATCACTGCTGCTCACATGCTATAACCCCAGCACAGTAATTGCTTTCACAGCCTTTTGGAGTGACCCTTCCTTCATTAGAAGCCCTGATTATTTGATGTATTTATAACTAACTTTTGACCCATTACTCTGATTTTTTTTCTTCAGATTGCTTTCTGACAGATGAAATATGAATAAACCCGAGTCGCTTATCATAGAATTCACCCATTTTTCTCATTATAAGGCAGTTTTTGCTGATTTATTTGATCTAGCTATCTATTTGCACCTTAGTGTATTTGGGAATTTTGATTCAAAGAGGGATTCAGACCAAACACGGGATGCAAGTCCTTCAGTATTTCTTTTTTTTCATTTAGTGGGAAAACTTTGAGCTGCCTCTACACAAAATAACAAGCTGCATTGAATTTTTGGTGCAATTTTATAAAACACAAATGAGACAAGAGCATACTAACCAGCTCCTCAAGTACTGAATAGAAAACTGTGCTTTCTAGGCTGTTTAAGGCAAAGCTCTCATCTATGTCACCAGCTATCTGTAATATCAAGTGTCACAGAGACTGAGCTCATGGTGTGGAAAAAGCTTTGCTGGAAGTGCAACTTCCTTGAATTCATAATGTCAGAGATATGCCTATGTAACAAGCAGTTCTTTAACAATGCACATCAGTAAAAGATACTGTTCCTAGCCAAGTTTGAAATACCTGTTAAGCTTCAACAATAGTGAATTTGCCAGTTTTTACAGAGTAACACATCCCTTAACTGAAAATAAGACATTTACAAAAAACATTTCAAAAAGCCTCATGCCAAAGGTTGGCATTGTATTTCCATTTGAAATGTTCTCCTATATAATTAATTCCTGAATAAATAATTGATGAATTCAGAACAGACTTGTCTGAAAGCAAGTTTTACATGCTCACTAGCAGCCTTGCAAATATGTATATAAGCTATTTCCTCCTACTCATATACATCATACAAAAGGTTTCAAGTCACTTAACTGCTTATTCAGAAGAAAACCCCATACCACAACATTTGTAAGCCAAATAAGTTTCATAATAAAAGAGTGTAATTTTAATAACTGGTGTTAATCAGGAGCTAAAAAACCCTCTTCCCTGAAGTGTGCTGTGTATCCACAGAAAATGTACCATGTTGTTACACTCACCCCCACCTACAGTGTCTCTATATGTCTCTTGCTGAAGCTCATACACCTTCTACTTCCATCTTTTTCAAAACTCATATAAAATACAACTTTCAAAATTAAACAGGAAGAGAAGTTTATAGAGACAGAAAAAGACATAGTGTCCTAAAATTGTATCAGTAACTGCACTGACTTTAATGTAACATATAGACGAATCAGGTAAAAATGTAGTTGCCCACTTAATAAGATCACCCCGGAGCCTTTTCTTCTCCAGGCTGAACAATGCAACCATCTCAGCCTTTCCTCACAGAGAGGTAATCCACCCCTCTGATAGGTTTTTTTGGCCCTCCTCTGGACTCACTCCACCAGGTCCATGTCTTTCCTGTGCCTAGGGCTCCAGAGCCAAATGCAGTACACCAGGTGGGGTATCACAAGAGCAGAGCAGAGGGGGGGATTGGCTCCCTTTACCCGCTGGTCATGCCTGTTTTTATGCAGCCCAGCTAGACTGTACGCACACATTGCTGGTTCATGTCTGCCTTTTCATCTGCCAGTACCCCAAAATACTTCTCTGAAGCACTGCTCTCACTCTCTTCATCCCCTGGCCTCTACTGATACCCGAAACACTGGAACAGGTTGTTCACCAGAGAGGTGGTAGATGCCCCATCCCTGGAAACAGTCAAGATCAGGTTGGATGGGGCTCTGATCCACCTGATCTAGCTGAAGATGCCCCTGCTCATTGCAGAGATGTTGAAGTAGATGACTTTACAGGTCCCTTCCAACCCAAACTATTCTATGATTACTAGCAAGCCTTATAGTTTTCAAGGGGAGACTATTCAGTGTCTTCCATTTGTTGTTAGATGCTTTGGCAATAAAATTTACAGGCAAGAGGGACTATAACCTCTGAGGAGAAAACATGACCAGAGCGGATACAATTACTTCTATCTATAAACAAGAGAGAAGTACCGGTGTCTAAAAAATGAACGTTTTATAAAGATTCACTCCAAGATTGCCTGCTTTTCTTAACTGTCTGCTCACCATTGCAGCTACTACAACTTGAATCTTTCACCCGCCCTTTTGGAAGGAACCATAGTGACAGGCCAGTGTCTTCAAGTTTCTCTCATTCAGGAACCATAAGTAAGTCCCTGAATCTGAAACCATTTGCTCCCTCAAATTATAATTTCCTTGTCTTCAGTACTATGAGCTGAAATTAAAATTGTCATGTGGCTAAAGTTATGGAATAAACCAAATATACCATGAATACTTTCAAACTTTCAAACCTCAGCTTTAACCAACCAGGTTTTAGGAATACAGAAGAAAACGGATGAGAGCAGGAAAGACTGATAATAAAACTTAGATGACAAATGACTGAGTGGTAGGTACAGTAAATGCTGTTTTAATACACTGGGTAGTTTATTTGTTAATGTAATTTAGAATGCACTAACAGAATCCATCTGATTATGGACTGCAATTTTGTATTAATTATGGGTGTGATGGGGATTTAATTAGTAATTTTGTAGAAGTGAAAAGGTTGGTTATATTCATCAGCAAAATACGTTTGCCTATTAAGAAGAATGTATTTAGATGGAACGTTGACTCCTCTTCCCTGGCTACTGCTAACATAACTTGCAGGGTCCAGCCTTAACATCTACTGCTTCTCATCCCATCCTGACAGAGTGAATTTAAAGGCAAGGTAAGTTTGAGATATTATTTAAAGAGAATTCACTCTTCTGCCCTCTTTTTCTACTCATTATAGACCCCTAAGTTGGGTTGACCAAACTGAAGAAGTCATTTCTATGAACCAGCAACCAACTGATAGCATTGCTACAGAAGTATCTCTTCCCGCTCCTATTTTAGTTCTGAAAAACAATGACCAGCAAAAAACTGTAAAATCAGGGAAGCTTCTGTTCTACTTTGGTATTACACATCCTTGCTTATTACCCTGATATGAAATCTTCCTATCACTCTGTAATTTGGTTTGTTCTTGGATTTAATTGCAGTAGAAGGAATAACATGCTCTGTTGTTGCTATACAGCCTATTTGATCACAGGCATCCCTTTCTCCACAGTAAAACAGTTTGAAAAGAAATGCAACCTTACCCCAATATATGGGTGTTTCTAGAAAGGGACTAAACACTCTTTATTGTATATGGGTAATCTACTTATGAAAGACAGTAAAACAAACTTTCTAGCAGTCCTGCCAAGCACAAAACAAAGACCTGTGATACGGCACACTGTGACAAATGGTAGCCTGTTAATATTTCAGATGATGCTCTGTTTCACCCTAACTATTGGGATACCTGTAGACAACTTATGTTATCTTTAAGAAAAAGATATCTGAAAATCAAGCATACTTGTACTAGTAATCAGTATTTTAGAAATACTAGCTTAAAACAGAACTAGGCTTTCTCAACACTGTTTTAGAAAGTTGGGATAGAATACAGTGTCTATTAAGGCAGAATGAAACAAATGTTTCTTTTTTTTTAAATAAAAAAAAAAAGGCAATAGTATTTTTCTCTACAGAAGACCCCCGGACCACATTATTACCTGTTTACAAAATGATGATGTCCTGTTGCCTCTTAAATTTACATAAGCCAGTAAAATCTTTCATATATCTTTTACGGATGGTGACAGAGAAGCTGAGGGTACTGAAAATAAAATTACAAAACACTATTTCTGTCAAGAAGTCTTGATTTAATCCCATAATAGTACTTAGGGCTATGAAAAAAAGTTTGTATAAAATGGTAACTTACTGATTCTAAGCTGTTAAGACTTGCACACCACCATCACCCTTCTCCCCTAGTCACTCCTAGGCCAAGTATTTTTCTTAGCTCTAACAGGTCAATTCTCAGACATCATCTTCTAGTTTAATTTGTATTGAGAAAAATATGAAAATGTCTTTGTGCTGCCTCATACTTTTTTTAACGACTCTTCCTCAAGTAGCCTTTCTCCTTACCTATCTTACTTGTTTTCAATCTAGTAAAATGCTACCTCTCCTGATCAATTCTCTCTTTCTCAGTGCCAGTGTTATTAATTATGAGCCCAGGAAACATTACTAGTTGTCACGGGCAACAAAGCCATATAAATTATGACAAATTCCTGTCTCCAAAAATGCTCGCTCTACTTTATCTGGCTGATATAACTAACTCATGACAGAAATAAGGAGTTATTATGGAACATGCATTTATTTTTAAAGTGCAAGAGTCATTTTTATTCAGCTAAACTATATGAAAATTACTTGCGAGTGTACTGTGCCCATAATATAGTCCAAGACAATTCTGGTTAACCTTTGAGCCCTACATTAAGCGGCAGTTTTAGAACCATAAAAATTTCAAACAACTTACACCTGAAATATCAAAAAGACAAAGAAAATACTAGAAAATTTCAAGTTAGACAAGACACAATGTGTGTGTATATACACACACAGCAGTAGTTTTTACAACAGAAATACTCAATTGAAAGTAAAGATATACTCCTGATTGCAGTATTACTTGAATACAGCTGTGATTTACTGTTTCAATCCACACACCTTGTGAAGTCTAACTACTAATCCATGAGTCTGTTTTCATAGTTTTACCCATTCTTCTGAGTGTCTCAGATGTCTAGGCCTTGCATGTGTGCAAGGACAAGCAGGTGGTATGTGTTGGACATAGACATATGCACACAGTCGAACACAAGGTGGCATTTACTATTGCTGCATGTTACACAACTTTCTGGCACCCCCCTGTCCCCCCTGCTCTTACAAAGACTTGCATTTTGGTGCAGTATCAAGAGTCCATAACAAAGGTGCACTTCCTGCCAACATAAACCCTTGACAGAGGTATAGTTTTAGTGATCAAAGCGTATTCAAAAAAGTCCCAATCTTTCTCCAACAGCATACGGCTTTCAGGGAGTAAATGCAAGACAATTTAAGGGGGATATTTTCTGCAGACAGCTGCGCATGGTGCTGCACTAACATTAGGAGCATTTGTAGGGCAGACTCAGGAGGTAAGATAAACAGCCCCAGCTGGAAAGGAACAGAAGAAACCATATACACATAACTATGGCCTTATTTATTTGGTTCAAAAAAACATTTCTATGGATCTGCCTCATTTCTCTCCAATCAGGAATAATCCTCCACCTGTAAAAGACCATCTCCCACATACGTTGTGAAACTTTCTAACACGCTGTCACAAAACTTCAAAACAATTTTGGGCTATTGCACATTCTTGGACCATTACATTTGCATAATTTTATTTTTGGTTCTCTTACCTTGTTTTCCATAGGCTTACACACACTCTTCCAGGTTCCAGTCCAGAACTGCAACAGGTTTTGCTTCTTCCTTTTCCTTACTATGACTTCAGCTACAGGCAGTCTAAGCAGCAGTTTCAAGCACTCTGCTCATAGCTTTACACCAGCCTTTCAAAAGGCAGAGCTGACTTCAGTGCTTTTCCTGGTCCTCTTCCTGCTCTCTGTACCCAGCACATTGGCTTTGTTCTTTGTTTATATCACAATTTCTCTGAAAGTTCTCCTGAACAGCCCCCACCTGCTGCCAGGTAGGCTGTGCATGTTACACAGCTGATTCCTGTTTGTTAGTCAGGCACACATGGAAGAGGTGATGAGGCCACATTAGGTTTGAGGCAATTACCTGTCCTTTCACAGGTATCTCAGAATTGGCTGCTACCCACAGCAGTATCACAGGTGTTGCAGGTTTTGCAATTTGCAAAAAAATAACTGGTCTCTCAAATACTGCTATGCAGTCATCTGCTTTCAAAAGCTCTGTACTACAATAAATAAAATTGTTGGCTTTTTTGTTTTGTTTTAATATTAATTTCTAACATTTAGAAACTCAATATAGAACAAGTGAGAAAAAACTTACTTGTGTCTGTAGATGAAGTTGAGGAACTTCTGTTTACTGCAGGTGGGCTACCACCAGGTCTGGAAAGAGTAACTTCTCTTCTCTTGCAGCTCAGTGAAACACAAGAGACAGTCATGTGCTGAAGTAACCTAGAGCAACTTCAGTGCAGCCAGACCATTTTTACAGGTAGAGGACATAGCTCACAGGATTCTATGAAGAAGCCTTTAATTGTTCAGAGTTTGTTTAATAATAACTCTTTGATGGAATGTGTTGTCATGTACCACAAACTCTCATTGAGTTATGGATGAATATTGAAAACAGTCAGCAGCTCACTGAGAAATTTCAATCCAAAAATTTTTCCTAGGAAAAAAAAAAATGTCAGCTAGGATATAACGAACTTTTAAGTGATGTGTTCTTACTATAAGCTTTGTTTTTCACAGGCTATGCTATCATATTGCAAAGTCCTCATGACAAGATGTTAGAATTGTACGTATAGCAGTTTACTAAAAACAGAACATTATTTACTCTATAGCAAATGAGTAACAACAGTCTCAATTTCACAGCAGTTTCTATGATGTGTATCTATTAAAACATCTTGGCTTTTTACTGTTGTTTCTAATAACTCAATAAAAATCCCACAGTATTTATGATTAAGAAGCTAAATTACATGATCAAGTTCTACAATTCTCAGTCCCAAGCCATACTGTATTGCTATGGCTTCTACAGCACAGTTTATAACCATATTTCACTTAGTTTACTGAAATTTCACTGGATATGATCCAATCTGTAACCAAATCTTAACAGCTATGAATAGTTCCACACAGGACACAAGGATGCTGAAAATGGATGGCTAGATATTTCGCCTGACCTTCTTCACAAGTCATCTGCAGAATTTCATTCAATATTCCTGCATCAAAGCTGTAATTTCTGGTTGAGCTAATTCATAAGACACACCCTCTGCCCCCTTTGGTGGTGACATCATTTGGAGGGGCTGAAAGGATCTCTGGACAAAGCTGTCTTAATCACCAAAGTCTAAAGGATCTTGCTAATTCCTGTCCTACTCACACATTTTTAACCTTTGAAATATAACCTGCTTGTACTGTTAGTACTTCTCTCAAACTGCTACAGTAATCACCTTTTCTGCCAAACTTTTATTACATAAATCAGGCATTTACACTACTACAATTACGAGTATTATCTGGACATTTTTTTTTGTACAATAGCTACTCATATTATCTCTGGTTCCAGTTCTGTTACTTCTCCTGCATGCTTGCACAAAGCATTTTAGATGTGAAGTATTTCTGTGATACATCTTGATACAGGAACATTACTAAGACTAGACTGAATGAGAACATGAAATAAATCAGTGGTTCTCCACCCAAACATATTTTACTGTCAAGATTTTCTGACCTGGGTCAGTGGTAGGGCTATTGAGGCCTTTATCATTCCAGAATCAAGCACCATGCAAGTATGTGATTCTTTTATACATTATTTTCTTTTATAAGGAATATTATATTATACTTTGTCACAGGAGCTGTGCTTGCACCACTCTGAAATTAAAAGGACAAGCAGCTCACAGCTCTTCCAGCTGTTATTCCAGATTTAGATGTCTGTCTCAGTCAGAATTTCTTGAAGTCTCTTTGTAACCTAAAGCCACTAGGAATTCACTTTGAAAAAGCAAATCAAAATGGAGTGTAGGTCTGCAGTGCATGCAGTAGTGCAGAGGTCAGGCTAGTGCCAACTGGTACATCTGCACAGAAGAGTGTTAACATGTTAGTGATGCACCATGTCTGTGCTCGCAACTCCTGCCTCTCTCAAGGGCTTAACTGTAATGCAATGCCAGCTTCACACAGCCAGCTCCAACTTCTCTGCAGCATATACCACCATGAGTTTGAATGCCAGCATAATTAAATCAACTGCATGTTGGTCTCACACAACCAAATTCAATTTTCCATGTTACCTAGCATCACCTTTAATAAATTGCTCTTCATGAGGGGAAGATATACTACATAAAATCTGCTTGCTTCACTGGAAATATTAATGCATTAGGACAGAGTCACAATCCATACTGAAAGAAAACAGACTTAAAATTCAAAATTTTTCTTTAAAGTCAAACTATGAGCTTATGTATTTCTTCAAAAATTTACGAATACAATTTTTAACAGTGTTTTGGTCACCACATAAAAATGCGGAGGAATACTGTTGTGGGGGATTTTTTTTTTGTTAACAGTATTAGATAACATTAACAACAGTATCTAAAAGCTAAAGAAAAAGCAATTGCTGACAGCATTTCTAAAAAATTACAAACAAAAATTGAGTTGCTTCACTGCAATGCGAAGGTATAATCCTCTAAGTCATTGTGAGAGGAAATAATCCTAAATATTGTACAGCAGTGTTTGTTTGCCAGGTACGAGTATGCTTTCTGAAAGTATGTCAAAAAACAGCAGCTAAATAGAAACACTGACAAAGAAACAGTAATTCTAACATTTTTCATAGGCAAGTATCTCATAAAACATGATTCCATACAGGTTTTAGGTCATTATTAGGAGTACCTGGGGTTTAACCATTTAATTAAATTATCTCTGTATTTGCTTCATTTGGTGAAAAGATATGACTATCCTGTGTGTTTGCTTAGACACATAAAAAAGCACTTTATACACAAGTCTGCCCATTTATATATCTTCTAAACATGTTTCATCCTCTCCTCTGATTTACATCATACAATTCATTGGTAGTGGAGATGGGATTCATGAAATAAAAGTTCAGCTGATATGAAGAATCTAAGGCTACAATCTCACACACTGTTGGGACAATATATGATAATGCTGTCACCAAGACAGTGAAGCAGATGCAAGCCTTGGTCTGCCATAGATATATTCTGTTGCCTTGTTCAAGTCACTTTTTGTCACATTAATTTAGGCTATATTTCCTAGATAAGGGATGCTATGCTATTATTCAGCTCTGTAGTCCTTTTCTCAATATGGGCTACAACCTGAAGAAAGCAGATTACTATTTGGTAATGGGAAGCACATTCTCAAACTTGCAGTATTCAAGTCCATTAACCTCAAACAAGTAATACATGTACGTAACCCTGACAAAAGCATCACATGCTATAGCTTTAAGCGTCTGGAGTAACCTGAATACAACCCCCACTAAATATGAAAACTAACAAGTAATGACACCATAAAATGGAGATAAAAGATCTCTACTATATTTCTAGTAAAAATAAGCTTTCAGGGATCTCAGTATTGTTCTTGAGAAGTCCACAAATTATAGGTGGAATAATGATGATAAGGAAAATGCTGAAACATAATAGACAAAGGGCACCTTGGAACAGTCAATTCAAACAGGAGGGCTAGAGAAAGCATATACAGGACCCACATTAATAGTGGCATCAAAACATTGGTGAGTATAAGCGTAACATGACATACACGGTGATTCCCAAGAGCACAAGCACACCGAAATTTAATGGAACCAAGCTGGAATTGCTATATTTGGGTTAAAAAAACATGATCAGCAAATGGCTACTCTAATTTTCAAGGACAGTCTCAATTTAAAGAATGATAACAATATCTATCAGCAGAAAATAAGTTTAAAAACAGTAAAATATGCCATTGTTCTTAATAAGAGATCTAGCTGAGACACCCTCAAATTCAGAAGTTTTTCCAAGTACATATTTTTCAAAAAAGGGATGAGTACAAGCAAAAATGCATACTTGGCATTACTATAATACTGCATCTGTAATGCCAAATACCAAGAGCTCTATGAATTTTCAACTACCACATCGAAAGCTAAATAGTAAGTCTATGATAAGCAGGAAAGTACTGGCACATATATAAATAAGCACACAAAACAGCACAACAAAGAAACAAAGTTGTTCTAGCAAACTGAACGAGGCAATTTCTACAGTATACAACATAAGGCAGTCTGACATGCAGACAACAAGCCAATTTATCACGCTGCTTCCACAAGTCTACTTACATTTAAACATCAGTTATCTGAAATTATTTTTTTCCATTTATAGATGCACCTGTAGCAAAATTAGAACTCCTAAAATACAGTTTTTAAGAGCATGTTTTTAACTGTTTGTTTATTTCTCTTTGAATTTTGATTTAATTCTGAAGAGGTAAATTATAGACTTCTTTAACTGAAAACTCTAATCTAAAAAGAACCCTTTCACTTTATGAAACCCTTAAAAGAAAATTCCTTAATGATTGCCAGGTGCTGCTCTTATCAGCCAACTAACTCTTACTGCTGTGCTTTTAACCAGGGTTAAAAGGGTTAGTTTTTGGTTTTTTACATATCCTAGATTCTACATATGAAAAAAGTATCTCTAGATACTGGTGTAAAAGAGGTATTCAACTCCTTAAAGTAAAAGTATAGAATAAACAGGTACGTATAAAAAATATAAAAGAGACATTTAGAAGAGGATAGAAGGAAATAAGAACAACTCTCAGCTAAATATTCTAAAAATTTGTATCTGTTTTGATACTGGTATCAATAGTGTCACCGTGATTTACACAGATTCTGGTGCACTGGAAGTGTGAAAAGTAATTACACAGCATCAGTAAAACCGTAACAGATCTCTTGAGTTCAGAAACTACTGATGACTTAGGATCATAGAACAACTCAGGTTGGAAAGGACCTCAGGAGGGCTCCAGTTCAACCTCCTGCTCAAAGCAGGGTCAGCTGCAAGGTCAGACCAGGTTGCTCAGGGCACTATGCAGTCATGTCTCGGAAACCTCCCAGAAGGGAAACTGCACAACCTCTCTGGGCAACTTGATCCACTGCTGGGCTGTCCTGGGGATAAAAGTTTTCCTTATAGCCAGGCTGAACCTCTCTTATTCCAGATAACTCCTGTTGTCTCTCGCCCTCCCACCATGTGCCACAGTACAGAGCCTGGCTCCATCTTCTTTATGACCTTGTACTGGAGGGGCTGCTGTTAGATGCCCCTGAAGCCACATCTTCTCCAGGCAGAACAAGCCCACTTCCCTCAGTGTCTCCTCACAGGGCAAGTGTTCCAGCCCCTGACCATACCGGTGGTCCTCTGCTGAACTTGCTTCAGTTTATTAGGTGTCTGCATTTGCCCATATTGAATTCCACAAGGTTTCTATGAGCCCATTCCCTGCTTCAGCCCTGTTTGAGCTACTGTTCCTAAACTCCATATAGGCATAAAATACCAAAAGGAAGTTACATTAAATTTTTCTTTATCGCAAAACATTGTTCTATGAGATGACTGTAGCAAGTTGTATGCAACCAAAGCTGGTATGATGACATAAGACAGTAATAGAGTAAAAGGTTCATAAAAAGATCAGAATTTCTGTAACACTGCTTAGTTGCTGGCTGGGGTTAAGCCAGGACAGTCCTATACAGAACAGCTATAATATCTAGCCTTAAACCCCTAGGTGTTAGGTTTAATCACATAGAAGTCTTGCTCTGTACTCATGGGCATGCATTAAAATGCTGTCCCTCTGTTACAGTTGTATACATACATACATATACAGTTGTATGAACTCATTATTTTCATTATCTTTGCCTCTATTCTACCATACTTCAAAAGCAAATTGTTTTCTTAACTATAATTTATAATGAACTTTGTAATTTACTGCTACAGTGAATGTGCAGAAAGCATTGATTTAATTTTTAATTTTAGAAGCAGTGTTTTACTTTAAGTAGCAGCCTCCTGAACACAAAAATCATTGGTTTTGTTAAGTTTTTTCTTCAACAATTGACCTTGCTTTTTGCATTTTTGCTTAACTGTAGGTAATTTCCTAAAAAATAATTCAATTTTATATGATGATGTATTAAAAAAATGCATTCCTCATGGTACCTGATAAATATCTAACTTTTTAGTGAACTTCTATTATGTAATATACCAATTTTCTCTCTTGAATATAAGCTAGAGAATGTTGCAGCAGAATAGTTCAGAAGTTTTCTTTACTAAGCAAAGTCCTTGTTAATGAACATAGTGGTTCAACATAACACTGCTCAAATATACATTAATTACAAAATTATTGTTTCATTAAAATTATAATTTTAATTATATATAAATTTATATATGTATTAATTTAATTATAATACAACTCTAAGTACATATTAAAGGATATTTTTTTTTAACTCTTTGAGAGGTTTGGTAATCTGAATTCCCATTTACTTTTTAATAGCGTTTGTCATTCTTAAATGTAAGATGCTTTGGAAAAGCACCTAGTATAAACTGCATTGTTTTTACCAGCTCTGGAAAAATAGTTTATGAATTTTTTAGTACGTTGTTGTTTAATATGTTTTTTGAACACAGAATAAAAGACAGGCCCTGACCTGAAGCCTATGACAAAACTTGTAGTTGTAAGATGAATTTTACACAGGGAAGACTGAGGTCAAAGTTCTAGTCCATGGCTTTAACAGCAAGATTTTCTTGACATATTCACAATTCTTACTGGAAATGTTAAATTATGAAAGGAACTATTTTAAAAATGTGACTAAATTCCCAAATAGTTAAAAATTATTGAATAGATCTATTAATTAAGATTAATATGGTTGAGAAATTATCTTGACAAACGGATCCTTTACAGTAATTTGTGAAATTAAATTGTATTCTGTTCCTTACTGAATAGTTTAGATAACAAGAGCAGTGGGAATTTTGATATACACATTTTGCAATTCACAGTTGGATCCGGCCCAGGCTACTTTTGAGAATTCACATGAGAGAAGCTGATTCCCCAAATAGACATGAATAGTAAATAGAGAATTATTTCAAAGCACTCAACATTGATTAGTTTAAAAATCAAAATGAATATTCACAGAAATAAATTTAATTATTTGCCCAAGATTTTGTTCCCTAAGACTTTTAGCAGAGATAAATCTAGCTCATATCTCTGTGTTTTGACAGGAGGAGGAATTTGGTGCTTTTCTGCAAGGGCTGATGTGACCACGGCAGGCTGTCATATGCTTCCACATTATACAACTTCTGGAGATATCTTGATTGATGAATCTTTCATTCTGAAGCATACAGAGCAAAATGTCTTAACTGCATTTTTTGCAGATGTTTAGAAGAACATAGACTGATATGCAGATCCCAGACTTATTTTCCAGTGTTGGCATGGCTGGAAAACCAAAACCAAAACCATACTCTTAATCAAAGCTCATTTGGTCTGTAGTTGCTGAGTGGTAATAAACATGGGAACACCACTTCTAAGATAACTTTTCAGTGCAGAGGCAAACAATATTTTTTTGCATCAAAAGAAGCTTGCTGGGGCATTGGTACAGTTAGCACCTTGCAGTGAGGCAAATGAGTATACAGATGATTTTAGATGCAGTACTGATGTTGCAATAGCAAGCAAAAAGGCAGAGCATTGCTAGAGGGTAATGAATGACCAAACTCACAGGAAGATCTTCCACTATAGTTTCTTGCCTAGGTTGACAGCAAAGGGTCAAAAGATGAGCCTACACTCACAATTGGGATGACAGTCAGAGTTAGGGCTAGGTTTGGAATTAAAATAAACCCTTAAGCTTCCTTTGGAACGGTGCTGGAAAGAAGCTGCCAAAGGAAAGGGTAGACTGCAAAGACTACTTGGCTGTGAGAGTTTCTTCATGTGTACTGATGGGGGTGGGCAGGGACAGGGGGGAAACGCTTAAAGCTCGGCCTTCATTTGGGTTAGGGTTATGATTGAGAGGAAGTGAAAGCCTATTTCTCCCCTCCCCACCCACTTTATTTTTCATTTTTGTAATGAAATTCATCAGGACTAATGTAATTCCACATTTTCTCTTGGTCATTTTATATTTTAAGTGTTATTAATATACACAGTGTTTAGCAGAATTGGATGTGGTTGAACAAGAGTAAATGGTAAAAGTAGCAATTGAATGGTAAATTGGCAATGCTGCTGGACAAGAAAATGTTTGGGAAAGAAAAGTAATTTAAACGAAGAAAAAATAAACTTTCTGTTTTCATAAAATGAAAATGCTATGCTATACTATCTTATTTAATTATTTTCCTCTCATTTATTTTTAGAATAATTTTTATTTTGCTTCCTTTTATTTTATTTTACAACTATTTATTTAAGGGTAGCAAGGTGGGACAACAGAATAACGGTATTTAGATTTTATACTGGAATAGTCTTAAGGTGTGTCTGAGTTCTTCAGAACTCACTAAATAATGGGAAATTTTGTTTAACAGAAATGATGGAAGGCTCATACATTTGTACTAAAAAGTGTGATAGGCTGAAAGGAACCTTACCCAATTCAGGAAGAGCATATGCAAAGTCCTGCAGCTGGGAAGGAAGAACATCCAACAATAATACAAACCAGGGGCTGCCTGGCTGGGGAGTAGTTCTGCCTGAAAAGGGCCTGAGCATCCTGACAGACAGCAAGCTATCAAGAGGCAGCAGGTATGCCCAGGCAGCAAAGAAGTCCCAAAGTTGCCTGGACCTTTATGAATCACAGCAGAGCCAGGACACTGTAATTATCACCCTTTATTTGGCACCCCGTAGACCAGTTGTGGGCTCCACAGTAAATGAAAGATTAGATCAGCTGGGTGAGTTTAGAGGATGTCCACCGAGATGGTCAGCAGCTGGAACACTTGCCCTGTAAGAAAAGGCTGAGGGAAGCAGGCTTGTTCTGCCTAAAGAAAAGGTGGCTGCAGAGACACCTGAGAGCAGCCCCCTCCAAAACCTATGAAGTCTTCAAGAAGATGCAACTTGGCACTGCATAAACTATTCTAGCCTACACACAGTGTTCTGTCACATTTCCTAGATTTCAGTTTGGATAGAAGAAGAAAAAGAAAAGACATCTTTTGTCGATAATGTCCAGAATTTTCCACCATTGAAGGTGGACACATGCCTGAAATTTAAGTATGAATATTCTGTCAGCAGTTCAATAGGGGATGCTAGTAAGCATCTCCTTTAGCACCTATTATGTGTGTTGAATGCTACTTCCCAGCAAATGCAGAAGTTTTCATTTGTGCTTAGTGGTAAAATTAACCTGATGAGTTTTGGGAAGGTCTGGAAATGACACTGAGAGGTGTAATACTCCTATAAGTTGCAGATGCTAAGATAAGACCACAGTCTAACTTTAGTGTTACGCAGTGGTCCAGTGATGTTACTTCACCTATCGTTATACTGAGTTCATCACTAAGAGAGAAAGCTTTGTTATAAAGCAATTGTCCACACAAAGAAGGTCCTATGCAACTCAATATCCAAGGTTATTTTACAAGGTTATACTATTACAGGAAGAAAAGTCTTTATAAATGGGCTACAGGAAAAATGAAAAGCTGAGCTTTGAACTGATTGATACTGGTTCTTAACTGATGAAAACTAATGCAATGATCTGATGCAAATATAGATGTGTATGTCCTACAGCCCGAGAAATGAAAATTATTTCCTTCTTCAACAGAATTACTGCCCACAGAGACACCATTCCAAACGACAATTTTTTGATCAAAAAATTCAAAACATTTTCTACCCTTCATTCATCTACCTGGGGAGCAGTTTCTGAAAAAAACTCATTTGCATCAAAGTGTATAGGGGATCAACTGTATAGCAGCTACATAAAATGATGATAAGATTTCAAGATCCTGTGATAGTGTCTCAGAAAGTGGAT
This sequence comes from Microhierax caerulescens, assembly GCA_035590215.1. Lineage (NCBI taxonomy): Eukaryota > Metazoa > Chordata > Aves > Falconiformes > Falconidae > Microhierax > Microhierax caerulescens. The sequence goes on from JAVJGJ010000062.1 coordinate 36,041,890, forward strand.
GGACAAGGAGGAATAGATTGAAGTATTCTCAAGAATTAGGAAGTATAGCCATAGACTAGGACAGGGGTCCTCAAACTACGGCCCACAGGCCAGATACGGCCCCCCAGGGTCCTCAATCTGTTCCCCCTGGTATTTACAGACACACACACACCCCTCTGCCGGGGGTTGGGGGGGGGGGAAACCAGGAAACCAAGCAGCTGCAGATGACTGCCTGCCACTTAATCTGCGTGCTGGCCCCTGTTTAAAAAGTTTGAGGACCCCTGGACTAGGATATTAAAAGCCTGTCTTGCAGAATTTATAGACTGCCATTTGGATTTAAATCTGTCAGTCTATCCTTGAAAAGACATTTGACTGAAATTACGGGTGGTGGATCTCTGTGTAAGATTAACAGCTTTCAGCGCCCTGGCAGAGCTGTCTCACTACTGAAGTATTTGATGCTGAGAACTGATGACAGCAGACCATTATTTACACCTGGAAAATTTCTGGAGCATACGCTAAGAACGGGCTAGGGCACAGAAACAGAAGGGTGTGCAAGAAAGCAAGGCTGTATGGAGGATTCTTCCCTGGGAGTGTCTTAGAATATTCCTAATGGTCTGAACATAAGTACTGGTTGCTCTGCAGAGTACAGTGCTTCAAGCACTTGGGGAAAAAATGGGTTCTTCCCCTCAGGGGGTGCAATGCTCCCCCTGCAATGAGGCCTGAAATTTCAAGGTAAAAATACCTTCTCAAAACAGGAGTTGTGGATCTTGCTGGGATTGCAGAGCCATGCCTACCTAATTTGAAGAGTAACCATGAAGTCTGTATGTTGAGCTATCTGATGCCAGGAACCTTTCTTATTCCTGCTAGAATGAGGCTTGAAGGGGTCCTTAGTAGTTAATAAAAATAAAAAAATTGGTGGTCAGTGATGAACTGGGAAGTGGTAGAAGACAGTAAAGAGTTTAGTCTGTAAATGAGAATAGAAAGTTTACGCTGCTTGGCTTCTTTCTGTGACAAAAGATGATTCAAAAAAAGAAATTAGGATAGCTGAAAAAATACCCTCAGAGGTACAGATACCTCTGTACAGATACCTGTAATACCCTTAGAGGCAATAATTCCTATCAAAACTTTAACAGGTAGAGTTTTAAGATGTCATGTTTTATCAGAACATGCAAGCAGACACAGGCTGCTAATATGCAATGTTCATTAAAAATGAAATTATTTCAGAGGACATTCTCTGAGGTTGTTAGTCTTTCTGATAATTACAGGAAGAATTTTCTGACCACACCCTTCCATGGCCAAGAGAGCACATGGTGTGTCTGTACTAAACCAATACAGCCTGAAGGAATGCCTTTTTAACAAAGAAGAGTCAGGGATTTATGAGGAGAAATATGCAAGAAAAGATGAGAATGGCTTGAAATCAAGTAATCCCAGGTAGATTTGTCTTCTGCACTCATTTGGGAGCTGCACATTGAGAATGTATTGACTGCTATTTTCAACAAGCAGATCCCAAAAGAAACTCATGGATTTGGTGAGTAAAATTCCCTGCCGCATGTTTCCTCTGAATACATAACTCAGACTAGCTCTTGGCCTTCTTTCCTGATGTAATGGTTTTGGCTGAGATAGAGTTAATTTTCTTCATAGCAGCTTGTATGGTTTTGGATCTGTGATTAAAATAAGTGTTGATAAACCAAGCATTTCTTAGTTATTGCTGAGCAGTGCTTACACAGCATCAAGGCCTTTTCCGCTTCTCATAACACCAGTGAGGAGGCTGGGGGTGCACAAGAAGGTGGGAGGGGACACAGCCAGCACAGATGAAGGGATATTCCACAGTGTTGTGGTTTAACACTGGCTGGCAACCAAGCACCACACAGCTGCTTGGTCACATCCCCACACAGTGGGATGGGGGAGAGGGTTGTACGAGTAAAAGTGAGAAAAAATTATTACGAGATACAGTTTAATAGGTAAAGCAAAAGCCACGTGTACAAGCAAAGCAAAACAAGGAATTAATTCATAAATCCCATGGGCAGGCAGGTGTTCAGCCATCTCCAGGAAAGCCAGGCTCCATCACATGTAATGGTTACTGGGGAAGACAAACACCATAATGCCTCCTTCCTTATTCTTCCCCCAGCTTATATATACTCAGCATGATGTCATACAGTATGGAATATCATTTGCCTAGTTCAGGCCAGCTGTCCTGGCTGTGTCCCCTCCCAATGCCTTGTGCCACTCCAGCCCTCTCACTGTCAGGGCCTGGGAAACTGAAAAGTCCTTGACTTCTATAAACATAACTCAGCAACAACCAAATCCAAAACCATCAGTGTGCTGTCAACACTGTTCTCACAAAAAATCCAAAACACAGCACTGCACCATCTGGTAAGAAAATTAACTCTGTCCCAGCTGAAACCAGGACACATACCATATGACATTGTGGTCAGCATATAAAACTGGGGAAGAAGAAGGAAGGAGGAGATGTTTGTAGTGATAGCGTTTGTCTTCCCAAGTGACTGTTATGCATGATGGAGCCCGGCTTCCCTGGGGAAGTGGTGAGTGAATTCCTTGTTTTGCTTTGCTCGCACATACAACTTTTGCTTTATCTATTCAACTTTATCTCAACCAACATGTTCAAACTTTTGCCCTTCTAATTCTCTCCCCTATCCCACTGTGGGGAGTGAGTGGCTACCTATGTGGTGTTTAGCTAACTGGGGTTAGTCCATGATGCCTGGAAATCTCCTGACAAAGGAGCTTCACACTGACTTTTGGGCACAATGCTTTTGTGCACCTTACAGTACTGAATGGAAACATGCAGCCTTTTGTTGCTATTAGTAGTGAAATATTTAGCTCTTAAAAGCTGCAAATGACTTAACAAGTGAAAAATGTACTCTTTGTCACTACTGGTATCACATATAGAGTTCCACAGGGTGGTATGGCAGAAGTCTCACTAGTGCTGCCATTTTTTTCTCCTCATATTCCAGATGTTACTGTCAGTTCCGTATTGATTTGAAAGCAGCTCCAGGGTCTGTGACTGAATCTGCCACAGTTAATCATGAAGAGAAAGAGAAGACATAGCTGATTTCAAGGAAATCCATTATGTTCGAAACGAGCAGAAAGGAAAAAATACACAAGTAGTTTCCAAGATCCTAGGAGTTAGGTCACAAGGAAAACAGATTTTCGATTTTCAGATACGCAATGATAATCTCCTTCTTTTCATTGACTACTGTTGCCTATTGTCTCAATTTCTAGGAAAATGACCTAGTTTTCAGGAATAATCAATGATGTCATTCTAACTTTGGAGATCCCTTATGTATCACTGTTAGCATCTTAGAATGACAACTCTGTAACACCTAACTTTTGCAAACAGGTTTCCAGCAGACAGAATTAAGATTCTGGTATACAACTAGGTCACAATCCACAGCTGCAAATAGAAATATGAAGATTCACCAGTGTCTTGCTATAAGCATAAAATACAGAGCAAAGACAGATTCAAATAAAAGAAGGCAGATGAGAGGCACCAGAAGTTAAACTGAAGAAATTTCTTTCCTTCACAAGACACAATGGATGCATGTGTCCAGATGTAACTTAAATGCCATAATAAAAATAAAATTAATATTAACAAAAAGTGCAAATGTTACCAACTATAGAAAGCATAGAAAGGGCATGCATCCATAAGCCCCAAATCCTGAGCTAGATTGTTATCTTTGGGTTCAACATACTAACTTTACTTCTTTTTCCTTTTTTTACGTAAGTTATTTAAAGAGACTTTATATAAATACAGGCTTAGCATCTGTCATGGTTTAACCCCATTCAGCAACTAGGTACCATGCAGCAGCTTACTCTCTCCTCCCTTTTCCCCTGTGTGATGGGGAAAAGAATTGGAAAAAGGTGAAACCTATGGGTTGAGATGAGAAAGTTTAATAATTGAAATAAAGTAGTAGTCATAATAATAATAATGACAACAATAATAATGAATAATTTTAATGAAAAGGAAAGGGAGAGCGAGGAATAAAACCCAAGGGGGAAAAAAGCAAGTGGTACATAATAGACTTGCTCACCACCTGCTGACCAATGTCCAGCCAGTCTCCCGGCAGCAATCAGCAGACCCCAGCCAACTCCCCCTAGTTTCAATACTGACCATGATGTTCTATGGCATGAAATATCCCTCCATTCAGGTCAGCTGTCCTGGCTCTGCTCCCTCCTGGCTTCTTGTGCACCTCTTCACTGGCAGAACATGCAAAGCTGAAAAGTCCTTGATTTAGTGTAAGCACTACTTAGCAACAACTAAAACATCAGTGCGTTATCAACATTATTCTCATACTAAATCCAAAGCACAGCACTGTACCAGCTACTAAGAAGAAAATTAACTCCATCCCAGCTTAAACGAGGAGAACATCACTGCTGAAGTATTTGAAGGGAAAATGCAAATTGTAACTGCTCAGCGGTGGTAATCTGTGACCACAGAAATCCTCTGTCATGGAGGGCAAAAAGGCCCAAGTGCAGAAGGGGCTGAACGGGCCAAAAGCCTGAATGCCAGAGATGGAAGAACTCCCTGTAAGGAAGTGGAGTTTCTGTTGCTGATGAGCATTGCCTTGTAGAAATCCTGGAATACCAGTGCTCCAGGGCTACCTTTGGGCAGCACAGCTAGCACTGGGGAATGGCCCCAAGGCAGGGCAGAGACACCGCATGCCAATGCTTATGGGACTGGTGCCACTGCAAGTGTATGTAAGGAATCAGCCTGTGATGCATCTTTGTAGACTCCTTGTAGAACCACTTAAAGTAGTAGGACTCTGTCCAATGCTTTTTAAAAAATATATTTAAGCACAAATATTTAAGAACTCCACTATTTCATGGTCACAGCAGCCAAGGCTGCCCTTGACCTTCACATTCCCCACCAGTGCCTCCTTGTTGTTGAGAATAAGGTCTGGCATAGCACATCTCCTTGTTGGCTCCTCAATTACTTGGAGAAAGAAGTTATCATCAAGGCATTCCAAGAAACTTGTGTATTGCTTATGCCCCGCTATGTTGTCTTTCCAACAGATACTGGGGTGGCTGAACTCCCCTATGAGGACCAGTGCTTGTGAACATGAAGCTGTTCCTATCTGTTACAGAGGGCCTCATCCACTTGGTCTTCTTGGTTGGGCAGTCTGTAGCAGACCCCACTATAATGTCACCTGCCCCTGTACTCCCTTTATTCCTGACACATAAGCTCTCAGTCAGCTCCTCACCCATTCCCAGACAGAGCTCCATGCACTCCAGCTGGTCACTGACATAGAGGGCAACACCCTCTCCTCATCTCCCCTTCTTGTCCTTCCTAAAGAGCCTGTATCCTTCCATTCCAACAATCCAGTCATAGAAGCCAAGCCACCATGCCTCTGTGATGTCAATAAGATCACAGCCCTACAGGTGTGCACACACCTCTAACTCCTCTTGTTTATTTCCCACGCTACGTGTGTTTGCATAGAGGCATTTAAAGTGGGCCTTTGATGAAAAGCAATTAGTGGCTGGAGTGGCTAAAATTCCTTTGTACTGCTCTTCAGGTGCTCTCCTGTGACCTGCACACCTTCTCCAGGCTCTGGGCATCACTTGCTGGCACTGGCATCAAACTAGTAGGAGTGGGATGCATTGAGGTTCCCCCTCCCCCAGCAACTTAAGTTTAAAGCCCTCTTTAAATAAATAGCTCCATTCTTTAAATACAAAAAGCTCCATTCCCCCAGGAAGAGTTAAAGTTGAAACATGAGTGCTGTGTAGGCAGTATACTGGGTAAACTACTTCATTGACTGTGCAAACCTGCAGTAAAATGAAATTAATAATAAATAAACATTTGTCTTTATTATTGTCCTAAAAATCTCACCCCTTGGTCTTTTCCATTCTATTAAATTTGGGCTATCACTTCTATTCATATTACCCTAAAGGAACTTGCAGAGTAAAAGCTGGATGAATCAATTCTCTCTGCTATACTAGAGCAGCTAGGCATGTTTCTCAAGGTCTGTGAAATGTAGGAGCAGGCATTCATCTACTATCCTCTTCTTCTTTTCTCCAATTTTGTTTATATTGACTCTTGTAGGATATTGTAAACTTGGGATCCTTTTTCCCCCAGAATGTCAGTGATTAGTTTCAAAGTCCTTTCTTTTCCCTAAAGTTCAAGCTCTCCTGTGTTTTACTGTCATGAGAGTCTCACTGTTAAAAGTACTGTCAGAAAGCTCCAGAGATTTTTCTTCTTTTATTTTAGTATAACTGCTAAAGATCCTGATCTTGAGGGGAATGAAAAAAAAAAAATCTCTTTGTCTTCCCTTCTCACACACCACTTCCAGAGAGTATCAATTCCCCTTGGGTGATCATGAATTTCAGTGCTCCCGAAAGAGAGATACAGACTGGAAAAAAAAAAAAAACCAAACAAAGTTGGGCTGTTTTTTTAACAGTTTGTTGGCAACAGCTTTATTTAACCTCACCCTGCCATCACCTGTTATCATTTCCAACATCCCAGCTCAAATAGAAGAGATTAATTCAATCTGAGGCTTGGAGGAACCACTGTGAGAGTCTGCTCTCACCTCCTGCATAACGCAGGTCACAGAAACTTGCATAATCATTTCTGCGTTACACCTATGAGTTTCTACATAAGCCACAGCATATTTTTAATAAAGGGATGCAACCTTGATTCAAACATTACAAATGTAGGAGGATTTGCCTCTTTTCTGGCTAGTTATTCAAACAGTTTAACTGTGCTTCATTCTGAAAGGCAAGAGTAGGCAATAACTGTGTACCTGAGGGGTTTGTAACTGCCTTTTCCCATGGTCAAATGGGTCAAGTTTCCAAAGTTTGTGACCATAATTTATTTAATTTTATATGTATAAATGATAACTCATATTCAGAAAAAAAAGTGTGGCAGTATAAGTCACCTACAATAGGACGTGTTTACTACCATCCCCATTTAGTTCTCATTAAGAATGATAATGCAGGCAGTGAAAGTGTGCACAAAAACTCTCTAATTAATCCTGTATTGTGTCTATTGACATTATTTCATCAATGTCAATGCAGATTTCATGTCTGCTGAGGGTAATTTAGCAAACAGAATATTCTGAAAAGGTGCAAGGCCACTAGCATGCAAACTGAATTAAAAAATAAAATCAAAAGAAAATTATTCCTGATAATAAATACATCTGAAAGTCTCAAAAGCGAAGAATATTTGATGAATTAGAAGTGGAAGAGAAGATAGGTTCCTGGAAAATTACTGTGGGAGAGAAAAGAAAGAATGTATATGGAATGGAATATTGCCAAATATAGGGAATTTCATGTTAATATAACCAGAAAAATTAATATAACAGAATCTGTCTGTCCAGCAGTTACATAGAAGTTGTATATACTATACAACCAGCAGGGCATTTCCACAATTCAAGATTACTTTTAGAAAGTGCTGGGAGATATGAATAATGGACACAGCAAGTCAGCTTCATCTGTTTCCTTAGATTCTACTGATAACTTAGTAAGTAACATCACTGTATGTGGCTGCTGTGATATATGTGCTGTTTGTATGCATATTTGGTCTGCTCTGGCGATAGCCAGAGTAAGATAAATTATTCTTGCTAAACCAAAATTAGGTCAGACATCTTAGGAGATTTTATGAGCCAGACTTCTTTTCCAAGGATTCACAGTACACAAATGGCATATTATTTGTCATAACAAACCCTGAAAGAGGCATACATTGTTCAAAGCCTTTGGCAGATTAATTGAGTAATTTTATAGTCAGTCTTCCTGCTTTGTATCATTAGATTATGGTCAAACCCAGCCATTTTAATTCATTCAACATTCCCAAGTTTTTTTTTACTTTTCTTCAACCCAGAAAATATAAGCATAAATCTAACAATTAAAATACTTTTTGATGGGTCACCAGATCATGGAAAAATTCTAACAATTTGTTTTAACAGACTGAAGTCATGCTCTATACACATAATTACTCTTTTGGGACAGAGCAAGATATGTCAACGTACTACTGTCAGATGCCACAAAAATGTAATACTCACCTAGCTGGCCCACTTGGTTGATAACAAAAAGGACTTGATAGTATTGCTGGCTCTGCTAGCAACCTGTTCTGTGATGCTGAACACTCTTTGTGCCTTATTTTCCTTACCTGCAAAAAGACAAACAGCCCATACATTCCTACAGGACTCTAAAATCTACAAGTAAAAATCATGTTGTGATTTTATTAATAAACATTTATTATATTTACTAACAGAAAAAACAGAAGCTTTATGAGTATGTGTAAACTCCACAGATAGTTTTACTGCCATAGACTGTAAGCTTGAACAAGTATATATGAACAAATTAGTAAGATAACTGTGAGCATTCACAGTATATGAATTAAATTATCTTAATTAATTGGTTTTTAAAGCAATTATTTTAAGTAATACATAACTGAGCACTGGCAACAAGTTACCAACAGTTACGTATAAATATCACATAGAAAAGTTTCCTTAATAATTACTTTGCCTAGTTTTTTAGAGCAAAATTGATGATGTAATACATAGCAAGACACCTCTGACAAATCATGCGTCATATTGTCCTCCCATTGTTTCTGTGAGCTTTAAGACTTACTGAGAGCTGGTAATTGTATAATCCAGTCATTCTGCACATTACCAGGTGTTGGCTGACACAGTTAAGCAACTAATTCCAAAAAGGGTGCTCCTTACTGCTTTACTTCTGCATTTCCTGATACATGGTTCATTTGTCCTGCCATTAATGTCTCAAGTGCCAAGCAACCAAGACACCCCTAAAAAAGGGACACAAGCATGTAATTTAATTACTGATTTTTCCAAAACCTCTGGAAAAATAGTGTTAGTTGCTAAAATCTTCTGAATATATGAAACTTTGGATAAATACAGCTAATTTTTTTGAATATTAAATGAATTACAATAGACACACTATAGATCATAAAGGGTTTCAAGTGCAGGCCTTCACTGACCCTGAAGTAATGCACACTATCTCACACAGATTTCCCCAGAACAGTCTATCATGCTGTTATTACATTATGTTGAATAGTGCAGCTTGTTGTGAACAAATTTTACTGGTTAATACAGTTGGACTGATTGAGAACAAAGTAAGAGATATTTTCATCTTCATGCTTATTAGGTCAAACTGTACTGTACAGTACAGCAATAGATACTAGGAAATTATTCACAATTTTTGAAGCCTGAAATTTTGCCATGTCTTTAAAAGAAGTAGGGTAGTGCTCTTTTTGTCTTATCCTCCCATGAGCAGCTTCTTAAAATAAGCAAACATAGAAGAAACTTCTGTTTTCTGCTAGCACTGATTTTTTCATTAGTATAAAAATATGAAACCCAAAGGCCCCACTAGATGACAAATGACACTGCTTTTGGAGCCATGCATCTAAAAAAAATGATCAACTAAGTCACTTAGGTATAAGATTATAGATAAAGAGAAAAATCAGAACCTTATAGAGAACTTTTAAAGAGATTGGTACTTGTTATCATGAGAGCAGATTCTCATTCTTTGATGTCCCATTATAGTCCCTTGCCTCCTTCTAAGCTCTTTGGCTCTTATAATGAGAAGTACACTTGCCATCTAACTTCCTTTCTGTATTTTTCAGCATTTATAGTGTTCTTCAACATATTTGCCTGCGCTTAGTGAAAAGAAGTTAATCAGTTAGATCAGCTCTGGGAGATAAGTGTTTCACCTGATCAAGTCTGTTATTTAATGATGCAGAAGATGAGGGGACCCTTGTTCAGGAAATCAATAATTTATAGATTCTTCTTACATAGACAGCTTCTCATGAGTTAGACAGAATTACCCTTACTAGATTTTAAGCAGCAAGGGTCCTACATTTTACATTAATTAAAGCAAGGTTTCTACTCCTTTTCCTCTTAAAAATGTAGTCAAGTTAATACACACTGGCATCCTCATAATCCAATTATAAAAATTAAAATTCTACAGGAAAGCTTGATTACATTTTAATTACATTTAATAGATGTTTAACATAGTAAATCTAAAAAGAGAAAGAAAATAGGGTCCTGCTGTATTTGCCACATTCACTGCCTAAAAGACATATGTTACTACTTTATAAAACACACTTTTCCTCTACATACTGAGCTTTTTTGATTGACTACTTACTTTTAGACAGCTATAATTGAATAGCAAGTATCTTTAGTTAAATTATTTTCTACAGAATGTTTATAGCATTTTCCTCCTCTGAAGATCCTGAATTATATTCTATTTGTAGAAATAAGAAAGTCACAAAAACAAGTCAACACTGCAAACCTTTCTTTACCTGCATCTTCACCTTTGGAACAAATGACTTATTTAAAGATGAATGATATGAATCAGATCACATTTGGAATTAATTCACTTCATTATATGTAGAATTTTATATGTAGAATTCTCATATTCTGAAAAATATGACATCTTTTAAGTCCATCATTTGGCTTCTGCCCGCGGTTCTTTATTAATGTAATGGCTCCTCTAAAGGCAGAGAGCACTTCTGAGCACCACATAGTGCAGGAAGCCCAGCAATCTGCCCTGGAACATAGAGGATCTGTTTCACCAGGATGACAGCGCATCAGCTAATCGTGAAAACGATCCAAAGTCACCAGTTTGCATGAAAGCATAGTTTTAAAGGTGGGAAAGGGAAAAAACATGTTAGGAAACTATCACTGCTGGATACTTTTCAAAATATGACATAAAGCTTCAACATTTACCTCTGAAATTTATAAAAGACGGAAAAAAACCCAGTAAATAAATTATACTGCGGATCAAATTTAGATACATTCCTTAGCATGTCATCTAGATTTCAGCATTCTTCTCTACAGTTCAATTAAATGATTCAAAGGAAATAAAAAATTACTTTGCCTTTTTATTATAACTCTCTAGGAAAGGGATAACAGTAAACTTGGAATTAAAAATTTCCAGTGTAGCACCTGTGGTCATGTGCATCACCATTTAGCTTCTAGTTATGGCTCTCGTGTAAATAGGTCTTAATATGCCTGCAAATTGTCAAAAATGACAACTCAGTGACATCTAATTGCAAAACAATTAACTTTACAATTTAGATCAATAAACATGATACAGCTATACTATACAATAAGTACCTGGTATGGATAGGTACATGCACACGTATGAATACAAACAGAGGCAAAGGGAGTGACCATACACTGTGTTATTCTGACACTATGCAATCAATAATGAATTAAAAGGATCCATGCATGTTGGTAAACTGCATCTATAAGAGCTTCTGACCTCAACGAATAAAAAAAAGAAGAAATATTAAACATATTCTTTAATGGATATTCTTTAATCAATGTCTTTGTTTAAAAACAGTACTAATAAAATCATTATTAACACAAGTACAGCTGATCTACATTCCATTAGTCCATAAAACTTGATAAACTATCAATAGTTCAACTGTCATCAGCATTTTTTGACTGCTTTATGATACAAATAGATTGAGTAGGCTGAGCTTTAATTCCAGATTTGTAATAATGCCCCTGGTAAACGTGATCTGACTTTCAAATCGCTGCAGCAATGCAGCTGAAAAAATTAAAACATATTTTACTGTGAAAGAGCATAAACAAATAATTTTGAATTCACATTACTAGCATTATTATTTTTTATGCAGGTACTCTTTCTATGCCTTTAAATATTTCACTGATTATTTGCCTGCTAGAAATCAGGACTGAGTACTGAGTTAGGTCAGAAATTACTGTCTATGTCTGAACTTTCATAATTGACAGTTTAAGGACTGCATGCATGCTGATGATGAGCCCATCTATGTATATTCCTTATGATGGGAGCTCTAAACATCTTTTGTTTCCATGGTTCTGAAAATTAACACCGTTAAATATTTTCCTGAGAAAGTGTCATACATTTGCCAGTGTACAAACACACTACTGTTTCTATTTTCAGGGAGGGGAAAGGGTTAGAATAATTCAGGAGAAAATAAACCCAGATAAGTAATGGCAGATTGATTTACATAAGAAATTACTAAGTCTTGTCAGCTAATGTAAGCTTTAACTGAAATAAAAACCCAAAATAGTACATATAGGAAACAGATTTTCAGAATGAGCAGAATAGTAATGAAATAGTATCTATGGGGTTTTATTAAAAATGCATTGAAGAGGATCACTGTTTTAACAGTGAACAGAAAGCCTAATAACTGATGAAGTAACAGCCATTACTTACTATGATCAGTATAACAGTAGTACTCAAGGATTCCACCCTGCTGATCAAACATACACAGTGGAGAGTCCCAGACCCCCATATTTAAGCTATATACCAAAAAGAAAATGGAATTATTACCCTTATTTTAATGATGAAGAACTGAGGCATGGAACATTATTGCAGTCCAGAGTTAATGCTTACAGGTCACATAATGCGTCTCTAAAATTTTAACACCACTCTAAGCCATTAGAAATGAATATTTCAAGGCATTCCAGCAAATAACTCTTAATGATCAGGACAAACGTACTCATTGCTTGCATTTTCAGATGACTTAAATTTCACGGTGTTCCTGTGTCCAGTGCTATCTATTTGCTGCAGCTAGACCTTTTATTAAAACATCCAAAAAATAACCAAAACAGTAAACCAAACCAATACACACTCTTCTTTCTTGAATTTTAATTCGATATTGCAGAGAAGATCTCCCTTCAAAAACACCACTGGTACTGGTAAGTGGGTGGTGACTGAAGGGTAATTAAGTAAAAACAGTAATGTGAGATAGCTATGTAAATGTAGTGCCTATAAAATGCCTCTTCTCTATTTTATCATTTAATTAAGAACTAAATCTTACAAAAAATATTTTTTCTGTGCAGAGAAAAGTTTTATTAGAAGATCAAAAGCATATGCTCTTTTTCTTTACTTCATTACTTTTCAGCACAGTATTAGTAAATACTTTGTAAGTTCAGATTTGAACCTGAGCAGTTCATTGGAGGCACTTAAGACCTATTACTAATAACAATCTAAAATACTGAAATATTACTGACATTAAAACTTAAGAAGTAATTACAAGTACACCACAAAGTTGCAGTGAAAGAAATCATGATGTTACCAGTTTCTTCACTCAGCTAGTTGATAATACTTAAGAGGTAATAAGCTCAACTTTAACAGAAAAGAAGCTCTAACTCTCCTCTTTTTATTGATTTTTTTTTTCCTAGCTTATCTCAATCCATTAAAAAAAAATAAAAAACCCACAACCCCCATTAAAAGCAAAATTCAAAAAAATTCAAAAAAACAAAAATTCAAAACAATGTGAACAAGAGGAAATCCACATTCTTGTCAGAACATGCTTATATCCCTCCTCAGTTCCCTGTAGGATAAGATAGCAAGGAAACAGTTATATTTCTCTTTTTTTCCTACTAGGCCTTTCCTCATGAGCAAGATGGCAGGGCTCTCAAAGGTAAGATTTCGCTGCAGTATCCTTGTACAGTTAAAATGAAAGCAGCCTGTGTGTCTGAGTGACTTCTTTAAGAGCCTATAGCTCTGGAGAAGACAGTCCTTCAGACTCAGTAGATGTGAAATACAGAGTCTGTCCTCAAATACAAGGTGTCAGGGTGGACTTCAGTTTGTAAAGGAAATTTTGAAGAGTGTGGGAAACTCTTCAGAAAGTTTGGGGACCAGTCTTATGAGATAAAAGTTCTCCCATTTCTTTATCAAAGGTCATAGTGATCATCTTTATAAAGAATAGAATAATGTGCCCAGAAACACAAAGGTTGACCCTAGAGAACTTCAAAGAGTTCAAGGTTTAAATATTTTGGGGAAGTAGATGAGGAGAGTATGTTTAGAAATCATGGTGTTTGAAATCTGGAGATTCAACTCATCTCAAGATCATGACAGAGAAGGCCACTAGGTGAACCTTTACCTGAGTTGAGAGAAAGTCCTAATTCCTTCAGCTCCAGGAGCTAACAAAGATGACCGAGACTAAAGAAACCTTTTCTGACTTTTTACTATTCAACAGAGCAGAATAGAAATAGAAATCATCATTCCAATCCTCCAGAAATTCTATTCCAAATTTATGACCAAAAAAGTGCATAAAAGGCCTGCCTTCTTTATCACTAGGAAGGAAATAATGCAGAAGATAACTCAGATCTCTATTAGTATTAGTTTAAAATCATGTAGCTCCATTGAAAACAATGGAATCATGGCACTGCAAAACCTGTTATGCAGCAGGCCGTTGTTCAGGCTCAATAACGTTGAAGTCTGTTAGCACAATGATCAAAGATAAATAACAGAACACTCAGCTGGGGAGGAATGATGCCGATTTACCTGAGCTGAAAGACAGTTTTCTGAGTTCAGTTGGAGGCAAAGTCCTGTTCCACACCAGATACAATAGTAAACATTTTAGTTTCTACCATAGAAGCACCTTCTTTCTAGTTTACATTACTCATTGCTTGTAAAAGTCACCATACCCCAAGGTATTGTTCAACCTGGGGATCTGCAGTCTGCTAAAGAAAGTTTTACTTTTCCCTTAAAAAAAATGATACCAAAAGCAAACAAAACTTATGATTTTTTTTTTTAATTTTTTTTTTTTTTAATTTAGCAATGAAAGAGCTCAGAGTACCAAACTGTGAATAAAATATTCTACTCTACTACCTTGGCAGATTCTACACCACATTTTAATCAGTGCATCTCACTTCAAGCATGCCTTAAGCTCTGTTGACTTACATGCCTACTGCTGCTGTACTTAGCTCTGGACTCACATACTTGCTAGGAATACAGTGAGAATTTTAGAAAAGCAATTGATTCGAAGGCTTATTGTAAGTCAATATAAATAAACCAAAATACTTTTAATAGGAAATCTGAAAGACTATTTCCCTAACAGATCCCAGCATCGTATCAGTGATACTTTGTGAGCTTCCTCCTTTACCAAAGTTCAACACATTAGGCCAATTCCTGTTTCCTCTGGCAATCTTACAAGTATCTACTTCATTTTGCACCTGCCCTTCTTTAAAAGGCTGTGAAAAGGCAGTTTCCATCATAAAGTTTTATGAAAGTATTGAGTAAAAATCCTTTGTTACTACGTACAATACCAGTTGGCTTCAGGAGGTTATTTCCTATAGCATGTTTATGGAAAGAAATTTTTAAAAATCTATTAACTTTTCATAGTGAGGATCACACAGTTTTCTTCTTTATCTCTCAGAAAGTACTAAAAATAAACCCATGTTTTTTAAGACAGCAGTGTCATATCAATGCTACAAAATGAAGTTCACCATGATATTATTCCGGGCATGGGGGGAAGAGAGATTTCAACAATCTTCTGGGCCGAGTATTTTTCTACCACACAACTGCAGCCTGTAACTTTCATCTTCTCTTATTAGAATTTTCCCCATCTAGCTGTATATACATTAACCTCTTCTGGCAATTCTTTCAGCAACACCCACAGTACTGTCTGCAGGTGCAAAAACTTATAAAGCCCTGGAAATCTAGACAATAAATTTGAATGAGCTGCTAGTGACATCGGGGGTGGGGTGGGGTTGGGAGAGCAGAGATGCTGTGTATTCAACCAGGTTTTATTCCTCCTCCTCCCTTCCACTCTCCTGGCAACCCTTCATTTTCAGGGTGCTGCAATGGAACAAAGATTAGTTGCAAGTAATTTGTTTTCCCTTTTCTTCATGGAATTATCTAACTGCAGTGGCTACTGTTAATAACTTATTAAAACTTACATTGTATACTCTAAGGACACAGTCATAGTAAAATAGAATAGAAAATAATGCCTGGTTGCAAATCCTTTGTTTACTGTGCAGCTAATCATTGCACAGAGCTGGGATAAGAAGGGTCTGCATCTTCTCCTGCTACGAGAAAAGTCCAAAAGCAAAGGTTGCTGAGCCCTATGAATTCTTGCTGATATAGAAGAAGTCTCAATTCAACAGTATTTTGGCTGGAGGTCAATGGAATCAACTTTGAAGAATACTACCTCATCATGTACAACTCTGCAAAATTGCAGACAGATGCGAGACAACTTGTAAATTACCTTGACCCTAAGAGAAGAAGAGGTCTGATTGTGAGATTGATGTAAATCTTCCTAGGTGTTAAAAGACTTGGTATTTTTTGTTGCTGACCAAGCCAGATATCTATTTCTGGATGACCCTGATCTTGAGAAGGTATCTTTAAGAACAGGTCTAAGATCTATCATTACAATCCTATAAGTCAAATTTCCTGAGACTTTCTTTTCATGTGCATGCTGTGGGCCTGGATGCTGACTAGCAGATACTCCATATAAAAATTATCTCTTTTCATGTGGAAGGCAGAATTCCACATGTGCCTATTAAAAATATTTCATAGGAATGTAAGAAAGTCATTGGACAGGATCAAGTGTCTATTTAGTTTAATTTGCTTTCTCATAGGACCAGATGCTATGGCTGCAAAAATAATCTTAGTTCTGGCTCTGGCATTTGGTATCTCTACAAACATAATCCATTACCTTGCACGTGAGTTGTAATTATCTTTCATTACATGAACACAACTTTTCCTCCTAAAGAACTCCTGCCTCAGGTATTGCTCAGAGTGAATACTGGTCAATGAAGCACCCAGCAGGTATTATTTTGTTTAATCCTTATTGTTCTTTATAAGGTGTGTTAGCATGTCGGGATATTTATTGCATGCTATTCAACCCTTAAAGACAGAAAATTAAAGCTGGGTGAACTTTTCCATGTCTCTCATCCTGAGACCCTGGTTATGTCAGGAAAATGAAGTCAAAATAATAAATTATCCATGTGGGATGGTTTTTCTGGAAATCTGGAAGACTTTCTTTAATTCTTTTGGCTAAGTTTTACTTTGTTCTTTCCCAGCTGATGGAGAAAAACATTGATCTCTGGTGGTGAAGCTTCTGGTCTGCTTACAAAGGTCTTAACACTTATTGTTTTCTATTCGCACACAGTGTGTTTCAACATGTGCAGTTCTGTCTTGCTTTGAACCTGATCATATCTTTATCAATTCAAGCTGATAAATGACACAACTCTGGCCAGACAGTTAAAATAGTAACTCAGTGTTGTGATAACAAATTTAAAACACTTTTTTATGTGCAAACATACATGCATTCTTCATGGAGAGCAGATGCGGATTAATAGGAAACACCAACCAACAAAGATATATCATATACACCAATTCTGTTCAAAAAAAATCCATCATCTCATTCACTGCACAGATAAAAATATAACTTCAAAACATCCTCCTTCTCCCGACTACTTCACTGATAGTCAAATTCAAGATACACAGCTCAAACACCACTGAGATTAGCCCTAAACAAAAACCCCGCTGTTGGTGAGCAGTCACAGAAATGGAAACAGAAAGGAGAACTTGAAATTCAGTAATTTCCCAACAAAAATTCAGTTTCACCACATTTGCAGGTCCTGAAATAAATGCAATATTTCCATAAAACGTAACTGACACCTTGCTCAGGTCTAGTTTTGGGTCCCTGCAATGATGCACTTGGCTATAGGAAAGGATTGTTCAAATGAGAATTTAGTAGGGAGTGTGTCACAGTGTTGCTTTCTTCCCTGGCAATCTCCATTATTCTGTCAAGTGTTGTGTCTTGTAGGCATACACAACTACTGCATCATCTCTGCGCTTAACGTGAAAGCAGCTCCTTGTAAGACTATAATGATGTTTTACAAGAACACGAGAATGCATTAAGCAGCAAAGAACCCTATTCATTTAATTCCAGTCCCCTTTCTCCATTACATAAAACTAAGATTCATTCAGCACTCCTCCCTGATGTGACCTCTGCAAGCTCAAGGTAAGAAAATCACAGTTCTTCCAGAATTTAAGAATTTTAAACTGGCAACTGGAGCTGTTATGCTGTGCTTTGTTATTTTTTTGTGGTTTTCTTAGCAGGAAGGAGATTGCCATTTTTTCTATTATTGTCTAGCTATACACATTCATGATTTGTGAGATTTATAATACTTTTTATAAAAAAAAATATAAATTGCATACTATTGGTAATTACAGAAGGCTTTACCTTACGGAAGTTACAGTATTTTACTAGTCACCCATGGTATGTTAAACACATAAATTGCTCACAAAAGGGTATTTCTGTGCATTTAACTTGAAAAGGCATTCTTCTTCTATGCGAAGGACCCTTCATT
This sequence comes from Microhierax caerulescens, assembly GCA_035590215.1. Taxonomy (NCBI): domain Eukaryota; kingdom Metazoa; phylum Chordata; class Aves; order Falconiformes; family Falconidae; genus Microhierax; species Microhierax caerulescens. The sequence continues at coordinate 36,059,946 of JAVJGJ010000062.1, forward strand.
TACTAGCATTATGTCCTGCATCTCCCTTCATTTTGCTTTCCTCCTCTCTTAAGAAAGAATAAATAAGACATTTGCTTTTCGCACAAAGATGGATTCCTGCTTAAATTTGGCATTTGTTTCATGACCCTGAGATAACTGAGCTCTTTATTTTGCAAGTCATATGCCACCTTTGAGAAATTTAGCTGAAATTTAAAACAAACAAAGAAGCAGGGAATCAATTTCAGATGGATTCCAGCAGGGCAAGTGAGACTAGCTTATCATTTTGGAGTACAAATCATAAATCATGTTCATAGTTAAGACTCATTCATGAAACCTCCATGAAGGGACACAAAAAAGAAAACATACCCATATACAAATATTGATGCCCTTAATTCCACCTTCCCTTACAGATTCTGGTCGAAGTTATGCTGCACATACAGAGGCTGTAGATTATGAGGACTGTTCATTTCTGGTAACTAATGTAGATGCCTAGTTGATAGCAAGTAGACGCAGTGTGCTAGGGTCCCTCTACAGTCAACAACCACAGGCACCTGCAGGGAGAGATTCATCTCTGCTGCTTGAACTATATGTATGCATTTGAAGATGTACTGAACTGTCCAACAGAAATGTCTGTTTCCCTTGCAAATTTAAGGACCTGTAATCAACATAATCAACGTTGTAATCAATGACCTGAACTTGGACCATAACATTCACAGGGTTAATGTTAAGCTATTATGCCACAGGGAAGACCACTGTGAGGCAGCAATAGGAAAAGGGCGTTGGTTTTGTGATGTTTCCTCCAACAGTAGCAAGCCTAGAAACAGAGAAAACACATGGCACATAAGGAGAAAGAGGAGACAGCTGTGAAGAAAGCTTTCCAGATCAGTATGGACCATGCTATTTTCAAAAGTACCATAACACACAATTCAATTTCAAATATAAAGCTATGGCATAGAAGAAAAATAAATGTCTGGAAAGATAACAGGGCAATACCTGTAAAAAAGCAAAAAAGAAGGCGGTGTCAAAGTCAGGAAACGTACCATGCAGAGCAGAAAGGAAAAATTGCCTTTAGGGCAGTTTGTTTAGACCAGAGAGAATTAAAAACTAACGCAGAAGAGATCAAAGAGAAAAGAATTAAGTCTTCGTGAGAGAAAACACAAAGATCTAGAAGAGAAATGGTACAGCAGTCAGGTAGCTATTCGGTGAGACCTTAATTTTATATGGATCAAAGGACAGACTTCAGAAGAGAGTGCTTCTGAGCAAGAAGGCGTATTACAGAGCAGATCAGCATAAATGGTAGAGAATGGAGAACACAGTAGCACAGGATAGAAAATGAAAAGGAATAGCTCAAAATGAAGGCTCAAACAAGCAGGAGGAATTCTTCTGAATGCAGCAGGAAGATAGTATGATGGGCTGGGAAGCTCTTGCTAGTGCCAGTCTTGCTAGATGGTGCCTATTTAATCTTAAGAAAACATGATACAATTGTGCACTCTTTAGGCAAGCATTTTTAAAATGTTTATTCACGTTAAGAAGTTTCTGCACTCAATAAACTGTTTCACTATACTCACCAAAGTGCAAACTAGGATAACAATGCCTTAAATATAAACACACAGGTTCTCCAGATTCAAAGATGGCCTTGTGTTTCTGAAAGCATGTCATTTTTCTCAGCTATAATGTCATAGACCAGATCACTTCCAAAACAAAGCATAAACAAGACCCTTTTTAATATTCTAGTGCCATTACTGTGATATCTATTCAGTGTTTCACTGAAGTGCAGATTTGACTTTTCCTGAAGTCACTGGCAAGTCCACCACTGCATGCAATGTATTTCATGCCCAAGTGTATTTATCTTTTTGTCTTGTGTGATCTCTGTGTGATTAGACTTTTCCCTGCTGAATCATCAAAATATCCTTGTTATAAATTAAGATAATTCCTATACTGTAAATGGATTTTATTTTTGCCTTTTTTCTTTTTTCTTCAAAATCACATCTTTCTTGACCTTTTGTTATTTCTTGGTGATTCCATGTTAAAACTACCCGAATTACAGTTTAATGGAATAGGCACCTCTACCCATAACTCACATAGCCAAGGCCATAAGGAAAGGGTCCTTCTGTCCATCACATCTTTACAGCAAAGTTTCCACATGACAAGCATCACTGTACAACACAATTAATTGTTCACATAATACACTTCATCTATACGATTAGCAAAGACCAGTGAGATAAGTTCCTTATAGCTTTGTCATAGAAAAAAAAGAAATCAAATTAATACACGAGTAAAAATCTTGTCCCATCCCTTTGGCAAACATACCGATGTCTCTCATCCATTTTTCTTTGCTCAACTCAAGCATCAAGAACTAGATGCACCACAGCAGGAAATTTACTTGCACAATTCCTGGAAATTATATTTGATCTGAACTATGATCTTGCAGGAATGCTGCTGTCTTTGTCAGCTGTTTGAGAACTATCTGCTCTCACTGAGACTCCTTGATCCTTTTGTCTCTGAGTCCAGCAGTGTGAAACACCTTTCTTTTTTTCCATGACCAACAGCTATTATCAGTAAGGGTAACTACTTTTGATTTATCTGCCCTTTTTTTTTCTCAGCATTTATGTCTAACATCAGTTGTTATCCCAGTAGCTTATGTAGGTCTGAGGTATTTTAAGAGAAACAACCCCCCACGTATTTTTCATTACTTCAGAAGAAATAAGAACTTCCAAATTCTTTTTCAGGTAACTAAACAAATCTTACCTTGCTACAGCCTAGACAACATTAAAGTAAAATAGTATATGGCATTGCGTACAGCTGTCATTTTAAAAATAATTAAGAAAGGCACTGACAGTAAAAAAAAATCTGTTTCTTCTGAACAATAACAACATCAGTCTATCATAAATGTCACATGTCACTTGTATTAAGAGTGGTAAGAAGAATGTTCAATGAAATACATGGTATTCAGTCTGGAATCATGAGGAGGTATGCTATCATTCAGACAACTTTACAGGAAGAGCACCCACTACTTCAAATCGAGCCATTGTTTATGTCTGTGAAGATTTTTATGTGTCTACTTAATAACACTGAAGCTAAAATTGCATATGTCTTTGCAGTACTACACCAAAAAGAAATAATATGGAAGTGCAATCCAGAATATGGAATACCAGAGCAAAAGTAGAACATGAAACTAACAGCCATAGCTTGCAGCAAGTTAAAACCAGAAGCATCTGTCAAAAGCTATATAAAGTAAGATTCAGGTAGCAACAGAGGAAATAAATCAACAGAATGCTAAAAAGGAAATTAAACAAATAAGCCACTGAAAGATGTCTGCAAGAGACCATTTAGAAAGCATGAGTCAGATGAAAGTTTTTGGAAGTAGAAATCACTGTAACAGAAGCACCCAACTTCCTTCTCCTTTGAATTCCAATTCATACAGCTGTCCATAACCAGCCTTATTTTAAATTAAAGGTAATTGAAAACTTTCATGATTAACCTAAGCAAAGCACAAAAACCTTTGTCTTAAAAAAAAATAATTCTCATGTTTATTCCTTGTAGCATATTTAGTTCTCAGCAGCAGAGATGATGCACAAAAAGTCAGCTGAAGATAGTGGCACAGGGAAAAATTAGAAAAACAGCTGTCTTAAATACTTATTCTTGGATGCTCTTAAAGAGGAGGCGACTGAAAACTTCAAAGAGATGCAATGATACACATTACACAGAACAAACAACACTAGCAATTTTGTTAGATTGTGGAAGAGTTGGGCAAATCGAATGTTCTGCAAGCAGGACAAAGACAGAAACAAAGGCTGTAAGGGACAATTTCTCTAAGGCCAAGCATACAGAAGTATCATAATTGAGGCTATATTTTGGCTAAAAATTCAGAGTGCTGATTACAAATGCAATCCTTTCGAAAAACCAGTTCTGAAGAAAGGAAGAGTGAGTGCTACTAAGGTTATTTAATGGAACTGGTTAGGGTCAGTTGGACACAGTGACTCAGCACATCAGTTTCCATAACTATTCTAGTGACATTGCTTCAGTCAGAGAATGTTATCTAAGAAAACTATCATTCATTCTTAGTCCAAAGAAAAAGAAAACAGAAGTCCTCTTTCTGTTACAGCCCCATATCTGCACTTTTGTAGCAGCGCCATACTGCATGCTTATGTTCACTTCAGCACTCCCAAGATCCTGCTTCTCTAATACTGTTTCTTAGTTAACATTCCCACATGTTGTTTTTCATTGTTGGTTTTTACAGAGTGAGAACTTATTTGTATTCATCTTGATTACATTTTACTTTGCTAACATCTGCCTCTCTGTTAAATGCTCTACTTCCTACAGCCTTTTATGTCCAACTTTGCAAATGTTAGTAAGGCCTCCTAGATTATTTTTTGTCAGCAAATATGATTGGTGTTATCTTCATTCTTTCCATCATTTTCTTCATTTTCTCGTTGCATTATTCTTGCCAATTTTTTTTAACTAATGCAACATTGCTTCAGTACCTAATGAATGTCAAGTAACTTGTTAAATCTCGATTAGATTTCCTACTTTCACTAAACTTGTAATATAAAAGCATTCAGATAAATAGGCATGCACAAAAGCAGACTTCATTGAGTGAGTTATATCACAATCATATATTCTGATTCTCTATCATATATGAGCGTGTATACTCAAACGCTGAGGACGTAAATGCTACATACATACCACTTCCTCAAATACATTTTTATTTTCAGAAATTTACGAGGTCTCTCTTCACCCTTCCCCCCTAGCCTTGAAAAATGGGAGAGTCTTATTTACCACCTGTTTTCTGATCTGTACACAGTTGTGACTGCGGTTCTGCATGTATGCAACAGAGCATCAAATTGGTCTGTTGGACATGTGCCCTCTTCCATTCTTCCTTACCTTCTGATGTTCTTAATGAGTCCCTAAGAAGATGACTGCCAACAATTCTGAAACCTCTTTTTGCCAGTTCTTTATGAATTTTGCTATCTGGTACTGCTGCCTTTACACATTGAAATTATAAAAGGCAGTGAAGCAACAAAGTAATATCTGCCAAATGCAAGTCACTGACTACCCAGGCTCGCTCTCCCACTCCTGCACATGCAGTCAAAGACAAAAGAAGAAATCAGTGAACAAAAGTCTTCTGTTAGAGAAAGGAGCAAATGAAGCAGGTTTCACCTTTAGTGAAACTTCAGAACTTTTATTTTTGGAGATTTAGCCAACTTTTTGGAAAAGGTACTTACCTAACGGAAGAAGTCTCTTTTCCGAACTCTCTCCAAATATTGCCTTCACACAGGCAATTTTTAAAGAAATGCTTTAAAAAGTGAGGGATACTACAAACATATCTGCACCAGTTTGTAGGTTTCTTGAGGAAAGAAAAGTCATATTTTCATGCAGGAAAGTGAATTCTTGGAACTCAGGAATGAATGGAATAACTTTTAAATCTTACAATGCTACCCTTTGGTATGCTAAAGAATTACTACACACAAGAGAAACAGAAGTTAAAATAAAAGGAAGCTATTGATTTTAAAGATTTAATTTAAGTTTCAGAAATGTTTATTGCCTTGTATCTCCTTAATTAACTGTATTTCCCTCTTTTAACAAAGTGAAGGATAAAAGTGCGTATGTGACAGATTTGGTTTCAGGACAAGAATCTGTATAACTGCAGCCTGGACTATATAAAGCAGTTGGACTGAAAATACCTCACTTCACTGTAGTAAGTCATATACAGTATAGTAGTATACTACAGTATAGCAATATTCCCTTAGAACCATATTGTGTTCTCTGATGAATTAATCCACATATGAATTGAAAGTTAAGAGGCTATTCTTTACTGTCACTGCAAATTGCCTGAGATAATTTATTTATGGCATTCAAGAATGTTAAGCAGTATCCCCAATGAATCACACCAAAATTAAGGGCTAAAATGTGAAGATCAATTTATGTCTTCACTTCTACTGCCTTGCTGAGTATATACTTAAACAATATATTTTGCCCTGTTTCATGACAATGAATCATTAACTGGTGTTTCTTTCACTAATCAGTTCCTCCTAGACTGAGCAGCAATTTTAAGCGAATAGACAACTTTAAAAGTGCAAATTCAGATCTCCCAATTCCAGAAACTTTTTCTTTTCTGAGGTTCCTTTCATTTGTGTAGTAGTTAGATTTCCAAAGATGTGAATCTGACTAGGACACAGCATTCTATTTTAAATGTAATTTTAAAATCTCAATGCCTTTGTACCCCTTCACAAACTAATTTATCATCAGAAATGTGGAGCCCAAGTGTTAATCTTCACATATGGTTCAAAAATGCAACATTTACCACAAATTTTGAGTGCTGAGTTTGAAGATAAACTCAACAAATCATGGCTCCTAGAAATTGTTCTTATTTTAAGTAGATTATAAGTAAGGTTGTGCAATTTTACAGCATTTCTATCACTTTAAGAATTGATAACCTTGTTGTACTAACTGTTCTCATAACATTTTATCTATCTAGATCAGAAGACAGAGTCTTCTCTTTCTGAATGTTACACAACAATGTTTGGTTCTAATCCAACTATAAATACACTTTAGCAAAGCTGTTTCTCAAGACCTCTTCATGGTTAATGTCTTTGTAGAAAGGATTGTTGGCTAGCCAGACTTCTTTAACCTTTTTGGTTGAATCTTAACACTCCACTGTTAACTGATTAGCTGTCTCCCAGTTGATCAACTGTTGGTACAGTTGGTACATTAGTTCAGTTAGAGTGCAATACTAGGCTAACTCTTTGTTTTACTCAGATGATGTTCTTCTATTTCTGCTATTCTTCTGCTGTTCTTAGGCCCTTTAAAATTCACAGTGACCCTAAACTTTCCCTGCCTTTCCTTTTCTGGCTAAGAAGTTCTCATATGCCTCTAAGTAGTAAATATCAAATACTGCAAAATATTATTTTAGTAAAAGAGCTCAGTATTTAACTTGAATACATAAGCACTATTTAAACATTCATGACATCCACAATCAAATGCATTCAGCACTGTTCACACTTGTAGCTGTGTGAAAGCACTGAATCAGTAGGTTTTGAAGATTTCTCATCTTATCCTAGACCTGGATAGTACTAAAAATTTATACTGATGTAACTGATCAATAACTGAAACTCTGCAGTGTTTATGGCGATAACACAGCTTAAACTCAAAAATATTGAAGGCCATACCAAAGGCAAACGAGGAGAATGGCTTCTCTCATGCCACAGACATTATTCACTTCCTACACAGCCTCAAGGAGGGCCCCTGGACTTCAGAATGCTCTTCCACATTTGTACAAGCTTAAGTATAGGCTCCTAACATAAACATTATGAACAAGTCACTCATGCAATTTTACAAAGCAGAGTTCATGAATATGTATTAATTATCAAATTCAGTGTCTTCTACTGAAGAGTAATTCCCTTTGGCATATTTTTGGTTACAACAGAGATTTAAAGAGATTCATCCATTTTTTTTTCTGAGAGATTGTTCTGATATGTTCTAGACCTATCACTATTGAACAGGCTTTCCTGTTACTTAGCCAGAATTTCCTCTTTCTCAGCTGCATCCCATTAATAGATACAATTACAGTTAAACATATGATGAAAACCTGTGTCATCTCCTGCATGTAATAACTGACTTGAGTTTTTAATTAATGTAAGTTGTAATCAGAAAAAGCCACCTTCGGGTTCTCAATCAGTAATATTTTGTTCGCACATTTGAGTGTCGTAATGATGTGTACAAACCCCTTCACACAAAATTGGGAGACAAAGTTACAATTAGATTGAGCTTTGTCATTTAACAAAGGCTGCCTCTGAACAAACTGACTTCCCCTATTATTTCATATTCTACATTCTATCAAAACTAGTAGTTTCATAGAGTAAAACACTTTATAAATGAACTAGTGCAGGGTCGAAAACCAAAGCATGACTATTATATATGTTATCCAATTGTTTTGAAAAAGAAAGCAAAATCAAATTATGCAAGTTTGTGGAGTCATGAAGATGTAGAATACATAGTCTTTGAGGACTGTCAAACACTACATAAAGGCCTCATCCATTGTATGTTGTAATCTTTATCATCCTCCTCCTACCATCTTTTTATAGAATTCTTTAACACGTGAAAAATATTACTGTTGAAGAAACACTGGACATCTCTTCTGAGATGGCAAATGGCTTGGGACAGACAGCTGTGCTTGTGGGCCTGGAAAGCAGTTTGCTCATAAGGAGGCCACTGTGAACAAAATAATACTAGTGCCTGTGATCTGAACAGCCACTATCAAGCACAAGGAGTGGTGCGGTGGTTGAATTAGCATGTAAGCCCACATAGATAACAAGGAGCTGCTTTCTAGGTCCCAAGGCACTGGTTGCACATTTTACAAGCTCTCACTACATCAGAGGAATGGCTTCAGGCAAGTCAAGCACAGCAAAATTTAACATCTTTTCTGGAGTCCTACAGGTGTGTCTGAACATTGATATACTGAGTTCCAGTCTAGTTCATAGTTTCTCTTCCATGAATTGTGACAGATAATTTTTTTTTAATTTATAAAGTATATATATATATACATATATAGTATGTGTATATATATATGTATATATATATATATATACAAGTACTTCCACAAAGCTGCCAATAAAATAGAAACTAAAAAAGTAAGCAACATGCTACAGTTGCTAGGATCTTGAGATTCCTATTAACACAAGTGGTACTTGTGTGTGAATCATCACATCTGAAATTACTGTAATTTAATTTACAAATCTACATACAAATGTTCCAATGCACTTTATGCTTCCAGTTCTAGCCACTACTTTTTAGCTATTTTGCTGTTGAAGTCTCCTGCTATAGTTAAGAACAGCAGAAAACAGTAGCTTGGTCAGAGCTGGAAAAGAAAATCTTTAGCCACTCATTGTTATTTGAATGCTCATAATTTTCCTCTCTTTTTTCTTTTCAGACAAGAATGCAAAATGAAGAGTATTAACTAGGACCAACTGGATCATTTGATTAGCCATTAAGAAACATATCACAAATGTATCCTCGAAAGCATACACTTTCATGATGGGCTAGGTTATTTATCAAATTAGAAAGCATTTAAAGTAAAGTGACATTTCAAAGCAGATAAGATCTATAGCTTTTACAGAACATGTGACTTAACTTCCATTTAATTTGTGCCATGATTTTCCCATAGATTTGGTATACATTTTAACACAAAGATAGAATTGATTTATCTTGCTTTGACTATAGTTTTATCCATTCACTGATAAATTGTATTTCACATAGTTTTACAGTAAATACAAAATAGCATTAACTGAAACAAGTCTTCAGATTTTCTCAAACCGTTATAACAACTTGAAGCGTCAATGCTCTACAAAGAAATTCTTACTCCGGCAGTTAATGGAGGACTGAAATTAATATTTAGTTTAATTTTTTTTTTTTTAATAAATCAGTGAAAACCTGCAATATCAGCTACCTCTCCCTGACACAGATTTTCAGTGAGAATTGTACCATGCACAATAAGATTGATTCCAGTCCTACACAGGTGTGCAAGACTGAAACAGTAAAGAAGCAGAAAAGAACTTGTGTGCCCACACCATAGATAAGCAGTACCAGTAGGAAATCTGAAATAAACTTAATGCCAACAGTCTTCTTTACTGGAATTCTCCTAACACTCTGTTCAGACAGATTTGTATGTAAATTCTCTCTGTCCTTTACTTCCACAGAATTAAGTTGGATAATCTATATCACATCCATCTCCTTCCTCCAGAACCAAGATCCTTTCCTGCTTTCCTCTGCAATATTTCTCCTTTCCTGAGACCTTCTTGTCTCATTCACTATAATATTTTCTCTGCATTCTTTCTGAGGATGCCTGTAAAATTCTGTTCTTGCTCCACTTTGAGTCCTGAAAATTAATCCCAGGAAACCCCAAGAAATGAACAGTGAGCTAAGAGGTTCCCGTGCAAGCTAGTCTGTCCCAAACAGAAGGTTACATGAAAGGCTGTCATGGATTCTCTATGTCAGGGGTCCTCAAACTATGGCCCGCAGGATGGATACGGCCCCCCAGGGTCCTCAATCCGGCCCCCTGGTATTTATAGAACCCCCCCTGCCTGCCACCCCCACCCCCCACCCCCCAGGGTTGGGGAGGGAAACCAAGCAGCCGCAGATGATTGCCTGCCACTTAATCCATGCGCTGGCCCCCTGTTAAAAAAGTTTGAGGACCCTTGCTCTATGTGATACCAACTGTTTATTCTAGGCAACCACTGTGGAATTAATTACAGTATGAATTACAAAATATTACAAAATTTTAATGGGGGGGGGGGGGAGAGTGGGAGGGAGAGAGAGAGAAGAGGCTCTAGGATTCTGACTGCTCTAACGTCACTTTATCTTATGGAAGTGGGTATATTCTTTCCAGTCATCCATTACTGATCTCTGTCAGCATCAGCTGGTTTGCTCTATTAAGGCAGGTTTATGTTCAATAAATGACAATGCAACAGGGATGCTGACAAACAAGCTCTGTTCTATTTTTTACCTTCATAACACAGGCTGGAGTGAGAGAAGTGTTGGGAAGATTTCATTGAGGAACTTCCTCAGGAACTAAGAAAGGGAGAATGATAATTGTCAGTCTTGGCCAGAAAAGGAAACAGCTTTGCTTTCCCAGGACTTCTGCTTTGCTAGGATGTATGACTGCACTGAGATAAATCGCTTGAAGCGTATGACTTGGTGTACTGGGTCTGGCTGAGTCCTACTGCAGCCCTCATAGTGCTGCGCTTGTATTGGTAGCTAGAAAGGTGGTGATAACACACCAGTATTTTGCCTGCTGCTGAGCAGTGCTCGCACAGCGTCAAGGCTATCTCTCCATCCTTGCTCTCCAATCTCTCACCAGTAGGCTGGGGGTGGGCAAGATTTTGGGAGGGAACATAACTAGGACAGCTGATCCAAACTGACCAAAGGGATATTCCATACCATATGATGTCTGGTAAGATATAAAAGCTAAGAGAAAGGAGAAGGAAGGTGGAGAGTTCGTTTTCTACAATGTTTGTCTACCGGAGTTACTGCTCTGCATACTGAAGCCCTGCTTCCTGGGAAGTGGCCAAACATTGCCTATTGATAGGAAACATAGAACAACATATTTTGGTTTCCTTCACTTCCACATGCATGAATTCTGCTATTACTTTATTAAACTGTCTTTATATTGACCCACAAGTTTTCGGTTTTCCATCTTGTTTTCTCCCACCCTGTTCTGCTGAGGAGGGGAGTGACAGAACAGCTTGGTGGGCACCTGGCATCCAGCCAAGGTCAATGCATGAAGATGGGGCAAAGAGAGGGGTATCTGTGGTAGAAGAAAAGAACACACACAACTAGGGAAGAAAGAAAGAACTCTTCAGAAGGGCGCACATCATGCACTCCAACACTCATCATCAGTCATTGTTTCCTAAGTCAGATAATCCAACAGAATTACAGTATTGTTTGTAATTTGTGTGTAGTATTTTAGTAATTATGAACAATTAATATTTAAACTAAAACAACAGTTGCCTAATAAACTTTAATTGAAATGTAACAACATAGAAAAGCAAAAGGCAAGCATGCTCATGGTATTTTGTTGCATGCTCTGATAAGGTCAAACACTACCTATAATTTGAGCAGTAACAGTCAAACTCAGCATAAATATTTTTTACTATTTTTAGCAAAATTTGAATAGCCAAATGTCTCCATGACATAATGTTAATTATTAGAAAACAGTGCCAATGTGTGCTCTAATTTAGAACAGGAAAAAAAAAAAAAAAAGTGCAAACATTTGTTTCAGCAGTGGGCGATTCTCCCCCATATTTTAAGCCATTCGTTTTTACTCATTTATGACTGCATAAAACCTTAGTCGATGACTGATTTCTGTGTTATGTGCCAGGGAATCACTTCAGATTTAGGGACGTGACATTTATCCTTTGATGGCCTTCCCTCTGATAACACATACCTAAACTATCTTTGCCTACACACATTAAAGGCTATATACTTACCATATGGTTTTAGCCCATACACTTTGCCTTGCTGAGCTCTTCGACCTGTTCTTACTGGGTCCACTGCTCTCAGCTCAGACATCACTATTCCTCAGCTGGGACCACAGCTGAGCTGAGAAGATCCTCCCTCTCCTTTGGCAAGTAAACTGTAGTTGACTGCTGCCAGCTACCAGCACCTCCCTTCACCTAACCAAAGTGCCTACCTCTAGCAACAGCAAAGAGTTAGCATGGGCCATTACTTCTGAGCGACAATGCACTTGCTGTTCAAACTGCAGGAGGGACTCACCTCTAACCTGGGAAACTGAAAGCATCTCAAAATGCCAGTTAGGGATTGCTATCACTGAGGATAAGGATTTGACAGTATTAATAAGGGAGAATTTATAATCCAAATGGAGATTATGATCCAAATGTAAAATGCTATGAAACATACTCCTCACACAGTACTCATTTCCTCATTGCCTTGATAACCTTTCCCCTCTCTCTCTCTGTTCCTAAGTAATTTAATGGCAGAAAGACACAGCACAGCTATTTTTTCCCAAATGCTGAATGAAGTAGCAGTTATGTTAAATGAGAAAGTTAAGATGCAAAAGTTACCTCAGCATTCAGCTCTTTGCAGCTCCTTAAAGCAGCTTTATCAGTTTTGAATACCGATGAGGACTGCCATCTGGCTGAGAGCAAGAGTGGCTATCATATGTATAATGCACTGCATAATTACGATTACAATGATAAACTGGTCTCTGATCATGTAGAGCAAAATTTGGTGAGGCCATGAAGTTACTGTGCCTAAATAAGCATCTATCTGTGTTATAAAATTGCCTTAGCTGGACTGTATGTATACCAAGAGCCATTCATGGCTGGCATAAAGTGTTACTAGCCCTTCATGCTGATTCCTGTCAATTCCTAAGCACTGACCAAGGTCTGATCAGGCTAAAACAAATATATAGTAAATCTGATATAACTACATATATAGCTTTAACTTCTTTGACACCTAACCTTTACAGGTCTCACAAACAGTTTTTTTCAGAACAATCAGAAGTGGCACTGCAAAACAAGTAGGACAGGAATTTCTTAGAGCAGGCAGAACACCTGGCCTGAAGCAGCTGCAAACTATTATAGACACAGTACATGAGAGAGCACAGGAAGAGGCCATCCTCTGTCTTTCAACTTAGGCTTTTCTGGTGCTTTCTCTTGAGCTCCCCCTCCTTCTCTTCTGGTTATTCACTGTGTAAATTACATCATTCAATCTGCACTATGTTTTAATATAATCCTTAAACTTGACTCTTGAGAATGGGAGGGTGTGTGTGTGTGGAAATGCTAACTGCTAAGAGGTAAGACACAGCAATTCCATAGCCACATAATTTATTTACAGAACAGGGATTTCAATTTGGCTTTCCCACAATGTTAATAAATGCCACCATACAACCAGCCTATGACTTAGTTTGAGATAGGCTCATCCCGTTTTTTCCTGTTGGAGCCGTTCAACTTGTAAGCTGAATATTAATTAGAGCAAGAATTTGAACAAAGTTTTGCAGGCAGCCAAGCACCAAACCCACTTCTTCTAGGTCCACCTCTCTCTTTAACAGCTGAGAAACATTTCATCTGTAACAGCTATGTTCTTACACAATGCTTAAGGTTTAATGAATCAGAAGTTACTGTTAAGGCCAGTTAAACCACAATTCCTGACCAGATCTGACACACAACCTACGTTTCTCTAGGGACCCAAAATATTCAGCAGTGATTTTTTTTAATGCCTAATGCAATCTGATTATACGAGGCAGAAACTAGATACATTACTCTGACTCAAGAGTTTATGGACTACATTTCAGCGAGATCTCATACAATTCTATTTTAAGAAGCAAAATTAATTTCAACTAAATAAAGTATTGTAAAAATAAAGGGTTCTGAGGAAGAACGGTAAGACAGCTTATTTTTAAAAGGGAAATGCATGTATTATTTAGTGAAGGAACCAACTTACTATAACAGACAACTTAGGGAACCCATCATCATGCAAGCGGAAGTTGAAAATAGCTTAGAACTTGTTCCCTATTGAAGAATTATGATGAGCTGCTAGTAGAAATTGTCATATGAAAGTGGAGAATGTACAGATTGAAAACCACTATTGTTAGGGTCAATGTAAATGGACTTTGTTTTCCCTTTACACAGATTCTAACATCCAGTTATCTCTCTTGATGTTTATAGGTACTTATCAGATCTAAGCTACCTAATTTTATAATATTATTAATGGGTAATGTCACATTGGTGGTAATAGGGCTGGGCAATTATTGCAGGAAAACTAGTAATCTTGTGATGGTAACACTACAAACAAAGCAGGAGTCTATGGTTTTCTTCCTGTTTGCCACTGAAGGTATACAGAGGACATACTGATAATTGTGTGGACAATTAATACCTGGCTTACCTCAGTTACAGACACTGGACACATCTCTATGCTATCCCATCCCATGAGATCTGCAACCATAAAGTGAACATGTACTCTGTCTTTTTTGTATGCTCTAGTCTGCAAGTAGCTATAATATGGTTCAATATCATCATCCACTTGCCCCCCACTCCCCACAATTAATTTCTCTGGTCATCTTGCTCACTCTTTTATCTCTTTTTTGCTGTTGTTTCTTTGAAGTTCTGTATGGCATTTTTCTCTGATGGGAAAAATAATTACCACATCTACAACAGGTTTTATGAGCAATTCTGCTTGTTTAATCTTAACAGGTTTGGGGGGCTCCATAAAGTCTATCAGCTGTGGTACAGTTCTTCAAAGGTAAAAAAGCATTTAGAAATTGAAACACCATTTAAATATGTCCTACATTGTAATTAAAGATTTTTCTGAACTTAGAAGAGCAGCCAGGAGTCTGTGATCACAGCTATCTCAGAAAGCCTAAGAAATATCACTGCTTGAAGAACTCTTGCATATCACATCTCTGAATGCTTTTTTGTCAAACTGGATAGAAAAACTTCCGGGATTAGTCCATGTGTCCAGAAACATATCTAATTCTTTGTAATTCCTTGCACTAACTCCAGTTCTTATCTCACCCTAACTACATCAGTGACCTGACTATAATCAAGTCTAAATCTTCAAAAGACAATCTAGTTAAGTGTTCGGCCCACCTTCTTCAGTTTTTCCAAAACAGCAAACCAGAAAATGAACCAATCCAAAAGTACAGCTCCTCTAAATCTTGCATAACTTTCCCCCAAAACCTGTATAAATGTCAACATTTCCTTCTGGATGGGTTCACCAAATTATCTAACACAGTCAAATGAAAGACAACACTGATAAATGTTGCCAGTGCTACAGCAAAAAGACATTGCCAAAGCCAAAATGGGACACTGAATTTTAAGAATACATTTCTTTTATGAAGCTATCCATCTTATGTGGACTAGGAATAAAGCTAAATTATAAGCCTACCTTACTCATGTTACTTGTTTTTAATCGTGTTACTCATTTTACATGATCTTAATATTTGGATTATTCCTCCTAAAAAGTCCAACTTTTTTTTTTCTCCTTGACTTTTATGTCTGCAGAAAAAATGAGGGAAACTTCCTACATTTTAGGAAGCTAAATGATAGACACAGTTAATTTTCATTAAATATCTTGGTTTAGTCATCAGTTTAAAAAGAAAAAACAACAAAAGCCCAAAACAGTACCCCTCCAGAAACCCCTCCACCTGAGATTTGAACCTGACCTATGGCTTAATCACAAGACAGCCAAGAAATATATTAGGAAGATCAGCACAAGTAACACAGACATTATCATAAACATTTTCTCTCAGAGTGATTATACTGGAAGCATCTTCTGATTAGCACGGGGGGATGGGGGTGTGTGGGGTGTAAAGAATGGTTTACCATGACAGTTGTAGTGACTTACTTTATTCCCTATTCACAAAACTGTCTATTTTTAGGTCTAGTGGTTTTGGTTTTGTGGGGGATTTTTTTTTTTTTGGTGTCTATATATTTTTTCTTCTTCCCCCATAGATATCAACTAGTATTTCCATCCATATATTTTATATGAATTCTAATAGAGCCTTCTTCCTGCAAATTATTCCTGAAAATAATCTTTTCATTCTTACATAATGTCTTGGAAGACAAATATCATTATTATCTTTTGTCTGACAGTTGGCATGAAGCCTCTGGGCCAAGTCAGTTCCTCAGCTTCCATACTTGTGACATTGTTAGATTAGATTGTGAAGAGCAGGTAAAAACTAATTCACTGACATGTTTCTCTTACTTGTCAAAGTCAAGTGATGCTAGTTGAAAAGCTACACTGCAGCATGGGTTGACATAGCCTGTTTTACCTTAATACTACCAAGCTGTTTCATCTGAGCCAAAATAAAGCTTCCAGTGAAGATACAGTCTGATACTCTTGTGTTGCATTCCACAGACCTCACTTCCTTTCTGTTTGCTGATCTAAACTAAAACCACTGAAATTCTGGCATTGGCTTTTTTGGTACGGCCTGCCCTCAGCAGTGATGGAAGTTAAAATCTGAGGTGCACTGTATTTAGAAAAAAAAACCCGAGAAGTAGTTCTCACTGCTCATTTCCTCCCCTTTTTCCTGTTTATGCATTCATTTGGCTGTAGTAGAATTGTATGACCCGTAAAATGAGCACACTGTTGTTGCCAGTGAAAGCTTACTTTTGTACATTTAGGTCTTCTTACGACCTGATGCCCTGTTACAATTTCTTGTAGATCCTCTGTGGTCTTACATGTCCTACCTGCTTGTTTTGCTTTTATTTGATGCAATTTTAGGGCTAGTTGTACTAATCTCCCCTTTTGCGACAGTATTTTTTGTTTGTTTGTATCACTATGCTTATTCCCTTTCAAGATGCAAAAAACCTCAGTGTCCCTGAACAGGAAAAGGATTATTGTCAGGTCTGTTTTCAAGACTCACATTTGTGCTTATCAGTTCTGTTTGTCTATGATTTCTTTAATTCTCTATTAATCACAGCAAACATAATATAGGCAATGAGGAGAATGATCTCATTGCCAAGAGATCCAGTATTTCCACAGAGTCAATGGCTAAATTCCTCACTAACCTATGACACCTAGTAGGTGCTGTCCTAAAGCACCTACAAGCTGAAAAAAAAATTGATTCATTTGACCCACTGCTTGGGACCTGAGAGTCAATGCAAGTTACTGCATTTAGAGAATGTAAGTTACACAAAATGTGATGACAACTTATTTTAGGTATCTTGCTGAACCAATACAAATGCCTCTACTTAGGCCAGTCAGCAAATGACAATATAACCCTGTCTTTTGGCAGTCTGGAACCAAAGTAAGGTCCCTTTAATCCATCATAAGATCCGCACTAGCATAGCGTAGAGATTTTTGAAGAAATAAATATAAAAGAAAGAAGACTAAGAAATTATACACAGCAGATAATATTTGTATCTGTGAATGCTTGTTTCAACTAACATTGAAACCAGACTCTCCCATAACTCTTTGGAACTATTCAGCTGCATATGCATAAGCCCACTTAATCTATGACACTCTAACCCCAGAATTTCCCACGTATTAAATTCCATGTGAATGTCCATGTGTGAGTGCATGTTTTGTTTACATGCATGTATATTTCTAAACACATATAAAATATGAAATCCACACAAAATCTGAAGAGATTAGTAAGTCTTCCAATGAAGTGAAATGTTTGAAAACATTCTGATACATAGATTACATGTAATGTATTGTTACATAATCTTTCAGAACACGAATAAAGTACTGTACAGCAACTTAGATCCGTATGGAGAGCATCCTTTCTTGCCACCTGAACTCAGACACATGGTAGTTTTAATATTTAACCTTTAGCCACATCCTCCAGCAATCCCAAGTGCTCTCAGAGCTGGGCTGTTGAATCTCAAAAGTATTCTTTCACTAAATTCCCAAACCTCAGATCTCACTAGACAGTCTCTATATGAAAGCAACAACTGTCAGATGAAAACTCTGAAACACATTAAAAATTTAAGGAAGCATAAACTAATTGAATGTAGTAACAAAACAAGTTATGTGAAGATTATATTCTGTTTGTATCTTCATTTTCATAATTTAAGTAAATAAAAAAAATCCTTCTGCTTTCATTTTTACATTAATTTACTGCACTGTTTTTTCCCCTGCATTTGCACTGCTACAGAAGTCAGTCAGTCTTAAATCTACTGACTACAAAGAATGTGGGTCCTGCAAATAAGGAGTTTCTGATAAGAGTTTTAACCTCTTATAGAAGTCCATGATTAAGGACCATAGTTATGAGTTTTCATTTAGGACAGAAAAAACAAAGAAAAAATCCCACTTATAAGAAAAGAATTATGTGAATTACACATGACCAAGGCAATGAAGAAGAGCTAGAAGTCAAGTTTGCCATCCTGGAAAAATGCTCTATGTGTTAAAAACACCATGTGCTAAAAACTGGGACAACCCCGCACAATTCTGAAATATAGCGAGAGCTGATAAATTGATCTTAAACAAGATTTCTAACCAAAATGCTCTCAAACTTTTACTAAGCTCCTGTGAGTTCAGCATAGGTGAATTCCATTAAGAGGAAGAAAAGGATAATGTGTAATCAATTACTTCTCTCCAGAGGCTGCCATTTCTGTCAGATGTTTCACCAATGGATGTTAATAGAACATATGTAGACAAGTTTTCAGCTCCTTGAGCTATTATGGGCCTTAGGGAAGCTCTCCTGCATTCTGTTTACATGGATCAAATTGGGGCAGACATTTAGATGGCACTTTGAGCAGATGCTATTTCATTGACTGAACAAGAGGCTTTTTTCTAGGCTTAGATTAAAATCATGGTGAATTCCAACCTTTCTTTTCATATACATATCACAACTACATAAGTAACTTTATCTGTTTCACCTGAGAAAAAATAGACTGATAATTGATGCACTGATAATTGACCAAACCAGCCTCATTTCTGATTATTTTTTTTTAATGTCAGTTCTCTCAGATCTTAGTTTTTCTTAGATTTTCTGTGCAGAAATCTAAGATAAATTTCCATTCCACCTGTGCAGATTCTGGGTTGACGTGCAGTCATCTTACTAGCATCACTCACAGATATTTAAGTGTGTCTTCATACAGGGCTCAAGTATTGCTCAACACGGTCATCCTGCTTACTTCCTTATGGACGGTTTTACAGTCAGCCCCACTCACGTATGCAACTTATGTAGCTGAAAGTTTCAAAGTATCTAACCAGATTTTTGGAAGAGAAAAAGCTTGAGTACATGAAACCTGACAGGTTAAAGTAATCTTATTTTTTTCATTCTAGAAAAAAAAATAGTAATTTCCTATAGCTGTTCCTGTTATAATATTAATTGAAACTGTGTCTTCATATTTGAATATCCGTTGTACTACAAGAGAGGACCAGGTAATACTGGTTTATAAGTACACTCCATATTTAAGATGCATGTTTAAAATTTTTGTGAGATTCTTTGAGACAGACCTCCCTTAACAGTCTTTTCCACAAAGGCTGATTTCTGTTCATACGGAAAAGAATAGATTTTTGTGAGTGACTTCATTTGGGAAAGAACAGCTCATATATTATGTGACAGACTGGTAGACTCATGCCCTCATGTTCTGCTGTTCCTCTTTTTTTCCCCAATTACAAAGAAATAAATACAGAGTGGGAGTCAGAAGACTTATGTGATGTTGTGTTTTGAAATCAATAAGCATTACACTTTAAACGTTCACACTGCTTAGGCACATACTGTAAGACTGATTTCATAAAGAAATTGTGAATTTCATCAGTGCAGAAACTGCAATGCTTCCAAAACCCTTAATAGTCTCAAACTCCCATTTCACTTCAATGATAGACATAATTCAATAATTTCTCTGCCTTCTAGAAAATACACCAGGCATATTCAAAACCAGAACAGAGCTATAGCAAGAAATCATACTCGATGACATGTGGCCTACTTGAAATACTGAGCTGGTCTAATCGTCAATCCCTCTACAATTACTTTTCCAAGAGCTGGATAGTCACTGCAGATGAGATTTTTTAGTTTGTAAGCAGGTGATTTAATATATTAATGAAGTATATAACACAGAGCTTGAAAACAAATGCCAACCCCCAACACCTGAACCTGGCAGGCTACCCCCATGGCTGGCTATGTGAATACTTGAAGAAGGGTGGCATAAAGCTGAGAAGGAACATAAGTCAGAAGGGAAGTAGAAAGATTGCAAATCTGAGTAGGAAAAAATACAACAAAAGAGAATTGAACTCAGGAGGTAAAAGGGCAATTATTATATAAGCGTTATTTGAAGACTCTAAGTCTGCTCCAAATCCAAAACATAAAACAGAGTGCCTGGAGTGTGGACACAGACATTGGCTATCATTTCTTGAAAATGAATGCTTATATCTGATAAAGCATAAGGCCCACATAAAGATGAAAAGTGCTAATATCACCATCAGGCTGGTTTTAATAACAACTTTTTAGAGTGAAGAGCTGCAACCAGTCATATTTTTAAAGATATATACAAAACATTCTAAAGAATCCGTAGCATGAAGGGTCTCCAAGATTCCACCCCAGAGAAAATAAAGATTTTAGTGCTTCTGTATTTTTTTCCAGCATTATGCCATATATAATAATTTCTGGAAAAAAACGGTCCTCAAGCATGCGAAGAAAGTGATGAAACCCCTCAACAGAAAAGCTGAACATATAAACATATGGAAAATGCAATTAGTAAACAATCCACAAGATTAAATTTGTCCTCATTAAGCATTTTCTAAATAACTCAGGAGAACAAAACTATAAAATTTGAAGTCTGTTGTAAAACAATTTGCAAACAAAAGGCTAAACCAATGTAGCAAATGGTTTTCAATGAACTGTTTGCCTCCAGAATACATCTTGAGAAACCAGCTTTCCATTTCACCCTTTCTAAAATTTATTTCAGAACAGCATTTGAAAATAATAATTTTTTTCTTTCTGCCTGTCAGAATTTGCTTTGTAAAGACCTTGCCTTCTATGCTGAAGTGCACACTCGCCCTTCATCAGTAGCATATCTACACTTCTGATTTTGTAAAGCAGTTCCCCACAGAGAAAAGAAAGCAGACACATACTTAACCAACTCTACTGAAATCAACCTATGAATTTAAAACTAAGCATTTGTGTAATGCTGGCATAATCCTCTATATCCATATTGTCATGAATTGTGATCTAAGGGCTTTTCATTACATAAACACAATCTTCAAATTGACTCTTATCTATAAAGACATTTTATGAAAACAAGAAAGCAGCAAATATTTTTCTGCACAGGTTAATTTTGGGACTCTCTTTGCTTTTTCAGACATTTTATATTAGAAGAGGAGGCTAGGTAAAGTGAGGCGGTTTTTGTATTGTTTTAAACAGAACTTAAAATGGCTTCCTGAAAAGTATTCCTTTGAGATTTTTCATAACACAATCCTCAGATGGTCATTTATCATTTTTGCTGGAAATACTTGTATTTGCTACACTTCCTGTGAGAATGAATAAGTATGTTCCTTCCGGTCACAGGGTTTTAAATTCTGAGATAAATCAACTTATTTTCATGTGAATAATGCACAGAGGTTCGTGAGGGCTTCTGCTGTGAGAAGGGAGCCAGTTTGCACAGTAATGGACTAACCTACTGTACTGCTGTGTAGTTTCCTGAACTGACATCTCTATGAAGTCTGCTCTCACAGTTAATGAGATGGGATTATGCAGCTCTGCATTTATTAATAGCATACAATTACATTTCATATGCTGAATTTTCATCCCTAAATTTGATGTCCAAACGTTCCATAACAAATTGACAGCATCTGACTTGTGCAGGCTTTTTTAGTATCTTTTGTTACAATTCGTATTTGCATAAAACAGTTTATTCAACTTCTTGCCCTATAAGTAAAAGCACATAGCGCCAATTAGAAGAACAGGAGCTAGTGTATTGACAGTATCCTTGATCTCTTTTGCCCTACTCCTATAACCCACCAGTGCTGATGTGGCTTTTTGATTTACATTACACTTAGCTGAAAAGTAGGTTCTTGGATCACATAGTTGTGGAAATCCACACAATAAGTATATTTGATAGGCAATATTTGCACGCATTACTCATAAGGGGGCTTTTAAACAGAAAAAGTTATGGATGTATAGAAATAGATGGGCATTTTTACTTTTAAGATGCTTATCTAAATATAGCTAGGATCTGTTACAGAAGTAGGATGTGTAACAAAAATAAGCAGGGAACATAGACTGTAACAGAATAATGATTTATTAGTTTTATTTCTACAGTAACAAAAAGAATTAGTCTTCTAGTACAGAATGACCATCTGTCTATTCCCAGGTTCAGAGTTTAAAAGGGTACAGAGAAAATCCCATTCAGGTGAAAGTACAGGACAAAGCACTGTCCTGAAAAATTTCCCAGGACACTGAGATCAATTCATGATTCACAGTCAAGTCACCCTAACTTACTCATCTGTTGGTCTGAAATAGTTATATGGATCCAGTATCTAGTGGTTCTAAAAATACTAATGAAGAAAAGATGATGCAAAGCTAGGGTTTGGAAAAAGAGTAACTATCTTGACCATAAAACTGTATGAGTCATGCAGCAGGAAGGTACTGTATTACCCAGGATATCTCCTGAAATCAAGGCAGGTTTAGTGGTTCCCAGCCATTACTGACAGACATAGTCTTCACCGTTTAAAATGCTCCTATTATTGATAATCTACTATCTTCCCCAAGGAATCCATTCAAAGACTTCTGTATCCTCTCATGATAAATTTTTAATCTGTGTCTATCCTGAGCCTTTACTCCTCAGATTTATATGGGAACAGGTAATGCCTTTTCAGCTAGAAACAGTCTTTTACATACTTTAAGATACTTAAGTTCTCCTCCTACACTTTCCTCCACCTTCTCATATCTTTCTTCTTTAGGCTAAAGAAATTCCACTGAATATCTCTGAAGAATTATAGAAAATGCATGGAAAGAAAACTATTCTTATGCTCTCCTCTGGACCCTCTCTCAGTGGTTTTATCCATCCTGATTTTTGAACTTGGTATATGACTCCATTTAACTACGTTAGAAGGATTATTTTACTGTATGTATCTTATGTCTTATAAATGCTGCCACTATGTATATAATGCAGTACTGCATTTGCTTTTTATTCCCCTGCAACAGCACAGTATTTTTTACTCCAGCTGGGGAGCCTGAAATATTACATCCTGTCAAAAAAAAAAAAAAAAAAAAAAAAAAAATCCTACCATACCTTTGTTTACATGCTTGATAAATTCCAAATGCAATGTATATTTCTGACTGAACCATGGCCTTGATTTTTAGACCATTTACTGCATTTGTCACAATTTTTTTCAGTTACAAACCTGCCTTCTAACATGTCCTGTTCTTCCCAGCTGCATGCTACTGTCAAGTATAAGAAGCATACTTTCTACTCCATTATTTGAACCACTAATGAAGACACCAAGCTGTACAAACCTCCAGTCAGTCCCCCTGGAAAACCTGACTGATTCCAATTCAGTAGTAGATCACTGAGAACTACTCTCTGTGAACAGAGTATCCAGCCAGGTTTGCATAAATTCTGCAAGTTTTTCAAGGCCATTATGAGAAAGAAAAAACAGATTACATCAAAGACTTACTAAATTCAAAATAACATAAAGGAAGGAAGCAATTACAAGTACAAAATGAATGAAATAAATACTCCACCTACATTGAGTACCTGACAGATGTGTGGAGCTTATACATCTGTACAACAGTTGAGAAATCTTAAAACAGGGTCATATCTGAGGGAGTATTTGTTTAAAAAACAAGGCTGCTTCTACAGCTTCAGACCTTACGATGGATTTGTCTTATTCTTGCTAAGAAATAGTAGTAGACAGTAAAAAACAAACAAACAAAAATTATTAAGACTTTTGCTTTGTCCATAGTTAACTGTTATTAGTTATAAATATTGTCATATCTACACCTTATGATTTCTAAAGTGCAAACTTTAGAAAAAGAAAAGCACAAGCATTTTCTGGGAAAACTTAAACAGCTTAAATGGGACTACATAATAAGAGGATTATTTAAAGAATGTACACTCAACTGGTCTTTCTTTGTCTAAAGAGCACTTTTCTCTCAGTTGTGGAAAACTGCACTTGGCACACACAACCACCTATATCAGCAACCAAACAAGACCAAAGCAAGATCTTGTTTTCTGAGTTACCAGTATTACCTTTCAAAGCTTGATACCCATTTAGTTTTGAATGGAACTGGAAAACTAAGCTTTACTAAAATTCCCAAATGTATAAAAATAAAGCCTCCTTGCTGCAAACACGTGTGCAAACTCAAGATGTAAACAAGCTCATCATTTTTAATAGGATTATAAATATACTTAAAGTAAAGCATATGAATCATTACTTGAAGGCTTGTGTAAATAACTCAGCTGATTCATGATATTATCAAGCCAACATAAATTTGGGCTGCTGCCAAATGAGGCAGTCCTATTCTCAGCTTCCCACTCTGATTGTACTTGAAGTTTGTTTGGTTGGATCTGTGGAGCACGACGATTCAAAGACAAATCAGTCCCCTGAACCACCTGACTGCACAATCACAAACGTGTCAGCATGAGAAAGGTAGCAAAGAGGTGAGGACAGTTCTGTTTGGCAGAAACGTCACCGTATACTTCAAGTGATCATGGCACTGCAACCACACCAAAATGTAAGACACCTTATTTGACTTCAGTTCAGCAATTTTTTCCAATATGTCAGCAAGAAGATACTGTAAAGTATTACTTAAAACAAAGTACCGTGTCATAGAAAGGTTTTTTTCCCCTTTCTTTACCTTCCAAGTTAACGAATTGTCTACTGTTTGCATTTTCAAGTGATTTATGTTGCATTACCTAATCCAAAAATGTTATTGGAGAGCTCGTAAGTGAAAAGTTGAGTAGAATTACACTCTCAAGAGGTAAGTGATAAAGATTAAAAGTACCACATATTAAAAAAAAATAATAATAGAAATATGAATCAAGAAAAACCCACAACCTGAACTATGATTTCAAGTAATTGAAAAATGCCCAAATATTTTACTTTTGCTTGGTAAGAGTATTTATGGAATGCTTTAAATCCTATCAGTATTGATGAATACCCCTCATAATATCAATCAAAGATATAGAAGTGTTTTCACATCATTAAGAAAATAAAGCAGACAGCATATGTATAAAAGATTGAATTCCTAGGTGACTTGACTCTTATTCTTACTGTACCTCTCCTCTGCCTTTCTCTCCAGAGAATTCCAGTGAGATCTCCAAGATCACTCTACGAGTATAGTACTTTTAAGCTGAACTGAAGATAAAATAAAGTTTTAACAGCTGCTTAAGGCCAGTCAATGAACCAATAATGTAATGATTACCTCAAGGACCTCATGTGTCACTATTCAGCACAATAATCAGTAATGTGTATACTAAAATTATCAAACACACTAAGTATACCTTCTCTCCCATTCTGCACCCATTGTGACTATTTTAAATGAAATTGAAATACATTTGTACCTCCACAGAAATACAAATATTCTTTCTTTTTCGTACCTATAACTTGTTTTTTGAATAAAATGGATTCAGGATTTATCAACTTTATTCCTCTGTTCTATACCATTCCCTTCTAGACCACCAATGTTAATACTGCAATTTCAGGTGAGCCAATTCTTAAATGTAGAGTCCACCTACTTGAGTTGCTTCATTTATTAATCACCTATGCAAAGTCAGGGGTATACTTTCTTGTTTAAGAGACTGGAGTTTGAAGAAAACATATCGCATGTGAAAAAGATAAATGAGCACCTTCAACCATTCTGTTCTTCCTCACACAAGCAATTAAATGCATTCTTAAAATTTAGGACCTACTATACCAGTAAACTAGAGCTTAACTAATAGTAACACAAGTAGTGATTCCCAGGTAAGGATATGCCCCACTGAAAATTACTTGCAGCCTTAAAAAATTGCATGATAATACTGTCTTAAATATCTCAAATCACAAGCTATGCAACTTCTCATTCAACATTAGAAATTGCCAAATTCTTCCTCAAGAACAAAGGCCTGCATAAGTTAATCTTACAGGCATGGTTCCTGTATAAAACTTCAACATAATAATTGCAACTGAATTAAGAAGTAGCTACAGAAACTTTCAAGGTATGTGCACAAACCAGAATATCACAGAAAATTATCTTTAGTGTTGTCAGGTCGCTGCTGACCAACACTATAGTTTGAGAGGGACAGCTTTATGGAAAATAGACAAGAATTAAATCACATGCAATTTTCAAAGCCTTATAAATCAGCAGAAGGTCTATCAATCTACACGGAAAAACAATTCCCAACCTCTGATTTATAGTTTTCTCTACAGAGAGAAAAGGCCCATTTGTAATAATTTTAACTGGATTCTCTCAACAGTGTTTAAAACTTGGGTTTTCTTGATGCAAATTTAGAGTGTGATATAGAACAGTCCATGGGAGCAGTATTTGCAAAGCTTTGGATTGGTAAGTAGATCACAACCAGAGTTCAAGTGGTGCTAGTTCCTCTTGGTGTACTTTGGTCCAAATTCAGCATTATAAAACTTGCTTTATTTTTGACCAGTTTTGCTCTAAATAGTATGTACTTTCATGAGGCATGAAATTCTAACTTCATTGCCCTACTATTCACTGAAGACCCTTATGAGGAGAAAGTACAGTTTGGTTAACTGCATTTGTGTACAATTTACTGTTACAGTACATTGTTTACCATCCACCTTGTCTCCAGATGATCCACATAGAATAACTAGAATAACTGTCTGCTGTTGCCACCAGTTGAAGGTATTTAGATGCCTAAATATATAGCCAGGTGCCTTACTAGGATTTCTAATGCACTTGGTTACAAATTTAGAAGAATAATTACCCTTAAAATTGTGATGCATTACTATAATGGATAGTGTTGTCTGCCTTTGTGTATTCACATCACTAGCTCAGTTTCTGCTAATGGGAATCTGCCCCTCGGTTGTTAAAAGGCAGAAATGCTTTATTATGACAAATAAATAGATAAATAGAAAAGAAAAAGGTGATTTTTAAATTAAATACTCTTTCATTTAGTGAACATCATAGAATGTTGAAAATATGTTTCTGAATATTGCTTAATCACATACTGTACGTAACATGGTGGTTTTTACCCCTGGTATTTTTTTGTTAGGTTGTCTGTGGTTTTTCTCTTAACATGAAGAAAGATGTCAAGTTCTAAGAGAGAAACAATAGGAACTGTCATTCTGTGGTGACATTCAATAAGAACCTCTAACACTGAGTTACAAAAGACAGGCCTCCGTCTTCAGCATTTGTTGATAGTGAGAAAGAACAACAGTCTGAGTTACCACACCCCTAATGGTTTTCAGAAGGAATTCCATAAAGTCTAGCATGCACCCATGCTATAAATCAGAGCTAGCAGATATTTGTTTGAAATCCATGAGAGTTCCTGTTTTTTCCAATAATGTCTGGTATCCAGCAGTGCTTGTATTTGGTTATAGGTTTATAGCATTTACCAGCGATGCTGTTTAAGCTGACCTCTCTTGAAAACAATGACTTTTAAATTGACAGATAATTATTAAGTAATAATTACTCAGTTTAAAAAAAAATCAGGAAAATTTTGAAAAAATAATACTGTTTTTGCCACTTTACAAAAATAGAATTGGATAAAGTAATAAAACAGCCTTATAAAGTCATCTCACTGAAAGGATTGGGCCCATGTGTTTGAAATCTGTATTCTACCAGAGCAGTGAAATGCTAGTGCAGCAACCTGGCAGTTTGACATTCACCTGCACACTCATGAATCATTAATCTGAACTTCTGAAACATCCTCTATTGGAAACGCCTGCCTGTTGGAGCCATTTAGGGATTCAGATAAAAGAGTTATGAGTACCAGAGTGAAGAAAGACTGGAAGAACATAGTAAGCTGAAACAAAGGAATGAGTCAACAATTGGGGGTGGGGGACAACGATGAAGACAGGAAAGTAATATTTGAACTAAGAACCCAAAGAAGAAACACTAAATTAGACAAAACTTGTAAGCATGTCAAGAACAGAAGAAACAAATGCTAGTGTCAATTAACAGAGCTGTCCCAACAATTATTAACACTGAGTCTATGGAAAAATTTCTTCAGAATGAAGAACCTTTCTATATACTGAACTATCAAATGGCAAAATTAAAAGCACTGTAGTATCCTCAGGCAGGCTTGAGCCTTTAACTCAATGACTAATGTTAAAGCAGCTTTGAAATATAAAATGTATCCTATCAAAAAAGATATGCTCAAGCTAATGCAGCACATGGCTCACTCCTCAATAACTCTTTAATTCCAATTACCTCTTAGTTGTAATTCTTAAGGAGAAGCATTTTCCATTTCAGCTGTATTATTTTACTACTCTCCAGTAGCAGAGTTAAAGAAAAACAACAAAGAACTGTAGAAAGAGAAAGTAACACACCAAAGAATTCTTACAAACATTTTACTATTGCCTGTTAAAATCTCTTGTTAGCATCCTTTATGCAGGGTTTTTCCAACAGGCTGCATTTGACTAGAGGCCTTGTCAGATCATGAACATTTTATCAGATTAAAGGAATTTTCTCCCTTCTGCTAAACCTTACACCGCTGAATGTAGATTATACTGGAGGGAGAATGAGGGATGTTAAAACTGAAATCTAAAATTAAGTAACCACTGACAGTCTGCTTCATTCACTTACTGTGACACAGTAAGTTCTAGCTGAACTCAAAGAAAAATGAGAATATTTATGCAAACTTACACCAGATAAAAACTATGTGGCAATCACTGAGTGCACTGGATTTAAACCTTTTTATACCTTTAGTAGCTGTTGTATTTCTATTTTGTCTAGGCATAATTTTCTCATTTTCTTGGAATTCCAAAAGTCGCACTGAAACATGGAATGGTAAGTATCAAACCTTGTACAAACCCTTCTTTAATTACATGCAGCCCAACCACAAGAGAATACAAGACCTCTTTCTCTCCTCAGTATAGTTTATGACCGAACCGTCAAATTAAACCAACAAATGAAAGCAAGAGATAATTCTAACTATGGATTTCCATTACAAAATGTGTTATTTTCCAAGTACCCATTTAAGAATCTGTGTACCTAGCACAGATTCTGCTATATACAGATACACCGCTGCCTTCAAAGTTGATGTTTCTGGGTATGTCTAGGCTGTGAAATAGAACACCTCTTTTAAAATAGGAGTTTTAAAGGCTGGAGTGTAATATAATTTTTAGCACTTTGAAGCAAAATTTTACTTTCTACCATTGTATTTGGTCTAATTTTTGTTCTTCTGTCAACAGCCATCCTCAGCCTCCACTCTAGGAACATTTATCTTCCTAGATTGCTGGACTTTCTCTATGCTTATCAGCCTCTCCTGCTCTGTGTATGTATTTCTCTACTGTATATTGTATGATTCTGCAAGGATCAGAAAATTTGTAAGGTTTTTCATTCCTAATCCATTTTCCTGTTCCTTCACTTTTCCAGGTCTGTTATCTACGCCATAGTATACTTGCTCTTTGTTGATTACAGAACAATGTAATTCCACATTAACCTTTCTTACAAACTAAATACTTTTAAGATTAATTTTCCTCAAGATAAATTTTGATAACCTTAATATGTTAAAATGTTACACTTTGGTAATGAAATTCAAATGTTTCTAAAAAACACTTTCTATTCATGGGGGGTTTACACTGCAATCACAAATTCACAAACTACTGAATATTAATTTCACTTTCTACAGCCAGATGGAGTTGTTTCCCATGTACTTATTTAATGAATTTCACTATTAGAATAGTTTGCCAGTGGTGATCAATAAACATTTTGGATATTTACAGACTAAGTAGTATGAAAAGCAGCCACAGACTAAATGGACAGACAGAGGGAAGAGACTGTAAGATTTTATTAGCTTAATTAGCAATGGTTTCATAACCTTCAAAGAACACGAATGTTTCTAGTACCCAGTGATTTACTTCACCAACCCATCCCTCCCAGTAACTATCCCATCCTCATAAGCAAAGATCACTGCAATTAAAATCCAAATTAAAGCATTTTAAAAAAAAATAAAAAATAAAACAGAGACACACAAGTACTTTTGGTTTGGGGGGGGGGTCATAATCCGAATAAAAGTCGGAAACAAACATAAAAAGCATAAAAGTATAAACAAGCATAAAAGTAGCACTCTGCTTCAGTCTCTGCCCTCCTGCATTATAACTGGGAACAAATACAATGCTTTAGCGAGCAAGGTCCACACGGACATACTGTCCCAGCAGCACACCTTGGTAAGTGCAACAAGAAATGATGGGTGCTTGTAGTGGGTGACTCAGGGGGCACTGAAGTATCCATCTGCCAGACTGACAGGGAGAAACACGAGGTACGCTACTTTCCAGGAGCTGAGATCCAAGATATTACTGAGTGTACCACAACACATCAAGAGCACAAACTACTATCCTCCAGTACTCTTTCAACATGAGCACAAATGACAGCACAAGCCAGAACTTGGCCAGAATCAAGGAAAGCTGTAAAGCCCTGGGGGTGCAGGTAAAAAAAATTTGATGCCCAAGTTATTTTCTCTTCCTTTTTACGAGTAAGAGGAAACGATGCAGCCAGAAACAGGCATATAATGCACATCAACTTATGGTTTTGCAGCTGGTGCCATCATGAGGGATTTGGCTTCTATGACAATGGGACATCCTTTGACTATAGTCTGTTAGAGGCATGGGATCCATCTGCCTAGAGGAGGCAAAGGAATCTTTGGCAGGAGGCTGGCCAAGTTGGTGGGGTGGGCTTTAAACTGAAGGACGTGGAAGAAGGTGTACAACATGGCAATGCTCATGTCATCGCATCCAACTGAGGAATAAGCCAGCCCCACCAGAGCAGCAACATATTTTCCTTAGCTGCCTCCCAAGATGAGTACCATAAGGCCAGCCACCTCCAGGGTGTGTGTCACTGTGGTGGACCCTTGTGCATACGCCCTGGGAAACCTGAGTGCTCAGCTCTCTGAAATGCCTGTACACCAATGTACACAGCATGGGGAATAAACAGGAAGAATTAGAGAACTATGTGCAGTCACAGGGCCATAATCTCATTGCAGTGATAGACACGGTGTCAGCTCACATGATGGAATGTTGTTATGGATGGCTATGTACTTTTTAGGAAAGACAGGCCATCATGGAGAAGTGGTGGAGTTGCTCTTTATGTGAGGGAGCAACTGGAATGTATCAAGCCCTGCCAAAGGGTGTATGTAGAACTAGTCAAGAGCTTACAGGTAAAGATTAAGGGGCAGGCCAACTTGAGGTACCCTGTTGTGTTTGCTACAAGCCACCTGATCAGGAAGTCAATGAAGACTTCTACAGACAGTTGGAGGTAGCCTCACAATCACAGGCTTTAGTTCTCGTGAGGGACTTCAGCCTCCCTGATATTTCCTGGAAAAACAACACAGCCAGGCTCACACAGTCCAGGAGGTTCCTGCAGAGTGTTCGTGACAACTTTTTGATGCAGGTGGTGGAGGAGCCAGTGAGGAAAGGTGTGCTCTTAAACTTTGCCTCCACAAACAAAGAAGGGCTGATTGGGGATGTGAAGGTTGCAGTGACCACAAGATTGATAGAGTTCAGGGTCCTGGGTGAAGGAAGCAGGGCAACAGGTAGGATTGCAGCCCCGGACTTCAGGAGAGAAAACTTTGGCCTTTTCAAGGACCTACTTGAAGGAATCCCATGGATTAGGGCCCAAGACAGCTGGCTAATATTCAAGCATCACTTCCTCCAAGCTCAAGATAGGTGCATCCCCATGAGTAGGAAATCAAGCAAAGGGAGCAAGAGGCCTGCATGGACGAGCAAGGAGCTTCTGGCAAACCTCAAACAGAAGAAGAAAGTTTACAGGATGTGGGAAAAGGGACAGGCCACTTGAGAGGAATATGAGGATGGGGTGAAATCATGAAGGGAGGCAACAAGGAAGGCTAAAATCCATCTGGAATTAAATCTGGTGAGGGAGGTCAAGAACAAAAACAGCTTCTTCATGTAAATCAGCAGGAAAAGGATGACTAGGAAAGGTGTGGGCCTGCTTTTGAATGAGGTGTCTGCCCTGGTGACAAAGGACACAGAGAAGGCAGAGTTACTGAATGCCACCTTTGCTTTGGTCTTCATTGCCCAGGCTGGCCCTCCAGTTTCCTAGACACTGGAGGCAAAAGAGGAAGCGAGAGGAAGCCTGGAGAAAGGAAGACTCTCCCTTGGTCAAGAAAGATCATGTTAGAGGTCACTTCAGCAGTCTTGACACTGACAAATCCATGGGCCCCAACAGGGTCCACCTGCAAGTACTAAGGGAGCTGGCAGATGTTATTGCCAAACCAGCCTCCATCATCTTTGAAAGGTCATGGACCACTCCAGTCTTCAAAAAGGGCTGGGCCTGTTTAGCCTGGAGAAGAGAAGACTGAGAGGGGATCTTATCACTGTCTACAAATAACTTACGGGGCAACTGTCAAGAGGAGGGGGTC
>JAVJGJ010000062.1:36092399-36110044 GCA_035590215.1 Microhierax caerulescens
GGGGCAACTGTCAAGAGGATGGGGTCAGGCTCTTTTCAGTGGAGTAAGGGGTAACAGGCAGAAACTGAAACATAGAAAGTTCCTTCTGAATACAAAGAAAAGCTTCTTTGAGGGTGACAGAGCACTGGAACAGGCTGCCCAGAGAGGTTGTGGAGTCTCCTTTTCCAGAGATGTTCAAAACCCACCTGGACATGACACTGCAGCCTACTCTTAGGTGAACCTGCTTTAACAGGAGGATTGGACTATATGATATCAAAAGGTTCCTTCCAACCCCGAGCATTCTGTGAAAATCCCCACATTTGCAGCAAGAAAAATTCTATAAATACAAAAAGCACTAGATGTACCATACTATCAAAAATTTGACTAGAATTCCGATTTTACATTTCGTACTCTTTTTAATGGAACAACCAGAATTGATGAGGAACATTCAGGCAGCAAGTGTAATAGGTGCTTGGACATACTGGATGGAAAGTGCAAGTGATAAAGGATCTTTGATATGCTCAGATTATGAATTTGCTGGCTAGAGGCAAATTAAGTGTACCACACTCACTCAGCAGGATTATGGTACACACTTCAAATCCCATGCATCTGAGCCTGTTACTTTTAATAGATCTGTGATTTTATCACCTTGACCATCTTCACATATTCTGACCAAACTGAAGCAGACTGATCACAACAGCAAACGTGGTTAAACTCCTAAGTGGGATGAGGGCAAGAGATGATCTCATTGCAGGTGACTAAAGTAGCTTAGATGGATTCAAAACTAGTGGTGTCACTAAGTGGTCAAACACCTGATTACTGTTTGCTTAGGTGCATGATTTAAAGAGTTTTATAAAAATTATTTAGTCTAATGACTGAAGCCACTGGATAAATGGCATAACTCTGACTGTGACAGAAAACTGCAGGAGTTTATACCACAAAAGACCCATAATACCTACAAACATTCTGAACTGAGAATTTTCTGCAAAGGGCAGGGCTCAAAGCACAGAGCATATAACAAGCAGATCTGATCACACCTGTTTTCATCCTTACAGACAGGAAAGCTGCAGAAACACTAAAAAATTCAGAGAAAAGTACATTTCACAACAGGGCATTTTTTTTCCTTCTGTGAAACAATATGCTAATTCATAGAGCATACATTTTATCCAAATTTATCAAAATAGTACATGTGGACATTTCTTCTTATATGCAGTTCAGAGAGAGCTGATAATAAGGGGAATCAGTACTCTTTTAAGTTATCACCCACGCTTGAGAATAATGTCTTTATGCTCAACTAGCAATCCGCAATTTTCAAGCAATTTAACCTTGTATGATGTTCCCAGATTTTCATGTCCATTTATTGCTGCTTCCTCTAAACACTCTGTTCACAATTTTTACACTGTATCTACTTCGACCTGGTTGCTTATATGGTATTTTGTATGAAAATAAAGCATCTATGTAATCAGCCATCTACTATAACAACTGGGTTAGTATGACAAAAGAAACAAGTGACTTGGGGAAAGCAGGAGGGGAGAAAAAAACCAATCACTTCCACACTTACTCTCTCTTCTCAACATTAACATGAAGCTGCACTTTGAGAATGACAGGAAACTTGTCAATTCATAAGTGTAGCATAATTGCTCACTCCCTCAATACAGTAGGTTGCCTTAAGCCTATTTCTTTGCAAAAAAATGCAAGAACAAAAATCACATTAATTCCAAGAAATCAGCAAAGAATTAGACACAGCTGTATTTTTGTGCATGAATTTCAAAGAGTCAACTCCAACAAGATGAAAGAAACAGATCTTTATGTAAATGGGAATAAAGGAGTAACTTATAAATAATCAATTATACAATTAAGACCTAATGCAAACTAGTTATAAAAAATAATTCTATAACTTATGTCTTTTATTCTCAACCCTTTTCTTTGGTTTCACTTAACTCATATCAAGCTCAGATTTCACTCCAAGTTGCATACTGCAAGTTTCATCCTGAATGTAAAGTGTAAGCCTGCAAAGCAGTTGTCAAGGTTATGAGCCTTTCAGTTACCGCAGCTGGTGTAACTGGCATATAACCTGTGCTGGACACCTTTTAGCTCACAACCAAGGATGAACAAACTACATTTAAAACCAGTTTTAGCCCTGTTCCCTGAAGTAACAGAGATTTGATTTCCAAAGCACTGTTTTGACCAAGTAATTTCATTCTTCATAGCAAACAAACCTTCAACTGAGCATTTAATTTTTTTCTTCCAGTAAATCTCAGTGTCCTGAAATTCAGTCCATATGGAGTGCAAGATAAGTAATTTTGTATCACTATTGTAATAACCAAATTTACTAGTTATTTTTAATACAAGTTATTTTAATCGCTACTGTAATAATCATCTAAGACTGAAACAGCTACATTAGCAGTTCTACCATCAAATACTCTTATGAAATCAGCCTTAGTGTCTGTAGCAGAAGCCTGAAATTGTGAAATTTTGATTATCACTACAATAGCTGCTGCCCTCTATACCTCAAATATTTTACGGCATTTGCTGTGTATTAGCCTTTTATAGCTACATGTGAGGGCTACTGCACAAATTACATTAATGACTCCAAATGACTAACTAGCTTTGTTTCTTCAACAGCTGCTATCTCATTTATCATTCCTGCCACACCACAATCATCTCTTATTTCATAAAAGTACCTTTATTAAGTTTTCTAAATTACAACACTAAATGAAACATTAAGTTTTTGAAAATACGATGCCCCCTCAGAAATAAGGGAAGACTAAAAAAGGGTACACAAAACAGATTTGAAGGAGGCTGTTGTCAGTAAACAGAGAGATATTAACAGCAAATATTAGCATATTTATTTCTGAGCCATATTCCAATCTCTCAGCTAAATTTAAAGAGGCAGCTATTAAGACTTAGCGATATGATATTCCTTTAAAATTAACCTGATTCTAATAAGAATTATAGGGATAGGTAGTAACAAAGAAGGTAGCTGTTCCTGTTTGCAAGCATCATTTTGCCAAGTAAAAGAAAGCAGCCTTCCCCTTCCTACTTCATGCTTTTGAAAGCTATAATTATTTAGACCTTCTAAAGTTGCTTCTATAATCACTTCAATTTCTCCAACTCAGATTATCTTTAATTTCAGAAACTGGAATGCAATTTAATTATCATTAATAGTGTTTTCAAATTAACATAATTCTTTTTCAATCCTAAGTAATCAGATGCAGCCATTTCCTCCTAAGTCATATGTAATGGCTTGTGAAGTGTTCTTCAGTTAGAAATCTGAATTAATATCTTTTTTCTAAAAGCATTAGAGGGGACTTGTAGACCTCTGTTCCCTTTGGTGTGATATCTCAAATCCCCTAAATTAAAATGGTAACAGTTCCATGCTGATTTACAAGTTAACTTCTTAAAACTGGGATTTTGGCTTGCCAAATTCCCAAATAAGCCCTACAATACCAAACAAGTCTCAGATACCAAGCACTGTAAATTTCCAGGATAACATCATAATTTAAAATAGAAGAACAATAATGCCTTTCCTGCTTTCCAGATTTACTTTCTCCAAACAGTCATTACCAAACAAATAATTTTTTAATAGTCTATGACTTTTTTTTTTTTTTTTTGCTTTATCCCTACATATCTTGAGATTCATGGACTGTATTTTCATGGACTGTCTAAGGACAACTTCCTCCTCTTCCTATGGCTTGGACTAAATGTTACTTACTCTTCTGCAGTTTCTTCTGGGAATATATTCTGGGATGTGCAGCTTTGCAGAATATCACCATGGTTTACAGCCACCAGTTACCACAAGGGAAAGCAGAAAACACTTTTTCAAAGATATGTTAATTCCACAGATATCATATTGATTTGTTTTCTTGATCTTATTCACATATTTGTATTTCTAACAATTTCTGGTTCCTCTGATAACATCAGCCACTGCTATGGCAGGTACTCCAGTTCCCTTTTGATGTTGTCCTTGATAATGACGTCCTCTGACTTGTGCTAATTACAACTATTGGTCTGACCATGGAGTTTCTAGAAAGCATATTGACAGATACCATTTCCAGACCTCCCTGTCTGATAGTTCACAAATACTTACTTGACATGCATGATTGCTGTTTAATGAAAGCATCTTCCAGTAAAGATCTCAAAATCTCACAGAAGTCAGATTAATGTTCCAAAACAGCTACACAATTTGAAAACTATGGTCCTGTTTTGCTTTGCTTGCTAACGTAATTTTTTCCTTAACCAAATTTTACCTCTATGACCAAAACAAGCTTTTTAAACTTTTTTCCTACATTTCATCATATGTTTTACAGTTAAAGGCTTTTATTCAAACAACTCTACCTATGACCAGTGTAAAATAATTGCAACTCTCTATATATCAGGCCTAAACAGCTTCTATTTTATTTTTAACACCAGTTTAATTAGCCATGTTCTTGTAACATTTGAACTTACTTTCTGAAGAGTCTCTATTCTCAACCATAAGCTTGGGCATTTTAAGTATTCAATCTGAGGAAAGACAGGTATTTAAAACATTTCAAACTAGAAGACTATGTATAGCCCTGGGCTTCTATAGCTCTATGGTGCCATTTAAAATGGGCTAAAGAGTGTACCTCAAGCAATGTGCTTCTCATCCGTATTTAGTCACAATTTTGATTCTATTATTACATGAAGACTGTTCCAACATCCTCTTTGAAAATATATTTGTGTCTTGTTATTTCATGTCATTTCACAGGACTTAAGTTATAGAGCATTGCTAAACCAACCTCCTCAATTTTCCTATTGTCAACATTTTGTTCGGTACCCACCACACAGTACTATGGGCTGAATTTCAGCAAAAGTTTGTTCCAGGCTTTCATATTACTGCCTCCAATAATGTGGGTTTTAAAATATAACTCCCTACACTTATCAGCCTCTTCTGTACTGTAGTAAAAAGTCACAAGAAGAATGTTATCTTCTCCACTAGTATGTGAAATTACACAGTATTCTTCCTAAATTTATTACAGAAAGAACCTGCAAACCTTGCTGCATAGGTTGAGGGCATTTTCTGGACTGCATAAAAATTGAGTACTTGCAATTTGAGTCACGCATCCCCTTGGAGCTCAGTTTCTACCTACACTGTGGCATTCCATAAGCAGCTACAGCAATGCTAATTTGAAGCCCTCCTTGAAACATATCGTTCATGATACCTTTAATGAGACTGATGAGCCAATCTATAAGAAAACTTCCAAATCTTTCTGGTAGAGAGATCTGACAGCAGATAATGAAAACTCACTTTTTGTGTGGTTTTAATATTGTTGTTGTTGTTTATTTTAGAGTTTTATGCCTTTTCCTTGAATTATTTTAAACACACTCAGTGATCGACTGAACTTGTCAACTGGCTCCCAGACTCTGCCCTTTGCACTGAGTTTACATGTACTCTGATCACAGTAGGTCCTCACTTCACATTTGTTCACCCTATCACATTTGTAGCAGTTGCACAATAGGGCCCTGACAAAGAACTTTATTTCAAGTCATCACTTCACATATTTCCTAGGGGTGATCGTAATGTTTCAGAAAAAAATACAAGTCTATTTCCCTTGAGACAAAGCTCACTATTCAAAAATCCTGCCAAGATCACCACATGGTTGAGAACTCCAGAATGACAATGCAAAAGGCAAAATAATACATTTCTAATTCAAACATAGAAAATAAGGTAAAAAATGAAAGTAAATATGCTATGATCCATCAGAATTTGCTTTAGCAATTACTAGGAAATTAAACAAACATTACATAATTAAAAGCTGCAGTTTTCTCCTTCACAAAGCACACTATCTTATATATTAAAAATAGATGACAATATTGTAAATTAAAAAGTCTAATTTATTTAAACTGACAAAGAGGAGAAACTAGTCCTTATATGTGGATATGTCCATAAAACTGTTTTAAAAACAGTACCCAAGCTAAAGCAGAATTAAAACCATTGAGTCTTAGAAGACTAATGTGCAAAGGAAGAGGATCTTAATTAGGTATCTAAACTCTTCTTGTTGCAGTTGTGGTTTTCTACAGCACTGTGGGAGACAGAATTCAGGAAGAGAGAGAGAGGGAGAAAGCCTGTGTGACAGAGCGTGAGTGAGTTATAGTTATCTATTATTAAAATTCTAAACAGGACTTGGGATATATCAGAACTAACATTCCTCTTAAGACTTCTCTCTGTAGCACAATGCTAGAAGCTAGGGATGTGGTGGCGAGCAACCCTTCAGAAGAGTTCACTGTTGGCCTCGTCCTGTTCCCATGAACTTAAACAGCATTAGCACTGAGCTGAGGTCAAGTGCTTTCAAAAATCCAGCTTTAAAAGGTACTTTTGGCATATTTTCAAAAGGGCAGCTTCTGCTTTGACTTACATCTTGGAGACAAAGCACTCTATACCTCGTGATGGCCCTCCACTGGTACACAGCAAAATCTAGGAAATTGTTTCCCACACAGTAGCAGTCTACTTATACTTTGATAATTCCTCTTCAGAGATTTTGTTTTACAAAGCATGTGATAAAAACATATACAGCCAGTACACATTTCTCAAGCAGAATAACTGAGAGTTGAGGTAAATCCCCAGGCAGAATGCAATTACAAGTTATTATGTTGCAGGTGCTTTATTTTTTGAGAGCTGTGCATGACTGAAAGAAAGTAGAAAGCAGTCGTGGATCCATATATTACAGTACAGTCTGAATGTCTCTTTCACATGGGAACTTAAAGCAACCTTACACTGCCTTGGCCTACATTTTCATTCAAGGGGCTCCAGGCACTAATCAGGAGACAGGAAATTTGGAGCAGGCTCAAAGTAGTCCTTCATTCAGCATTCCACTACTGTGCAGGCTTTCACATTTTTCACACAATCAAAACTACTTACTTACGCAATAAATACTTTCCAGTTGTAGTCTTACCTGTGCCTTGTACCTGTGATGGTATTGCATCCCTGTGCCCAGAAGGATTTGCCCTGTAGCTAGCCAGTTCACTATTCACCTTTTTTTTTTTTAAAAAGGATGTTTCAAATTACAGCAGAATGCCTAATTTTTATGTTTCCACATTTATTCTGGCATAATTTGCACTATTTTCTTTTGTATTTTACTGAAATGAATAAAACTATGGAAAACGAAGAAAACCCAGCCAGACAGATCCAGCCATGCTTTTCTCTAATTGAAATCCACAGTGATCAAGGATGCAGAGCTAGAGCCTCAGGCTGCAAATGTAAAGGACAGGTATCCAAGCATAAGCTCCTCCACTCTCAGAAATGAAAGTAAAATTATCCAAAGACTTTATATGCAAAAAATCTTTTGGCCAAATATCAATGACTGGATGAAGTCCTTGGGACTTAACTTAAAAGTTCTTTTGAGATAGGAAATTTTGTAACCCCATTATTGTAGTTCCCATCAAGATTCTTAACTCACCTTCTCCATTATTACTCTGACATCTCCCCTGCCCCAATCTGCCTGCCACACTATTTTGAAGAACATATTGCTGTCCTGGATAGATTAATGATTCTTGCTCAACTTTATCATTTGGCTGTTTTCCACCTACTGCTCATTAGCTATCTTACAGTTTTGATTTGCTTGCAAATTAGTGTTATACATCTCTACAAATATACATTAGGTAGCAACTGCACTGCAGCATGTTGGCATATGTTTGCTCTCAGTTTGCTGTTACCTTCTTTGACATGAATAGCATTGATTAGAACAGGCCAATATATCAGATAATAAACCATTTTTCATGGTTAAGAAAAAAATATTTGGTAAGGTACCATACAACAAAAATAATATTATCATCTTCACTTCTGGAATTACTTGCTTATTCTAAAATTAAATGTCTATGAGACCTAAACTGCAAAATGCAGTATACAATCCCACTTTCTAGTAATAAAATATACAGCACGTCTATAAAGAAAATTCTATCAAATAATAAGCATGTATTAGAATCAAATTAAAACTACAGAGATCAATTTGCATCTACCAACTTTTAACATTTGAAAATTTCAGCACAAGTAAAAACAGTTCCTCTCCCTTGTTAGAAAGACTTATAGGCGCATTATTTTCTGAAAGTCCACATTTTTACAATTAAATTCCCAGCATAAACTGGACAGCTGGTATAATGTTCATAGAGCACAAAAGTAGCCTCTGCTGTAGGACTCCAAGTTATTGTGTTTTTGTGATCAGTAAAACCCAGTAGAGAAGGTTGTTGTCAAACACACACAATCACATCACGGCTAGATGCTGATGGATTGATATGCATCACATATAACACCTCCTTAATTTTTACTACTTCCATAAAATGTTGCACTCCTGTGTTCATCTTAGAAGCACTATCCAAAAAGATTTGTAACACATCCTCCTGTGTGGAAGGAGAAAACCGTTTTTATGATTTCATTCATTAGGAAAGGTGGAAATTGTATCCAGTTTTCACCACTAATAAAATAGTGGTTCACTTGACTTCCAGGTCAGTACCTGTATACCAGTATTTGCTTCTGAATTCAAGCTGTCTCAAAAAAATAAAAAATAAAAAAAATAATTCTACAACTCTGTTAATTCCAGGCTGTAATTAACCTCTGGAGAGGTTAAACACTTGCAAACGAGTAGTCCCTAGTATCTAAGTAGAGTGCATACTACCTTCTTTGAACTAAATTTTGGCAGCACTACATAGGACTCTCTTCATTAGCAACCTATAGAATAAATACACTGTCCTTGCAGCTACACCACAGCTGACAGACACTGCATACATAGCATAGTTTTGAGGTAATTAGAGCGTGTACACTCAATTGTATCTACATACACTTGCATGTATACACATGCACATGTTTTTCAATATTAGAGCTCCCTTTTTGCCATGATGATCCTTGATCCTAATCACTTTCACAAGCTTTAGCTACTTTATAGCATTCACCAATGAGAAAGTTCTACAGATCTATTACACATTGGGATGCCAAATGACAATACAAAAATTTATGATGTCTAAAAGGCTCTACCCCTTTTCCTCTATTCAGGCCTGGGACAGCTCTCCACAGCTGATCAATAGCTTCTTCTCTGGTTGCCAGCAGCATGAGCATAGTGACCTAGAGTTCCCAGGCTTCTTTTTGAGAATGAGAGAACTGTTTTGTCTTCTGCAAACACTACGGATGCAAGCCAGCTATGGCAATCCTCAAAGAGAAAACCACTCTGGTATTATAATCAACAACAACAAAAATTACCTTCATTTCCTTCCATTCTGTTAAAATGATACCAGAGTCTGTTTTGCAAAGTTTCAACTCCTCCCGCTTATTAGAATATTGATAGACATGTAAGTTGGATCATTAGAGCTGTTTGTAAAAACCAGATTCTCATACCCAGGAAACTGTTGCTTCAATAGTAGTGATTTTGATCAACTGCCCTGACCTTTTGGGTCATGGGCCATCATCTGACATGGGAGAAAGGTCAGAAGGTGATCTTTCTATTTACTAGTAAAGTAGTATTTTTTTGCATGTAACCAGCAAGTGTTAGGAATATCACTGCAAAGGACAGAAACCAGGTTCCCTATGGTACTAAGGGATGCTATATAAACACAAAGAAAGAAAAAGAAAATTCTTGCTTACTTCAAGGCACTTAAAATCCTAAAGACCTCAAACACTGATCAAGTTTTAATCCCTAACCGACTGTAGCACAGCTAAAGCAACAGGCCCTTCTACTGGAGATACCACAAACATAAGAGATTTTCTGCAGTATAGCTAGCAGAGGGTCGTAAATTCCCAGATACCATAAGCTAAGCCAGCAAAGGCAGCAGTCAGCACAGCTGCATCTAAACTAGGGGTCTGCTGATGGCATGCAGTTTGTTCACAATTCTTCAGTGATGTTACTATGGGAACTTCTGCAGTGGGAGTTCGTTATATTTGATCCAAGTTTCAGAAAGACAGAAGTAGGGACAAAGGAAAGAAACCGAGGAGAATGCTAAGAAACCATATCAGCACATTGTGTCCCATTTACTAGCCTACTGGAGAATCCCAATAGAGATGAGGCTACTTCTTATAGGAAGTAACCAAAAAAGATTAGCATCACATCACTGATTTATGATATGGTTCATGACTTAAATATTTAATTAACTATTGAACATTTTTTTTTTACATTAAAAAAACCCACAAACAAACACCAATACCAAACAGGGGCTTTACCCAACTACATTGATAAAAGACAAACTTCTGCTAGTCAAAACATTTGGAAATACTGCTGAATTGCAACTTAAAATATACTCTTGGTACAGCTCTAAATTCACTGAGTTAAAAGCTAAACAACAAAAAAGTATACACTTGGCACAACAGCCCACTGTCCTACTGTCAAGAAACAAGAACTGCTGGCTTGCTACCAGACAGAACAAATAGCACAGAAATAGCAACAGTGACACAGATCTGCTTACCCCACAAACAGAGCCAAAAAACTGAATGGAGAAATTTGTGTAATGTTAATATGCTCCTGGTTCCATGACACCACAAAGCCTGTTCAGGCTGTAGCACAGGCTCCAAGTTTTCCAATTTTGGGGATTTTTTCCTAGTTTTGTAGTATAATGGTAGCTGGGAAAAATGACTCAGTTGTGGATATGCCTTGCCTGAAGGATAGTAATACTACTGGAATCACCATTTATCTCCGGGAAATCAAATGGTACTGGGAGGAACCTGCTGAGCCACAGAACATGCTTAGCATATGAGAAGTTGTAGTCAATGTTAATTTCTTTTTTATTTTCCTTTTATTAATGCTGGCAAAGAACAGTGCTCAGCCTCTCTTCCTCTCCAGTGCATTTCTGTTTCAATATACATATCAATATTAATTTCCCCTGCAGGGTTTCTGTCATACCTAATGAGCAAACACATGCTATGTGACATGGCTTTTTATGCCCTTGGTTTTTACGTTATCTCTAATTAATTCAGATCACTAATAATGTATTTTTAAAGTGGTCACAATTAAAAAGCCATGTGCTGTAAGACTGCACAAAGTTAATATAATGCACAAATCCATATACCAAGTATTTGTTCCTGTTCCCTGTCACAAAACAGCTGTCCAATTTTTTCTTTCAAATTTTAATTTAGAAAACCCCTCAAAAACTAAACAACGAAGCTTCACAAGACACAATTACAGTATTAGGAAAGAATGCAAATTCAGTCAAACTATTTAACTCTAAGCAGAGCATTAATTTATGGTGATAAGTTGGTTCTGCAGACATGCATCCTGAAAATGTCATCTTCTCTGAAACATCTGTATTTTAAACCAGTCAAGCACACTGACAGTACTTGGTAATAACATATTCATACAAAAGCCCTCTAAATTATAATCCACAATATTTTTAAACTGAAGATGAATCACATCCTCAAATTAACTTCTGATATTTCTTTCCTTCTCATAATTTCAATTTCAAATTAAATCTTGACTGAGTTGCTCATCAATTCTGTAAGGCATCACAACAGTCAACATTTTTAAGGAAGTTATTAAAGCACCAAAGAGCATAGTGCCTTTCAAAACAAATACATAGACCAATTCTGGATTTACTAGTCATGTCTGTATTTGCAAATAATGTGGCCTTGCAGGAGAAGACTTACAAAATGAAGCAGTGGTGCATAGAACTTCATATCCACATTTCATCCATTTGACAGCATTTTTATTTCAGGTTAGCCCT
Organism: Microhierax caerulescens; assembly: GCA_035590215.1. Lineage (NCBI taxonomy): Eukaryota > Metazoa > Chordata > Aves > Falconiformes > Falconidae > Microhierax > Microhierax caerulescens. Next base: position 36,104,034 of record JAVJGJ010000062.1, read on the forward strand.
TCTCTCATCCCATGGTCTGAATGTTTATTTGAGGTTGAAGCTTATTAGGTATACTTCTGAAATGTGTCCTTAAGTTCAGTTCAATGCAAAAGGAGCTCTGTGTGTCTATGATCACTGTGAACCAATGCACAGTAAGTGGTGAAGATCAAATTTGCTTCAAAAGCCTGCTCCCGGTTCAAAGTAAAGTACAAAGGAGAGGCATCCATTTAAGTCAATGGGAGCCTCATCATTCCTTTCAGTGAGATAAAACCGAATTTGATCCCTCCCTCTTTTTTTTTTTTTTTTTTTTTTTTTTTTTTAAACTCTGATCTTTCAGTTTAGGTTGAGTAAGACATGAAAGATAAAAAAGAATTGACAAATAAAGTGGGAGAACAGCGTGTTAAAGGGAAGTTTTGCCAGTATGGGTTTTAGATGTTTTTTTTTAATGTTTTAATTTACTCTGTTTTTTCTCATTCTCATAATTATGTACTTAGAACCAAAGCAAAGGGATAAAGATGGTGATATTGCCATGCCTGTGCTCAGAAGTCCACTTTAGGGTCATATTGCTGGGGCCAAACTGATTGCTCCTGAAGGCAACGGCATTCGCCTGAGGCTGAACAATCTCCTCACATTCAGGAAGTTGTACTACAGAGCTTTAAACAACATGCCTGTGATGGCAAAGATAACATATATAAATCTGTCAGCTCTTTAGGAACTTTTTGTCCCAAGTACTTTACTTAAAAATGCCTTCCCTCACTCTTGCTGATACAGAGCGGAAAGAAATGTGAGTGCAGGTAAGGTATCAGCATATGCCTTATGCCCTGAATGAACACGAAAATCTAGTTATTGTACAAGGAGCTGTTTAAAAACCTCATACCTAGAAATAAGAAAAAATTTTTATTTTGTATTATGCCGCTCCATAATCTCCTGTAGAAGAATCTCCTTTATAAATCATATGTATTTTATTTTCTTTCAAATGGTGAAAGCTATTCCTATTGTGATTTATCATTTACATAGAAACAATTAGGTGATTATGCACACGTATGGTCTACCATAGAGATAACACATGAAATCTGAACATATATTATAAAGATGGTGTGTATGACATTAAACTAAGACACTTAATAAGCACTTAATACAACCATAAAGCAAGGGGCAAAATGCTGAGCAGACGATAAATACAAACCAAATCTTTTAGCATAGTAGCTCCTTAGACATCTTTTCTATGAATTAGATACCATCCCCCTCATATTCTTTACTGAAGTCACTGGAACTGCTACCACTTCTTCCAAAGTGGAAGATGAATCCAGCACATCTATCGTTTCAGAAAGCATATCTAGTACAAATTGAACTCCCAGCCACTGGCAGGTTTTGGAGGAAAAATTAAAGGGAACTCCCTTCTTTTTTTTCCCCAGTCTTTAATAAAAGTGTCATGGCTTTATAATGTTATAATCTGCATAGCTCTGCTGTTAGTCTTGCTCCCTATGATACTGCACCTGCAGCCATGGAAATTTGCAAGACCTTGTTTCGATTTAATAACAGATTTGTTTTTAAAAAAAGAGGAACAGTGTAAACATCATGCCTAACAAAACCTTCCAAAAGAGTAAACGTTATAGGGAAACAGAGAGTTAGGAAGTATACATCGAATGCTTCCTATTTGATGGAGTAAGTAAATGAAATCTGCAAAATTACAAGTTTAGTAGCTTGTCTTCAGCTCTCCTCCAAGACACTGAAATCTGAGCCAGACTGCTTGTCTACTGAGTTCAGCAACATCCCCATACAACTACCCAAAGAGAAATCTTTGTCAAAATTTTGCTGGCTGTCCCACCTTCTCAGAATCACTTACCTGTATAAAGTTCTTCTCAGTGTACTCAGTATTTACATCACTGAGAAAGGACAAGGCATCAAGCACAACAGAATCCTTGGTATGGGAACTGCTAGACCTGGTGTAGATGTCATTTGATCAACTGTCTTCCCACACACACAGGGTGGACCTGAAAGCAGAGGGGAAAAGTAGTGATGTTTTACAACTATAGTCCAAAGACCAGAGGGGTCCTATGCACTGCAGGGTATCTCTCTGCAATCTTAAACACAGGAATCCTTGGACCCTCAGCTCTGCAGTTCTCACTTCCATATAACAGAGAAGACTCTCCTCTCTGTTCTTGTTCAATAACCAAGGACCATTTTTTTTTCTTTCTTTGTCATTTGCCCATGCTGTTCCTACCCACTACAGTAAGGCTTTTTTTCTTCTAGATATTTTCTCTTTTTGAAGCTTCTCTCACCTGTACCTGTATCACACAACTACTCCACCTGCTGCCCACACTAACTCTCAAGGGAGCTGTTTCTAACTGGCTGCCTGGTCACAGCTGGAGGAGATAATTAGTTCCCACATTAAACCTCTTCAGCTGCTGCTGAGTGGAAAGCATGCACCTGCAAGAATTAGGGGCTGATCCTCTGCAAAGTGCATGGAAGGTCTATGAACTACCTACCCAAATTCTGCTAAGATATTCTGCAATTTCTTATCAATGCAAAAATCAGACTGGATTTTGGCCTCACCCCGTGGCAGGATGGAATTAGAATTACTCTTTTCAGTCCTTGTATACATCACACTCATACAAACCACTGCTCTAGGTGCACCTGGGTGTCCAGAACCTTGCCTGAAACAATAGGTACATACCTAGTTTCTGTTATGCATCTGAAACAGCCTTCTCATAATGATAAACAAACCCCCAATTGCATATAGCATCTCTTCTCTGGTTCTCACTTAGTAAATATGTGCATATATCCCAAGGCTTTCCTGGGCAAAAATTAAAACAGCTATATACCTGTGGTAGACAATTGTGCTTTATAGTAAGTATTTCAGCAAATTTGCACCATTTAACCACAGCATTACTGAGAGAATTTACCTTAAGAAAACAACTCTAGGAATGGATAAAAGTCTCTTTACAGTTCAAGGCAGACTTTTAGGACTGCTCAGAAGTTGCATTCTATTTCCTTAAAATTTGTAATATGAACTTGCATTCTTCTAGTGCCTGACATAGAAAAGTTTCATTGAGACTACTTAGTTGTAAGAATGCAAATCATGTATTGCAATATTTTTTGCAGAGATCTTCCTATTCACAATTATGATAAACATATTCTTAAATTTATTCCAATATATGCATGCACTTTATTACAGATGGTTCCTTTTGAAAAAGTCATTGAGACAACATAGCCAGTTTCAGGTTTTCTAAAAGTATCAGAATTCTGTAGTACTCATCCAGCTGAGGCTGATCACTGTGAATAGGCTAATGATGTTTACAAGAACATTTGAACAACCCTAATCCATATATACTACACACCTGCTTTCAGTCAGCATGTGTTTCTGCCAGCCTCCTCTACAGCTCCTGCAGCAGCTGGGACTTTTTGTGTGTTCAAGAAATGGGGGATGAGTTAGCATAATTTTTAAGACTATCAAGGACTCTGACATCTCAAGATTTTTTATGACACTCAAGTTTTCAAGAGCATTCTGGAAGGAGAGAGTTAAATTGTTACAAGGTATTCCGTTTCTTTGTCATTTCCAGCAATGCTGATTTAGAAATGATTACAGGACCTAGCACTAGCAGAACATATCCATGCTACCAGAACTGCCTAAGCAGTCTAAGGGCTCCCTGAAGAAGATACGATGTGTGGCAATACCACACAACACTGACATTTTAATCTAAGTGTGACATTCATAGGACAGATGGATGAAGTATAAGACATCTTGAGTCACGGCTGCCTCTGATTTATGTGATCAGGTAATGCATTATACTGTAAGCACAAAAGAGGACTTCCATTCTGGTTTGTTGAATAGGTTGTAGAGCACAATTCCAAACAGTCTCGAGGCCAGAGTACACACAACCAGTCTTCCTAATGTCAAGCGAGAGATACACACATCACGTAAAGCTGCATATGTGTTCCTACTCAGTTTTGTTGGAAATGGCGGTGGATAACATGAGAATCTTATTTGAAAGTATTACAACTGTACAGATTTGTAAAATTGCAAGAGATTATCAATAAACAGACCCTCCAAAAAGCAAGCAAGAAAAAACAATAGGCAATAGATTTCTGTTTTAAGACAAAAAAATGTCGTTCTGCAAAAAAGGCCTTCAAAACAAAAAAAAGGGAAAAAATGGTAGTACCTATGAACTTCTAGCACATGAAAATTTTCTGCTGAAAATTCAATGCTTCTAAAATATGTTGTAATTAAAGACAAGAGGAGATTATGATTCTTCTAATATTGTACTAAAAAAAATACAGCAAGTATAGCAGAGAATACAACCAGACTAATCAGTATTACTTCTTAAGTATTCCAAGCGCAGTTCCATTAAGTAAACCTTGAACAGGATTGCTAAAGCAGTAAAACACTGTTCGTACCGGAGCTGTTGATGCAATAAGCTGTTTTATCTCCCAGTCTTGAAGTGTTTTTCTGTTTGAGAATATATTCTTATCGCCATAAAACCAGAGTTAAGGACATACAAGCCAAACTATAGCAATCGCTACTTATCGCTAACTATCCCATTGTCTATTCCTCAAGAGAAATACCATTTTTTACAAACCCTTGAGTTCTGAAAAACATTGAAAAAGTCTTTTCCTTACCTATACCCTTACCTTCTGATACTGAGCAACAGTGGACAAGCATTACCTAAATGTGACTGGTGAGTGAACAGCAATGAAAGAATTTTTATACCCTGGGTCATTAACAGCACATGGTGCGAAAACTGTCAACCAGATCAAATCTACTAGACATACAAATGGAATCTTATTATCCAACCCTTATATTCTCCAATTAAAAAATGCCTCAACCCCCCACAAAAACATTTCCGCATGATGTTAAAAAAAGAGTAAGTTTCCGCAGAATAGACTTTATCCTCATATTTACAATTCAAAATACCCTAAATGATTGTATGAAGTAACAGCTCATAAAAGTGATCCAATCCTATTTGTTTTATAGCAATTGCTTACATCCCCTGAAACAGGGAAGCCTTTACAGAAGTTTTTCAATATTATATTCAGTTGATAAGGCAGCCAGCTTTTTAGGTGGGGGAAATCAAGAGAGATACCTGAAGCGCTTAACAGTACACAAAACCAGAAAGGTATCATTCAAATTAAAGCACAAAAGTCCAATTTCTCCTCAGGAGTACCATGTAACGCAATCCATATAAAGCACATTTTTTCTTAATTTAGAATTACAATATAAAGCATCTTCTAAGTTTAAATTATAAGGATTTTGTCAAAAGGTTCTATTATTTAGAGGGCTATTTAACTCTAGTGCTACTACATAATACCAAATGATGAGAAACAATTTTATGCAAGACAAAAGCATAACACTCATTTAAAATGTTATTAAAATTTTAAATGGCTGTCATGAATAGCGTTCTTGTAGAAATACAAAATTAAATATTTTCCTATATATTGATTCAGTCCCTTTCCATTTATTTCCACTGCATCCACATATTTTAAAATATCTCTGCCCCACATGAAGCAGAGGTACTAAGGAGAGAACTGCTCCCTTTAACAACTGCACTACTTCAGACATCACCTTACCCTTCCGAAACACTTTTTAAATGCTGTTTGTGCATTGAGCTACACCAACCAATGTTAGCCCCAGTCTGGAAATGATAATTATGATAAAACATACAAACAGTAAGGTATGTTACCCTGTCTGCAATATGAGCGGTGTTCTCTCTCAGGTGTTCCCTGAAAGGTTAGAACAAGAAGGAAAACAGAAGGATCACTATCCTTAAAGGAGACTTACTTCTTCCTTCGGTCACTGCCTCCCGAGAGGAGGGGGGACTCTCGTTCGATTTAGTAAAACCCGAAGATACCAGAGAAAACGTCTCTTCTCCTCACTTTTCACCTCAGCGGGAGGCGCTGCCGTTTCCTCACGGCTTCAGCGCGCCTCAGAGCATCGCCGTGCGCTGTGGGGAGGGCGCGCGCCGCAGCCGTTAACGGCCGCTCCAGAGAGCCGCACCTGCCGCCTGCCGCGAGGGCGCGCGCGGGCCGGCCCG
>JAVJGJ010000062.1:36129705-36140650 GCA_035590215.1 Microhierax caerulescens
TTGTGCCCCTTACTTCAAGAAAGACACTGAGGTGCTGGAGTGTGTCCAGAGAAGGGCAACAGAGCTGGGGAAGGGTCCAGAGCACAAGTCTGATGAGAAGCAGCTGAGGGAACTGGGGGTGTTTAGTCTGGAGAAGAGAAGACTCAGGGGGGACCTTATTGCTCTCTACAGCTGCCTGAAAGGAGGTTGTAGGCACATGGGGGTCGGTCTCCCAGATATCTAGCGGCAAGACAAGATGAAGCAGCCTCAAGTTACACCAGAAGAGGTTTAGATTTGATATTCAGAAATTTTTTTTCACTGAGAGGCTGGCCAAGCATTGGAACAGGCTGCCAGGGAGATGCTGAAATTACCATCCCTGAAAGTGTTAAAAATTGCATAGATGTGGTGCTTGGGGACATGGTTTAGTGGTGGATTTGTCAGTCTAGGGTTAACGGTTGTAGCTGACGACCTCAAATGTTTTTTTCCAGTCTAAATGATTCTGTGATTCTATAATTGAATAATTAGGTTTCTCTAGTTGCCTCTTCATGAACTTCAGTTTTATTAGGATGATAATGGATCCTCATATTTAGGGTCCCTGAGAATTCGCACATTCCCTATTAATTCTTCAGGCTGGTCCTGAAACATTTAGGGAACCTTTTTGCAGATGATTACTGCATTTTTGATAGTCTTCTGTTATATCCACGAATTGGTATCAGTGAAAGTATTTTTATCTGGATATTGAGATTTTTGGGAGAATGGGCTGATAGTCAGTAGGACATATCAGTTCATGGATGTGAATTCCCTATAAATTAAATTTTTTTTACCTGTTGAGAAGATGGTCCTGTATATTTGCAGTTTGTCCAATACAGAAATTGTAAGATATGTATTCACAAATATAAAATTAATATATTTCCATATTAAGCTGACCTGCAAGTTGGAACATCTTTACCTACTCTTACATTAAGTAAAAAGAATATGTACTTTATTGAATATGTAAAGTTTTGTTTTAAACCATTTTATTGACTATCCACTTAATGGATAACCCTTGCTTAGTATGTGAAAGCTACACAAAATAAACTACATGAAATTACTCAAGTGCTTTACTTTGATATCTTATCACCTCACGGCTGCAATATCCATTTTAAAAAACTGCTGATTACACTCAGAAACATTACCTCCTGCACAGCAGGAAACATCACTGTATCCCAGTGACATCTTTCCCCACCAATCTGCTAATTACAAGAAAAACAGCAAGATTGAAATATTTCTCTAGTACCTGCAAAAATCCTCAATTGTAACTGACATGAGAATGAGAGAGTAAAAGCCAGCTGATAACCTTTCATACATCTCTTAGGCCACTGACATGCTTTCACACTAATAACCACTTAAACATTTTGAAACCGCTTCTGAAAACTTCTAGCACTTTTTCAATCAATTACCACTAAGCAGTGATTGCTGTAGCTCTACGTAGCTAATCATCTACTCTTTGCAGCTCTTTAAGATTAAACTTCTAAAAATATGATTTGTTAGACTGATTATGATAGTGACCTTATTAATATTGCTAAAATGAAGAACTGTCCAGATTAATTCTATCACAAAAAAAAAAAAAAAAAAAAATCTAGTAAAACTTGACACTCTTCCAAGCAGATAGATACACTCATTAACTCTAATTCGTTACTTTGATCAACAATACAACCATCCCCATCTTGTTACTGGTCAGTAAGGCAGCATGCCATGCCTGGAAGCTAATTGTTAGCCAAATGCAATAGTTACCACAAGAAATGTAAACTAGCACAAACACCTAGTGATGGCATGAGTGAGATATCACAACTTTTCCATCTGGATGAAAGGCAGATTCTCCTGACTTTTTTCAAATTAAATGATGTCTTGGCTAGTGGAAGTCAGTAAAGGTTTGCCCTTATTGAGCCCACCCAGCAAGCTTGGTTCTAGCAAAAGGATGTGAAAGCAGCAGGTTCATCTCTGACTTTGCTTTGCTTTGTTCTTCTCACAGTCTCTTCTACCAAATCATGAACTGTGGATCATATAGGTTACACTGCAAGACACACTGACTCTGGATTTATTCTGAATTTATTAAAGTCCTGGATTAATCACCCTCAAACACAGAACATGAACAAGCTGAGAAAAAGCACAGAATCCATGCCAGAATGTGCATGTGCACACAAGGACAAAACAGAGAAAGAGGCAAGTTAATGCAGGAGAAATGAACTGAGGAGTAACATTATAACAACAGAGTATGAGAAGGTGAAGGGAAAGAGAAGAGATGAGGCAGCAAGCAGGGATAAAAGGAATTACCTCTAAAGTCATCCAGAGACAGCCAGAAGAGTAAATATGGCAAGACAAAGGAACCTAAAAAAATGGGAATGAGGAAGCTGCAAAGGGAAGGTACAGAAGGGACTCATCAGTACCAGAACCACAGGGTCAGGTTGTCTTGGCAGAGAGAGTATCTGTCACCAGAAAATACAAACTTTTGAGATGAAATATAAGACGTGGACACTGGGGAAAACGCTGAAAATAATAAACATGGATCCTCAAGATATGAGATTAATGCGATTGTTATTTACAGGGGAAATTAACTGATTTCCAGAAGAACAGATCCAGGACGGCTTTACAAATGCAAAGTCCAAAAACTTCACTGTGTAAGGATATACTAGAAATGTATCTGAATAAAAAGTTCCAAGAAAATAAAGAACTGAATCAAAGAAACCTGACCTTGAAGTACTAGGAAAAGTAAGCACAAAACTAAGCTATCAGATAAAAGAATCCTTGCAAGGATATGTAACCTTTGAGTGCTACGGTTGGTAATGACAGCAATGGTTTACATGAATGCTAAAATCCTTTGGCTGCAAATGAAAGTGTAAACTGTGACTGCCAGAACTATAATGCAGGATGAGATCTGCAAAACGTGAAAAAGGTATTTCTAACAACAATCTTGTAGGATTTTTTTCAACACTTTGGGAGTAAGCATTCAGTTCCAGTTTGGTTTTTATTCAGCTATAGTAAAAAAGGCTTTTAAGATGTTACCTGGGGGTGGGGGGGGTGGGAAGCAGATAAAGAGAGAATGACGCAGAAAAAATTTAATACTGTTTTTTGATGGAAAAATCCTGGAGAGACAATGTTAAAAATTTCTTTGGGTTTGTGGTATATGCCATAAAAATGAGATTGTGTGAAACATGATCATGTGCTAATGATCAGAAAAGATACCCTAGAGCTAACACGGCATTGATTTATTTAATTTGAAAGATGCAGTGAGTCTGTGAACATGATCCATGGTTCCAAACAGTAAATTTATCCAGAGGTTTCCCTAGAGCCTGGGGTTGTCCCCCAGAAAGGTGTGCATTTCTGAATACTTAAACTGGGAGGGTTTTTGCTTCCAGAGTGAGGGACAAAAGGGATGAGTTTGTCATTTTGCCTGAAATGAAAACAGACTGAGCAAGTGGACTTTCACTATGCAACTGCAGTGCTGCCACTCTAAGGGGGATTTACAAATTAAAATGTCTCTACAAGACACTTCCAAAACCAACCCAGTATTGCTGGGAAGCTACTCAATAGATTGGCTACATGTATTTGGGGCTGCATGTTATAAAAATTAGAGAAGAATTTTTCTTATGAAGAATTGAGTGGAATGGAACTGTGATAAATGCATTAAATTTCTGTTGCTACCAAGTATTATTTTATTATATAGAGTAAGATTTTGTGATGGTAAACAGGTGCTACTTTGATACCGTCCTTATTACAAACTACAATTTTATTTTAAACAGCAGAGGTTTATTGTGCTGTCTTCATGGGCTACTATGAAAATACACACAAACCCTGACTCACAGATAACTACACAGATCTTCCTCTGAATTCAGATTATGGAACAAGCATAGCCTTTGTAAGGTCGAGCAAGCAGAGCTTGCAACTGCTACAAGTGATGTAAGTGCTCTGTACAGAGCTATGAACTGGATCAATTCATTTGGTTTAAAAACCACCAAATTTTAAAGCACTGTCGTAACTAAATTTATTTCATCTAACTTCTATGTATTGCTGGCTTCCAAGGCAAATGTGGCATTATCGTTCTGCTTTACTTTAGACCTACAACTCAAATGAAGAAACCTTGCGAACTTTATAATTTGGCAGTAGTACCTTAGTGTTTTTATTTCCAGCAAAAATTCTAGATTGAGATTGTCCTTATTTGCATGATAAACCCCTGCATTGGTTTTTTTTTTGGTTTTTTTTCCCTAGAATATTTAAGAGTATGATGACAATGCCTATATATTTCCCTAAAGGTTTAGCTTGAAACATTTTGTGTTCTACCTCTACTGAAATGATTTACTGTCAGAATCAAAAAATTCACAGCCCCAATCTGGAGCTGCAGCCCAATAATTCTTTCACACAGAAAATGTAATGTCTCTTTGCTTATATCCAATGTGGCACTCTACTTTCAAGATGATTTATGTACATAATACACATCAATATGTGGAGTATGTCTCTTAAAATTATTTTTTTGAGAAACAATATTATCTTCTAAATATTTTAATTCTGTAACATTTTAATTGGTTCAACAGAAGTCAAGACATGCTTTAACACTGGTCTATATATTTATAATTTTAACACTACTGTACTGATTTATCTCAAACTTCTGAGTGCCTGTTATAACTTGGGTTATTGCAATGCTTTTTCTAGGGCTCTTGGTATCAAACAAATGTTGCTGTTGAGGATGTTGGTATTTGGACAGTTCTTAGTGTATTCTTTTAAGATGAACCAACTGTCAATGTTTAGACTGTCAAAATGTTAAGATTTACTGCATATTATTAAAGACAGTCTCTTCCAGGAAAATGTGCAATTAATATATGATTCTTCAGGTCAAAATATTTTCAAAATGAATGCATATAAATAGGCACTTAAATCTACATTTCAAAATCTAAACAAAAGTACCTTAACTTCAAAAGGAGCTGAAAATGCATATTTGCAGTTCCGTTTATTTCCTGAAATGTGTCTGCTTTTCAGTCAGGCACATACCTGTGATTTAGAAGCTCACATTTAGGTACTGACAAGGCATAATTTGATACACTACAGCTTTCTTCAGTGAATATGAAACCTGAACTCAGAAATAAAACTGCTGTCTTGATTCACAAAAGAGTAGGTTAATTTGCAAAGAGATGCACTACAGATATTTTTCTGTTCTGATAAAATCAGAAATATCTAAGTTTTAGCAAAGTTGGAGAACACACTAGCATGGAAACAGTTCTTGCTACAGGCAAAATAATTTTACTTTTGGCAGGTTTACAGAAAAGCAAGTCAGTTACATTTTCACCTCAGGTGGTTTGTGGTATCAAAAAAGGCAGTTTGTGCAGATGGAAACCTGTCATTACATGAGGACAAGCTGTTTGTTGGGGGAAATGGAAATATTTTTCTCTCTGTCAAACCTGTGAATACTGGGGAGAAAATCTGTTTTCAAATAGGAATACTCAAAACAGAAGCTGATGGTTTAATGGAGTTCTACTTGACTGGCAGGGTGGCTCACCAAACTGGTGACTGGCCAACTTGTGCTTCAATTATTACACAGAGTTATCGTAAAATTTCAGTGAGGAGTTGCATATACAAAAAAACCCACCCTGAAAACAGTAGTGTGGACCTAGAGGTTCTTTCAAGTAGCCTCAAACAGATCTGGTGAGCCAAGCATTGGTGCATGCCTCTGGAAATGAGCCGTCACCAGGTCAAAGACCCCACACAACATCTGCAGGAAATGCACCAGTTGCCCATTCAGGATACTCTGGAGTACTTTATTCCTGCTGTAAACTGTCCATCATTAGTGACTACTAATGTAGAAAGAACTATAAAGAGGGCATACAAACAGGTGGAGAGCTGCTATGTGCAGCTCATTAGCCTTCCCCAGGCTTGCCATGTAGATGCAAAGCAAGGGTGTGGAAGGAAGTACTGTCTGTTGCCACTGCCTGTTACCTATATGTTTAATCAGCTGGCATCAATTGGTAGGTTGAAAGCAGTAGAAGCAGAAAGTCTTCAGTGGTGGATCTGAGGCATCTTGGAAGGACTTACTAATACTACCTTTAATAGGGCAGAATCATCAGATCCAAGATTTACACAGATGAAGGTTGCAGACCCCAGAATTTTAGCACAGTTATATATATCAATCAGAAAAAAAAAAAAAAAATCATGGGAAATTGATCCGAGCAGGAAACGTCAAACTTCTCAGCAAAAAATTCAGACTTAAGGCTAAATAAAATGCATGATATACAGCCCAGCAGTATATTCAGTTAAAAAGGATTTATTTACATTGGATTGAACCAATATTTTTTAAGCTTTTCAAGATTTGGGCATCCTACCATTTCAGCTTAATACGATTTTAATTTTTGCTCCCATGCTCTGGTCTTCATCATCCACAATTCCCACAGCCCCTTCTGTGACAAAACCTACAGAACAATTAGTTTATACAGGGGTGGTAGGGATCATCCTCTGTACTTGCCATGCTGAACAGCTCTCCAACACTATCCCAGTAATCCCTACATTTCTGCATGTCCATGCACATCTTCCTACACCAGCAATTGAAACATACATTGGCAAAGCTCTAAGACCACTTTTGCTGATGCACAACAGCATGGTTATTACTTTACACGATGGACTAGAACACCAAAAAGCAAATTAAATTGACCTTCTGCAGGGCACTGATGCAGGCCCAGAGTATCTTACAGCAAGAACAGAGAAAACCAGTGTACTCCTAGCTCTATCTGTTAGGAGCTAGGCCAGGCATAGTGGCCTCTGTGGGCTGCCACAGGCTGCCTGACAATGCCAGTTGAGGTTTATAAATCTCAGAGAACACCTTCAGGCATTCACTGCACACAGAAAATGTGCTTCCACAATGCCATGCTGCACTAGAGAGGTGTAGCACTGTTTAGGAGAGAGGGTGGGTAAAGCAGTCTGGCATCTACCACAGCTTCTTCATCTGCCTCTGACTGGTATGGGAAGTGGAAAATGTAGGAAATGGTTGCCTCCCCAAAAATATGCACCATAGGGAACAAGACAAAGTTTAGGCCTTCTGGTCAGGTTTTTGTCACCCTTGCTGCAAAGGAAATGTGTCTGAAAACACGACTTGTGTCTGTGCGACTCAGACATGACAGAAAACTGCACTGCAGAGCTGATACTACCATCAGTCTCCCATAGCCACTCCAAATGATGGTATGGCAATGCAGAGTACATTTCCAAATAACAGCCTGCTACCTTACAGCTTGTCTTGCCATCCACGGAGCACACAACATGCATCTGCAGCAGAAATACTACAATGAACAAATCTCACAGAAGATACTACCCAGCAAGTTTTCATTTATTCCTCGGCATGCAGGCAGAACACTTCCAGCATGACAGAAACACTTAAAGCATAAGAAAAATCAATAAAGTGGTGAACTGGAAGGTCTAGCTCCAAAGGATACAGTATCAATGCATTTCACATAAAGAAATTTGATGATAAGCAGATAAACAAGGAGACAAGGCAATACAAAGAAAAAATAAAAAGGAAAAACTGAGCAGGCTGTGATGGTTAAGAGAGCTTAGAATTTAATCAAATTAGCAAAAATCCCAGTGAATGAGTAATATAAACCCCATATAAATTCATAGGCCTCCATCAGAATTTTGCTTTGGGTTTATATTGCCCATACACCATCCAGGATGGGGTGACTGATCATGACACTGGGATGGGAATGAGTGACACAGTGTTTAGGTACTAGTGATAACTGCTTCAAGAAACAGCTGCTAAAGGAAGTTCTGAAGAGAAGATGCAACTTTGATTTTGTCTCGAGGAACATCCAGGATCTGACTGAGAATCACGCAGTTAAAGAGCATGCACAGCATCATGAGTAGTTTAAAGGCCACAAGACCTAGATACCATCTTGGTAGCACAAGGCAAAACCCATCACCTATTAAGGAAGACTTAAGAAATTAGTGCACATTCATTTTCTGGGGCAGAGCTGGCTCAAATAAGCAGGGAGTCAACAAGCACTGCATCTGCTTACCTCTCTTCTATGCCTCTAAACATAAGTTAAACCATTCCCAAGCTTCCTTTTGCCTCTCAGAGCCAGTAACAAGAGTCTCAGTGGCTGGTACAAAACACAATAAAACCACTGACCTCAATTGGAAATTATGTGCTATACCACACACATACAGAGTTCTGAACAACAGCGATACAGATTTTGTGTAAATCACAAAAGGATTACAAAGATTTGCAGTCTAAACATACTGATGTACTGAATAAGTTGAGGAATTTTATACAATCCAGTGCCTGCCCCTAATAATGAATAGTGAGATCAATGCCCATTTTTGCTTGCCTCTCATTTTAATAAGCTGACAAGGTTCAGCACAACACTAACCGAACACGTGTTTTGGCATGCCATATGGATGCTAATACAAAGATGTCTGGAAACTATTTGCTGAATCAAACATATTTTCTAAGTCATCATCAACAATTGTCCAGCATGATTTAACATTTTCCCATAAAATGCCAAGGAATCTCTTAAAATTCAGTGAAGTTGGCAGCACATTAATTTCCTGCCTTTATGAGATTTAACGGCCCTTTTTTCATCACAATTAAAACCCATTCATACAATCCCTTCCCCAAGAACTATTCTCTCTCCAGAAAACTCAGATCCCATTACACCTTACCGATTGGTTTCTATCTGAAGGTTCAGATTTGTAAGGCTTGACAGGAGTCAAGACTCCAGTTTGGAATTTTGCTTTAGGTTCATCTCTCACATCTGAGTATCTGAGGAATGACATCCATGCCTGATGTTTTATGATATAACAGACTCAGCTATTGTGCTTGCTTTCTCCCAAATCTCAGAAAGATGTTTTTACTCACACTTCTATACTTTATGAAGTATAAATTGTTCACATTCTGAATTTCCTTTGATACTTATATCTATATTGCATTTTTAAAACAAGTTTTTCACCACAACAAATACCTGTGTTTTAATAAAAGACATCTTCCTTTTCCTAATTGCTCTACTGCAATTTTCATTCTGCCATGGGGGATTCCCAGTAGACTTTCAGAGGCACTTTTCATGATCTGCTGGCAGTGCTCTAATGCTCTTTATCACAAAATCATGGTAGTTTTTGTCATCTTTTAGGCAATTTATAAAATTCTACAAGCCTACTGTGTGGCAATTTAAAATACTGTTTTAGAAGATTAATCTATAAAAGTCTAAAAAGTACAATATGTGCTTTGAAAAGGTCACAGAGAAACTTTCCATTAAAGAAATCAATATGATCACAAACAGATCCTGAAGTCATATTACCATTTTAATTGGCTGGCACAGCCTTCTCGCAACTCCATCTCAATGGTGACATTAATTACAACTGTGACAGTACAAGGCTGTGCTAACACCAACAGGAAATTATTACGCATTGACTGGCTATCTTTCGCTACTACCCAAATGTATGAAAGTTATTACATCTATTGTTTTCTACTCAATAGATTCACCTCTTTTTTGGACTGATTTTGACTTTCTGTTCTTCAGAATGTGATATTGAAAACACTACACACACGCAGGACAAGCTGGAGTTTAAAATTAAAAAAAACAAAAAACGTGCAGGAAAAAACTCCACTTCAAAGCCACAATACTGAGCAGCATTAAGACTGGCTGGCTAAAGAGTGATGAACAACTTTGCCCACTTCCCAGAGAGATGCCAGGGCAGCTGCCATACTGGTGAGCTGCAGAAGTCACTAAAAGCAGAGGAAGAAGCTGGCTGCTTGTCCCCCATTCCCATTCATGGCTCCTGTAAAATGCCAGCCTCATTCCTTCTACTCTGACACCTTCTCCCAGTTTGTGGGTTTGTTTGTTTTTTTTACTAACTCCCTATCACAGCCTTTCTCTCAAGCTCACATCTGCATTGCTCTGTTTACTTTCATCTCTAGTCTTTACACATTACTTCCCAAGCTAAAGTTTTCTCTTGCTGTCATATTCAATGTGTGTGTTCTCACTGTATGTCACTGGCTCCTAGTTTTTGTCATTAGCTGCAATCTCACTGCTCACCACATCCCAAGCTCCTCTAATAGGCAAAAAAAGCTGCTTCCTTGCCTGCCACTCCTGTAACCTCAGCTCAAAGTTACCAGACTTGCTTGCCAAACTAGTCATTGTTTCTTCTCCCTCCTATCCTGCCCTTCAGTTCTAGCATCACCAGTGTTATTCCAAAATACTACTGCTTTGTCCTTGGCTCCAGGATGGCTCCAGGCCATTCCACACTCAAAATAGACATGCCATTTTCAAATCCACTCAGCTCCATTACCAGCAGGGGTGTTGCTGAAAGCATCTAAGACATACTTGAGAGCAGCTGGGG
Organism: Microhierax caerulescens; assembly: GCA_035590215.1. Taxonomy (NCBI): domain Eukaryota; kingdom Metazoa; phylum Chordata; class Aves; order Falconiformes; family Falconidae; genus Microhierax; species Microhierax caerulescens. Next base: position 36,140,032 of record JAVJGJ010000062.1, read on the forward strand.
ACAGCAATTACAAGAAAAGTTTGATTTACTCCATGGCGATGGCATACGTGCTATCTAGTCAGACCCAGGTGTTATGAGAAGATGGTGCTTGCTGTGCTGCTCAGTGGGTTAAGTGCACACAAACTGGCCAGCACCATGAGTGCTGGAGTGATGGAGCACAATCAGCAAACACAGAGTCCTCAGAGCTTTCAATCTGCCCTGACATGCAGGCAAAGTTGTTTTTTGTAAACATAGTTTGGCCATACTGGGGCAGATATTTTTATGAATATGGCAAACCTACACCTTGTTACCTTTCATATGTTTTCTTGAGAACATGCAAATGTTAAAGCTTAGTAAATTATCTTGAAGCTATTTGTAGCTGTCATTTCTTTTTTCTAAAGTTGTTTTTCCTTTGTCTAGTTTGTGAAAAAATGTGTGAAATTGGCTGATTTATTTTTTAAAAAAGAAGCATTTAGCAACCAATGAAGAAAATTCCAGCCCACCAAGTCAATTTGCACAGACAGGAGAAACTGAAAGGGTTTGAATATACTCCAACAAGAGGGAGAGGGAGAGGGAGAGGGAGAGGGAGAGGGAGACGGAGAGGGAGAGGGAGAGGGAGAGGGAGAGGGAGAGGGAGACG
>JAVJGJ010000062.1:36140750-36196180 GCA_035590215.1 Microhierax caerulescens
TGGATAGGGAGAGGGAGAGGGAGACGGAGAGGGAGACGGAGAGGGAGACGGAGAGGGAGACGGAGAGGGAGACGGAGAGGGAGACGGAGAGGGAGAGGGAGAGGGAGAGGGAGAGGGAGACGGAGAGGGGGTGTGTAGGATTTGCGGACTCGGTGCTGGAGATAGTAGACTATAAATAGAAGAAGAAACAGTCAGACATTAAAATTAAAATAAGGAAGTAATCTCATGATCTGTAACTGACATCTGAGATTGCAAAGTACCAAACAAGAGAAAGTTTTTAACTAATAACTTTGGCATATGAAAAAAAAATGTCTGTGGGTTCTATGAATAGCCAGGAATAAGATGCTAGGACACATCTCTGGGCTTAAAACACTAAGTAACTTTCATCCTTGATCAGACCTTTGAACCTTAAGAATACAAATAAAGGTTCTGCTATAGCAGAGTATCTCTGACACATATACAAATGCACCTTTGCCAATTAACAAGAGATATTTGGTGCTCATCAAATGTTTAGAAAAGCAACTTACCTTTCCAAGATACACTAATTATCTTTCCCCCATGATGACATTTAAATAAATGTTTTACTTCAAGATATTAGTAACCTCTTTCGGAGGAATGTGTGCCTGTCCAAAGCTCCATGCCAACCTGCTACAACTGGCCGCGATTTACTTTGGTTTAGGTAGTACAAATAAATGACTGTTGACTCCTGGGAATTGCACTGAAATTTTCCCATTGTCAGAGACTTGCTGGCAAATCAGAGAACTTATCTGGCATGCAAACAAGGCCAAGCACAGGCATAATCAGGACATTTTAGGAAAAGAAGATCAGGTTTCCAGTCAAGATGAACAAAATGTAGCTGTATCTCCAGTTCCTAAGATGCAGAACTCTATACATTCAAGACAGAAATCTATGAGAAAAGGAGTAAAATCAGTCCCAGTGTTGCGTTGTGAAATACACTATTTTATGGTTTACTTATTTCTGCTTTGGGCTGTTTCTGAGAATACTCTCTCATAACATGACTAGTGTTTCATCAATGGTCTGTGCTAGTGAAAGACTTTTTTGTGTAAATGTTACTCTCTTATTTGAAATAAACCCATTTAAGCAGATATGCTGATTCATATAGTTGACATTTTTAATATAGACCAGGTAAAATGAATTTAACTACACCCACACCTATTTCTATTTGCAATGTCATTTTCTAGTAACTGTATTTTAAAGCCTAAACAAAAATCTTCTTAGTGAATTAGTATCCCAAGATAGTTACCTAGCTCCAAGAATATAGAAACACACTGACATTGGCAGAAAAGCTAACAGTTAATTAAAATCTAAAGTATGTACAGAAACCTCTCAAATATTTTATGCATTGCTGAATGTTCCTAATACATCATGACATTAAACTAAAAAAAAAGAGATAATTTAAAAGAAAGGAAAAGTAATAAGAACAGAAATATCCAGAATGGTAAAATAAAAATGTATTTGCCAATCTTAAATTCCACATGCAAGGCACTACCTTGGTTTTGCATTGATTATTTTTTTAATTTTGCAGTATTTTTATCATACCAAATAAAATTCAGAAAGTATAAGGCTGACAGAAATGAAAATACAGTCGCCAATATTACACAGAGAAGAAAATGTACAAGGGAAAATTCTGAAAATAAAATATCAATACTTTTGTAGAAGTGGAACTTTTACCAACTGAGCTACATTATTTCATTGGTAGCTGAGTATTATGAAAGTGTTTCATTAACTACTGGCAGAGGAGAGAGTAACTGAAATCCCAGTAAATATTAAAAGAATCAAACTGAAGTTGCATCCTAGTGCATATATGTGACTTACATAAGACTTTGTCACCAGAACTTAGAACATTATATAATATACTATAAATAAATTATTGTATTAACAATCTTCCTTTTTATACCAAGTTATGGAGACTAGCAGTTTGCCTTATATAATATGCACGTCATCTTCAGTGTGCCCTTACCAATTTATACGTATCTTCAAAACCCCTTGAAAAGTATCTTTTCCCCTCTACTTTGTTTAAATGTATATTTCAGCATAAATTGGATGCATAAGCATAGTTAAATTCAGTTTTATGTGGAAAATTCAAGTTACTCTCAGAAGTTTTCTATCTGGTACAAGAAGCAGTAGCCAGGATTCAGCCGATACTTCATCTGCCTGAGTTTCAAGAGTTTTTCCTGTGTAGAAACTCCACAGAATTTTGTTGCTGAGATTTTGTTTGTAAAGATCAGGTCATTGTCCATGACCCAGAAGAAAATTCACTCAAAAATAGATGTCATTCAGATTTCTCCTATTCATTATCGAGGAACTGAATTTGGAACAGATTAAGTGAATGATCACTAGGATGACATGGGGAAGTGAGAGCCTGTCTTATGAGACAATATAGCATGCCATAGAATAATAAACCATGACACAAATAAGCATCCTGGGGCTTAGCCCCAAGGAAAGAGAATGGCCATTTATGTTTATACTTACTCTAGGGAACATTTTTTATTTCATTCCTCCATCTCATGAGTACATGAAAGGCTAAATCAATCAATCAGACCTGGCAGAGCAATATTATTGATTAAACCTCACTTTTAGTATAGAACTTGGACTGAAGAAACCTGACCTTTTAATGAAGTTTAGCCATAATCCTCAAAACAAAATCAACCCCTTATTCTCTATTTTTTATCGTTTTAAATCAGCATTGAATTGCACACAACAAACAATCACAGGCACAGTTTGCTTACCTTGTTACAAAATTGTAGAAAATTGTACCTGAAATGTACTGCTTAAAATCCAAAGAGGGAAACGTTGTGCAAGGTTCACTAACAGCTATGCAATCAGTGAAATCTTCCCAATGGGCAACTGATACTGGGGGCCATTGCATTCAGTAAGTACTATGCACACAGCAGCACTTTGAGACATCTGAAAAAAACAAATCCTTGTGAAATGTCTGGGTATTTCCAAGGAGGAGCTTTACAAGAAACTCTTGAAAGTGTCTATCACTTCAATTCAAAAAAGTGATTCAGCAGACTTTAAGTAGAGAGGGATTTTAACTGAAATGATGCTTCAGCATACAGACGCTATTTGCTCTGTGCCAGTGAAGGTATTGTAAGAGGAGGGCATTGGTTCTGTGAAACTGGGGAAAAGTCCTCTGCTTGGAGACCTTGTGCCCCTAGATTCTACATGAAGGTGGATGGACCTGTCCAGAAAGAGACAAACCTCAAGGAATGGACGAAAGAAAAAAATGTGATGACTGGTTCCCCAGGACTTTTGATGACTTCCTCTTCCCCAAGCCACCTTGCTGTATAAAATGATGCTAACAATATGGTAGCTCCTTTTTACACTGAAAAAAACAGGAGTTGGCTGAAAAGCACACATTTTTTCCCTCTGTGGCCAGCGTTGCCTCAAATACCATGCTGTTTCTTATAGCTGTTCATTGCCATTCATGTGAAGGAAGAATGATCATCATCTTCATTATGACTTTCAAAATAGCAATGAAGCTGCATAAGAAATATTTGAAAATACATTAAAAACGCAAATATATTTTAAAATGTTCATTAAACTGAAATGGCTTGAATTCTGACATGTATTCTTTTGCATAATGCTACCATCAATTCAGAAGATGCCTTTCTGCCAAGAAACTAGTGGAAGGGAAAATGAGTATCTGATTTCACCTAATTGTATACTTAATATACTGCTAAAGAAAGCTACAGATGAGTCTTCATTTCATCTTCTCTAACAAGTTCTGGAGAGTTTTCCTCTTCTCCCAATAGCGTTTCAAAATTACAGGAGATCTTTTAAATGTTTTTCAAACTTGATTATATGGAAATATTAAGCAATGTCCCTGTAAAATGGCTACCTCTATATTCTTCAGTTGAAAATAAAAAAATATATTTTCTAGCTATTACAAATCAATCTTTTCCTCATTTGAGGATTGCTCAGTACCTATTTTTAAGTTCACTGTGGGTATGGAGGAAATAAGTATGATGCAGAAACACATTTAGTGGCTGACTATTGTATATATTTCTACCAGAGATTAATAATTAAAACAATTCAATCTAGTATATATTGGATTATATGACATAAGCATTTGCTCATGTCAGCTGAGACAAATAATTGATCATTTAATTCTTTGGTGATAAATGTAATTCATATAAATATGGAACATGGAAAAGCAAAAACTGGAGCCAGATTTAATTCAGTCATTACATCAGCTCTCAAACACCTGACATAACTTTTTTTTTTCCCTGGAAAACTATTACTTCAATCTGGATCAATCACTTTTCCTTTGAGAAAAGGGGAAATTTCAAAGAATACCTAAGCATTAAGTAATTTGACAGATGCTTAAATATGGACTATCAATATGAGGGATATCATTTTCTCAGAGATTCAATAGACCATATTTATTCATGCATCTGGAAACAATCTGATACTGTATCATTAAATCCTGTTTCTCATAATGTTATAAAGTTTCTGCAAATTATTATGTGAATTCCTACCTCAAATGCAGTAACAGACAGGTTTGTTGTGTGACAGCAGATCTGCATAATCCAGAGAAATTTACCAAATCCTGCTTCAGTACAGCTAAGCTTCAAATTAACATTAATTTTATTAACGTTGCATGTGTGGAACATTTTATGAATGTGTTAAAAAAGATGTATTTCTCAATTACCTTGTGGAAAGTATGTAACTTGTCTGTCTCTGACAAAAAGGAACTGGCCTTGATATTTATTCCTTTTAATCTGATATACCTATGAGTCATGTATTTCAGGAGCAGTTCCTAAACAGTGATTTCCCACAATTATTTCATAAGAAACTGATACAAATCCAATTGAAGTCAATGGAATTATTTCCATGGACTCCCACTGACATTCATCCATGTCCTAAATACTTTTATAACCAAAGGAGGAGTCTTTGTGCAGCAGCACTGTAGGAATATATTCAAAGAGAAAAATAATCTGCTTTCTGTATTTATTATATTAAGAGTTTGGCTCTGCCTTTCCTCAATATATTAGTCTGAACAATACATTTTAAGGTACCAGCACTAAACTGCCTTAAAACATGACAGTACTATGTGATGAAGAACCTAAAAGAGAAACGATTTAGACTTCCTTTCTCTAGGCTGTTTTTGCAAGACTTTGTCCTAAGGGCAAATTTCTATCCATTAGGCCTATATCATAAGTATGCAATCTAATTCAGATAAACAAAATAAAGTTGTATTTTGCTTAGAAAGGGATCCCTACAGACACTATTTTTAGTCTGAGAATTTCTGGACTTTGTGTGAACCACTGCTGTACTATGCTATACTAAAAACACTTAATACACTGCATCTATGAGGTGCAAAGAAAGTCTAAGTGATGATCACAGAGAGCTTGACCCTAAAAAACATTCAGAAAGAATAAAAAAAACCCCATAGCACATATCTCAACATTTGGTGACTGAGCAAGACAATGTTTTAATAATGCATCTATATTTTTAGGATACTTGCAAACCCATTCATGATGTCTTTATACTAAAATGACTATTTTCTTGCAGACACTTTGGGTAGGGCGCCTTTCAGATGGGATTTATATATAAACCAGCTGAGGGGAGCACACAAGCTACATGAAGCATTGGTCCAGAAAAAAACCACTCCTTCTTCTGAAGTAGATTAAAAACCTCAGCAGCTGAGAGCTGCAAATGAGGCTGGAACAAGCAGGGCAGGTGCCGCAGTAAACTCTTTACTCTTAGGCAGAACTGGGCAAGCTCACACGTGTCAGTGGCCCATGAATTAAATGTGTAAGAAGCAGGGCAAGAGGGTGTCTTGCCCTGAGCACAGCCAGTACAGGTAGTAGGTACAGATGGGGAAAAGAAAGGTCATCCTGAGAGCGTAAAAAGGGAAGGAAGTTTATCCCCTCTCTTAGCTCTGGTTCAAAACGGGAAGCTCTGAAGTCCAGGCTTGCGTTACCTCAGCACGTGTTGCTTTTACCTATAACCAAACCCACAAGTTGATGGATGAAAATACAGTCATCATCAAATAAACAGAGCCCAGAGGTGTCAGAGACATTCAGAGGCCATTTAGTCCATCCCTGGGCAGAAAGCTGGGAACAACAGCTCCTGAGATGCATTTGTCTCACCTGTTCTTACAAGATTCCATGGCACCCACCCAACTTGAGGCAGATTATTTCAGCACTCATTCATCCCTGCTGAAAAACTTAACACCTTTTCCTAGCATGCAACTTTATAATAATCCTAATCTAACACTTAATGGAGAACAGAATTAGTTTTTATTATAGGAAAACCAATCCAATTTGCACATTATATGGCTGCATGAATTATTGGTTGGAGGGTGCTGTTACAATATTACAAAACTAGTGGGTTTGGATCAAGAAAAAGTTCCCATTATTATTGCTGGAGAGAAAAGATACGGTCTTGCATCAAACAGAGAAATAAATGAGTGTATGAGGAATTAAAAGCAGGGCTATGGGAATTGGTATCAGGCCTACTGTCAAACAGCAGATGCGAAAGCCTGACTTTTTACACCCCACGAACTAGTCTCCAGTACGCAGAAACAGCTACAAAGAAATCAGGCTATCAACTTGCATGATGGAGATGACTTAGACAAAATGAGGATAATCTCTTTTTATATGTCTAGACCTCATTGCTATATCAACTTTACCAGTGAAAGTTACTTAAAATGCAAACACCTTCCCTCCCAGCTTTCCCAGCTCAGCAGACCTGAATAAAAATTCATCCAGTCCCAGAGCTGAAAAAAGCAAAGATTTTAACAGGCCTTTCAGATGAAACAGCTGCAGATGCACACTCATGTAGAGAATCACCTTGAAGAAATGATCAAACACTGTTAACAGTACAGAGTAATTCCCCATAAAAGGTTTTGTTGTTTTTGATTAAAATTTAATTAAAATTAGCAATGCAGCGTGAAAAAAATGTTATCCTAAAAGAAAGCATTATTTTCTTCAGTTAATTACAAAAGGCACAAACATTGGCAGAGATTTCAAAAGATGCCCTTCATCTGTGTACTAACATATTTGTATGACAGACTCTGCCAAGGTAGAGGAGGAAAACAAGAGAAAACCTGTCTTATCAAAAGAACAGAGGAGGTGTCCCCGGACCTCTAAAGCACTTTGCTAGAACCTAGAGAGACAGCAGCACGGAGGAGACAGAAAGAGAGATAACGTCACATCCGCACACAGTCCCAAAGCAAGAGGCCTTTTATCACAAGCTTCTTCAAAAAAATATAGAGGAGATAAAGCTGAAATGCCCCTCTGCCTAGGAAAAAAAATTTAGACTGTCTCGATTTTTCAAATAATCTGACTTGTAAATTGCCTACAAAAAAAATTCAAGCTGGAGATTCAATTCTTAAATTAAATCCCACAAAACTGGCGTCTGGGATTGGGCTGTTTTTCTCATTTGCATTCAGTTCTACTGCCACAATGAAGTAGAGGAGATAAAACAACAAAGCCAAGAACAAAAATTGTTTTCTGAAGCAATTCTGCTGAGGATTTTCTTTTCTTTCCTACTCCCTCCTGAAATAGCATAATGTATGTGACATATGTAGAATTCTTGTATAGGCATTTTGGTCTGAATAAATTTATCTGTTTTAAAAGGGTAACATCAAAAATCAGTAAAAAGTAGCAGGCTCTGCTAAGACAAAGCATGACTGCCACCTCCATGGACAAAGACTGTACCCCAAAAATACATGCTCACAGTTAGAAAGTAACGGTGTTACCTTAAAGAGAGTTACATATTATTTTTTCTGTTTGTTGTAAAGGGCAGGACCATACAAGTAAGCAAACAGCCTGACAATTGATTTTGTTCCAAACCAGATCGGTAGATCATTCCCCTGTCTGTGGCCTGCATGTGGGCAGTTCATTATTTGGAAGTATTTGCGTTTTAAACTTCAGACTCTTCTGGTTATCACTGAACCCATGACCTGCATAAACCACCTTCTGGGTTTTGATTTGCTAGGTAGTATCTCTGCAGCAGATTTTTTGTATTAACAGTCATACTTACAAATTAAAATCCTGTTTTCAAGACTCTGTTCTAACATTTACTTAACTACTTCTGTTTTCATGAACATCCCTGGTTACCAACATGTCTGAATCAGAATATTTATGAAGAGCTAATACAGAAATTAGTGCAGTCAAAAGCACAATCATTGTCTAATTCAAATTAATATTCATTGAAAAAATGCTCAGCAGGACTGACCATGTCATATAAGGCCCTGATCCTGCATGATTAAAGGTAACATGATCTTTGTCATTGACTTTCAATGAGCATTGGAATGAGCCCCGAGGTAGCAGCTATCAAAAAGGGCAGATGCTTAAATTTTTTATTGCTCTTAATAAATAAATACAGAATTTAAAACATACATTAGAATGTTTAGAATAAACAGAATAAAACATACATTACAGATATAGGCATAAAGGGATGCAAATGTGCCTACACATAAAGCTTTAATTTTTCTCAGGCTTTTGTAGCTGCTAACATCTACAGATTCAACAGTTTGCATTTGGGAAGCACTGCCAGAATTTTACATTAGCAACTAGTCAGCCTCAAGGACAGTGGTTTCAGTGCTGCCAATGTCCAAGGTTGGTAATTTCACAGATTCAGGTAAGTCCTTGATACTTCTTTTGCTGTATCCACTTAGGATCCCTGGAAGCTGTTTGACTATCCTTTTAGTTCAGCATACCTGTGGAATTTAATTGCCTTTTCTTACTAGCAAGAAATCTGAATGTGAGAAATCCGCACCAAACAAGTCTTTCAGCTGATTATTTTTGTCAGCAACTACTTTAATCCAGGCCACACATTCATGTTTAGACCTGAGCTTTCAAGTGTGCAATTGCAAAAGGGAGCAATCTGAAAGCTGAAAAGTTTTGGCTTCTCCAGGAAACTCTCTGCTTACAATGCAGGGGTTAACAGCTGAGTTCCTGGTTCAACAGTACCAGGGGAAAGCTGGACATTCCTGAGCTTGTTTGCAACAGAAAGCAGTAGCACAGGCTTAAGATTTAGTAAGGGAAACTTTTGTTAATGGCCAATACACACAGTATTTATGGAAGTATGTAGATGAGGAAAGAAGCATCACTGGGGCAAGTGATTAGGTTGGAGAAAAAGTCTCATTCACTTTCTTAAGGTGTTTAAGAACATATTTAACCATCTTGTTCATAACTCAGCCCCAGCTATCTCTCAATGATTTATCTAACACCCTAGCCTTGTTCTCCTACCCCATCTGTCAATCCTTACACTTTTTCTTTTTTGCTGTTTTTAAGCTCAGGTCTCTCAGTTCATTACTTTTTCCCCTGAAAAAAAGTTTAAACAAGTAACAAACAAGGATAGAGGTAGCTTTCAAAATGCTGATTCATTAAATATTTCCTGTAGTATGCCATAATCCTCATCCAGAAACAAGGTGATGATGAAACCAGAAATTCACACCTTAGTGGCAGATATTCTATGACTTGAACATCACATGAAATACTGAACTGTATTCAATAATCAGCCTTTTTGTCCCTTTTCAATATCCTCTAGTGACATATTGCTATATTAATATAGTGTATTATTAATATAGTATATTTCAATATGTTCTTAATACAAAACCACATCTGTTTTGATGCCTGTTGTATTCAACTATATTAGTAGAACATTAAATTCCTTGCCAGGAAATGACAAACCAGCCAGTTTTGTTACAAGAAGAGTTATAACACCAAAATTATGGGCACTATAACTTTCAAGCATCAGCCTATTTTAGTTTCAAAAGTTGCAGAATCTTTGGAGGTAATATTCCTTCTCCCCTGCTTTTTTATTTCTTTTTACTTTAAATAATTTTGTTTTACATTTGTTTTAGATTTTAATATTAAAACTTTCCATACATACTGTTCTACTCATCCAAAAATCCTGACCATATACCGCTCTTTTCCAGTTTTGTTTAGATTTCAAGTGCTGGGGGATTTGCAGTTTTCCAGATCACTTCCTTTTTCTATTCCTTCCCTTTCCTCTCCCTTTCCTTCCTTCTTCCATTGCAATATTTATAATAACATCCCATTCATTAAAACACATCCATATAACTCTGTTGTCTTTCCCCTCTGAAATTTATTCTTTTCGGATGGAAAGCAGCCTGTGTCTTTTCACAATCTCAGACACTGAGTATACAATTTAATACCCATGGAGGAAATTTAGAAGGGTGCTGACAGCTGATGGAGCTGTCCCACATTCAGAAAATGCATCTATCTTCTCTAGTCAAAGGGAAGCCAGTGACACCATTATTGCTACTTAAGTCCTGTTTATGCAGGATGATGACAAACACAAACCTATCTAGAAATTAATGCACTACTTTGCTGATAGAATTTGACCAGAGATATGCCATACTAATTCTGAAATGTATTTTGAATGTTTTTTATACTAATTCTGAAATGTATTTTGAATGGGGTTTTGATTTCCAGGTGAGTAGGGGTTTGCTAACAATTTTATGATATTTTTTTTATGAACTGCAGTAACTTACTGCTCAAGAGGTTATTTTCAATTATAAAACAGAGTTATTGTAAGCATCTTCAGAGTCATTCTCTTTCATGCATTGTAGTTCATATTAACTGTGCATTTTCATCTGAATTTTTAGATACATAGCTCAACCATTTTCATTATATTTTATTTCTAATATCCACTGATGGGGTTTTGATCATAGTCTTGCAAGAAATTTTTATTTACAAGCAATTAAGTATTTCTTTTCACGGTACCAATTACAGTATGATTTTGAAGTTACGATGTTTCTAATGGCTACTACTAAAGAACTCTCTTCTTTAAGTATCTTCACAGAAATACCTAGTTCATTGTGAACACCAACAATAATGTAGGCAGACTGACTGCCTGTTATCAGCTTAAAACAGAACTGGTTACTGAGCAGTCAGTAAACTAAGGCAGAAATGGTCAGTGCATGCAGGGTACAGGAGACGGGCAGCACTTGCATGCAGTCTTTCTTACAGAAGCAAGCCTAGAGGGCACACTGTGACAGCAGAGTGGGGATGTGGGCTATGGAGGGTATGGATAGATGCTTTGGCAGCGGCAAACCTACCACACACTGATTTTGGTGGATTTCAGTTAGAGACTGAAGGTAATATCTTTTTTTATTTATATTTTTATTATTATTAACTTATCTTAGTGAATTTTTCTTCCATTAACTTACCCATATACTGGTTTTAATTTATGCAAATTTTTAGCATCCACAAATATGTAAATATGCTTGTTGGCTTTGACCTTTCAGAAGCTCATACCTATATGCATGTATTAAGGTAACAATAGTAAAGTCTCAGTGTTGAGCAGTACAAACTTAATGACACCTATGCTGCTTCTTAGAGGTCTATCTGTTGGAGACTATAGTCTGGTAAGACTAAGAACATAATTTTTCAAAATACAGAAACAGAGAGAGTGAAGAAAAAAGGTGGTTGGGAAATACTATCCAAATCATACCGTAAGGCAGAGTTACTGAAATTGCTCAAGATTAAGTATATATTTTTGTCAAGATCTCAATTTCCTAGGTATGTTATATATTTCTAGCCAACATTCCTGTGGAAAATCCTGTATTTCTTGGTCTTTTCCTGGTCACTTGGCTGGTCTGCTTGGATTTCATGCACACTTCCCATCCAAGATGATCTTGCTAAAGCTACTTACCAAATCTTGTTAAGAAATGAATTTGTAACCTTGTGTTACAGGACCACGAAAAAAGACTTATAAATAAAGAACCCAACATTCATTATTTTTAATTTTTCAGAAAGGTCCTCAATTTATTTGGCTTAATGAATTATTTTTATTTTTGAGGTTCATAAAAGCACCAATAACTCTCTGAAGGATTTGGACATTTCATCTTGCACCAGTGTTCATGCTGGAGTCAGATGTCTAAGCAGAATAGCTCTTGTTTTGCTAAAAGTTAAGCATTTGTAAGAAGTCCAAACTCAAATCTGTGCCTGTAAATAGATGGTAAACAAAAGCCTACAAAAGAAAACTTCCACAGCAGGAGTGAGGTTGCGTAAGAATAATCAGAATATTCTGTCAAGTTTCAAGTGCCTTGAGCACTGCTGGTCATCCTCTTTGGAATGAAAGCTATTGCCTCCATAAAGGGGCTTGCAGCTACTTGTATACCAAAACTCCAATATATGGCGCACATATATGCCAAGCGCATTTGCAAGCAATGCAGCTTCAGTAAGAGGCAGATATTGCTTAATAAGAACTCAGAATGTTTCTTTAAAGAGTGAAAAACTCATTCATGCTCACTTTTCTGTGAAATGTAGAGAAGACTGGAAATAAAGAAATTGTCTCAGGTATAATGTACACACATACAGTGTAGAGCAAGGCTCTAGAAGGTGTCAATGAAAGGAAGCTGTTGAAGAAAGATACTCATTAAAGAAGACATAGTAGCAAAAGATAAACTATCTAAATTGTAACAACACATAAACTGCAGGGAAGTCAGAGATACATGAGGGAGGGAAAAGCAACTAACTTGGACACAAACAGATTACAGAAAGTGTTACCTACTCTGTGTAGCTGTTCATGAATCAATTAACTCTGCATGTGTTTGACCACTACCTTTCAGTTTCATTGATGATACACGTTTCCCTATACTGTGTGTACCAGTATCACTGTCTACCACCAACATGAGAAATTGCATTGCAATGCCAATGTCAGTGGAGAAGCACGTAGCAGAGAGATATTTATACCAAATTTTGTTCTAAACTGCTATCTTTCTTGAACAATGACATCAATAAAAAGATTTTTTGCAGTACGTGAAGTAAGGCTATATAAGCAGCTGCAAAATCAGATATATCAACTGCCCGCTTGAATATTTTTCCCTTCTGTCTTGAATTTTGTAACTGAAAACCTAGTTCAGGATATCTAACTATATTTTCACATTTGCTGTCAATGAAATAGCTTTTCATTGTTTTTCAGGATGTTGATTTTTTTTTTAAATTAGATGTTCAATGAGAAAATATGTTAAATGACTGGAGAGGATGATCTTTAAAATTTTTATACCAACAGAGACTTTAGTCATAAACAGAGCTATACTTGTGGAGGAAAAAAAAAAGGAGTATCCCAACTATGAGTTTCTCAAGGGAAAATGGATTCTTCTTAATTGAACTATGGAAGACTCCCAGTATAAGGGCAAAGAATAAGTAAAATAAAACTAAGGTGTTTTCAGAGCAAGGTCAAAATCAAGAAAATGCTGCTTCTTAGTGATTTCTCTTTACCACCTTGTTACAAGATTCTCCTGTGACCTGGCAGCTAATGTTCAAAACAAACCCAAATGTTTTCACCTCTAAAGACTTCTAACAGCTCACAAGCCACCTGCACCCCTCCACACCCATGCCTCTGGGGAAGAGTTTAAAAGTTATCTTCTTATGAGCCTACCCCCTAGAGAAGAGCACATATGTTACCAGCCCTAGGACCGCCCCTTCTTAGGAGTCCTTCAGGATTGTGGCTTCACACCTTAACAGGGTTAACAACCTAATTCTCTGGGAAGAACTATCTTCCTGCCACAATCTACCTTGCCAGCTTTTCTTCCCAGAACTCTCATTCTCTTTTCCATATCTTTAATTTCACTTGCTGTAGCAAAGACTGTGCTGAAGCCTCACTCTCTCTCACAGAAGAATTTTAAAGTTTTTATCCTGAAGTGCCATGAAACTGGATTTGGGCACTTTTGAAACATCCAGCTCCTCTACAAAACACTTTTCTGGGGTGGCTTTACTGTGTTACCACATGCTATAAGCATGAGATGCCTCACAGCAAATAAGCTACTGAATTCTGGTCAGACTACAGGGTTAAGTTGAACTGAGACACATAGAATGAGGCATTGCAGGCACCATGAAAATCAGGATAAAACGTGAAGTTTTTGCGACACTTCTAAACCCCTTCCCATCAAGAGTTCGGCAGTGACATATCAATTCTGGATCTTAAGATTCTATCAGTGACTTATGGAACGATGCAACTTCAGGAGCAACTTTTAAAGTAATTTCCTTACATACAATTTATTTCCCTACATGCCACAGAAGGGGCATGTGCTTCTATGTATGTCAGTCTGCAGTCTCAACTGTTCTCCTCATTTGCTGAAAACTAGCACCAGGCAGCAGCTGACTGATGATCCTGCTACTCAAACTGCATAAAAGAAAAGCCAACTGAACTCACTGCATTCAGTTTACTGAATATTGGTCAGATTGATTTGGGCTTTAGAACAGCAAAAGCCAATTTAACAATAAGAACAGATTTGGAGTGACCTCTGAAGCCTACATAGAACATAGCCTACATAGAACCCCTACTGAAATTGTGCAAACCTCATTCTTTCTTAGATTTATCTCATAAACTTACCCTTACATTTTGTGCTTTCCTGATAAGTGTAGAGAAGAGGATTTAATAAGTTGTAATACATTGCAAGCTGCTTAAGGGGATGTATTATCTCCTCTAAGAAATTACATAAATTATTTTCTAAAAAGGGTCTAGAAATATTGTGACAGTTGTCACCATCCCCTACTGTACTGATGCCATAAATCTAGAACAGCAGAGGCAGATGTCACACCACAAAATCTCGCAGAAGTTTGTAACTCTTGAATAACTGATAATGCGTTTGTAACAAATCTTGTTAAAACTGTTTCAAAGACTGATCCCTAACAGCAAAGTTGATGGATATATTTTTATTCATTTCAGTGAGCTGTACTTTGGGGTCTTAGTTACTGGAAAAGTAGAATATCAGCAGTAAATACTGAATAAGTGAACTCATTGTTCCAATTTGACTTTTACTGAAAAGTAATGAGGTAAGTTTGAATGCTTTCTGCTTTATAATTGAGAACAGTATTCAAAGAAGTTCTGCATTTGCAATAAGAATTTATTAGTGTCATCCTTTAAAATCATGACTATCCATTTTAAGCTTTCTTATAAGCATTCCAGTCTACCAGTCTTCTAGGTTCTCTTTGAACTGAATCAGAACGCAGAGCAGACCAAAACCAATCTCCAAATACGGTAAGTACATTTTATTCTTCTGTTCTTAAATTAGTCTTTTTTTCATTTAACTGTAACATAGTGTCTTAAATGTTAGCCAATAACTTCCCTCATGCAGCCTTTGCCCCAGAATTCATGTGGTTTCATGATGTCCCCACAAAGAAAGGCTTGCAGACAACAGTTGAAGAAGTAAGTGCATTTTGCATAATACCTGCTAACCAAAAACCAACTGGAAGGTCCTCAGTACTGAGGAATCAGAATTCTGACTGACACATGGAAGAGACAACTCTATAGCTAGTCTACACAGACATGACTCTGGGCAAAGCTGTGAAGCAGATATAAGTACAGTGAGAACAAAACAGTACAGGTTTCACTAAAGCCTGAAAACACATACAGATCTATGGATACACATACAGAGACAGAGAGAGAGAGAGAGACTGAAGGAGATATAGATTCCCATCTTTTTAAAGCAATGCCCAAGACCTCTGGAGAAGGATAACATGGACTGCTCAGAACAAGAACTGTGCTGGAAATTACTTAACCTGTACACTACATACTTACTCAACAAAATCTTATGGTAAAAGCTGTCTATCAAAAATTTTTACACTATGTTCTTGTTATTATTCCAATCTCTTCCCATGTGCATTACTATTTCCAAATGTTACAGTAGATAAAGAAAAGAACTAAGATGGCAAGTAGCCTAAATACTTTTGTGGTAATTCTCCAGCAGTGCTAAAAACAAATCTAATAAAAAAAACCCCAAAACATTGGAATGCAATCAGCTGAAGATTTAACCTAATTTTCAAAACCACTGTAGAAAACACCAGCACAACATTCAAGACATGAAGCTCCATGGTTCAAAAAAATAAAAACAAAACAAAACAAACCTGCAAAACAAACCAGTAAGGTCAGGAATCATTACCGGAACTCATTAGCTTTGTACCTTTTCCTTAAGAGGCAAGTCTTTGAGGGTACAAGCACATTGGCTGGGCTGTGTTAATTTAAGTTTCTTTTTTTGAAAAACAGATAGGTATCTTTTATGATTATTATATCAGCCATGTAAAATAAGCTCAAGTTGGCCTTATTTCATAGCGAGCCCACATATGTCATTACAGCAATAAATTAATCTCAGCTTATCAATAGTGTCCAGTCTGAATCATATGACCAGAAGATGGAATTGGAGAAGTAAATCTCTGCCAGTGCAGTCAAAACACTGTATCCATTGCCAATCCAGTAGAAACTCCTGGTAATTAAATATGGCAATACCCAATGAGTTTTAAGAAATTTTAAACCACCTTAGAAGAGCTGGTCCAAAAGCTGAAGATGGGGATACTAAAAACAACTGACCTGAAGACAAAAAAATAATTCAGAATATAAATCAATAATTAAAATTAGAAATAATAATAGTAAGGAAAAATATATAGTGTTATAGTTCAAACTGCTTTACAGTAGTTTGAGATTTATTTTATCAGTTCTTATTTCATAATGTATTTTAAAGTTTTTCATGATCAATTTTTAACTGAGAATTGCTTTTTCCATAATTTAGCCCACAGACATTTGAATCACAGACTTCCACTAATACATTTGCATATAAACAGTTCTCTTTTAAAATTCATCTGCTTCAATTACTTCTTTCTCACCTGAAGTCATAAAGCTCCATATGGGATGTATGAACCTTTCTGCTGCCTGGGGCCACATTACTGGGTACACAGGAACATATTCTTTCTCTGTCCAAGAAATTCAGCTGATGAAGTGGTACAGAACATGGTGCAGAAAAAATGTAAGAGAAAAACAAGAGTTAGCACTAATTATAACTGGGGGGGGGGGAAAGGAAGAAAAATTGTTGTCTGAAAAACTGTGTGTATTTGCTATCAAGGAAAGACAGAAATAGGTAACAAGAAGGGGAAAATAGTCAAGGAGCTTTGGAAACTAAGCTGCAAGTAAAGGCCATTTTAACTGGAGCAGAACTTAAATAGTGTGTCTAACTGCAGACAAAACCACTAGGGTCAAATGAGTCCAGGATCCCAAAGTGGAGTGGGCATCCAATATAGATGTCTGAGACCTAAATTTTTATCCCCATTAGTATGTTCCAGAGGCTTATTCAGAGGACATCCCATTTCCCAACACTACTTTTAGTTGCAATGAATACTTAGAAAAATGAAAATTTGCAGCATAGTATCTGCCTGCAGACATGCAAACACAGCTACAATGATGTAGTTCAGACTGTGACACAGAGATACCTCGTGGCTGTTTTTCCTCTGTGAGGATGTCCTCCTCCAAAGGGCTGCAGAACAGTCAGTTGGGGCTCACCACGATACTATGAAATACCACAGTTCCACACAAAGTACTAGGCAACTGGGCTGAAGTGCAATCAGTTTCTCAGCAATTGGGAGTTCAAGCAAAAGCTACATCAGTATTATATGCCCTCCTTGACCTTCATGGCACCATCTCTTTTGTGCATGACATGTCACTCAGCCTTTAAGCAGAGAAGAACTGATTCAAAATGTTCATTAACTGACTTATAACAAAAAATTGTTAATCTAGCCAACAATCAAAAAATGCAGTATCAGGCAGCAAAATAATTACTATAATTTACATACTTAACATAGTGCATATTTATCCATATATTATAACAATATAGTGCCTTCCTGAATTCTCCTCAGCACAAAAAAAAAAAATTGATTCTTTTTTGAACAGTTTTTACTGTGTTTGTTTCATTTTTTTATTAGATTGGCACAGGACTGTCATAAATCTAATATATATATACAAATGCTAGAAACTAGAACAGAATACAGACATAATTATAATGATTTTATAAACCCAGAAGTATTCTTCCAAAACAGTAGAAGTGGAAACAGCGGGAGTCTAAGAGGAATACAATGAACATTGTTATGGAAACAGTGTCCTGTGTGAACAAAAACTAAAAAGACTGACGCAGTGTGCATTAGTAATTAATTAATTTAGGATATGCCAGAAGAACCCAAAGCATTGAAGTGTATGGGCAGGGTAGACCAAGTGCTCTCTCATAATAGAAAGAGGATATGGTTAATGAAATCACAAGGCTACATTTAAATACATTAAAAACTGATTAACAGGATATTTTAATACAACATAAAATTAACAGGGACAATTCATTGCAGAAGAAGAGTAAGAGATTAAAAATGGATTATACATTTCAGTGATTGCACTCACACTTATAAAACACATGTGATCTTGTATTTGAGGAAGCAGTCAGACACTGCTTAACACAAATGGGGATTTCTCTTCTTACTCTGAACTGTTCATTGCCCAGTGAGCAGTAAGACCTAAGACAGTCCTATTGGCAGGGGAAACTCCAAAAAAAACCTAGCATACTTTGCTAAAAGAAGTTACTTTTCGCGAATTGAGCTGTGATAGCTGGCCATGTATATGCCCTTACACACATCAAATCCAAAGCAGTTAGGCTTAGCTTAAATGCTCTTTCAGGATGAAGAGGAATGATGATAACTAAATAATTACTAAAGGGAACTGTTAAAATTGATAGTTTTTTGAACAGTGAAAACACATAAACATAAAAATTAAACCTGCTTGCCTGACGCACATTAACATGATGGTAACAGTGTGCTCAGAGACAAGCTCAGTACTTAGGCTGCTGGGCCAGGTTTGTAAAACAGTGAGAATTGCATATGGAAAACTGCCTAGATAGAACCCAGGTTTACCAGCTCCAGTCTGTCAAACAAGGATTGACTTCTATTGACCATAAATACATGAACATATACTGACAAAAAGCCCAACCCAAACTGCAAGGGCCTGGCTCCTTGGTGACTGCCCAGACCTTACTGGCATTTTTGTCTGCTGTTTCAGCAAATACCTGATATTTAACAAAATCTTCAACAGC
This sequence comes from Microhierax caerulescens, assembly GCA_035590215.1. Classification (NCBI taxonomy): domain Eukaryota; kingdom Metazoa; phylum Chordata; class Aves; order Falconiformes; family Falconidae; genus Microhierax; species Microhierax caerulescens. The sequence continues at coordinate 36,159,604 of JAVJGJ010000062.1, forward strand.
TGCAACAGGCTTAAAAGGGAGATGTGGAGGTTGGGACTGGTTTGTTCAGTTTACAGAGTTAATTAAAGCTTTATGAGTAGCTGCTTTTAATAGTTCCTTACAGTAAGAAAGTTAGAGGGCACTGTCTTGGCCTTCTGTCTGTTGCCCCTGGTTAACAGTAACAGGCAATGCTTTTACTACTGCTGTTGTTCCTAGGCCTGATCTTTTCAGTTTTTTCTTTAAAACAAGACAAAGCTGACATGCTATGAGAGGCAGCTAATTCCATGGGTAAATCAATTTTCAGACACGAAGTCAGGAAACTCCGGAGAGCAGTCCTAGAAGCTTTAGCATGTAGGCCTCTGCCTAGGAATAATACCACGTCAGCCACAGGCAGGTAACACATGAGGAAACTTTGATATCAGTCATGAAATAAACATATTTCCCCTGGCAAAGCTTGGAGATATCTATGTCAACACAGATATAAAATCAAAATTCTAGTGTTCCCAACAAACTTTTGAAGGCAAGAAACGTACCGTGCCACTGCTCGCCAGGTGGTGTTCTACACAAAAGTTAGGAGAAGCTGCTTTTTCGAATTGAACCTGGATTTTTCCAAATGCCTCTCAGAGCTCAGCTGAAACAGATCCAAGTGGAAGTGTCTGGCTCTAGCAAGGCTTGATCTTCTTAATCTGACAGGTTAAGAAAAGCTAACATCAGAATACAGGAACTTTATTCCAGCCATCCAAACCCACACCCGAAGTTCAGACTAAGCAAAAAATGGCCAGAGATGATTGTTCTCCATGACTCCACTGACACTTTTCAAAGTCTTAAGATAACTAATACCGGCTTGAGCATTCAAGAATAAAAAACCCCAAAAATCTTTGCAAGGACTTTTGAGGTTATAGTGGCTTTCTTTGTGTATAATTCTTTTCCCCACTCAGTACTGTGAACAGAAATGTTGACAAGAATATTAAGAAGTTTTTCTTCAAGCTGTGGTTACCACAAGCAAAAGCAAATCATCTTCAGTCTACAGTGATTTGTTTCAGCTTAAAGGAAACAGAAGAGAGGCAAGATCATTGGGATGTAGCACAAAATATTTATGTCTTATTCACACCTCTAAAACTCAGAAAACAAAATGGCTGATGTCTCACAGAGTTCTAAAAACATGAAAGAGGGCCTTCCCAGAACACAGTCATATACATCACATTTCATCATCATATATTCCACAGAAAACCTAAGTACTCTTTTGTAATTTATATTAAAGTAGATATTCTGTAGTCCTCTGCATTTTCCTAACCTGTAGTAAACTATTAAGCTTCTTGGGTTTGACTATACATCTCCCAGCCAGGCAATAATGCCATTGATGGCACACATTACGATGTAGAACATGAAATCTATAGCTATGTTTTTTGATGTTCTGCTAACAATGCTGTATACATTTTTTCCCCCTTCGATACAACCTTTTGGAAACAGATTTGTCTGTTCTCTCTCTTTCTCTCTCTATCTGGAACTACTAGCTGTCACTGCTTTTCAACAGGGACCCTGCATCCCTAAATCAGTGGTTAACAGTGAGGCACTTGATTTCACCAGAGCTTTTCCCCAGATCCTGTCACAATACCGGGTCACTGCTGCCCAAAACCTGCTAAGAGCAAAGCATTATTTTGCTTTGATGTAGAGCACGCAGAAAACGGATTATTGAAAAAAAAAACCAAAACAAACAACCTTACTTAAACTGTAATCTTTGCCCACCAGTACATACAAGATCAGGCTTCAGGGCAGTGAAACTGATAAAGAAGGGCCTTGCTACAGCTCCTCTGTCAAAACCTCTTCAGCTACAGCCAGCAATTGCCTCCTTTTTTCTTTTTTTTTTTTTTCTTTGTGGTCTTTTTAAAATCAGACTTCTTGAGTATTACCTCTGAATATATGGTTTTTAGCTGAGAATATAGAAAATATATTGACCTAAGAAATTAGGATTTAGCATTTTCTGTACTGGGCCCTTGCTTCCAGCTATCGTTTGCTCTTGCTTTGCCTCCGGCTCTCAGCTTCTTCTGTGGTAATGCTTTCCAGTCAGACAAAATAATATAAAGGTATAGAAATTAAACTGAAAGACAGTTTCTTTATTTTCAATAACACAGATTTTGCTTTACTTTGAGCATCTGAGTTCTTAATTTCAAAATACTTCTGTTCTTCTGGCTCCTAGTGTAAATTTTAAATTTAAAAAAAGCATTAAGGTTCTGAAACATACCACTTCTGTCAGAATGAGGACATACTTTTCACCAGTGACATTAGACAACAAAAGCATTATTTTTCTACTCTACCCAGTCAGATGCTCTTTGGGCAAGGACTGTCTCTCTTTGAACAAATATCTGAGTATCTCAAGCACATCTAGAACTCTGTCAATGTAAAATATGCAACATACCAAAGGAAAGCTTGCTTCTTACTCATTCTAATTAAAGCATTTATTCACTGCACTCAGATGGTTTTACCTTATTACACTGGTGAGTATAAATACTCCAACTTTTGTACACTGTAATGGAACGCATCCAGTGATCAATATGAAGCAAGGACCAATTTTTACAGTTTTGCAAATTAATTTTAATAGTGCAGTTGTTGTTATCTATAATTTCTTTTAATGTTCATATCAATTTGCTCTATGTTATTGATGAATTGGAACTTCCATTTCACCTTCTATGACAGTCATACAACCATTTACAGTCTTCCTTGTTCCTGGAATAAATGGAACTTTATGAATTTGAGATCAAAAGACTTGGTCCCCTCGACTACTAAAATATTTCTGAAAGTTTACATTAATAATATAATTGAGAGCAAACAGCTTGAAATTATGGCAGTAGTTTCATATTTCTCAACTGTAATACATTACCTGTAATTGCCCCTCAGTTTAACACATTTCCTTCTTCTGTTTCAAACAGATAATACAACTAACCCCCTGCTTTCATCTGATCATTCTTCTGAACAGTGTTTATCGACAGTCACCAAGATTATTCTTCATATGAAAAAAAGGAACCTCCCAACATAAGGGGAATTTATATTTAAGGCAAAAAGTCCCTTTAGATTCTAACTTAGAAAGCATGTTTTCCCTATTTTTTTTTTCAGCAGCAGAGCATTTCCACTTACATGCTCCCTCTTGCTTTGTAAATCTTGGCAACATAATCTCTCTGTGTCAATGAACATACAATATCAGGATGAGAATTACAGGTTGAACATACAGTTGCAAGGGATGCTGCTAATAAAACTTAATAGCAGCAGTTTCATCTTTGAGATTAAAGAGGTTTAAGCAATTGCAAATCCTTCAATTCAGCACATTGCACTGTTCTATCAAACTCATGTATTCACCAAATATTTTAAATTATTTTTTTGCAACTTGGGTAGATCTCTTCCAACATGTCTTTTACAGACATTTCCTGGCTGAGCTTACACATGGACTACTCATTAGATTGATAAGCACTGTAAATAAAGGCTGTAAGGGCAAGCCCAGGGTTTGTAGGCATACTTGCCTGCATTAAAAAAATTGCTATTAGTGGTTTTTCCATAGCCATTTAATTCCAAATAAATGCTGACAAGTAAAAATCTGATAAAATTGTCAGCTCATTATAAAAGCATAAGTGAAATATGCTAAATACAGAAAAATATGCCTGAACAGAAATTTGTGACGTCCTGTATTCCCTGCCACTTCTAACATTCCCAAGTGCTCTTCATCTTTCCAAGATACATTATCATAGTTCAAACTTGGTAACAGTCATCTGGAAGGGTTTAATTTGCTGAATAATAATTCTTTCAAACATACTCAGCTGAGTTCTCTCATCAGGTATCTATTCAAGCCCAGAATGTTTAAAATATTCTTCTACATCAAGCTGTCTCATTTTCTTTCCAAAAGACTCATGCCCTCTCTTATACAATTTCTTGAAGGATCATTCTCAACATGTGCAATTAATCATAGCCCAAAGCTTGCTTCTGACATGCAATTAACTATTTCCGCCTGACTCAAAGGACACAGGCCAAAGCATTTCAGCATTGCTGCCCTTCACTCAAGCCCTGTACTTAAAGATCTGTAGCATGGGAAAAGGGAAGGAAGTACATCATTCATAGATTATTAGCAGAAGGCCAAAAAAAAGTATAAGGGAGGATTTTTATATGACCCGTTGAATTCTTCTCTTTAGGAATTGTCCCAGAATTAAACTTCTCTGCATTTATCATGTCCCAAGAATGCAAAGATTTATGCAGTGCATCAGATGCTATTACAAGGTTTTGCACATCATAAACACAACTTATAATGCATTGCTTGCATGATATGCACCACTAACAATTTCACTTGATGAAAGCTATCCTTACACCTTTTATCATTCAAGCATGTTAATGAGTTCCCCCAAAAGATTAGTGAGGAGCCTAATGGACCAAAAACCTATTTTAACAATCGTTTTACACAGCCTTTCAATGAAGCAATGTGAACTTCTGCATCTAAATGATCCTTCCCTTAATAACTCAGGAATAATCACACCCTCTTTCACTTGTGCCAGGCCATTAGGGTATTTTAACAAATTAATGAATTTATATTTTTATGAGCAGCTGTGCCAGGGAGAGAAATTACCCTTTGCAAAAAATACATCTAACTTGTGTAAAAGACGTTTGCACTGAATAGCTTAGGTCTTCTTCTTCTCAACACGGAGATGCAAATAAGGATATTGACAAAAAAATTACTGTTGATAGTAAGAAATACATCAAACCATTGCTATCAACCTTTCTTTGATCCCTGAGATAATTTCCTAATAGAGTACCCAACTTCAGTGGAAACATTTGGTTACTCAGAGTATTTCCTTTCTGTTGGTTATTTAGATGTGACTATACATCTCACATGTTCCAGGGAATGAGCAGGTTTTACTTGGTTCTACTTAATGAAAATGCTTAATGTCCTGCCAGAAGACCTTTCATCAAGAGTAAGAGAGACAAAAGCCTCATATAGACATCCTGGGCCAACAAGCTGGGACTGAAAAGCTACCTTTTCACCATCAGAGAACATAATTCAGTATCAGAAACTGCTCTCCACCTACTTCATCAGTCTTCACAATCATAAGAATGAGATACAACATCACTCCAAGCAATTCTGCTTAATACTTCTGGTGGCTACACATGCATTGAAAAAGAGAAATGAAGGAAATCGCAATGGAAACACCTAACATCCTTGCAGTGCAGGGCCATCTATGTCCATGAGGTATTTTGCAAACAAGAACAATCTGCCTGGGCTCCATGCCAGCTGGATGTAAGCCTGCTCTGATCCTTGGTTATCTTAAGACTGTACCTAAAGTGCTTTCTTTGCACGGCTTCCAGATCAGAGTTGGTTTGCACTAATGTGGTAGAGGGCACAGGCAGAACAAAGCTCATTTCCCTACAGAAGACCACGCACATGTTGTACATGAGACAGGAATTTTTCTCCAAGGAGGGTGTTCTCTGGGCCCACCTTCCTGTCCTGTCTTACTGCACGCAGCTGCTCACACTCCTTTGTTACTCTTTTTAGCATAAGCACATGGAGCCTGGGAAACTCTTTAATAAGGAACTGTATTTTCTAACTTGAATTTCTGTCCTTCCACTAGTTCAGTAACTCTACTCTCTTGCCTGAATATATTATGGAAGATTTAAGTGAAGATGAAAATACAGTCAATTAAATGACATTTCTAAACCTGAAATTTGTATTCTTAAACTATTTCTTGTTATCCTTCCCTTGAACATCACCAGCTCCTTATTTCAACTAAGCAAATTATTTTCTTAAGAATATGTTTAGCTATGCCAAATAAGAGCTCCTTTGCCCTTGTCTAGGCTGCTGTCAGACTATTTGTCTTCACACTTCCTTTATTCTGTAATAGACCTTACATTTCAAGTGCATCGGTATTCCTTTTGTGTTCTGCTTTAAAAATCAAATTACAAATTAGTTTTACCATATAAAATGAGTTCTTGCCACAAACCCAATATTATGTTTCCCTTTTCAAGTTACATTCTAATTCTTTAGTCATGTAATTTGCCTAAACCATTAACTTGTATTGACATAGTTGGCAAGCTGTACAATGCAAAAAACATTTTATTACTGAACAATTTTCAATATACAAGCTTTGCTATATTGAATTTTATACAGTCTGCTTGAGCAAGGTCATACCTGCTTTTCCAGTTATTTCTTACATCAGTTGGTGTGATTAAATTGAAAATATAAATCACCGAGTTGTTGAGTCTTGAACTATAAAGACACTAATAGGCAATTTTGTATTAATTTTCCTCCAGTATAGTGGGACTATTTGCCCAGAATTAGATCTGAAAAATATCATATAAGATTTTACATTATGTAGATTTTTTTTTTCTTGCTGACTCACTACTATTTTACTTCTAGACGAAAACTACCTAGAAACAATTAATATCCAAGTTCTTTTTGATTAGTTCCTTAAAACTACTGAGTGGAATAAGTCCTCGGAAGCCTTTTGTTGTCCACCTCTTCTGGAGGTCACTACTACAGATTTCAACAGTCTTACGAGAGACGGGAACTGCAACAGCGTCTTGTTATCACTACAAGCCCTTCTCAGGTATTTCATGTCAATATTGCCATTGGTATTGGAACTCTGAAGAGGCAAACTTTCCAGCCCATGTTGTCAAAATAATAACTAAAAAAAATTTAAATCAAATCAAATTAAGACCATTATTCATACATGTACCTGAAAAGATAGGACAAAAAGCCTATAGGTATTGGATGCTAAGGTGTGATCTAAAACCCGAGAAATCAAAAGCAAGGACACATACTGTGGTGCAACTTTCAGACAGGTCTCAAGGAATCACTTTGAGAAAGAAATGGTAGCATCTTGTGCACTACTGACCATGTTTTTCACAATGTTCTTTACTGATTTATTTCCCTAACTTCACAAGACTTCACTTGTTTGTAAATGCATTTGCTTTTGTGGAACTTTAAGAGGTTTCTGTTGACCCACTTCTCCACCTTGTTGTAGTCCCCCAAAATGGCAATGCGCCCAGTCCTCCCAGTTATGTATCTTCTGCAAGCTTGCCAAAGGGGCATTCTGTCTCACTGTCCAGGTCACTAATCAAGATATTTTACAGTACCAGCCCCAGTATCTGGGGGGTACTGTCTATCTGGTGCATTCTCTGCTTGGTGCTTCCCAAAAGTATAACCCTGACTTTTTAAAGGTCAAAACCTTAACCTTTAAAGGTTAAAACCTGAGGATTCAATAGCATGCAGTTGAGAAAAACTGACAATTACAGCTCAGATTACTTGTTTAGATTACATATGAATGCTGTGCAATAGGCTGATATGGTATATAGGGAGAGTCCATTCCCCTAGGACAGCTTTCCACTGCTCTAACCACGAAACTATGCTTTCTATCTTCCCAAAATTCCTCTTCTGGTCACTGTGCAGATTCTGCAGTAATCTAGGCAGGAGTGGTGATAACATTAGCCTTTTTTATCACATGACGTTGACTCACCCCCCTGGTGTTCTACTGGGCACATAAACCTAATGTAAAACTTCATGAAAAATCATGCAATTTAAAAGAACTTCATCATACAGAAAGCATTTCAGAGGCATATTTATAGCTCATTAAACAACAAACTGCTTAGGAAGAGAAGCTACTTCCAGATATAGGGAGCCATTGAAAATAAATGTAGCTACACAGCTAGTGAATGAATATTAAAAACGGATTGTCAACCAGCCTTCTTCCTAAACCAGTGCACTGTTTCACCTGGGGGTATTTACATTTGCTACAAGTTAGCTGTACAATCTTTCTTCCAACTGCTGTTCTTAGATGGTTTTTATGATGATATCTGCTAGAACATAAGGTAATGAATCTCCTAGAGTACCTTTCTTTCTCAAAGTGACTCCTAAAGCAGATTGAAGAATGACAGATCCACTTTATGGTAATTTTAAAATTCTTCCATCCTGACTAGAAAGAGCTTTTAGAAAGCCTTCTCTGAAAAGATAACAATGCCCCAGATTGAAGGCTTCCATTTCTTTGTTAAAAGGCAGTTTCTGTGTATCTTTCCTTGTGGAGGAAGTGTTAGCTTGGCATAAAAGCACCACCAAGAGCCCAATCTTTGCACTAGAATATAGGAATTATCCTTGCCTCTTCCCCTTCTTCCTTTTCCCAGCTGTTCACAGAAAAGTAGGAAAAAAATTACCAATTCCAATGTCAGTATTGTCAAGAAGTATATATTTTTTTGGAAATATATATATATATATATATATATATATATATATATACGCACATTTTGGAATTATTCTGACCTGTAATTATCCAGTAATTTTTCAATTACTTTGTTTTTTCAAAATGTCTGCACTCTGCACTTTCATTGTCATCTCTGGTCATCTATTCTATGAGCTCTGCAATTGTTTACTATGTCCTTTAAACCAAAAACATGCCTAAGTTTGTCTAGAGCCATTCACTTTCCAAGTATGTAGCCCCGCCTATAAAATATCACACAAATACTTAAAAAACCTTCAATCAGCAGGCCTAATAGAAATATTTTTTTGTCATTTTGAAATAGTTGCATGATGAGATGCAACACAATGAGATGATGATGGCCACTAAAGAGAAAAATAGCATTGTTCTTACAAAAGATGAGGTCCAAAAGGGACCTCATTACACAGATGTTTCTGCGGGGAAGCCAAGCACACTCAGTAATCAGTTAAACAGGCACTAATTTGTTCTATGCTTGTGCTGTTTCTTTCAAATGAAGTAAGGTAGGGATGTCTGTCAGATTAAGGTTTGAAAAGAGATGCAGATGTTTTTCAACTGTCTGAAACTAAAAAACTTCCATTATAACCAACATGCATGCATGAACGCCATAAAAACAGAGACCACAGAAATACTCTGAGCATTATTATAATCTAAACATAGAGAGAAACTGATAATTTCAACAAGTTCTGCAGGGTTCAGTTTGTATGTCTCTGGAGATGTACTCTGCAAAGAACCAACATATGCAGGTTCTTCAAAACAAAGACATGATCAGAGATCATGTTTATGTCACCGAGTGATGCAAATAATAATGCCCTGGAGTTAAAACGGTGCTGAACTTCTCCAGCCTAAATTGATTCTTGTATGATCTCACATTCCCTGGCTTTTGTTAAACCAAATATAATATATTTATGAATCAGACAGATGTCTTCAATATTGCAGTGCTGTCAGCAATTCTGCCTGTCTGATGTTTAATATTTCATATCTTAACAGTTCATATAGGGGGCTACTATTTGGTGAGAAACCTCAGAGGAGAAATCTTGGTCCACCAGTGTCAATGGCCACTCATGTTATACTCTAAAGGAGCACTAGAATGGCCATTTTAGTGTCATACTGGCTGCATAACAGGAATCAGATTAAAGAGAATTTGAGAAACGTTGAGTTTTGATGTAGCTCAATAAAAACTGGTTGCAAGAACCTTGAGTGTCTTTCCTGTTTCAAACAGAAAAAATCCTGCTCTGGTCAAACCAAAGGGAGCCTGCCACTTACATTGAAAGAATCATGCCAGTGCCATTAACAGGTGTCAAGTTAATCATGTTTCTTTTTATGCAACATTGTTTTACTGTGCATTAAATAAAAGCTTGAACAGCTCTGTTTAATTTCAAATTCTCCAGGCTGTGTTAACACATTAAAAGCATTAGGCTGTGAATCAATAGTTAGATCTTGACCTCCCTAATTAAATTCCTTCAAAAAATCCTCAACCAACCAGACAAAAGAATGAAACAAAAAAAAAAAAAAAATCAATGCTTCTGTTCACTTGCAGAGATCTCCAACTAGCTCTAATGCAGATTCCTCATCTGATAGCTGAGTTACTTGCATATACAATGCCACAAATAACAAAGCTCTAGCTTCTCCTGGCATCATCAGATTTGATCACAGCATCAATAATTAAAATTCTCCTTGTCTAACTAGTAAAATCACAATAGTAAGTTATAGAATAAAAATTAAGAAACCTGTCGAACTACAGGTTGACCTGACATAAACTGGTGTTGATCCAATTACTGATGTTTACTGTAGTTTATAGGCTAAACTAGAGATATTGCAAGAAGAAATAACTGTCCTGCTATGTAAGTAAATACTCAGGCTTCTGATACAGCTGCAAATCTGATATACAGACCTATCAAACAAGAGCTTTGCAGTAACTTTTAGAGGATGAAGTTCAAAGACAGCTTATGGGCTATGTCAGGTTAGGTATGCAGCTGGTGAAATGGGGGAAGGCACTGAAATAATTTTGATTCCTACTCTGTAATCCAGGGGGATTGCTAAGTGTCCTTGCATCCTTCCAACACAGTAGAAATATTTGCAAATGTTATTTCATCAGCTCTGTATTGCAAATTAGTTGTTTTTAAAGAGCTTCAATTTTCTGGGAACATGAAAGCCTCTTTGGTACAGTTCATTTTGATGCACAGCATTAATTATGCATTTATGCTGGTCATCCATTTATTGTTTGATTTGTTCCTATGGGCACATAACATGACTCCCTTAAAATTATTCTAAGTATCTCTAAACAGCTGAGACAAATTCTAATTTTAGAAAGTCTTCATCATTAATATCTCTTTTCTATTTATAAGACAATATTCATTAAATGCCTACAGTTATTAATCTGTATTATGTTGGGCTAGCTTTACTATATTTTCCTTTCATGTTTCTTTTTTCCCCCCTAAAAAATATATTGCTTACAGGTCAGCTTATTTTCACATCTAGTTTTATTTACTATTCAGCTAAATCCCTGAAAGCTGCAGGCTTGTTAATGAGTGCCACATGGATATTAATAGTAACTGATATCAAAGCCACTAGGTCAAATGAATGCTTACTTAAGATAGCACTGTTTGGCACCAAGATAAAATGCCTTGTTAATGTTATTCATAAAATCAATTGATTTTCATTTTCTGGCATCTGTTTCACTTCTCCTCACTTATTAGTAACTAGCACACACAGCTCTACGGGAAAATTACTGAAAAAGATATGCTTCATCTCTAGCTAAAGGTTCGCAGCTGGTGAAATATTCAGAGGTCCAATAGTTGCTAAAAAAATTTGAAACAGTTAGACAAATCCAGGTACAGAACTGGAATTCTATGTGACATATGCATGTTAACATTTGCAGGATCCCATATTCTCCAGGTACACAGCATGAAGTTCCAGCTCAAATCAAAAGACCTAGGAACACCCTAAAATTCTTTGTCATAGCCGCAGAAACACAGTCAATGATGTCCTGTTAAGACTAGCTGAAATTTCAGCACCTCAGTGTCAGAGACTTCACAAAGCATGTAGCTCATCTTACACAAACTCGTCATCTGCAATATCCAGGCCTCATCTGAGCAACTCTACTTGAGCTGCTGAGAAGTCCAGCCAGAACCAAAGTCCTGGAATAGCCTGAAGTAAAAAAAGAAATACGATGAGAAAGGTAAGTATGATCTCCTGAAATGGATTACATCAGCTTTAAAAATGGGTTGTTTCATTTGTAGTGGGGAGCAAGAGGGCAACTAGGAAGCACAGGTGGCAGAACACTTATTCTTCCAATTACTGCAAAGCAGAAAGCCAAAGGAAAGAGGACATTTTCAGCCAGTTACATAGAGATGGACCAACAGCCATGAAGTAGGTGACAGAAGAAATTCCTAGGAGTATCCAAACCAAGAAACACATTCAGATTAAAAGGGGAGATCAGTGAGAAGGACTAGCTCAGATGCTATACTAAAAGAAAAATAGATCTTGATACTTTCAGAAAAGAGGGAGAATGTTACAGAGTAGGGTATAAATATGTCCACCAAGCATGCTGGATGGTGGACCAGAAGCCAAAGAAGTGACATGAACTCAGAAACCTACAAACTTGCTTAGACAGGGTATCAACAATGATGAAATCTCAGTGGAAAAGGGAGACTGCCTTTGATCAGGTGTTGAGGTCTGGAAGTTGATGGTGTATCGGCAGGGCCTAGTATAGCAAGTAATGATCTGAACATACTGATACAGGCATATGCTATGCAGTGGTATCTATAAAGATCACCAGCGAGTAAGGAAGTTGATTCTGATGAGAATACCCCAAAAGGTATTATAAGGACCTCAAAATTACTTTACCTGAGCCAAAATTCTGTTTTTTTTGGGAAGATTCAAAAAGTATAAAGACAAAATTTCTATTCTGCTTTCTGAAAAGACAGAGAGACACTGTAATAAGTCCTGTGCCTGAGGCTAACCACAGACAACTCACAGGTTGACAAGAAGGTTTTCTGATGACTTCTGCAACTGGTACCTGAGGATGAGCCAGATTTCAAAAAAGCATTGAGTTAGGATGCACTATGGCCTTTCCAGATGAACAATACTCCTGAAAAGCAATTACAAAGCGGTGAAAACCCAGTCAAGATTGAGCTAATGAGTACTGCAGAACAGCAACCACCAGCAGTGAGGGAGAGTCAACGTCACTCAGCACCCTCCTCACCAATCTTGAGAGCATGGAGTGTGGAGTCCCAGGACCCAACAGTCCCACAGTAAGTGCATACTGCACAGGGGCCCCAGATCTTCACTGACATACTGATCTCCTAAACTCAAAGACTAAGCTTGCATTTTGTGGGGCAGCAAAATGCTCCCAGACCATGAGAAATACAGCTGGTATGCAAATTAGTTTGAGTGATCTGAAGCTGGTATGAACTCTTACGGGACACAAAATGCTCAGGCTTTTCAAGATATACACAATTTCCATGGTTTTGATCATGATCTATGTAACATCAATCCTGATTCTTAAAAGGTCTTGGACAAAAATCTACTCTTGGAAACAAGCTGCTTGTGGTGAATTGGCACGACTGTGTTACAAATGAGATAATCACAAAAAGTAACCATGTGAAAAGATTGTGAGTCATGAGAGAATCCACCTGACCAAGTCTGTCAGATCATGATTAACCACTTGCAGAAGACTGTTGTTCTTCACTTGGATAGAGAGAAGGATATAAGGGGCAGGCCACAGAAGAAGGGCCAGCTGCCTGCCAGAAGGGTAGTTAAGGCAGAGCATGACATGTGGTTACAGTTGCAGCGTGGCCCTTCCCATCAGTGGGCTTCTAAACAGGAAAATCCCAAGCTGTAGAAATACCAGAATGAAGTATCTTTCCACCTGATAATAAATAATGCAAACACACAAGCATATCTCTCCAACCAGGGTATGTGGAAGATAAAGTACCTATGGAGACCCTCACTGTATGAAGAAAATCTGTACAATTTCTTAGTATGTGGAACTTAAGATACTGTGAGTAATCAGTAGGTATACTACCTGTAATACTCCCGTAAAGTTTTCCTCCAGATTCTGAGCACAGGTGGTTCTATGGAAAGCATCTGAAATTAGACTGTTCTCTTTAATAATGAGACATAAATATTAAGCTAGAAGAATAGACCAAAGAGGATGACAGTGTAATCAGTGAGTGCTGGAAAGAAAGGGAAAGCACCAAGCAACTCACATAATAAATACCAATGTTTTTTTTCAGGAACAAATTACTTTTGCACTTCAATTTTAGGTTTCAATTTATTTTGATATGTATAGAGACTATAAAAGATAAAGTGATTTATAGAATACATATACCCAGAACGTAGCGAAATGAGAACATGTGATGACTTATGGAGGTATGCTTTATAAAGACTACTATAAAGTCATAGCTTTCACATTAGGAGAGTACTGTACAATCAAATCCAAAACTCACATTTAATACAAACTTAAATCGATTATTTGATCCAGAGGCAAAGATGGAGGTACGGTTGGCTGAAGGGAGCTCCTAGCTGTGACCACCATTCAGCAGGCCAGAAACACAGACTTGAGGAGTAAGAACATACAGGGATTTTAAAATGCCCTTTCAGGAAAAGGAATAGGATCACCACCTAAGAAGAAACAACCGACCATTCTAATGGCTTTCCTGCCTCTGTATAAACTGTATAATTACGAGATCCAACCAAAAGAAATGCAAAGTTAACTGGGGCTTGGAAAAGGGAATTCTGGTATTTGATTTGTTTCTTAATGGAAAGCACTACTGGGAGGAGGGATGAATGTTCTTATTTAAACACAACTCCTAAATATTCTAAGTGTTGCTGTACCTGTTATATTCTTCTATCTTCCAGTAAAACCAGTACTATAAATATTTACTACTTCTCATAAAGAGTATTTCTATGCAAGACATAATAAATTAACAGACATGAATCATTTTACAATCGTGTAGAATTACATATTACAGTTTTCATCTGGACAAATATATCTCTGCTCATATCATGATCAGCATGAATTTGATTACTTTATTCAAATACTCACTAGAATATACTGACCAGAAGGACCAAAGCTTCCATGGCATCCATTCCAGAAGCTTTGTGTAAGTCATGTGGGACTTTGGTTACAGCTACTGAAAAATCTTGGAATATATTTAAAATACAACCATGTACCTGGGCAGGGGCAAACTTGATCTACTTATCTAACAATTCTCTCCCATCCCTATAGATGCAAGGAAAAAAAACACGATGGGGACAGATTTGAGGTTAGCATACCATTCCAGTATATCTTGTTTCAAGTGTCATCAGTCAGACACAACTCAGTATCTTATTGAAGTAAGCTTTTTTAAAACTGGACTTAAAATGAGTATGATTCTCTCTTTCAGTGGTTCAGAGAAAGCTGAGAGTGGCTCTCTAACAGCATGTGGCATGTGATAGACACACAACGGTTTTCTAAACCCAACACCCAATGATAAGAGGTTTATTTTATACTCCACTTTGTTTCTTAAATTATTTCTTTTCCAAGCATATATTTCATTTTATAAAAACATGAGACATTTTATATATGACAGATCCTTTTATATATGAAAGTTCATAAATATTTTCTCAGCTTTGCTGTTTCCTCTGTAACTTTTTCATCATGGTGTAAAAAAGATACCAGTTAAAAATTGTCCACCACAATCCAACATATTAGCTTAGAAGAAACACATTAAGAATTTGTTATCTTGAATTATGGAAAGATTCCATTTATTAAAACATTATCTTATTGTGTTGTAAACAACTAATTTCTGACAACTAGTCTAAGTCTCTGTTGAATTGTTTTGTGTAAACATGGAATTCAACTGAAGGTAACATGAGCTGCTCAATATTTTGCTTCTATTGTATCCAAAGTTTTGACTACAGACAGTACTATAAATTACTGGCAATGAAAATAACAGATAAGAGGAAATTACTGAACTGTTACGAAATAAATCTCAGACCATTAATTTGATATACAGAAAAACAGACCTGCCAAGAACCTGTGGTAGCAACGGAGATACATGCATGCACGTAGTATATATGAAGTTGATAGTCTCCAGGAAAGAGAATTACCAGGGCCAACTATAAGGGAGTTTTTGCAGCTGTTCTGCACTATTTGATTCAAGTATTATAGCACTGGGTTTAGATTTATTGTTTTGACTGGGTTTGGAGGTGAGAGACTTACTCATTTCAGTAAAGAAAAGACAGAGTTAAAAATTAAACAGTCTCTAGAGGACAGGATCAATACCAAATGTGAAGGAAAGAACCATATGTTAAATACTATGGCAGTGCCCTAAATTTAATATCAAGCTATGATTAAGTATCCCCAGATCACTCATAAGATAACCAAAACTGCTCTCAAAATTATTGACAGTCATGAGATGATGGCAGAGGCCTTCAAATAAAGGCAGAGGATGATACTAGAGGCCCCAGGGATATAATCACGCATAGTTAATTACTGTTACAAAAGGAATGTGACCATGGAACTGGCTTATGGATAATAACATGATACACCCATAACAAAAGAGCACATATACATATAAAGAATTGGGCAATAAGGTGAAATTGCGACCCCACAAAGAAAGACAAAGTAAATGACCCTCATTAGTTAACATAGTGGATCCAGGGGCAAGGTGGAGAAAAAAAACAAAGTAAAAATACTCCTCTTATTGAAGAAGTGGGGCCTGCAGATGGCTCAGGTAACACCCTCTCCCTTCCTGAGGAAGACGAGCACCCAGTCTTGCAATTCACAGCAGCCATGGAAGGGCAAGCATGACACATTGGAGAGAAGAGAGTGGGTACCTAAGGTGCATGCAACAGTTGCAACTATTTCACTATTAGGACATTTTCCTGAAACTGCTTTCTTTTATTTCTTTTATTTGTTCATTTTCTATAGTAAGTAGATCTGGAATAGTTATTAATCTTATATTAGATTAACAATAAATTCTTTGCTATGCATATAAGGTATGTTGCCTGTTTGCCCACAACTAAGTTTTGCATGCAAGTGTGCACAGAGCTTTTGAATATAAAGTACATCAAATATCAAGCTCATCCATTTCATTCAGCCTGCGATTTTGCCTGCAATGACCATTTGTGTTCACTGGACTGTCATAGAGTGTGAGTCTGAAATACTTGTTAGGTTATCTCACATAACTCTCCAAATACAGATTGTTTCATGATACTAGTAAAGTATGCTAAAAGCTATCATTCATAATCTTCATTTTTATCCTAGGAAGGAATGTTTCTCTTACATTAAAGTTTGTACTTTAACAGTTTCTATTACCTAAGTCTAGCTCAATTTTTAAAAAACAAAGGAAAAAAATTGTAACTATATCAGTAAAAATACGTCTTTAACAATTCATCTGTGTTTTCATTAATGTCTGGTTTAGATGCCAAACCCTCCCCACCTTCTGTAAAAGCCATTAGCTAACCTTTAAGCCTTAACTGCAAGGCTCATTTGTAATAACTAGAAGGGAATTTAAAGGCTTTACTAAGGAAAAAACGTAAAACCTCAGCCTTTTCACTTTTTAATATGCAAATTTATATATGCAAAACTCTTACCAATTGAGGTAAATTAATATTACAGAGTGAAAGCATTATAGCATTCCTTTCTTCATGCCTGCAAAAAATGTGTCCCTTAAGAAGAAAAATAATGAGTTAAAAATTACATTAAGAAAAAAATTGTGGCTCATGATCTGAAGTCAAGGTATCGGTCCATATGAAACTTGAATGATTTAATTCTCTTATTTTAGTCTCTCTCTGACACCCTCTCAACACCAGCTAAATTAACTTAGATCTTCTCAGATTTCTCATTTCTCAGATCAAGTGAACCTGAGACACCTTGTATTTAAAAGGGAATTTTTGGAATTCAGAACAAAAAAACAAATGTATTTGTGACATTGAGTATAAGTCAGAAAACCAGCTGCCTAGACAATAATTAAAAGTTAAAGCATGATTTACAATGGCTATCAGAGGAGATTTGTTTAAAATAAATCTTTGTAATCAGTATACAAAACAGGCCCTTTGAAGCAATAGCTTAGGCTGGCAGTATACACAAACCCTCAAGGCTACACCAGGCATTAATCTAGGGCCAAATTCCACCATCCTTAGTCCCTCTAGATACTACCCCTCCTCACAGGTCCCACTGAAATACCCAAAACTTGAAAATGTAAAGGTGTGTACCTCCTCTGGGAACCAGGCTGATGACACACTTTAAACCTGCCAACCTTGCAACAATTTCAGTGAGACTATGCAATTATAATAGGAAAGAAGTTACTAAGAAATATTTGGAGACTCAAGAAATGCAATAAAAAATATTTTTAAAGGTCTGACAGATATTTGTTCCTGAAAAGCTATCAGTTCTATGTTGCTATCACTTTTCTAAGCTCCTTCCTGCTCGTCTACATTGTATTCAATAACTTTTACAGTTTTCTGCATACTTGATATTGTTTGCTTAACGAACCTTTACTTCACAGTTCATTTGTCTATGTAGAAAAATACATCACTGCAGTTGGTACTGGCTCACGCCCTGAATAAATTAGCATTTCTTCTCATGAGAATGGTCCTTCTTATTCCAGAGCCAGAGTCAATGCCATTTCTTTATCAGTTATATTGCTGATGATGACATTCAAAGGACAGAAAGAGGAAAATCTGTCTCAGCTCTTACGCAATTATGACATGTCAGGGAGAACAAGGAAGTATCATCCCTAGAAATGAACTTTCCATTCCACTATTCTTCCACGATAAATGAAGTCAAAAGCAAACAGAAGCAAACCTTTGTAATAGTGAGGGACTTCAGCTACTAATACTCTTAATTTCTAACTAGTAAAGTTAATTCACAAAAAGGGGAGCAAAACCAATTTCTCCAAACATATGTTGTTGTTGTTGTTTTATACTAAAGCGCTTGGGGAGATAAAAACATGAATCTACTAGTAGAAACCACCACGATTCACAGTCAGTGAGCAAGAATTCCAAACAGTCTCTAAGAATACTTTCCAGAATAATCAGTCTTCAGGCAGAGAAGAGCATAATTTTCAAAACTTGTTGAATTTTGCATCCTAGGAAAAAAATGGTTATCTTATATTCACATGTAATACCTGAATATATCTTAAGTTCATTTCAGCTTTCAAAGATAATGTTTTCAGTATGGAACCAACTATGCAGCTTAAAGTCATGTCTAGGGCTTTTTAGAAAATTTAGCAGATCTTCATCAGTTATTTTCTCTCTAGTTCTTAGTCAAGAATAACTCCTTTAACAGGGAACTGCATCCAATAATCCATCGAAAAGACAACATTTTAACTTTAAAACACAGTACACATATAAATTGGAAAAGTCAGAGGCATATAGGAACCCAAGGAAGATTGCTACTAATTCTAGGACTGTGGTCATTCTCCTGTGATGGAAGAACCTCAGTACATGCAATGATGTGGCTGAAGATAGTCCTCTATAGAGCACTGAATGATATTTCCAGCACACAGAAGCTGAAAAGTATTTTCCAGAGTAAGAAGCAATTATTGCACTATTTTCTATCTTACATGCTCCTCTTCTTTCAATCATGAAAGATCAAACTCAACGATGACATGTACAAGTCCCAAGTGCATTTTCATTGCTTCTCAGATGCATAAAGGTCACGAAGGAGCATTAAATGTGGGTAATCAATTAGAACATACACGTGACACTGCTGGAATACATATATACAGGAAGATTTCATTGACAAGTAAGTGTAAGAAATTCTACATTGATGACTACAAGGTTAGACATATTGGGTTTTTTTGAGAAAATATCTGTTCAAGGTATGTCACAAAATATAGACTGGATGCAGATTTCAGGAACAGCTGCACAGCTTATGGTAGGAGATAATGATGTATATGAAAGAACATTAATTTAATATTAAGCTGATATAACTTGACTTCCTGATGTTCAACACAATATTTTTAGTCTAAAAAAATACTGTTTAGTTACTGAAGTAGCGGAGCTTCAGTTTAGACTCAAGCACACCAATTTTAGCAGTATTAGGTTTTTCAACTTTTAGTTTTAGCTCTCAATTTGGGTTAAAAGTAACAGTTTAAACTGTAAGAGTTAAAAGCTCTTAGAACTGCAATATTTAACCTAACTTATAAATTCTCTGGTATTTGCACATGTTCATCAAGGTACTGGCAGCCGCAAGCCTCCATAAAACATAGTTTCCTTTTTCATAAAAAAACATTTACACAACAGAACAAAACCTCCCCCAGAGCTTGTAAAGACTATACTGTTATATGGCCAGCAAAGCACTGACCCAAACCTTTAGATAGCAGTAAGAAAAGATGTAATGTTATAATCAGAGGTCTCAAAATAAGAAGAAAGTTACACTCTTATTCTAGAAGGACTGAAGTTCTGAACTGGAACACATTAGTTTCAACCCACTGCTGCATTTACTGCATATTTGAACCATGACGAGGAATGGTTACAGTCAGGTTGTTGTTTTTTTCCCACTGAAGAAAAAACAAGAAAAAAAAAAACAAACCAAACTTCAAGAAGGTAGCACTTCAGTATCAGATACTATTAGGATTAGTTCATTGCTTAAAATGAGGCATTTTGGACTTGATTGCTTTTGCTTAAAATGAGGCATTTTGGACTTGATTGCTTATCTCAGCTGATGGTTACCCTGCACTGGTTACAGCCTCCCACCTGCTGCACTGCTTGCTGAATTGCAGGAGCACTGCTAACCTCTGCCAGTGCTTAATAAGCCCTCACCAAGGCAAATCAGTAGCATACAAGACAGGTTTTGCTACAGTAGCAGCAAGAAATGTTTCTGGCTCTTCAGCTAATCTTTTGGAGCTGCCCTCCTCCGACCCTGTTAGGCTGTAGTCTTGCTTTGAGCATCACAAGTATATTCAGTGCAAATCCTTGGGCTTTTGGTACTCAAAGGGAGTTATTGATTCCCAAGGCAACTTTTAGCCAAACTGTCCAAACATCACACAAATGCTGCATTCATTAAAACTTTGATCACTATCTTGACTAAATTCACTAGCGTATCAGTCAGGTGAATATTTTTGAAGCATTAGGAATATACAGGTATTGTGTAAACATTTCACCATCTTTTTAAACTTGCCAATATTGCATTTTTGATGATGTCGAGAAGATAGCAATGCAAGAAAATATGAATGGCACATTTTAGTAATGGGTTAACTACCACTTCAATTTTCTCTTCCTATAGTGAAAGCACTTTATCTAAGCCCTATGCAGCATAGAGACCATTTTTTTTTTCCCCTGAAGCACATTATTATTTCCTACCCAAATTTGTCAGTGAACTGTCTATCACCCAGTTAAGGATCACAATCTCTCCTCCTAAAATTATACTCACATCCAGATATTGCACCTTGCTAGGAGTTGCACCTCTTCAAGGTATTGCTCATATCTCAGTGTCTGCAGCCCTTCTGTGCTACCAGTTCTTTTGGGCTGGAATCAGTGCCTTCATTCCCTTAAAACTTTTTTCCAGGGCCTGGGAGCTGCTAAAGAAACAGACTACCTCCCCTAAATGATGTCAAACTACCCAGAATTTCTTTCCTTAAATTTCCACTCAGGCCCTCCTCCTGTTACAAATCTTACTCTCCCTGAAAGGCAAACTTCCCTGCTTCCAAAGGCCCTTTTTTAACATTGCATAGCTCTACCATATGATCCCTGAATTTTCACGTCCTCTAACAGCAGAAGTAGCTACAGCAGACACAGTGGCTTCTGATCAGCCAATTCCCTTAAAGCTTCCATGCAGCTGCACATAAAATGCTTCCCTGTTAATTCTGCAGAGATGATTTGTTCTAGGTGAAGTCCAAAGAAGCTAATGCTGGACCTAACGCTGACAAACTATAGCTAAAATACTGTATTTGAATCTCATATGAAGAAAGTTTTCTTCAGATATCTTTACCCTTTAATTACAGTTCTAATTAGTGGCTTCTATTAACTCCTGCTGCATTGCTCCCTCACATTCCACAGACACTTTGGGAGTAAGAAAGCTGCAGTTGGAAAGAGATGCTGGGGCAGTTGCTCCTTCCATTATCTCACATGAATTGCATAGAGAAAAAAAAATTAAAATAAATGCAGTCTGACACTTTCCTCAGTTTTCTGCTTCCCCTTGCCATGGGATTTATCTGCAGGTCACAGACAGTATGTTTCAGAGTCCTAACACTGTGCTTCCACCACGTTACAGTGCCCAAGAACTAAAGTAACGTACTGATCACACAACATATTTTTTATGCTTGGATGTGAGGGCTTTTTCTTTTTTTTTTTTTTAATTGATACTATCATCAAAGAATAAATCAACCTTCTGGCTCTACCACACCCCAAGCTCTACTTCTAAAAGCAGTAACTTTGGGGAAAGGCAGTGAAATAAAATTCCCTCACCCCAGAAGAGCTTTGTACCTACCCTTATTACCTTACCACAGCTGCAATAGTCCAAGAACATTCAGAGTTGTATGGTGTCACCCATACCCTAGAAAAAGTCATTTTCCATATGCAACACCAATATAACACCTGAAACCCACAGTCTACCTCACTTTTACTGGCGGGGCTTTTTATCCCTTCTGACTGACAGAACAATAATTTAGAATAATATAATTTACAATAAGAAATTAACTGAATAAAGTCAAGAAATAAATTCACATTGTGCTGACAAAAATGAGAACAAGACGAGCTATTAAGTACAAATTTTCTTACTACAACAGACATGACTGAATCTAACAGAATATTTCACTCTGAGAAGTTTCTTTTAAGAGAAGTCTAAAATCTATGCAAGATTAGAGAGAAAGAAAAAAAAATAAACCTAAAACAACTGAACATATAGCATATGGGAAGTTTCTGAAATTATATCCCTGATGGACAGATCTGTGAAATGAAACAGTCATAAATATAGCACAACCTTGTCTTTCTGTTAAACAATGGCAGAACATATCTTTTTGCTTGCTCGTAACAAAATAACAAATTTTTTTCACATTTGCACTCATTTAGGTCAGATTGACATATGTCTACTCAAAATTAAATTGGTGTTATTCCTAAAAGCAGCAGCGTGGGAGTCATGAATAATTTTTTTTGTCAGCCTGGTAATTGGTTTTAATTTTTAAAGCCCCAGATGTCTCATGAATCTTTAATATTAGAGGGGTAATGCTGAGTCCATTCACCAGCTTGACATGTTCTAGAGAAAGAATTTTGGTAAATTCTTAAGCTGACACATGCACAATGAAACACATGAAGCTTCATGGATATACAACAATGGAGAATTTGATCCAGAGACAGTTAAATGACTTGCCTACAGATATAAAATGAGTCATCAGGGGAGACTATAGAGATCTCAGCAACTCCCTGGCTTGGCCCACTTTGTCCACGGTGAGGTTTTTGTGAGCATTCTGGCAGAGGTTTGGGTTCAGCAGAGCCACGTTTTTCTTTTATCTGCAGCCATTGTTTCATTCCTTATTGTCCTAAGTGAGAAAGTTGTGTGCAGCCCTAAATGGTAGAATGTCATATCCCTGTTTTCAAAGTTGCGTTCAACTTTCGTTAAAAGTATCCAATATTTGGTGATGTTTAAGAGCAGCAAATAGCTGAAACATGGAAAAGCCAGAGTCTAGGGTTTGAGAAAATTATGAAGAGTAATCTGTAGACACAAGAAAAAGTAAGAGGGATTGAGATAGATATACCCTTGCTGTTGCTGCTACAAATTTGAGTCAAAACTGCTGTTTATGATGATAATTCTCTGAGAGAAGGTGTTTATCTGCAATCAGAGATTACCATGGCATTATTCATGGTAAACAGATTCTGCTCATTAACAGACTGGGCTCTGGCATTTGTATCTTGCAGACAGTATAAAAAACATTGTCAGGATGAAACAAAACATTTTAAAAATACCTTATTAAAAGAGGAATTGCATGGGTTAATGGATACTTTTTGGATATTTACAATTAGGAACGAATTTGAAATTTTACTATGAGATGGAAATTTTGTTGTAGATTTTTACTTCATGTTTTGGCAGAGGTTGTTCATGACATACATGAGCTACTACCACTACTACTTTTTATTGTTACAATAAAAGAAAAAAATGTTTAATATTTCATTCTAAAAAAAAAATCAATAGTCGTAGCTGCTTTTTAGTTCTGGTTGAACTTTTCTACATCACAATACCTCCTGTTGTAATGAAACAATCTGGCATTTTGAACAAGTAAACATGGTAAGTACTCAGTATGCTAATTAGAGGAGCAGATGTTTTCAATAAATTTGTGTTAGCCTGAAATAATTTTTCTACAGATATAAGTATGCACTTCAGTATTTGGCCAATCCATAAGAGTTTGATTTCAATAGGATTTTTACCTGGCTAATGACTCAGCATCCTCAGGATTCACTTTGTGAAATTTTTTTAAGAGTGAAAAAGATTACTCTTCTCTAGATAAAATAAGACTGGTCTAATGTTTTTGTTACAAACACTTGTGTCTAGCTATATATTACCACAAATACATCCCACACCTGAATTTAATGGAAGATTTAAAAAAAGCTTTAGTCAGTCTGAAGTATAAAATTTAAACAAAATATTTTTCTTGTTAAAAATAATCAAATTACTGTAATTATGTGACACTCAAATATCATTGTAATCTAGAAAAAAAACACTATAAAGAGACCAGATACTTGTGTTACTCAAATTTGAGAGCTGATCTTAAACAAGCTGCAAGCATTTGGTTTTTTTTTTTCCCAGAAATTTGCTATCAGCTCCCTACAGATTCCATCTGCCATGACCATGCTTCAACATCAAGCTACAAGACCTGACGGGGAATGTTTCCCCACATCAGCAGTGTCCCTGGCTCCAGCACCACACACATGACCTGAGAGGTTGAGACTCAGGGCTGCTGCTGAAGGGGCCTGGGTGCAGAGAGGAGGGAGCACCAGCTGGATGCCTCCCACTGGTGCAGAGAAAACCAGGCTCTGCTGCTCTGAAGATAAAGAGGAAAATCAGGGCCACAGAGAGGGGCAGAAAGAGCAGAAGGGAAACTTAGTCCTGAAAAAGATCCTAGTGCTGGTGATCGGATGGTGTGAGCAAGGTAGTGACTGCTCCAGTCTCCATTTCCCCATCAACTACAGAAGTTGTCACTAAATTCAGAAATCTTTGCAATGGCAAAGCCATCATCAGGAGGATTACTTAATTGCTGCTTCTAGGAGTCTGCTGCGAGAGGGAGATGTTTTTTTTTCAGCTGGAGTCAGCCCTAAGAGGAAGCATGGCTCCAGCCTTGCAGAGGCAGAACTAGGTATCAGTCATTTTTCACAGCATACCAGGGTTGAATGGCATGGAAAATTAGAGAAGTGCTGAAAGGCAAAGCATTTGCAAATTGACTGGAGAATCATGTAGCAATGTTACCTCCACAGAAAAGCAGTTTCTATCTTTAGTAGTGGGTTTAAGGTCTTACCTTTAGGCTGCTTCAGTAACAAACATGTTTTTCCATACTGCCACAGGAAGCTCTGTTTGAAGCTCTCTAGGCACCAAAAGTCCCAAGTAAAGGCAATGACAGCAATAAGGAGCACTCTTAACTCTTAGGCTGTGGTCCTAGCTTGAAATCAGATGACCAGGTAAAAATGTGAGATTAACGAGGTGAAAATAAAGATGAAATTCTGACTCAGCTAAAGCTGTTGCCTGTTTTGGAATGAGTAAGAAAGAGACAGAACTCCAGCTGCAGACCACTGAGTAAATCACACATAACCTAACTTTGCAACAATCAGCATGTCAGGAAGGATAAGGCATGGGTGCTTGCTTCACTGTCAGACACAAAAATCCAGTGCAAATATTTTCCCATATAAATGCTTTCTATCCCTGGTAAACTTAAGAAAAGTACTGCCTTTTACATCAACCTTTTTCCTCCTAATTTTCCCTGGAATTTACACCACAAATTTCCTATGCAGCATTTGGCATAAAACCAGCATTAAAAGAAAGCTTATTTTCTTCTCACCTCAGAGGAAGTTCATGATTTAGTTTCACCTAACTGTTTCTAAAGTGGGTCCAATATGAAAGCAGAAACTGGTGCACACTGGAACAGGGCCCCAGAACAGCATCTGCAGCTCTAAAGTACAATCACTTCCATGTGCACTAGTGATATCTTAAAGAAGTAACTCAGACAGAAGAATAACATTTACATGATCTAACGCATCTTTTAGAGAAATAAACCCGAAAGTTTTAATTTGTCTCTCATTCTAGTCAATTTTCCACATGTGATGGCTGCATCAGGGAGACACTTTCAGACCAAGCCAGAAGTGGACAACAGACCATGTGTGCAGTGAAGCTCTCAGTGGCAATAGGCAGATCTTTATGATTCAGTGTTCTCTCCCCTTCAGTCCAATGTGAAGACCTCAACTATCTTCTGATACTTTACACAGCAACTGCAGCTGCTATCACGGCCCATACAAAGCTATGCTATGCTCTGTGCATATCACAACCAATGAAAACCACACAAAAAGCAGAAAAGAAGATCAGAAAATAGCAAAAACCTCACACAATTTCTTCCAAGACTGCCAAAACTTGCAAAGAGGTTATGTCTTTTTCTTTCATGCACTGCTTTTTAGAAATTGCTTGCACATCTGCTATGTAAAATAAATCAATACTGACGTGAAAATATATTCATTACATATACTGTTTGATTTAATGAAAACCTGAAAATCAAAACATGTTCTATGTTCAATTTATGTTGAATACTAAGTTTTCTATAAGAATTTTTACCACATTCAGAATATCAGTTTTTCTTTAAAGTTTGCCCTAATTTTAGGCTAAAATATACATATGAAAATGATATATTAATACTATATATACAAAGTCAAGGCAATCTTAGATAAATCTAGTGGTTTAAATAAAAAGGGGATGTGGGGGGGTATGGAGTCTGGAGGCAAGGGAGGAAATGAAAACTAGCAGTTGGGAGGCCCAAAACTGAGATTGCCAACTCCATTCTGCAAGACTATGCAGAGTTCTGGTCCTCACATTCTGGTCCTCACATTCAAGGTAAATAAATTCAAGTATTAATGTACAGTGGAAGACAGCTGGGGAAGAGAAAACCAATGGTACAAAAGAAGTCTAGCTACAGTGCATTACCAGTTTTACAATACTTACAAAGTTAAGAGAGGAAAATACTGCTGCTCATAAATAAAGTATGATAAGCATGAGGGAAGGAAAAGCACTGCTGTTTCAGGACCAGAGAATAAATAATTCCAAGGACAAATGTGTGTAAACGTATCATGCAGATATTAAAGTTATATAAGAAAAAAAAATGGTTTTAGCTATTCCACCATTATATTCCTGAGGCATGTTTTTAAATAAGGTGGTGGAACAAGAAATCTACTTTCATTTACAGTTGTGTAGAATAACTTCCATAAAAGTAACTACATGATGTTGCCCTGAGGAAGTAGGGGACCATAATTAATGACACATTTTCCAATCCCCTGTTCTTATTTTATTTTATGACAATGAAGGAAATTATTTATCCCATACACATTGAGATCTGTGTAACTGCAGAGGACACAAAGGTCAGAGAAGTCACAATAAAGCAAAGAAGTCACAGGGATTCTCATGTCCACCATCAAAGTCCAACTTTGATGATTTGAACTTATTTGAACAATTTGAACTTATTGTTCACAGTATCATACAAACAAGATCTTTTGTTCTAATCCTTTGCTGCATAAGCAGCAATATTATACAGTTTCAAAACCTTACTAAAACTGCCTAGATCAAAAGATTTTGAACTAGAGACTTGACACCAATAACCTTTCATCTAATTTGAAACTGCATAAGAATGAAAACAAAGTATCAGTACAGACTGACCCCTTAGTGACCTCAGTATTTGTTACAAGGCAGCACATTAATTATTTGCAGGTGGGCCTTTTTAGGGTCTTAGTGTCCCGGTGTGAAACTAGAATGCAACTGGAAAGGAGGCAGTGAGATGCGAAACATACTTTTTGGTGATGTACAGCATTCAAATGTCATTTGACGCGCTATCCTGTATATCTCGATCTGCTGATGCTGCAGCTTAAAGATCTGCAACTAAAGATACATTCCATTATATTTCTGACAAAAACTACTATGGTTTTAAAAGGAAAAGATATTTTGGAATTTATATTATTTTACAAAGATGAGCAGATATACAATGTTTATTATACACAAACCTTTTTGTGGAAAGGATACCTTAATATGTATGCCTAAAAAACTTACTCATTCAACAGTATCTGACTAGCATTTAGCTTATACATGATGAATGAAATCTTTCTATTTTCAGAATATTTTAAAATAGATGGTTGGTTAAAAATATATTTGAAAAGCAAAACCTTGATTAAAGATAACATCTTAAAAGTATGTCGACTTTCAAGTGTTTGTCAACTATTGACAGTCAGTCACTGTATTTCCTGCAGAAGTTCTCTGTCCCTACACAGTAGTGTATTTTTCACATTTTCCAGAAGACAGAAATATTTTGCCATTGGAATTTTATTGTTTCATTTGTGAGTTATAAAGATGTCTAACTTCTCACAGTTGGTCTCAGAAGCATCACTAACACAAGGGTATTGCTCTCAGAAACAAATTAGAAGCTATAAATTAGAAAAACATTTGCAGTGAGCAATTTTGTGGGTTTAGCCTTTGCAAAAAACACTGAATCTGCTATTAGAATTTGTCTGCATTAGTAGCCCTTTGTTTGCAATAGAAAAAGAAACCTTTTCGTTGACTAAAAAGATTGGATAGTAGGAAAATTCTTTTCACTGAAAGGGTGGTCAAGCATTGGAACAGGTGCCCAGGGAGGCAGAAGAATCACCATCTCTGGAGCTATTTAAAAAATAATGTATATATTATTTAATATTATATTTATATTAATTTTTATTATCTATTTATTATATATTTATATTATATTATATATATATTAAAAAATGAAAAAACACATAGATGTGGTGTTTAGGGACATAGTTTAGTGATGAACTTGCCAGTCCTGGGTTAATGGTTGGACTTGATGACCTCAAAGGTCTTTTCCAACCTAAATGATTCTATGATTCTAAGTCTAAAGTCACAAGGGGCTTTCTAACTGTGGAGTGTTGCCAGGGCTTCTTCAGCTCTGCCCCATACAGTGCACAGGAACTGGGTTCACTGCATCCCTCATATTCTCACAACATAAGAAAACCAAATCTCCCCTATCTAAAGGCAGTTTCTTACGTGGACAGTGCCAGGTTACTCTGCAGATGAGAATGGGATAGCCAAACCAACTTCTCCTGTTAAACCCAGATCGCCTGGATTGAAGATAAGAGACAAGGGCCATAAATACATCATTTAAGGAGAGAAGCTCTGCAGCCTTTACCTTCCTAGCCTTGTGTAGCTGTCAAGCTGCCGCAGGGCAAGATTTTGCATATAAATCAATGCCGCAGGGTGATCTTCCCAGAATAATTATGGCGCATATCCAAATCTCATTTAGTTCATCCCCAAAGAAACAAGAACAAAAGATAGTATCTGGATAAGGGGGAAAATAAAGAGAAAAAGTTTGGAATTTAAATAAATGAAGATATTGCTGCTGATTATAGGTTTTGCAGAGTAAATTAAATTGCACAAAACCTCCACAATAGAGCTATGCTGCTACCAACACCTGATAACTCCACCTCACAAGAATCCTCCTGATAATGGAGTCACTGTTTGCTGCAGGTAATGCTTCAGGTAGTCAACATTTGCTAGCTGCTCAGAGCAACTGGGTGTAGAGAGATCACTACTTTGCCCTAATTCGATGACATGAATTTCTTAGGGAGGCAAATTATTTTTTACATTTTGTCGTCATTTTTATGCCAGTTTTCCTAATAAATTTAAAAAAAAAAAAAAAAAAAAAAAACATCAAGAACTATGCTGAAAGCCAAATCTCACAAAGTCAGGGTGAGGGAAAAAAAAAGCTCAGTAAAATTTGATTTTCCTCATCATTGGCTCTTTCATATCCCAGTAATCCATTTCAGGGACAGATTCTAATCTCAGACGCAGCGTGGGCATCCCGGCATACCTAAGAAAAATCTGTTACTGAGCATCATGCGTGATATTAGAATCTGGCCCTTCCATTGTAGATGAAACATTTGCATAAAGTTCTTACAACTTTTTATACTAGCCATATTTTCTAATATTTGCAACTGTGCACATTTTTGCCTGAATTGTCTTTCATTCCACAGATGGCAATTATGAAAAGCCCTTGCATATGGCAACTACAAAAATAAATTTGTCTAAGGCTATGAACGTACAAATTCAAAAGAAAACCCAGCACTCTCAACACAGTCCCTTTTCTGAGAACTTGGGTCACGCCTTAGGCCCTGCTCCTATAATGAAGTCAACTAGCAATGTCAGAAAGTAAGTCAGACCTAAGAACTGTCAATTACTACATTTTTATCCTGTTTTATTTCTCAGGTTTGAGAGCAAATGAACTTTCTGACTGTATGCAGGAAACCCTGTAGGCATACTTTTAATTTCTATAAAGAATTAGCCCCAGGGAGATCAGTCATATCTCTAATTACTTGGACGGATCATCACTATTTTGTTCAGATTCACCCCCACAATCAAGTCAGTATGTGAGTACATGAGGCATAACATGGTCTGCAAAGGTGGCTTCTTTGACCCATGGTTTTCAGCTGCTTTTCCATAAATGCTGAGGATAAGCCCAAGTTCCAGCCCATCCCTGCCTGCTCCCAGCCCATCCCTGCCTGCTCTGTGCCCACCAGCAGGCCTGCTCTGGGGTGCACAGCTCTCCCACCCACCCCCCATGGGCCAGGAGGGTGCTGGGCTGTCATGGGGGGCCCTAGCAGAAAGGGGCTGGCATGCAAATACACACCAGGTATCTTAGAATGGTGGTTGCTCTTCACCGGTGTATTTCTTTAAATGTCTTTACAACAATTCTTAACAGCACAGTTAATTGTCCCTTCAGAAGGGACATAATCTGTTGTTAGTCTGTTTACTCTCTTGAACACTCCAGTCAACTCAAACTCAGTCTTAAATACCACTTACTTAAGTTGCCAATGGCTGCTCAATCTAACCTCTACATATGTTATTTTTTATTAAATCCAGACAGAATGCACTAATTCCTTCTTACTTATTTTAAATTACCCATAATTCCTTTGCTACAGTGTTTCTCTAATGTAACCCTCTTGTCTAATATAGCTTGCTCATAGCTATAGGGTCTCTAGAAATATAGCATGTCCTTTATTGCTTCCCATGCATCTAAGATCAATGTTACTTTCTGCATTATTTAATGGTCATACAATTTGGAAATATTAAGTGCTAGATAAATGTATATTATTATTTTGCTTCACTGTGATGTTCACAGCAATTTCCTTTTGATTTTTCACCTGCTATTGACTAAACTGTCATCCTATACTGGCCTTAAGATTTACACTTACGTTTACATAATAGTTTTCAGTGCTTCTGATCCAGCTCCACACCACCTTTGCTTTTTAGTAGGCATCCAGCTCCAGGTGTTTGGGGTGGTTGCTGTTGTTTTTATTAATACAGTGATTACTTTACTTTCTTAATTTGCCACATTTTCCTCCAAAATTTCCTTGAAAGGCAAAACACAAACCATTCATACAAGGATATTAGTATTTTGGTGTGTTTTCCTGGCTTACCTTTTAAGTCTTTTGTCTAACTACATACTATTTATTTGAGAAAGATAGACCAAGAAAAGACTGAGTCCCAAACCTGCACTGGAGTAAATTTGCACAACTTACTTGAAAGCAGTTAAATTCTGCTCAATTAAATAAATCTACAGGAGGTGATGATGTGGCCTAAATGCGTTTAATCTTGTACTTGCCTTCAGCACACACCTATAAAAAAAAAGTTAAAGTCCTTTCTAGTTTATCAGTTGACACTTTATTACTCCAACCAACCATGAGCACATTGCAGCCTCCTCTTACTTCTCTGGCTAATGGCTCTTGACCTGAGGAACACCTCATTTGCCTTCACCCAGCTACTGGAAAAGCCTCTCAACACTAAGCTTTGTGTACCATAGTATTTCTGTCCTACTAACTCAACATCCCTTTGCACTTTCAAATCATCTCTATTGAGGCTACCAAACCCCTTTTTCCTATTGTTGTTCTCATCAAAAGTACAGTAAAAGCCTCCAAACCTCTAACCCAACTAATCTGTCTCAGTAACATCAGGAGATGGTATTTCGTCTAATTTACATCCCATGAAATCTTAGTGACTTCAGTAAGTTGCAAAGGATGTAAATCAACCCACAATGGCTCACAAGCAAGTTTCCCATTACATGCCAAAATAGCTGGCTTTTCCCCACTAACTAAACTCTGCAACTCTTCCCCTCTGATAGTATCTGTCTTTTATTGAAGAATATTCCTCAGATGTTCAGTTCTCAGTCCTGGTATCAGCTGGGATATAGTTAGTTTTCTTCTTAGTAGCTGTTGCAGTGCTGTGGTTTGGATTTGGTGTGAGAACAATGTTGATAGCACACTGATGGTTTTGGTTGTTGCTGGGTTATGTTTATAGAAGTCAAGGGCTTTTCAGTTTCTCAGGCCCTGACAGTGAGAGGGCTGGAGGGGCACAGACATTGGGAGGGGACACAGCCAGGACAGCTGGCCTGAACTAGGCAAAGGGATATTTGTACCATAGAATGTCATGCTGAGTATATAAGCTGGGGGAAGAAGGAAGAAGGGGGAGACATTCTGAGTGATGGCATTTATGTTCCCAAGTAACCGGTACGTGTGATGGAGCTCTGTTTCCCTGGAGATGGCTGAACCCCTGCCTGCGGATGGGAAGTCGTGAATGAATTCTTCGTTTTGCGTTACTTCTGTGTGTGGCTTTTACTTAGTAAACTGTATTTATCTCAACCCATGAGATTTTACACTTTGACTCTTCCATTTCTCTCCCCCATCCCACTATGGGGGGAGTGAGTGAGAGGTTGTGTGGTGCTTGGTTGCTAGCCAGGGTTAAACCATGCCACAGTTAAACCCAGCTCCTTAGCATTTTTTCTTCTGAAAATACACCTTTCTATTCTTCTCAGTGATACTGCAATTCATTGTTCCCTAACACTCTTCTAAACTTTTTTCCTCTTATCTCTACAATAATTTTCATGCTATTGAAAGACTAACAGCTTTGTTTGCCATCTTGCCTTCTCATGCTATTACACATCAGAGCTTTCTCAACAGCTGCTTTGATACACTGTACATCTAAATGACTTTGCTTGCATTACCCTCATTAAGAGAACAATAATTAAGAGCAGTTTGTTTGTTTTCAAGTAAACAGAAAAATTCAACACCATAAAATGCAACTGAGAGACTCGATCTGGCTATATCCATCCATCTCACTTAGTCTACTTGAAACAAAATCATCCACAAAGAGTGGATGCATCCTATAAGACAGGCCTATTTTATGAACCAGTCCCAAAATATAATCTCGCAGTGGTTGTGTTCAAAGTGTTGGCGTGAGTTAACCATGAGAGAGTGCTCAGAGTCAGAATGGTATTCCCTGCATCAGTGAGGTTTTCCGTGCTGCCAGGCAGCAGTTATCAGCTAGAATATACTAAGGACAATTTCAATCAAGAACCTTTGAAGACATGTCTATGCATGGTGGCAGCAGCCTAAGGCTGTATGTATGGAGAAAGATGCATTTTAGAACATTACTGTGAACAACACACTAAATCAGACTGTAAGCACTCATGGACAGGGACCATATTTTACTCTGGTCCTAAGTGAAAGGTGAGGAACAACAGATTTTTTGATTGTGCCTAGAGTGGGTGTGTAGTGAAAATAACATTGATAAATGTTGTTCTAACACTCTGCTTTAAATAACTGTCTTCAGAAAGAGTAAAGATCTACCACCTAGACGAAATCTATAATTTTTTCTGTCTGGCCATAAAAATAATTCAAATAGCAGTGAAGATTACAAAACAGAAAAGAAGGAAAAAGGAAAGAAGTAAAGAGGGTTAGCATATTTTTTCCTAAGTCTAGAGTAGAAAAAAATAAAAAAGCTTCTTAAACAGATGTGGAGTGTTGGAAACACAGAAAAATCAGATCCTGTTGTAACCATGAGGCAACATCCTTGTTTGTGTTCATCAGTATCTGCATATTTAAACCAAAAATCACACTGTCCCCTGGAGTAGGAAGAAAGAAGAAATTCTTTCAGGACAAGTTCATTTTATTCTTGTAAAACTACAAGTCCGTTAACCCATTTATCTGAGAGAAACATTTTATTCAATATTCTGTGTTTTATTCATCCATTAGGAATGAGAAGTGACCTCACATTTGTATTAATGGAACATAATTACTGATGAATGACAAAAATGCATTTTTTGTCAAATGATCTATTGCAATTGTTCCAGCAAGACTGGTAGTGTGTTTGCACAACTTCCTTTGGTGGCACATTACCAGGAGTCTCACAGGTAGGATGCTGTTCAAAGTTATTCACATCACAGGCAGTTTTATTAGGATTCCTTATCAGATTCTTGTGGCTGCAATATCTTTTGGGAATGTATAAAATAAAGATTCCTAAAATGGTCCTGTCATTTGCACATTTATCAACTAAAGTTGCAAAGACTTGAAGGATACAGCACAATCCTAATTCTTCCATAAGAATGTGGGTTGTGTATGCAGCTTGCTGTTCATCTCATCTAACAGCGAAATGAGTAGAGTATTACTGAATGACACAGTTTAAAGAAGGTCAAAAGGTCAGCTTTCTCCAGGATGCTGTAGTGAAATGGACTGTAAAAAGCTCCTGCTGTGTGTGAGAGAGAGAAAAAAGATATTCTATAGCCATACCAAATACAAGGTAGAACCAGAATTTTAAACACAGGCTGATTTGATTTCTCCATTGGAATTCAGTATAAATGCAATTTAACATGTGAGGCTGAACAATGGCTAGAGCTTTCTTCCTGTCCTGTAAAGGGCAAATAGGTTTTTAAAGTCTCACTCCAGAAGACAAGATGAAGATGTGTATATATAAATGGAACAGCAGTTTCATAATCATGAACAGCTGAGTAGTTTTCATGGTGAAGGTGGCTCCAGTTTAAGTCCTAGCATCATACTTCTCTTTTTGAAGTTGTGTGATGCCCTATTAGTGAGATGACTGTTTATCCCAGAGTAGGTATCATTTACCTTCTGCTAGTGCAAACCTATACTGTATCAGTAGTTACGTATGAACAGAGGACTATCCCACTTTCCTGTGTCTCCTCTAGCACATGACTGTCATTTTCTCTTTCCATAAAGATTTCAGTGTCTGTGCAAAAGCCACAACAACAAAGAGTAAATATACAATACCCAGGGCAGTAGCTGGGATGTGGGACACAAGGACTGAGGACATTCTTCTAATTCAAACCATAGATTTCAGTCCTCTGCTTCCTTGGAGGATGCTCTCATGCCAGCTAGTTTCCTTATTCTTACAGAGTGCAAGGAAAGGCCCTTAATTTCTATGTCAGAAGCTTTGTCTCCTACAACCTCTAAGAAATACTCGGTTGTGAAAAAAAGTTTCAACAGGTTGGATAGGGTTTTTTTTGTGCTAAAAATAGATTTGGAGAAATTCCCAAACTACTTCAGATTATTTCTGAAGTTTAATAGACTGATGGCATGGGGGAAAAAAAAGGCACTACGTTACATACAAAAGGCATTACAGATGACGTGGTTTCAAGCAGAGGTAGAAGGGTAGCCCTTTGTCTATCAGCTAAGCTCTTCTTTTATTAGAGTTAAGGCATTTTTCTGCACAGTGTAACAGAAGTCTTCACAGTCCTTCCACAATAGACCAGTGTCTAACAGTGATGGTTTGATATGCAACAATACCTGGACAACAGCTTAATCATTTCTGGTTTAGAAATTTTTCTACAAAATTGAGTATTTGTTTCCTTATTGGGTGGGGGTGGCATGATACTAGACTTTCAGGCAAATAGAACATATTTGCTTAAAACTTAGGTGTTCGTTCCCTCTCTGTTACAGACTATGCTTTCTCCTGGCTTTCCCAAGACTTCTCTGGCTGGCTGCACTGGCAGGAGCCCAGCTACTGTATCAGAACATTGAGAAGGTAGATATGATGGTAGTTAGATAGGGAGGAGTGCTTCAAAAACACTTCCATGACAGCTCCATCTGTCTAGGACACCTGCAAGATGATTAGGATGAGCTGGAATTTTGGACTCCAGCTGGAGTCTTTGAGGCTACTGAATGTCCAAACAGGAAGATATGTATAAACAAAAAATCCACTCAACACTTTGGTAACTGCACTTGCCTAGACCACCTGGTCATGGCAAACCATCTTTTTATGAGTTCCAGCCTCAAACTCGATGGACTTATACTTGGGAACAAAGCCACAGTTGACTGAAGTAGTCCAATTAGTATGAGAAGCAGCAGCCCATCTGCTCACTAACAGGGGCCATGCAAACACATCATTTTCGCATACCTCACTGCTTTTCAGTGAAATCAGTATCTCTGTCCTAACAGTCAGAGCACTGCAAACTGCTAAAGTGTGAAACAAAAGAGTGGAAGCAATGGCAGCAAGCTCATTGTGGTATTTCCACAAAACTGATATGTGCTCTATGGAGAAGGACAAACTTGCCATTACAGACAGAAATATTTCTGCTATAGCACCACAGTTCCAAACAGAGGTGGAGGAATCTGCATGAAAGCATTAGCTGTTTAGCCATATTGTGGAGACTGCCAAGGTCATCCAGGTTTCATAGTCAGAATGCTCGCTAGATACAAGACAGAAAGGACTACAGTTATTAAATACAGAAGCCCTTCAGGATCCAGGTCTCCAGGGAAAACTGAAGTATAACCAGGTTCACAGGCCACTGGTCTTCAGAGAAAGGGTAATGCAACAGTCTTACACCTTAAAATTAAAAAAGAAACATGGCCATAAAAGAGTCAGGGCAGTTCAGAACAGCACTGCTGC
Source organism: Microhierax caerulescens (assembly GCA_035590215.1). Lineage (NCBI taxonomy): Eukaryota > Metazoa > Chordata > Aves > Falconiformes > Falconidae > Microhierax > Microhierax caerulescens. Next base: position 36,195,715 of record JAVJGJ010000062.1, read on the forward strand.
TCATCAGCTACTCAGCCAAATACCCCAGTTACGTGAGTGGCTACAGCACACATACAATTTGTATTTTTATCTATACACAGTAGTAGAGTTTCTGTCTTTTCAACCACTGCTGTAATGTATTGATGTTTTACTGATGACATGTCTCTGCTGGCCTTGGTCAGACCAAATGTCCACGCAGTATAGCACATTATCTCTGACAATGCCAGTTCAGAATATAAAACCACAGCAAGCCTATTTAATCTTTCCTCTAGTAAACCCTTCAAACTACCTGAGCCAGATGTTGTATCTTCATGTTTTAAAGCCTCTTCCAGGATTTTCTTTCATGAACCTGCTTTTATAATACTATATATAATCCAGCTAAATTTTTGGTATCCATAACATTTTTCAGGAGCAAGTCACACAGTTTAATCATGGGACTGGGAAAAAAAAAAAAAAAAAAAAAAAAAAAAAAAAAAAAAAAAAAAAA
>JAVJGJ010000062.1:36200419-36279070 GCA_035590215.1 Microhierax caerulescens
TAAGAACTCCTTGCTACTGAGGCTACAGTAAAATAAACTATGTAAATAAGCACCACTAGACAAATCTCAAGACATGAGAATTTAGTTTTTTTCCTGTTACGGTTTGTGCTGTACTCAACCTGTGACAGAATAGGGAATGCTCGCTTACAAGGTTGTGAACAACAAAAAAAATCAAATAGGGAGGAAAAAAAACATTTTAAGTTTTGGTGTGTGATTTGTGTTTTTTGTTTTGGTTTTGTTGTTTGGTTGTTTTGGGGTTTTTTGTTGGTGGACTATTTTTTTTTATTCTCTCAAAAACCTGCCTATGTGCAATACACAACTTTGCTGCTTTCAAAAATACCTGAAATCTAATTCTAGAAGTTTTGAAGATTTGTGACTATCAGGAAACAGATAACAAAGTCCAGCCACTGTAATAGTTAAGCCATTTTTGCAATGTTGAAAAGCACAACTATTTCTGGCACCAGTTTGAACAGATCAAGTATTTCAGTTTGCAACTGTGCAAGTATTGCAGTCAAAAGCAAGCTAAAACCCAAGAAAGATTCATAGGACATGTTACAGGGTCCCACTGCAGCCATTTTTGTACACAGTTAAATTCAAAAGAAAGAGGAAACCAGAGTGATTTGTACAACTGATCAAACTGTAAGACATGAAATGTCTGAGGCAAACAGAGGTTTTGCTTCCAGGTATTAATTTAGCGGATATTATTTTAGAAATGCATATACAACTGTATGTGCCCTAGTTAGCTGCTCATTGTTTTAAAAAAAAAAAAAAAAAAAAAAAACCAAAACCAAACGACAGATCGGTAGAAACAAGAAAAAGACAACTGTATAAACATAGAGGCCATGTTTGTAAGAACTCATTAATGCCAAATTAAAGCATGAAACATGAGAGGGTGGAATATGCCTGTACTTTTTCCAGCCTGCAACAAAAGTGAGGCTTTACCACTGAATGGTATTTTGTGCAAATCAGGCTGGTTTCTTTCCACTCACAAGCTCCTACTGAATCAAGCATCAGGATGTTCCCAGGATATTTTTGGTTGACTGGATGTCCGAAATATTTCTTTTTAATGGGAGAGTGACAGATGAAGAGAGGAAGGTGTTCATGCTTGTATATTAAAATAGGTGCCCTGTAAGCTGTTCCCTGACATATTTCTAGGACCTACAACCCACTTCGGCAAACAAGAGGGCACACAGGTGACAAACCTCACCAGCGATCCCAGGCTGAATTATATCTTAATGAACTATGTTCTGCGGGATTTTATTATTTTTCATCAAGACCAGAGGAACGTCTGAAAATAGAAAACTGATGCTTTTCTGATAGTTATAAATTTCCTATTATGGACAATGTCTTTGGGACTCTGGAATTAGCTCCTCTTCCACGCCTGGCTTGCTTCCAGTAGAGTAGCCCTCAATACAAATGTACTGAAATGCAAGCAATAACCACCATTCAACACATCCAGGTGGCGTTTCCACACATCAGGTAGTTATACCCAGAGGAACATGTCTTATCCATTCAGAAGGGTTTCAGAAATAAGTTGTTTAGCACCACAACATACTTAAAGAGTTGACACAGGAGAGCCACTTGCTCAGGTGACCTTCCAGGTAAAAGGCAGATTACTGAAGACACTACCAATGCCAAGAGTGTATCAAACATGCCAGTGTTTGTGGAGAGGTCTACCTGGGATTCTTCGGCCCGGATCCTGCCATGAGAATTATCAGTGCTTTGTGGAAACTGAACCTAGCAGATACATGTTTTTAGCCTGCAAAACAACTGCTAGAAATGGAGAAAAAAAAAAGTTTGCTGTCATGCTCAATCTAAGCTACAGTAAGGAAACAAAGGGCAGCCAGTTAGCTAGCACTGACAGGATGAATTGCAAAAGGCAGCCCATCCAACTAGGAAGCTAAAAAAGCCGAAGGTGCAAAGAATATGCTGCACTGCACAACAGACGCAGCAGTCAGCTGCTCCTCAGGGGGGCTGTGTGTATGTCAACTCCGTGAAGAGCCTTTCTAGCAGGGAACACTTACAGGTTAGCAGCCCCTGTTGTACAGAAGGAGGACCCTGCAAGCAAGTTGGGAATGATGTTTCATGAGAAATCTTCCTCACAAGGGGTAGATACGCTCAGGTCATGGACCTTAGTTAGAAGTTGCAAGCTACAGTGTTGGGCAATTCACCTCCCAGGAACAGAGACAGGTTTGTGTAAAGCTGCTGAAGCTGAGAAGTGGAAGAACGTTGATGGGTGCAGAAAAGCTCACTGGGGAAGTTAAAAGAATTTATATAAAGGCTAGGATGGAAGCTAGAAATAATCAAATAGGAAACAGCAAAGAATAGCAACAGTTCTACATAAAAGTAACAGTTCTACAGAGAAACAAAATAAAAACAACTTATACATGCTTTTCTGCAGCCATCTAAGCAAGAAGATGGGGAACTAGATCGCTGACCTGACCACCATGCCTACACACTTCTAACTGACAATATCAAATATGGACATAATAAGCGTATAGGATGCCTAGTGGAAAAAAAACAACCAGAGCCATCGTAACACGAAAGCCAAAGCATATATAAAAGATGGAGTAAGCTGTACCAAGCAGTCAGTAGCTTCGTATATTAGAGTAGTTTAAAACTAATCTTCCAAGCCCTCTAGCCAGTTAATAAGATGTGATCCTACAGGAATGATATTCTGGGCAAAGAGAATAAATATACTCTTAGCATTATATTATCAATTATGCAATGACATGGTGACAGGAAACTAGTGGAGAGTGGTAAAAGTGCTGGGACATGTTGCCAGGAATCGTTATTGCACAGGTAGCAAGGAAACTCGGAGAGGAAGATGCAACTCTTGGCTTCGGTGGAAGCACTACACTGGACCAGGTTTTTCTGTTTTCTGTTTTTTGAAATGACAAGTACAATTCTTAGAGGTAGTAAGAAGGGTATTCAAAGGCAACCTTGTCCACAAATAAATTGTGCCTATTAAAAGCTTAAAAGAGAAAACAGAAGAACCTGATGCTGTTAAACAGGACAGTAAGTGGTTTCATGTCCAGATGAAGAAACCAGAGAGGATCAAAAAAAGTGTTTGAGGAACAAACTTTTTTAAAAAGGTGTAAAACGCATAGAAGAAAGAATCCTGCTGAGAATCTGTAGGGTCAAAAAACAATGAAGGTATCTTAGAGAAGATAAAGTCATCGCAGAAAAAAAATATGCATTTCTTGCATGTGTGGAGATCAGAAAGACTCCTAGGCTGGACTTTCTACAATGGTATGAGAGACAGCTTATCTCAAGTCAAAATTAATGACAGAAGACACTAAAAAGAGTTTTCTAATGAGCAAACGAACAGTTACAAACTACCAGAACCACATGGTAACTGCCAATAGCATAAAGTAACTCAGGACTTAACCACCAACAGGGCTATTCAAATTCAGATTTAATTTTGCTTTGATACCAAAGGAGATCTGGGCAATCAGAGACCAGTAATGCCAGGCAAATTGGTAAAAACTGTTTTAAAGAATTGAATGAGTGGCTTTATAGACAAATACAATTATTGGCAATGAGAGAAACAGATTTTGTGAAGGAAGTCATGCATCATTATCAAAGTATTTTCTAAAGGCATCAGTAGGTATACTGACAATAGAAATCCAGGCTGTATTTATATACTCAAAGGCATATGACATGTCCTTTGCCAAAAAGATCTTAAAGAAACAGCTGATACAGAATAAGAAATTCTTAAAATGGCTGAACAAAAATGGTTAAAAAGCAGTAAAGAGAAGTAAATTTTTAGAGGACAAGGAGGTCATGAAGGTGACAGATGTGATTTAATAGGCAAAACAGATTAGCAGGGAAATGGAGACAGAGAGGTGACATGGTTCACTTCTATCAGCCACAGGGTCCCAGACAGACTGACCTCTGTACTTAGCTGTCCAGCACCCAGTGCACAGGGCACACCCTCAGGAGGGAACAGATATATCTGTACAGAGAGCTCCCTTTCATCTCCAAAGGCAGAATCTATGTACATGGAGCTGGCAGTTATCAAATTACTCTTTTGACAAAAGGCAAGGATTTAAATACCTTATGGCTAGTGGGGAAAAACCAAACAAGTTCAAAAATATATATTTCCACCATAAATATTGGTCAGGTATTTCCTGTTTAAAGTATTTTGTTTGAGGAACTTGTGATACTAAAGAAAGAGCGGGTTTATATTTTAGTTCAACTGCGATCTTAATTTTATCTTATGCACTTTTATTAAAATCAAGAGGCACTCCATCCACAAAGAGATGCTCTATATTCAGGCCTGAATGACCTTTCAGTTCTTCCACAGCTAATATTCACACCAGCTTCTAGAGAAATTAGTGTATGAGGAGAAAACCATCCCTTTTTTATTCTTATTACCTCTGCACATCTCTTCTTCACCCCAATTTGCCTTTCTTTCATTATCAAAACTGTGCTTTGTGTATCTCCAGATTTTAGAAATCCTGAAAACTGCTGGACCAACACAGACTAATTTTTCTTCAGCCCCCTGGTAGTGCTCAGAGCAAAAGTTGAGTAGGTGCAGGAGAGGGTAGAGGATGCAGAGAGTGCCCGCTCTGATGGCCTTCACCACCCACATTTTGTAATCAGGCTGGGCCAGATAGCAGAGGAACGCCTGGTGTCATTCCACAGGCTTCATAGCTAACAACACTAGGAATGAACGCGGTGATGTTATCCTCCTCCAACCCCTAGACTGGCAAAATTCAATGTAACCCATGTTGCTGCAAAGTCTCACGCATCCCCTTCTGAGAAAGTTTTAGGTTGCTGTTGCGTCAAATATAGTGAGCCCTAAAAGGAGAATGGTGCTTCCTAGTGCTATTGCTGTAAAACAGTAACTGCTTCCACCTTCTGCAGGTCAGTATTACCCCAGCTCAGGTAGGTATTTAACTGTTCCTACAGCAGCCACACTGGAGAACAGCATGAAGTATTGGGCAGAGCACTGTTTTTTCCATTGAAATTTCATAAGAAATTAAATAAAGCAACAGGTTGGGTTCCTCACATAAGGTAATAGATTTTCTATTACAAAAATAATAGGAGAAAACCCTTGAAACCTCTAGCTTATGTAAAAATGTTAAAGGATTTGAAATATTGAATATGGAATATTGAAATTAACTGAGGTTTGTTCTCTTTCAAAGAGAATATTCATCCCACATTAAAAAGATATATATTCCCCTCTGACTTTTCCTGTACATGTGAGAACAGAATTAAAAAACCCAAAAGATTGTCATACATTCTGAGAACCAGTACAGTGGGATCTCTCTACTGCTATTTGTGAAGCACCCTAAGTATTTAGATCATTTATAATGTTCTTTGATCCTTAAAATGCTATTAATTTTAAGAAGCTATGCTTTCTGAGTATTAGAAGCAGATGTGGTTTACTCCATTTTTCACATAACTTACAGAATTTGCTTGCCTGAAACTTCATTCATGTGAGTCCATTGGTTGACCCATCAAACACAAAGCTGTAGAAAGGCAAACAGAAGTGCTCATGAACTGTTAGCAAGGAATTTGCTTTCTAAGACTACACAGAAAATACTGATGAATAATAAATTCAATCTATTCCAAAGAGGTTTTCATGCAGTTCTGCCAGTGCAAAAGTGCTCTATAGCCGTATGATGACAATGAAATTAAAAAAAAAGAAAAACAGAAATTAAGAACTTCTGTATTAGTATACGGGAAATAGTTAAGGAAGTATCTAGTCTACAAACTAAGAGAAGAAACTGAATTTACAGCATGCATTTTTTTCCGCTACACACTTCAGACCTATCAATATTTGTTTCATGTTAGCAAATTAGATGTAACACACTCACATTTAAAAAACACCATGAAACCACAGGTCTGCTCCTTCTTGCTATTCATCTGTCATCTATGTTTTTATTGATGTACAATACAGTAAATGTTATTTTAATTTGGCAGTGGCTAAGAATATGTCTGCTGATCATATCAACAAGACCAACAAAAATCAGGAGTAATCTCAAGGAAGAAAACATACACTCCTCAAATTACTATGGTGGTATGTTCTATCACATTTCTGTCTTTAAGTTGTACATAGAAAAGTTAATTATGATAATAATTATGACAAAATAATTAGATTATCTTGTAATTATTTTTAGGGGGAAAAAAATCTTTGTAAAGGACCTCAAGGCTACAGAAAGGCCCCAGGAGATGTGAGTGGAGCTTTTAGAAGGCCTTAACTATGATGTCAATTTATTTGCCTCCAGCTGTGTTTATTGAACAATGATTAAAAAAAGAATAAATGCCTACAAGAAATTTACTGGGTACATAAATCAATACTCTTCACTACTAGAAAGCTAGCAGTATGTTGGCCATAAACCAGCAGACTGAAGGCATCCTGAACTGAGTGGTGATGGGAAGAGTTGCTTTGTTTTAGCAAGCTGTAGCAGCACTCTAAGCAGTGCACTTACAACAGTCATGGAAATTATTGATGGGTGGAGGGGAGATGAAGCACTTCAGTATATGTCTGCCAGGAAGAAACGAAGAATTTTCTAGTTTCAGCAAACAGCAATAAGAAAGCATAAAGATAGCAGACACTGCCCTGGAAGGGCAGTGAAGGAAAGGTGCTACTAGGATTTCACTTATTTGACTGCAGCAGCTGGTTACCCAAAACAGGGGGCAATAGCATAAGAATCTAATTTCAGCTCTAAGGCAATTGGGTGTGCGTAATCTGGTGTGTGTACTTACATCACAACCTTTTTAAAAGCCTTAACTCAGCATCATTTGTGCTCAAGTTATCACTGATTTTAGAACTGTTTTGGTTTACAAATAATCCTTATTTCTGTGATAGCCCATTTGGAAACTGGAGTTTGGAATAGAGCTTGTCCTGCTGTTGAATTTCTAGAGTCTGGTAAAAGTCTGCATAAATCACAGCTGGCCATAGGTTTAATTCACACGCAGCTTACACAGTAAGCTCTACAACAGGACAAAACTACTGAAAGCATTGCTGTAGTTACAGCAGCACAGGATGACAGCACTACCAGCAGGTAGTTACTACACCCATGGAAACAACTCCTTTTGCTCTTACTAGCTTATGCATCAGCCTCACAAAACATTTTCTTCAATATATTCTTGTAATAGGTACCTGAAACAACACATCTGTAGCTATATATCAGCTGTCCAAGAGCCTGGCTGCCTTAATCCCCTCCAAGTCTGTTTTATCACGGGGAATCAAGTCTTGCAATATACTGTCCACAGCACTACTTACACCAAGAGTGATACAGTGGTAAGAAAAATCACTTCTCGATAAAATACTGTGTTTCATTTGATTTAAACATTTTATATGAGAATCCAGTCTGACTGGAAAGGGTAATTACAACTAAGCTATTCACAATGTGATTTGAATCTGAGCCCGACTGTAGGACTTTAAATCTGTCTCTGAAGCTTGTCCAAACCTGGAGCTTCTATTCAAGGCAGCCATGCTTTCAAAGAGTTTGGAGGAAAAAATGATGCCTTCTTATTTCATAGATCCACATGATATGTGTGGATGGTTCCTGTGAGTTCTTAAGCATTAGGCTCTTTTTTTTTTTTTTTTCCCCTTTAATTTTTCAAATTATTCTTTTGTGAGGAAGAAATACTTAGAAAAAAAGTATTTGAAATCCTCCCTAACTGCTGTGGTCTTAGCAAAGTTTAATTCAATCCAATGCTGTTAACACTACTGGCATTAACAAAGAAAAATACATTGTTGCAACTAGATATACCACTCGGGAGCTGCCTGCTGTAAAAGAAAAGTTTCAGTCTAGTAAAATAGAAAGGCTGATCTCAGAGGCTCTGAAAGAAATAGACACACACTCCTGAGGGACTTACGCTTTAATGACAGTTCTGACAGTTTGATCAGACTGCCTGCAATATCAGAATTTTTTTCAAATATTTCTCTGTTGCCAAACATATCCTATTGGATTAATTTACTAAAGCTTAAGAATTTCTCTGAAGAACTAGCAAGAAATGATGACAACTGGGACAGTACCGCAACCTGGGTTTTTTTCCAAATTGAAAACATTGAATATGAGGAAATACTTTTTGTTACATGAGGCTATAAAAAGTAGTGGAAAACCCAAATCTACAGGAGATTAAAAACTGGTAATGGATGATAGTGATCACATCCACCTAAGCAGAAAAAAAGTCAGGATATTAATAGATGAACTCTGTTATATCATCTCAAATAAAAAGAGGGACATGTGTACAAAGTAAGTGTGCTTCTATTTTTTTGAGGATTAAGGGAGGGAGTTTATAGCTATGCAAGTCAAACTACAACACAGAAGCAATATGATTTATGCATTCTATAACAGCCACATTTATTACCATAACTATATAGCTATATCAATGACTGATTTTTAGTTACTGCATCTAAAGTAATTCTTACCATTCCTCAGTCAGGAAAATTCTGTAAATCTTTAAATTACTTGACCATTAATCCTGCCCTACTGCTGTGTTACAACATTACAAATAACATCACTGAACAAAACTTTTTCACCCAACGTTCTTAACACTTCTCTGTAATTTCCATTTTGCAGACAGAAGGAACGGAGAAGTGAGGCCTTTATTGTTATTTAACATGCCAGGAACGAACTACACTGAATTCAGCCTCCTAACGCTGTTTAATATAGTAAACATCTGAGCAAACAGCCCTTTAGCTTCAGGATGCAGCTGAGCTAAACTTCAAAGGAATGTGCCATTTCTTCATAGCAAGTAGATGATGTATTCCTCTCTGCTGCCCTGGCAGGTCATGTTTGGAAAATGAGGGTGTGTCCATATGCAGACAAGCAGAGGACCAGACACACAGATACCACACACTGCTGCACTGCTCTTTTAGCAACCTGTTTAGCCTGCTTTTCCCAGAATTATTTAGTACTCTCTAGAGCAGGTCTTGTAGGGTATATAACAAAGGGTAGCACATGGTGAAGCCTTAGAGAACTAGTTTCTCTGAGAGAAGAAAGCACAGTACCACCAGCTTCACAGATTCCACTGTGCTAACCTTGTGAATATTTTTGCTTGACACGACTGCTTACGGGTTAAGAACAAACTATCCCACTCTGCCACTTCTAATGATCGTAATCCCACTGCTGTTCTTAGATAATTGATAGAGTCTTTAAAATCTCTATAAAGACAACACAATTATTAAATTCACATTTTGAGCCTAGTAAATTACCTAGATGACATTCAAGTTTGGACTGCCTTTTTTTGTAACCAAGTCTGAATTGCTCTCACTTATCAGTAAGTTCAAATAGCATTATTTTTATTTTTACTGGATAATTGAACAATTAAGTTCTAAATCATATGGGATGCACCACAGCCCTTATGATGCTAGAGACAGACAAGAACAACGTTTACCATGAACACGTGCTACTGTTATAAAAGACAGTGCCACTGGCATACAATGAATTAAGTTTAGAAAGGATGCATGAAGTGCTAGAAAAAGCAGTTTTTGCAGTGTTCACTGTATACTATTTTGATACCTCAGGAAGAGTGGCTAAGTAGTATATTTAGCAGCTGTTAAGTCTTGAGGTCATTATGGGATTTCTTGGCACCAGTAGATTATGTGTTTGGTGAAATTTCACTAAGACATTTTTTTCTCCAGAATTCATCAAGTCACTCAGGAAAATATGCTGACATTAAGTGGTGTTTAGATGATGTTCAACAATTCAGTGCTTCAGTGGCAAATGCATTTCTTGTAGAGACATGAAAAACAGAAAAACACCAATCTTGTTCAATCTCTGACTTTCCAACACAAGCTGTCTGATGAATAATCTACATACAGGGAAGGCAAACTAAAAAAAAAATCCCCAAGCAATTAGTGGATAAACTCTAATTGTATAAATAAGGCTAATTATACAGATGGGAAATCTTTTCAGTTCAGTAAAATCAGATGCTAAACATTCCTCCTATTCGTAGAAAAAGGCTTCGTAACATGCAAACAAACAAGCACGTGAAAATCAGTGAGCTAATCAAGCTGATTCTTCTATAAAGAATCTCCTTGCTCTGAAAAGGAAGAAAAAATTAATTTTATTTTTGTATACTGTAGGCCAACGAGGATGCTACTATAGCTAGGACCTGTCCTTTGTAACAGACATCACAGAAGAGAAACTGCAAACAGATGTTCTATTCTAGATGTAGTGGGCAGAAGCAGCAAAAACAAGTGGCAGACCGTTTCAGTGCCATGCTGGCTGCACAGAAAAGGGTATCTCACAAAGACTGGGAGCAAGTGTGCTCTCTGAGTTACTTCTGCTGAAGGATCCAAAATAAAAGAATATGTTCCTTTATACACAGCACCTGGATTACAGGTAAGGTCCAGCCCTGCACTGTCCATCAACTCTCAAAAAACAATTCCCCACAGCACGCCACCATCATCAAGCAGCCAGCCTGTGCCCTGAGTGCTGTCATGTATCTGCATCACACAGCTAAGAGAAAACACCGGTGTCATACAAGAATCATCTCCCTGCACCCATTTGCTGCGCTCCCAAGCACTCCCAGAAGGAAACACCATGCGAGTTTAGAATCTGCAATACTTCCATATGCAGATGGGATGCCAACTTCTGCATAAGGGGCCAAAAGATTAAGGCTAAGGCAGCACATCCAACATATAAGACCACTTAATTGTTAAACTGAGTATTAAATAACAAGTTTTGTTAAAGTCTTTATTACACTGTCACATTTGTTTTCATTTGTCAATTTACAATGTGTGTATATATATTATATTTATATTATGTTTCATGAAATTATGTCTTTGGCCGTGACACTACTGGGTAAGTACAGAAGAACTACTGGATAAAGTTGTTGGCTGTTTAGAATATTATTCCAATAATTAAATTTGGATTCTATAAATTCTACAAGAAAATATTTAATGCTATTCAAAACCTTTTCCATTTAATACTTGCATTCTAAGTGCAAGGGCAGAATACTGACAGTATTTCTGTTATGTAGCTTCCATGTAATCAACAAGAAATGCTGATAACTTTCTCATTAAGGCAGTCCAAAAGAATTCCGTATGACTTGAATGCTTACTACATTTCTAGGATTTGTATTTAATAAGAAGGAAGCAGACCCCTCCAACATAAAAACATCTTAATACTGAAGGAACCTTGTAGCTTTAAAAATTCCAGTTCCCACCTCCACCAACTTTCAAGGCTTGTTTGATCTGATACCCTCCCTACTTTGACAAAAGTGCTGTAAAGCAGTATAAATGACATCGGATTTCTAGAGAGGACTGCCAGCTGCTGGAGTTACTGGGAGCTATTACTGCGTTGTGACAAATAGTACCTTCCACAGGAGGTTATACAGAGGTGCACTGGAAGTTAGACCACCCAGCATGGAAAACAGTAAAAGGTCTCAAAACAGGACACGTGCACAGTCCACTCAGTGGAAAAAAACTGTTTGTGTAAGGCAACCAAATGGGAAGGGTATATGCTTACTACCCAGATTTTCTAAATTCCAGCAGCACATTGTCCCACCTACTCTATCTGGACACCAAGTGATCCTATGAATTTAATGCATCACCAAATGGACAGAGACAGGCAACTGATACACTGGTTTCTAGAAAGCTATTCCCTTGCCCACAGACTGACTGATGGACCAGACAGATTCTACAGGATGTAACAAGCCTTGAAAATTGTTCTGAAAATGGACAGCTATTTCTGGATGCTTGTTTGACAACATAAATGAGTACCTAGGATGACATATTACTGGCTATACCAAAGTCTCTGGAAGCATGAATCTATGAAAACAGCAATGTGCTTTTTCTGACTGTTGGTGAGTGCTACTGTTCTCATTATGTCATCTTTGGTGAACTCTCCTTTCCTCCCAATACTATGTGCAGGACATGAGAAGCAAACTAACATCATCCACTCCGGTTCCTTCTTGTTTCATATCATTTTTTCCTTCAAGCAATTGCAGGACAAGATTAAAACTCTGATGTTAGGCTTCAGTCAGATCTTGTTAACTCACAACAAAGACAAAAGTATTGTTTGCAGATGCAAAGCAACCCTCCCCCCCTTCCCCGGCCCCAGCATGAAACATGCCAGTGAGATAAGCTGAGGCTGCCGTTCAGAGACACAGCTTGAACATCAGTATCAGAACAGTGCAGACATGCCTTTACTGCTTGTGCAAAGCCAATCGGAAGATTTCTTCACTCCGCATCAAGCCTGCCAGAAATCACTGGTTTACTCTTATAGGCAGATTCAGATTTTCAGGGAAATCCATGTGGAGTCAGGCACCGCTCTGTGTGAGCAAAGGTGACCAAAGTGTTATTTCTATCTCTGCAGGAATTCATCTGATTGTTTATGGAGCTCAAAAGAATAATGATAAAGGTTTATCTAGCACACACAATAGTCAAGACTAATTCAGAAGACTTTCCACTTGACATAGCAGCACTTTTTCAATCTTTTTCAATCTGCTTTATCCATGCAATGACTCAAAACTACAAATGAACCAGCTTTAGAGGTCCTACATCATACAGATGAAAAATATGCAACACACTGCTTAAGTCAAAATATGATTGAGAATATAAATTCACACTGTGGTTCAAATGTGGTAACTTTTTTTTTTTCCTGAAGAGTTATCTTTGTACCATAGAATTTCTCCCAGATAATGCCTCATCCAACTTTGCCACTTTATCACTATGCTTGAACCAATATAATTGGCTGTTCTACAGTTGACATGAAAACTTAAACCCCATTAGCACATAGTGGGTGATTTGAAAGAACTGGATCATATGTTGCATGCCAGATCAACTTGGCGTGTTATGCTGCAGATGCATACAGATGCAGATGCAGACGGGAAGCACAGACTGCTTCAAGACACAATTGCAGCACTCCTGCGCTGACTTTGTATAGAAAGAGATGTTTGCTTTCTAACTGCAGACACACATCTGTTGATTACGTACAGAGCCTTGAACCTGTCCGTAGACTACACCACAGTACTATGTCAGATTTGCTTAAAACTACTAATAATTTAGCAGGTATATTGCAGAGGTGACTAATAATTTCTTACAACCTGCTGATGCTTCCTCAGCCACACAATTAGCTCAGCCAGCTGACTTTATAGAAAATGATAGAATCTTGCTGGGCACTAGCAAGGAACTGGCAAAACGTCTGTTCTGTTATGTGCTGTTCTTGAGCAGCTTAATTTATGGGGCTGTTTTAGGTCAATACCACTTAAGAGACACAAAAGAACTGGCAAGAGCTTTTACCAGGGATTTTGCAAGAACCTGCTTTCACCTTAGGAGATTTGTCTTCTATTGATTACAATGATGTTCTCCCCTATTCTCTCATTTCCTCATCCCAGCCTCTATCTGCTACTTGCTTACGATGATAAATATTCACAAACCTAGGAACATGAACTGAATGTTTTTTTATTAGATTGCAAGCTGCATATATAAACTATATCCTTATGCATAACTTTCTGTTGGCACCTCTGAATGAACTTACCTTAACAGGAATGTAAATGCCTTTTTGATGACCAGGTAATTTAAAGACCACAGGGAGGTGTACAATACTTTATGCCAAAACCACCCAAACCCACAAAAAAACCTGGACATTTTCAGACTCTGTCATAAGCAAAGACTTCTGCAGCTAGGTTTTAATTGATTTGTTTTTAAAAGGTTAACTGTCAGCCTGGGCTGTAAATAACAGAAAAGAAACTAGATGTTCAGGTAAGCAACATCTGATTTATTTACAACAAATAAAAGACTACATCCAGCTCAAATCATCTTCCTTCCTTTGGTAATCTTTGTAAACATGTTTTCAAGAGTTTATTTTTTTCTTGGAATGGAAACATTGGAAAGTTGTCTTGAAAAGGAGATACCTGATAGAACCAGCTGGTGGGGTGTCATGGCAAAGCACCAAGGCTTCATCTGACAGAACAGCCTAGCAGACACTTGATTTTGCCACTTCTTTTTACAAGAGAATTATGTAGCCTCTAACATGAATCAGCTGGTATGGGTTTTCAATTTCACATGCAAAGACTTTGTTCACTCTACTAGATACAGTAAATACTGTGTGATATAGTAGACCAGACTTCTAAAACTTGACTCTTATTATGCTACAGTGCTGGTACTGGAAAGGGAAAGATGGAAAGAGAAAAAGTAAAGATCACATGTTTTCAGTGCTTTTTTTTGTGGGAGGTGAGATGGGGACAGACTTAGTAAACACTGGCCTGCACTCACAATGAACTGCTGCTTTCATGATTTTCTCACAAATAGGTATCTGGCATTAATCCCTACACATCAGTGTGAAATACCTGATTAAACACATATATCTTCTTGCAAGGCAATCAGGAAGGCAAATTCTGTCCTGAGAATGGTCCTTCACAATAAAAATAGAGATAGTTATATCCTAACAGTCCATTCTCCATCCTTTACTACTCAGAACTGCCCTCACAAGCTGAATCACAACACACTAACATTGGCAGAAGATGCTTTTTCTGTCTTGTGCAGTCTAGCAAAGGAGGGGAAGAATTAAGCTCTGCAGAAGGGAAGAATTAGTCTCTGCATCCAAAGCAACCGGCCAGGTGCTTCTGGCAGAAGATGGTCACACAGTGCCCAGGCAGTTACAAACTGCTATGAATATCCCTATCAATAATCTGATTGAAATGAGAATGCTGTAAAAAGAAGAGAGAGAAAACCGTTGTGTGCTATACAACAGAGAGCTGAATGAAGATTGGCCATCTGTTTGTACTGGATATTTCCCGCTGGTTTAGAGTCAAGCTACTCACTGGCAATATGTTCAACGATTCAAGAAGTCCCATAAATGTTCTTCCTTTACTCTTCATGACTCCAGTGAAGACAGTAAGTAGCACCATTTTCTACCCCTGGATGAAGTTAAAGGTGCCGGGATGATGACAGCAATGGTCAAACATTTCTAGACTCAAGGCTCCTGCAGAAGCTTTGCCTTCTTCAACATAAGCAAAAGCACATGAGATGGTTCACCTGGCAATTCCTACGGTCCCCTACACAAGTAGCAACTCCAATTCTTAAACACAAAGGTATTGCAAGTAGCATAGCACTTGGGAAGAAGGAAAACAATTCTGCTTAGTTGATTTAAAATTGTTTCACCTCTCTGAGTCTTCCAGCTTCCTGTACCTCTTGTCCTACTGCTAAAGAACAATCCAGGATAAAGAACTTTATCCTGGAACCAGGATAAAGCGTGCTTTGTGAAGTGTCTCTTCAACATAGCGAATGGGCATCTCTGTCTGTAGAATACATATTTATAAATTACACTGATTATCTGGCAGCAGTTTGGCTTGAATTTTGCTTAGTTTATTGGACATGCTGCACTTCTTTCTGTTTCAAACTACTGTTTTTAATTTGCATAGAACTTTTACAGTCTTTGGGTCTGAAACCTAATTTTTGTTCCAAAACTCTATGGCATCTACAACAGCAGCCTGATCAGTAACCTAAAAAGTAATATAACAATAGTATCATCCTCCATATTCTGATAGCAAATATGTGATCTTTGCCTTCAAGATGAGATCCCACAGCGGGTTTTTATTTTCATTTGGACCTCAAAAGTGAGGGAAGCTAGGTGAATTTCAGACTGATCCTAATACTACAATCAAAAAGGGCCCAAAAAGGAAAGTGTATTTAAGGTTCTTCTCATTTAGTGAACAGAACATGCTGACTTAAGAATTACAGTCATCCAACAGTTATATTTTTCTCTTACACATCAGCTTCTTTGGCAGAAATAAGATGTTAAAAGAGGTCAGTGTAAGCATCGGTTGAAAGTTTTCACTAGAGAAAATAATAAAATAGAAAAGTCATAGCAAAGACTAGCATTTTTTTATTTCTGATGTTTCTTTCAAAAGTTTTTTTTTTTTATCCTGTAGACATGGAGTGCTAGAGTTTCCAAAAGAACTTCCACCCTCCTGCTCTTTTGAAGCAGCCTCTGTCACAATACTTGAGATGTGGATGAGGATGTAAAAAGTGCACTTGATCAGCACAGTAACTCCTGGTGTGGCCTTATCTGATCAGAGAGTCTTTAGGGTTTAAACTCCTTACAACCACCACAAAAAGATTTATGTGACTCTTTTAAAACAGCAGTGATGCACTTCATATCATAACAAATGCATCAAAAGAATTTGAGAGAAAAAATAGTTAATTAAAAAGAAATAAATTCGTAGTATTGCTAAACCATTAAAGCATATTTCAAGGCATTTTTTTGAAGGCAGCAAGAAACATGATCAACTACACCAAAAAAAAAAAAAAGTATATCCAGGGAAATATGGGCAACTTCAATTTTTTGAGTTGAATGGGGGAAGAGGTAGTGTTGGCATTATATCTTGATTACTTTTTTTTTACTAAAAATACAGAGAGCTAATTTTATCTGCAAAAGCCAACTACAAATAGCAAGATAGAACTTGACTAGCATTCTTTTTTATATATATTTGTTTAAACAATAGCCATTCCTGAACCTGCTTTTAGTTTTTTAATTAAGTACCTGAAAATTTTATAGCCCTCGTCAAGATTATAGATTTACATTATACATTAGGAAGAAATTCTTCGCTGTGCGGGTGGTGAAGCACTGGCACATGTTGCCCAGAGGAGCTGTGGATGCCTCATCCCTGGCAGTGTCCAAGGCCAGGCTGGATGGGGCTTTGAGGAACCTGCTCTAGTGGAAGGTGTCCCTGCCCACGGCTTTTCTTTAAGGTCCCTTCCAACCCAAACCATTCTATGATTCTATGAGACTCGAGAGTTTGCCTTGATTTTCCTAAATGTAAATTTCTCAAATTCCCTTTTCATTTTTTGAAAAACGTATTCTACGCTTAGAGATAGCTGTAAATAGATGTAAACATTGGTCCTTCTCATTTTCAGGGATAAAATTTCAGAAAAAAGGCTCAGCTGAAAGTTTTTTGCTGGGCTTTCCAGATACTGTTTCAGGATTCATGCTCTTCAGGAACAGAATGGTACAGCAGCATCAGCAGACTACGTACTGTTTTATAAACCAGCTTCTCAGTCCCCATTAGAATCTGCATGACGCTGAAGGAAACCATTTATACTCGTAAGAGCTATTTCATACTGCCAGGACACAACTACCCACACAGCCCATTTTGCATCTAATCATGGAAACACTAGGTGCAGAAGAGTTTGGTTCTGCCAGAGACACAGAGCTTTGCAACAACCAGTTCAGAATCTGCTCATGCAACTAAAGCAACTCTGCTCATGCAACTAAAGCAACTTTTAAAACCCTTGAAACAACACTAGCTCAGAATATTATTGTTACAAGTATTATGATTATACATTCATACCTCTTTGCAGATCCACAATCAAAACCTGACAAAATAGGTAGGCTATTAAAGTAATTTCTAGCTAAAGGTACTTTAAACTAAAACAAATGCTTTTGCTGTTTGAAGTGCCAAATAACTGCAAGAAAAGTGTCACTGGAGAGACACTGCTGTTTTTTCTATCGTTTGTGGTATGCAGAAATACATACATCTGGATGAGTTATTTCAGTAAACCTCTCTTCCAAATTGTGTACAAGAACTAATGCATACTCATTTGTGAGTTCTGCACAGTTTGTCTGGAATACTAGAGATACTCAGGTCAACCTAACAGCCTTAAAATCAATAGGCATATTTTCTCCAAAACATTAGAACACCACTTTGCATACAGGAATCTGAAGATTTTAATAATTTCCTTTTTTCCCCCCTCCAAGCACTATCCAGTTTGGTCTTCAAAAATTATGGATTCAGAGGAGTCTGAATCATATTTGATAAGCTGGACAGAGTGCAGGTTTTTCAGTTGTCTGTGATAATTTTATTTGAGTTTATGAACACAGGTCATGGCACATTTTTACATCTGAAGTAGATAGAGACTGTTTAAAAGCAGTATTTCCCTGAAGTCTGGTAAGCTCTTTAATAACACATTAATTCATTTAGACTTCCTGGGTTGTTTGTTTTTTTTACCGAACCCATCCCTGATAAAACATCTATCCTTCAGTGATTTGGTTTTTGAATCTCTGCTACTATTGTGCAAGGATTCCCTTTCAATATATTCCATTTTGCATTCAACTGCATGCAATAATGAACTACACCTGGTCACCTTTACATCATCTCATGGTCCCCTTCTGCTCTTGCTCTTGTATTTTTCACCCTATTTCTCCAGAATGCTGCAAATCCAAACATTACACCTTTTTCTCAGCTTCATCATGAGTTCGAAGTTTTATATTTTTTATGATCTGTGCCTGTTAGTTTATTATCTCATATTTTTATGTCGTGAACCTTTGTTCAGGGAAAAAACTTTTATCTCTCAATATTTATTTGATGATTAGCGCTTATATCCGTATGTCATAAGTGATTCCATTACCTCTGAAAACAATTTACAGTACTATAAAGCTTGTGCATTTTACAATTCATATAGAATATCTTTTGTTCTACCTCTAAATTTTTATGGGTTTATGTGATTAATGTTTACATATAATACATCAGTCTCATGCTGCAATAACTGGTTCTTCTAATACTTACCTTTATACTTACTGCAATTCTTACCCTTTTTGTTGTTGTTTCTTAGTAACCCACTGGTAAAACATAGACATAGGCTATTTACATATAGGAAGAGAAAAACTTGATGCTACAACTCTGCATTTGTAATACCGTGAAGAGATTTCATAGTTTATTCTGCACTTTTATCAACACAGTTCTCTAATTTTCATTACTTGGAAGGTATATATGGTGATGAGTGGCTATATGCAATATGTTTTGATTTCTAACTCTCTTTTAAAGTTATGATTTAAGAGTCTTATATCCCTTAAATACGCAGCTAAATGCTGTATAAATTGGTTACTGCACTTCTACAATTAGCTAGAATGTTGCTGTTTACTTCAGTCAGCAAAACATGAGGTTCCAGAGAGAAAGATTTGTGCTCATGAGCACTTCCAAGCATAGGTATCACTCTGGACTGTTTTTTCTTCAATATAGAAGCATAAAAGCTGATCATATCCCATGTTCTTGGTAATAATTACTGTCTCTAGTGTGTGTTTTTTGAAACATGGATAGAAGTCTCCTTAATTTCCATTATCAACAACATTTACAGTTCTACAGTTAAAATCTTTTTACTGCCACTTGAGTTTACATTTTCATCAACAAAAGCTGAAAAATGTTGGCTAGTTTTAGGTCAGTCACAACCAGAAATAGGTCTTAGCTTTCTCTTTGGGTGGATTTCTTTTTCTTTTTCTTTTTTTTCTTTTTTTTTTTTTGCCAGTCTCCCTCAAAAAAAATTCTTCTTAACCACAAAGAAAACATACTTAAATGCTAAAAATACAGTATAATATAAATTGTATCCATAATTTTTCTGTTTTTTCATTGTGTGCCTCACAAACATCTCCCACAGACTAGTCTATGAGACAGTCTCATTCTACAGTAGGAAAGAGATTATTTATTTGTTTTTCTGTATGACGAGCAACAGAAAGGCTAAATCATTGCAGTATCCATGTCTTGCCAACAAGCCACAATGTCCATTTTGTATCAGTCTTTGAATAATTATGATTAAACATAGCTGATCTGAATTCCAAACACTCTCTCCCTTCCTGTACCACATTCCATCGCATTCAGATCCTGGCAGCAGCTATGTGTCTAAATCTTTCCACAGCATTTTCCTTTGTCTTTTCCTGAAGATTATACGCCAGTCAATGCAAAGTTCCAATAGATATTACACCATTTATCCTCCCCTTTGAATCACCTCTTTTGAGATGATTATTTACTTTTTAATTCCTGGAAGAACTGCAATATAATGTTCATTTCTGGGATAAACAGACTGTCTCTATGAATCAATGCCACAAGACAACCTTATGACCTTCATTCCAGGGCCACATCCTTTAGAAAAAGATTTATCCCAGTGCCTGTAATATTTTTACTATATGCCTGACACAAGATCATGGTGTAAATTAGGATGCAGAAAATGCAGATAAAATAAAAAATACAAACAAACACCCCAAGCAAAACCACAACGAATCTGAACTACCTTAAAACATCTGAGACGCTGGTCTGATAGTATTATTTAACTGTAACTCCCAGTGCATTTAAAAAAAAATAAGATACTGTTATTGGGGTGGCTGCAATACAAGAATTCCTAGAAAATCACCTCTGTGGACCAAGACTTGGTCACCTTACTCTGCAGGCAAGTACAAGTAGACCCAAATTCTCTAAGACTCAACCCCTTGCCTCACCTCTGGAATCCACTGCTGCTCCAGAGAGAGCTGTCTGCTCATATTTACAGTAGAGTGGTATAATAAGCTTTTGAAAATGAAGAAAAAATTATAAATAAGCATGTACTGAAGCATATTTTTGGAACAGTAACACTTCAAATTTTATATTTTTCCAGTTTTAAACCTCAAGACTAGCAGTTTGAAAAAGAAATGTGCAGAGATTAAACATTCTATTTTGTGACTTATTCTCAAGTGCCAGGCTGACAGAAGGAGATACACTGTAGAGAAATTACGTGGAAATGCCCTTGGAAGTATGAGCATTGTTCTCAAACAAAGAACCATGTAAACAGATGCAGAAGAGAAGATGGAGTGTCAGAGTCCTCATCAGCATTTGGGTAATTTTCTCTGTCAGCTTCAGTGTATTTCCAGATTCTCTACCCAAGAACACTCACCAGAAAAAAAAAAAAAAAAGTTTTTTCTTTTTCTTTTTTTTTTTTAAAAAAAGCTGAATTTTCTATAGTAAACAAGCATAGTTCTTTAAAGTGACTTCAATTCCTTTCCTGTGTTAGCATTTACAAAAGAAAACATTGCCTCCACTAGGCTTTTGCGTAGTTTACTTTCCAGCTCATTTGAACATCAATTAAACTGCCAAGTTGTGTTTCTCTATATGGTAAGAAGTCCCTTCAGAAACTGACTCCAGTCTTCTTTGTAGTCCTCAAACATGTACATAAAGAGAAAATTATTGAAGCGTTTGCAAATCAGATCATAGCCTGAAATCTGAAAAGCAATATATTCTGCTGTCTACAAGGATGGAGAAACAGCAGAATTATTACAATCCCAGGTGGCACTAGAATTAATCAAAAAGAACTCAATTATTTGTAGTTTATATAAAGGTGGAGAAGAACAACAAAGGAAAAATGCTACAAGGAATTCTGAAGTGAGATGGAAAACGGACAACCCAAACCTAAGCAAGTTTTTTCATAATATAATCACAGAAAGATAAATCAGGAAAATGGTTTGGTAGGGTTTTTTCATGTTCTTTTCATTTGATGAAGAAAGGTGGCTTTTTTCTTTCTCCCCCCCCCCCCCCCCAATTTGTGATTTTTGTTAATAATATATTGAAAGCCATAAGAGAACAAAGAGGAGAACATCTGATGCAAGCCAGCAAGGAAGCTAGATTTCCTGAAAGAAGAAATTATTAAATGGAAAATCATAATGAGAAAAAGATGAAGAAAGATCCTTTCCCCTCTGCAAGAACCACCATTTTCTGTAGGCTCAAAGGCAAGACAGAAATGTGTGTAACTACTTCTGACAGCACTGGAAGAGTTAGTCTTACTACTACAAGTACCATGAGAGTTAATCTTCAGAGAAGAAATGCCTTGAGATCCAGGTCAATGCATTTCTAACAAAACAGTGATCATTACACTTAGGAAATGAAGAAATAAGTACACCTCTCAACAGGTGATTTATAGAAATTTAGTCCCAGATTCTTATCTCAAGTCAAATAAATTCACAGTAACTCATGAAGTTGCTCAGGTGTAAGCAGATGAGGTTACAGGCATACAGATATGATGTATAAGACATTTGAGTAATGTTATCAGTTATGAACTGAATCTCAGACTTGATAATCAGGTGAAACCCCCATTAGCTTCAGTGATATTTTTGCCCTGGTCACTAAATAATGACTGCCAGTTTTGGAACAGCTCTTTATACTTGCTGGATACCCTCAATATCCCTGATAGCAGATTCGCAGGCAACCTTGAGAAACAATTTAACATCTGCCAATTGCTATGAAATCTCCCTCTTTGCCCCAGCAGTGTCCAGGCATTGTACTTACAAAGACCTGTTCCATATCAAAAGCTTAAAGTGTGGAAGCAAATGTAAATATTTTGAACGCAGTAAGAAAAAAACTAGGACTGAAGTAGCAAGGACATGCTTCCATATCATAACCAACACATTAGTGATTCAGACATGCCTTGCCATTTAAACTGTACAGCTGCACAGTATTTGTTCTGTTGCAGATTTCAAGAATTTAAATCCATTTTATTACAGAATAGCTGTAACACTATTGCCATTAATAACTCACAATTGGTTATATTTAGTACAGGAATACAGAGTCAAAACTTCTTTTCTTATCATGGAAATATTAGAATTACTACTTCTAGTGCTAAATATCTCAGGCATGATAAGCAGCAACTAAAAGCAATTAGCATAGATACTATCAGATGTATAGATCTGTAATACCATGCAAAAATGATTGGCAGTAGGTCCTTGGTTTTTTTAGAAAACAGCAGGATAGCATGTATCTCTCTTCCCTACAGCAGCACAGCCTCTTTTGTATTCAAAGCGGAAAACATGCCTTTGGCTATGGGGTACCAGTCTGCATCCTCAGGTTAAATCCTCATATAAAGGGAAAGAAAACCCAACAGTGTGAGTCACAACCTGATGGGTGCAACGAGCGCGGAAACCCAGCTGATCTTTCAGTCAAACTCCTAGAGACGTATTTAAAACTATAGGGGTAGGATGTATGCTTACTGTTTCTATTGTTCCTGAAATGCAGAAGTCTGCATTATACAGAAAATTTGAATAGACTGCTATAGCACTTGGGCTCAAAAATAAATTAACAGCTCTGCACCCTTGGTTTTCTGTCTCCAAGGTTACCACATGTGTTTCATGAATGCTATTGTTTACTTCCTTCATTTCCTTCTTGTTTACTTGTTTTGCACACATAAAAACAGAGATATTTTTTAAAAATATGCATTACAGTTAGTTGCTATTTACAAATGAGGACAGAAGGTTAGGTGCCAATGACAAACTCGCCAAGTATCTTCCTTCTCACCATGATCTGTGAAAAAGGCTCAGAAGCTATACAGCACATGGCAGCTGATGCTCATGGCTCTAATTAAAGTCCTGGATAACAAAATCCTGCCAATGCCAGTTTTTCACACATAACCCTGAAGAACAAAAGTGGCAAGAAAGGTTTGGGGAAAGCAAAAAGGCAAAGATTATCCTCATGATTAGAAACATATAAAATCGACAAATAAAACTGTGCCACAAATAACATTTAGCATGAAGTAAGCTCTAGGGTTGTCCCTAATTTTGGAAAGTGTGGGGTCAAGCCTGTCTTTCTGATAGGATTGTAGAGTGTCTTGCAGGAAGACCTCATGACTGAAGGTATTTGGGGCCAACAAGAAGAAGCAAGGGTTGTTATAAGAATTTGAAACATGATAAAAAGAAGTTTGTATTTACACTGATATATTAAATAAGGATTCTAAAACTCTATTATCTTCCTTCTGACTGGAGAACCCCCCCACTTCGGTAATAGAAATCCATTAAATCCCTAGAGACCTTTTGCAGTAATGACTTTAATGTCTTGGAACCAGACAGACATGCATTTGCCCTGCCTGTGTTTTGGGCTAAACCTACAACTAATGAGACCTGTAATTCCACTGATTTCAACTGAACTACCTGCGTATTTTTTAACATACCTGGTGAGAGTCTAGCCATTTGGCATGCGGAACATGGACCACACAAAGGAGACATGTTTCAAATCTCAGGATATACCTATGCATTCTAGAGAGCAGCCTGTAGTACAACATAAGCATTTGAAATAGTAGATGCTAGATTCAAAAGAGGGTGGTTTGCAAAACCACTATAAATATCAATGCTGTCTATATCAATAATTTCTTATCCTTCAGAACTATGAAGTGGGGAAAGTGCGAATAGATTTTCAATGGGTAAGTACAAATATTTTTATAGCATATGACTCATAAAATGGTATAAACACTCTTGAAAACATTGTGATTTGAAGTGAGGACACTTAAGGAAGACTAAAGGTATTAATTAAGGAACTAAATATGACAGAGGAGGCTGGTGGAAAGAGAGACTGGAAGCAAAAGGCAAGACTACAATCATCAGTTTCCCAAGTGTACTGAAAAACAGAGAAGGAAACTAAAGGGAAATTTTGTGCTAAACAGAACTTGGTTTACTCTTCTTTTTTCCTAATACATAACCTAACCCTTTGCTTTGCTGGATCCCATCTGTTCTCATCTCTGAGAGTGCTCTCAGGTGACTTTGAGGAGCCAAAAAGCACATGGGTAAACAAACCAACAAAAAAGGGTGCATATACTCTTCAGGTCCATGCCACTGGACACCTTTCTACCAAACTGAAGTGTTACAAGGACTGGCACACACCAGGTCTGCAGATGAGTTGTTTCCTGTACGTAAGGCAGGACCCTTCTGATGGGGGAAAGTCAGCAGGGGAACGGCTTGTCACCACTAGTGACTCTTGAATTGTCATACCCTGCAGGTCTCTGAAATGCGTAGCTGACGTCCCACCTTTTCAAAGAAAGGAAGGGTGTTACCAAGCAGAAAGTTCACATTCATCATATTCCTCACTCTGAAAGTAAATATGAAAACTACCTACTGAAGAATATTTTTCAGAATCCAATACCATAAATTCTATATATGCTATCAGTTACATCAAGCACCAGAAAAAAATTTGCACAAATCTGCAGGAGAGGAAATCTGACATAGCTACTCTTTAAAAGAAAGAAAAATGACATGTGATGATGGAGAATTCAGGGGAAGGATGACTGAGAAATTCCACTTTTTCTGAAAGCACAGGGAAAGTCTCTGGGTGTAGTACCTTTCTCAGTCAGCAACAAAAAATAAGTCTGAAGACATACACAAAAGGTATCATATTCATAGTCTACATATGTAAAACAAATACACGATGACAATGCTAAGGCTTCATCTTAAACTAGTCTATCCCAGTTGATCCACGATATTTAAGCTAAGTAGGTTTTCTTAGCAATTCTTTTATTCCTACCATGTACATTAGTGATTGCAGATATTTGTTATCATAGTTATAAATCAGGCTGTAGAAGTACAACTAAAATGCTAACAAACAGTACTGTAGCTAAAACAGCACAAATTCAGGTAGTTATTTTTTGTTGAGTATTTAGTAACTTCTGTGTTATGTTTTTTATAAGTATTTTATTCGCAAGAATATCTGGGAAAAGCAAAGGTTTTCCAAATCAACATGCACATTTAAACCAAATGTAATTCATGACCATTTTCAAAATGCTTAGGTCTGTCTCAGAAAGGCAATAAAGCGTGTATGCTGCTCTAAGCATCCCTGAGTGGTTTTGATTAACTTACACATGCTTAAGAAATACATTCACACTCATGTACATCACTGACTGGGAATCAGGGGTAACTTTGATTTCAAAGGGAAAATAATGAATATATCATTGATTATTGATCATATGAGGAAAAACTTAACATTTTAAGTTCGGTGTGCAAAGCTTTTTTGTTTGTTTTTTGGTTTTTTTTTAATAATTTGTGGTTCTATCTTGAAGATAGAAACCATCTGGTTTTATAGGCCTGGAATGCACCTTAATATTTCTTCAGCTTTTTTCACAATAATTTTGTTTTTTGCTAAGCTGTAGTGTATTTTTTCCCCTCCTCCTTTTCTAACATTTCACGTGCTACAATATATACATCCAGGGCTAATAAAGTACTCATAGATACCCAAAGGATATCCCTGGCAGGTAAGTATAACAGCACCACTATTAAAATGCCTCTAGTTTGTAGGAAATTGCTTTACAAAAAATTCAATTCTGGAAAATTAAATGAAAAACAGAAGAAAACCAAGCAGGTGACCAGTATCCCTGAGAGGTACCTAATGTCTTTCACACTGATTTTATCCTATTGCTTTGGCAACTGCATGTGCTCCATGAACCTAAGATACTGATCAAGTATCTCCTTATCATAGAAGATCACAAAACAGACCCAGGATGCTTCATGTCATTCTAGGAGGCAGAATAGTCATGAACACTAGTATAAAACTCAGCGTGAAAACTGCTGTATTACAGGATATTTGAACATCTGAAAAGAGTAATCATAGTTTTGTCTGACTGGTATCTTGACTTCAGGAAAAAGAGGCATTGAGTTTGTTGGGATTCTGCATTGCTTCTCACCAACATGGTGGTGTATATTTCAGCTATAAGAAATTCTCAGAACTGGCTCCTCATGGATTTCTCCTCCTCCAAGGGCAACCTCAATGTTCCATAGCTGATTCACTAAGATTCACATAATTATTGGCATTTCTATGTTTGATGATACTAGAAGTTGAAAAAATAAGCTATAATGGAATGATACTGCAGAGCAGAATCTATATTTTATGCTGTTGGCATGCTTAGCTTTCATCATTTCTCCTATTTACTTATTTGTCCTAAATTCATGTTACATAGATTGTAATTTCTATTTCTCATCAATTGGATTCACTTAATACTGCACTGTTTTTTATTAAATTACATATGGTTACAAAAAATTAGGTGAGCCATAAGATAGGTTACTTTGTATCAGTATGCACGACTTTCCTAGAGACACACTACATAATTTCCAATTATCCAAAGCAAACCTTTACACAAAGTATACTCTAAAAAGAGTAAGATCAGATTTTTCACTCTTAGGAAAGCCAATTTCAAATGAGAATCACAAATACAGAAGAAAGAACTCGAAATCACAGAATCTTTTCCTACACAAAGCAATGTTACTTCACAATGTTCTTGTTATGTTTAGAATCCTAGAGATACTTATTTCACTTTATGATTATTCCCTCAAAAAAGTTCATTATGCATGATATTGACTTTAGCAAGATGGGTTCACATATACATAAGCAACTGCTTGTGTAACTGGCTTATCTTTGAATAGTTAATAATTTAACTCAACTTTTTCAGTCATGCAGCTTGCAATTCACTTAAATTTTATGCATCAAAAATTTCTTCTTGCCCTCACTTCTCTCAAAAACAATGTCCTTGCATCATATAACAGGGTGCTTTACTACATCAGTTTGGGGACACATTTACAACCAAGGGAAATCAGTCTTCTGATACAAAAAATATATCACTGTCATTGTTTCTCCTATGAGGTATAGATTTTAAAATGCAATGACTAAGAAATTTTCCCAAACTCATCATGCCCTGCTTTGGTCCCTTTCAAACACAAAAGGTTATGCTTTTCCTCCCCTCCATTTTTAATTTTTTTTATTTTTATTTTTATTTTAAAGCGATGAAATTACAGCTGTAAATACTTGTTTTTCAGACAGGTAATTGTTACTTCTTATAACATGTTAGGAAATAATTGTACTGAATTAAAAAAAAAAAGTTAAAAGTGAGACAAAATAGTGAAAAAGAAACTGGGACAACTATTCTCATTACCTAGAGAATTAATTTGAAAACATGGAAATAACCTTATTAAAACTGTAACTAGCATATAGAATGTAATTTTTCTTCTGCTTTCACAATGCTTGACATAAATCTATTAGAGCGCCCAAAACTACACAACTGTTGGTGTTATTAAACTAAATAATTCAGTGTCAGGAAACAGTAAAATTCAAACCCAAACTTTAACTAACTTTGCATGTTATAAATCCATGCAAATAAGAGATGCTTTATGGTTTTGCCCAAACTAAAAAGTTTACAATAAAGTAAAAGCTTTTGTTATCTTTCTTAATGAAAAAAAAAAAAAACCACCAAAAAAAAAACACCAAAAAACCACCAAACCCCAAATCCACAAACCCTATTTGACTCCTCCTGAGCCATTTAAAACATTTATAATAAAAAGTGACTGGAAATAGAGGGCTAACCTTGGCTGGAGGCAAATGATACAGTTGCTATTTCAAGGTGCGCACCCAAGGCATGGGTTACAGAGCTTGGGGGTCCTTTGCTGCCCACAAGCCTTCAGACTCATGCTTGCCCCAATTCAGAGCACAGGCTGGGTGTGCCAGCATAGGAGGGCAAGGAGATATTAAGGAAAGGCATTCACAGGACCACACTGTCCCTCACAACAGCATCCTAGCTATCCTCAGCCTACATAGCTGTTCTTTGTCTCACTCATTAAATTATTGCTTCAGTAAACAGGTATGTTGCTACAGAAAAATGCCTGGGCTACAACACTGTTTCTACTGCAGGACCAAATAGTTTATTCTCATGTTTTGCAAGAGGAAT
This sequence comes from Microhierax caerulescens, assembly GCA_035590215.1. Taxonomy (NCBI): domain Eukaryota; kingdom Metazoa; phylum Chordata; class Aves; order Falconiformes; family Falconidae; genus Microhierax; species Microhierax caerulescens. Next base: position 36,228,597 of record JAVJGJ010000062.1, read on the forward strand.
GCCTTTCAGTTATGCAGGACAAGCAATTTCTGGACTCATTCAGCGTTCAGTCACACTCTTAACATTCAACAGAGCTTTGCTAGACACAGACAGATACTGGACTGGTCCCATAGTTCAGAGAAACTAACTTGGTTACAGTTCATTTTTAGCTAACAATTATAATTAATTATTTTCAAATACTATACCCTTAGAGTCATATTATTTTTCTAATTTGTAAAGCTCTCAAGTTTTCCAGAATTTGCATTGATGGCTAAAATTTTAATAAATACAAAATAAAATACAACTTCTTAAGTCAGGAAACTATTGGCCTTTACAGTTAAAAGTTGACCTGATACAGTTAACAAATCTGGATTCAACCAACTAAAGGGGTTAATTCTACACAGATCTATTTCTAAAAAGATATCACTGCCCCACCTCCACCCAGTACCTATACTGAAGATGTCTGAACTCCCATCCATTGTTCATCAGAAACTGAGGGGCATACCCCTGGGAGGCAGGCCAGAAACCAGGCTGCACAATTGCTGGGCTTTTCCAAGTTCATATTCACAACTGAAAAGCAAAGGGGAATAACCAAGTGATACAAAAATTTCTCAGCATGCACTAAACCCTCCTCAGGCTAGACAGGAAGGCAAAACACCAAAGACTATTTTGACACTACACGATGCTACATCTTTGGTCACCTAAGCCAGCAGGGGAGCTAAAAAAAAAAAAAAAAAAAACCAAAAAAACCCTAAGCTTACAAGCTTTGGCCCTCAGTCTCACTGCTTTTGTTACCAGTGCTTTTTGCACACCAACTTCTTTGTGTGAGAGCCAGTGCCACATGAAAATGTCTAGGCATTTATAGGAGGCCACAACAGGTCTCTACAGCCTCTACCAGTCTTTGATGCTACGTGATAGAAAAAAAAAAAACCCACAGAATAATCTCCATGCATTGGCTGGGTTCAGCCACACACATCCTACTGCTCCATTAGCAGCAAAAGGCTGAACAAGGCAAATGTGGGCCTGCTGGTGAGTGAGGTGGGTGACTTAGTGACAGCAGACATAGGGGAGGCTGAGCCACCCAACAACAGGTGTTGCTGAGTAACAGTGAGTACTGTCCTTAACCATAGGTAAGCTGTACCTTCTCCAAAAAGGCCTCTATACTCAGTCATAGGGTTAAAAGAGAAGATGAACAATCTTCATATGTTACTACTGATAGAGGTAGAAATTACCTGGGAGAGACTGACCCTTACAAGTCATCAGGATTCAACAAGTGTCATCTGAAGGTGTTGAGAAAAGTGCATGTATCCTTGGAAAGGGCATTCTCTGTCATTGTTAGAAATTCATGGAGACCAGAGATACTCAACAACTGAAGAAAATGTCTTCAGGAAAATCAAAAGGTCAATGTGAGGAACTACAGGCTAGACAACCTAAATCACCAGGAAAATCATAGAATGAGTCCTCTTTGAACCCATTTTTGGGCACTTAAAGGAGAATAAGGTGATTTGGAACAGTCAGAATAGATTTACTGAGGACAAATCATGCCTAACCAACCTGATCACCTTCTATGATAATATGACCACATTTGCAGATAAGGCAAGAAACAATAAATATCATTTAGTTTGACAAGGCTTTCAACATCACCCACATTATTCTTGTTAGATCATTACAGTCTAGAAGGATGGATTAAAAAAATGGCTGGATGATTGGGCTCAGATGGCGATGGTAAATAGGTTGTACTCTATCTGGATGCCTGTGACAAGTGAAACACTGCAGGGATCAATCCTGAGACCTGTCCTGTTTAATATTTTATCAATGCCATGGAAGAGGTGACAGAATGCACACTTTTCAAATTCGCAGATAACAGCAAAATGAGGGCAACTGTCAATACAGTTGAGGGGAGGGCTGCCACCAAGAAGAATCTGAATAGGTTGGAAGAACAGGCTGACAAGACATTTTTTCCTCCATAAGGAAAGCCCAGCAGTGCACCAGGCTCCCAGAGAAGGTATGCTATCTCCATCCTTGAAGATTTCCAAGGTTTGACTGAATAAAGCCTTCAGCAACCTGGTCTGACCCCAGAGACAACTGTTTAAGCATGAGGTTGGACTAAAGCCCTCCTGAGGTCCCTTCCAACCTGAACTATGCTGTGATCCTATCCTACCCACAACCTCTTGCAAACTGAAATGATATTTCATTAGGCAACTCACAGGTTATGAGAACAAAAACATATTCAGCTACCTTCACACACAGGGGACAGAAAACTTCAGAATAGATTTTGAGTGAGCAGAGTTAGCCTGGCTACATTTCTAATAATGGTTCCACAACTCAAAGTTAAAAGTACCCAAGACACTTCTACATTGCTTTACTCCTGAAAAATGTTTTAGATTTGGTAAAGAACTGCAGCAGGCGCTTGCCTTTTGGCTATGGCCACCCAGAAAAACTGTTCTCTGGAGAAGTCTCGAACAGGCTAAATTTGCCTTAGAAAAAAACCAACAAAACCTCAAATTAAAGACATGCAGTATCAACCAGAAACTTAATGTTGACCACAACTCTAGATAGAGTAACAATTAATTTCCCTGTACATGTGTCAAAAGAACACCACAAATACTCCTCTTCATACTGTAATAGAGCTCTACTTCAGAAAAAAAAAAAAAAAAACCAAACAAAAAAACCCTAAACCAACCAATAAACAAAACACTAATTGAGAGCTATATTGAACCAGAAGTCTTTATGAGTAATATACCTTTTCCTCCTGTACAAATGTCCTTTGTCTACCAGTTATCACCTCATGACTTAAATTTACATCCATTATAAAGACTCTACTGAGTCACACAGTATATTTAAAGGAAATGCTTTTTTCTGCTCTTAGTTCATGGTAATATTCTCTTTTACCTAAATTTTACCTAAAATTCTCTTTTACCTAATCCTTCTTTAATAGTCTTTCTCCACTCTTTATCACCTATTTCACTCCCCTTCCTCAAACCTTTTATTGTAAGTAGAAGAAACCTATTCCTGCCAAATTCTCTTTTCCATTCTTTTTTAATGGTACAACATGCCAAAAGGCTCTTAATGTCACACAACTTTCAAATGACTACGATGTTCTGAATCTGTCTCTCTCCACGCTGAAATCTCCTGTGTAGCAAAACGTTATTTTAAAGTTTGGTCCAAGTATCTTTGGATTTATCAGTTACATAAGACTGAGGGAAAAACCCAAATATACTCTATATGTATTGGGGGGGAGAAAAAGCCCTCGATTTTTTTTTTTTTTTTTTTGTGCTGAAAAGAATAGACTCTTGCCTCTTCACCTGACAAATAAAAAGAGTCCTTAACATATCTTTGTTATTGCTTGTGGAAAAGGACACAGTAAATTGACATTCACATCTAACAAGCATCATTGCAAATTTAAGTATATGGCAAACAAAATAATCTTAAAATAACTGAAGTCCTTCAACAGTTTTCTGGTAAATTATGAACATGTGATACAGACTTGTGTGATTTTTCTAATAAATACACTTATTTTCTAGCACTTATGATTGAAGAAAATGCTACAAAAGGGAAAATAAGCATTTTTTTAGTAAAAACAGGCCAGCCAAGAAAAATAGTAAATGTTGATTTTTGATATTTTTTTCTAAATGTAAATAGTAGTTTGAATAAAATCAGAAGAATGCCAAAAAGTAACTGCAGATTTATGGACTGTGATATAACTACCTAAAACAAATTAGACAACTGTCTACCTAAAAATCATTCTCACTTACATTTGAAAACAGAGTATCAAAATTAAAATTCAGCAATTTTAAAATGGAGAAAATGAGGACAATGTGAACATCTTATGAAACTGTAGACAACCAATAATTCCATGTTTCCATCCCATTTCCAAAATCCAGCCAGAAATAAAGCCAGTGATCTGAACAGCGCATGTTTAGTTGCAAGCTATTTGAATATTTAAAATACTTGACCATAACTGGAGTCTTCTGAGTCTACTATTATAATTTAGTCCTTTATCATCATCTGAAGGGTTCCCTACAGGGTTAGGAATGCAGTTTCTTCCTGAAAGGTGGCTATGGCTAGAGTGATTCTGACTCTATGCACCAGTGACAGCAACAGAGTCTCTCGCAAGCAAGAGCTTTGTGTTAGTGCAGGTTGGTTTTGGTCCTAATTTGAATCTTTCCACCCTAGCAAAGATCACTTAACAGCTACTGATTACCAGCCACTTGTTCTTTTTGTATTACACTCAGGCTTGCCTACTCAGAGACTGAATAAAAGGACATAAGTTTATTACACCCAATGTTTAACAATGCCTCAGCACTATTTTAGTAAGTCTTTAAAATATGGGATTTTCAAATTAGCATTTTGAAGTATTATTCATATATCTGAAGTGTAGATTTTACTGATTTTATATTTTCTTTGAGCTAGTGTTAACAACACAGCCAGTGATATAATACCAAGGATCTATTTGCCTTATAGGTTCTAAATCAGAAAGTGTTTAAGAACATACTTTACTTTGAGTTAAAAAACCCCAAACAAACAAACAAGCTCTTTAATTTAATACTGAATCAGGTGTTGCAAGTTTACATGAAACCCTGAAAGTCTGACCTGAAAAATTTAATGTCAGTTTTTGACTGATAACCTTTCTGCACCATCCCCAAATATCGAGCTTAATGATAGAAAAATGCAGCATCAGCATCTCTGATTTTATTTTACAAAACAGCAGGTATCAAATTAGCCAAAAGAAAAATTAACAACAGATCAACTGGTTGTGTTCAACAGATTTGGAAGCTAGCGATTAATGAGCTAGGCAGTACTTTTTTCAAAAGTAAAACTCACCTGGAGAGTACTGAGAGGAGGCCAGCCTATGCTATTATACAAGCAAAGTATTTGTTCTCTTTCACTGGGAATTTCTTTACTGGAAAAGTGCATCAAAAAATATGAATAAATTGAAGGCCAGGGGGAGCTACAGGCTGTCTAGAAAAGGGCAAATGAAGAATGATTGGAAGAACTGGAACTATTTAGTTCCAAGAGGGATATGGAAAGGCAGTAACATTTGTTTTGAAATATGGACTCTTTATAAAAGCTCACTTTTGAGCCTTCTTGTATGTTGAAGTCTTTTATTTAGACATAAATACTTGAATAAAGAAAATTTAGTGAAGATATTTTAAAATTTCTCATTATATTAAACCCCCAGTTTTTTGATAATTTATGTATGATCTCAAATGGAATGTGCTCTAAATATTATAATCCAAATTTAGTGTAATTATTCCTGCACCCGAGTGACAGATTTTTATCAACTATATGAATCATTTTTATTACTTTCCAAAAAAACCCTACGTGCTGTTTGGAAGGAGAACAAGAAAATGATCTTCCTCTAGCCCTATAAAATCCCAATTATTTTATAATATTAAAATAAATTAATCTCTCCCTCTCCTTTTTTGCTACATAAAGTTCCTACTTGGACAGCTTATATATCTGTATTATTGAACCAATTTCAATAAAGAACAAGAAATACATGAAGAAAAATCAAAGTTGAATGCAGCTAACCTGACAGGCAGAAAATGGGCAGACACAACTGCATCATGTAATTATTAAAGTCATCACCAGCAGTGAGAGAGAGGATTGTCCAATAAAAAGGTCTGTAAAGATACTGATTACATCTGGGACTGGAATACCTCCTTGGTGCAGTTCACTGGAAAAATACTAAACCTAAAGGAATGCCTGGGCCTAAGGATGCATCAAACTGTTTAAGGCTACAAAATTCCCTACTTGCTCGGATCTGTAGTACTTCTAGATTTCAGGTTTCATCAAAATACTAGCAGCTAATGGACACATTTGTCCTTCCTCATTGATTCAGACATGCCTATTTACTTCTTAGAAGTAAGGTATTTCATCAGTCTGAGAGAAATACTCTAATTCAGAGCCTCTTATAGACGAAAAGATTCTTAATGTCAAACTTTCAGGATAGAGTTCCAACTCTAAAACAATTTAGGGAAGCTAAATTGTATCACTCACTGACAGCAAGATGATATCATCAAAAGAAAGAAGGGACTGCCCTAACTACCTGCTGTAAAAGATGGCATTATTCAAATCTCCATAGGCACCTAGCGAAATGGTAAAAATCAGTACACAGAGATGAAAGATTCCACAGAAAAATCATCTTAATTATTTAAAATATAATTCAGAATCTGGTCTTCAAGTCATGGGTTTGCTAGAATATTGAAAACATTATGACCTCAACTCAAATTCAGATTTCCATTCCAACAGCATTTAATCATTGGAATCAGACACACTGGTAAATTTAACCTACTCTAAAAATATCACTGAGATGTCAATTCCTAGCAATAATATTAGGGTTCACTAATGTAGGAGCTACCTATGCAAAGTAAGCTTAAGATTTTTAAGAATTTTCCTAAAAACAAGAAATTGATTGAATTCCTAGAATTCTTACCAGGCAGATTACCTGTCGATTCAGTGCTGCCCGTGGCAGTCACAGCCTAGCTCTAGCCCATCATTCACAAAGCAGCAAAGATTAACTGTATCTGCAGTGTCTGGAAATCTACCCATGTTTTCCTGAATTGCCATTTAGTGGGACTACGCGCTTCTCTGAAGAGCCCCACATCCCCAGGTGACTGGGAGAGGTAATTCCACATTTCAGTGCTCTAGACTCTGGTTAGCTTTGCAGATATCCAGCTGGTTTAGGCATCCAGCAAGATGCCTAAGGCTGAACACTGAAATACTTTGTATTACATGAGTCGAGTCTTTACAGAAATCAACACTGAGATCATAACGGTCTTGCTGACCATTGCATATGAAACTACATAGTGCATCAGCATGTACTTTTAGATATCTGTGCACCCCTCAGAAAAGGGGAAAGCCGCTTTAAGACTCAAAAGTGTTCCCTACTCATGGATGGGCATTAAAATTGATAATAATCCCTGCCTTAACTTGTTCTATACTATCCAGTATGTTTTCTATAAAGTTTCAAATATTTTGCCTCACCAATTTTGAACATACTGCATATTTTTACTTACAGAAATATTCCACCTATGAGTGAATGTCACATACTTTCAAGCATCATCCTTAAACTTTTACTTTGGAGTGGTAACTTAGCATTGATCATAGCAAGCCAACAAAAACTATTATTAGTCTTAAAACTTTGCTGCAGGTTTTTTGTTTTGGGGTTTTTTTTTCTTGTGTATTCCCTCTGCCCATGCTTACACTAGATTGTGATGTGTATCTACAGTGATAGAGGGTTAACTTTGACATCATCCTCAAGCCCCAAAAGGCCAACCATCCCCAATGCAAATCCGTTCAGAGAGGATTCTAAGGTCATTCTAAACCTGGAAACCTGCTAAGCTTATGGATAGGAAAGCAATTCATCAAATCTATTCTTCCCAGCTTCCCTGATCTCACCCCACACCCTCAGATTCTTTTTGCAATAGATCTGTGAGAAACAATCATAAAGTTTTGATTTCTCTTTTTTACTTTCTGTTTCTACTGGTCATAAACACAGACAATCCCAAAAGGACACTCAAGAAGTAAACAGCACAATCTGTACAAGAGCTCAGTTTCACAAGACATTCTAAGGAAAACTTCAAATATTAGTTATATGTTATTATAAAATCAGGAAAGCATGGTTAACATGACTCAGCTCAAGCAACGTGAAGTTTACCAAGAAATGGAAATATAAATAGTCCATAGAAAGAGAGACTGACTCAATAAAAAATGTAAATGCTTTGGTGTATCCTAATGAAGTCTTTTTCAATGTCCTTACTGCTCCTTTCCAGTTATTTCAATCTAAAAATCACACACACTACTCCATTAAACTCTTTTCTTACCTTTCAACAATTTCTTAAAGTTCCAGATGACACGGCAGCATTTAGAAAATCATATGGTGATTATTGTACCCTCAACATATATTCATATAGTTATTGCAACAGCCCTCAGCTAGATACATATACATGCATAAGCCTAATGTGTAACTATCAGTCTTGAAATGGTCATTGAGACATATGCTTATAGATAAGCACATCTCACATGTTTTTATAATCATTATGAAGAGGAATTTTGAAGGGTTTGGTTGTTGGGGTTTTTTTGCGTGTATGTCCCAATGGCAGTTCACTAATTTCAAGTCTGGTATTTTGTTACCAATTTTTATTCTGATTATTTTCTTTAGAATGTTTAAATAAAGTTGAATTCAGATGTTACTAAGCAAGCTTATTTGCACAGTTATTTAACGCTATATCCCTAAATATTATTACTAAATGTTACCAGTGAACTTCTTTATTAACCAACCTCAGTTCAATGCAACCACTCTTTGACTTTCTACAATTTTGAATTGCTGATCTTCATTTTCATTGCTTGTGAAGAAACTTCCACGATACATGTCCTTTCAAGGCATTCAACCTAACCATGTTTCAATTTTACAAGCCTTGGCACATCAGTATGATGTTCTTTAAATATTAACAAATTTCATTGTTGGTTTACTAGATTTCCTTTATTTGCAATGCACTAATAATAAAAGCATTCTCTCTATTTCAAAATCAATTTTAATTGCAAATTTTGTTGGTGAACCCTCCCACTTATGTAGAACTTGCATTGCTGGGAACCAGAATGCTACTCTGAATTACATTCGTAAATCATTACAGAGAATTATTGTAAAACTGAATTTCTAAAACTAAAATTAAAATTTGTTTTATAATTTAATTTAATGAAATTTGAGATTTGTATTTCTCTGAATTATTCAGTTAACAATTGAAATATAGTTAAATCCAGTTGCCATTATAAAAACAATTTTAATAATTGGCTTATTTTTCCTTTGAGAATTTTAGCTATTCCTGGCACTAAACAATTTTGAAAACAAACCTTTCTGCTTCACTGTCCTAAATAAGCTGGTAGTGGGCAACTGAAAAACTTCAGGGGTGGGGTGGGGTGTGACCAAACCCACTATTTAGTGGATTAAATATAACTAGTACATTCAACTGAAAGAAGAGACACTTCAGATTAGTGAGTGATTTTAGTTGATGCACTGTTAAAAAAGAAACTTGCTGTTCTAAACAACTTATAGGCTTTCTTGAGAACATCTGAGCTGAAAACAGGCCTCGTTCTCTCTACTACCAGGGACTCTGCTGCTTGGTACTGAAGAATCCACTACATATCTAGTTATATCTCAGAAAATTCACAAGTCCAGCTCAAGCAGAGATGTGTCTGAGGTTTCCTGCACATCCATTACAGATATGGCATAATAACACTCTATTCCTGTTCAGGTATCTCATTTTTAAGCAAGTCATGAGCTTCTTGATAGAACACGTGTAGCTGCCCCAGGCCGGCACTTCCTCAAACCCACACTGCTACCTAGCACCCCAAAGTGCTCACCTAGGGTAGCACGAGGAGGCAAAGGACTAATCCCAACAACCCAAAGCAGACCTATTTCATCCTTTTTCATTTCTAAAGATGAGCACATTTAGCAAGTGCTCCAGGCATACAGACGTGACACAGTCGTCCTACTGCTGATCATTTCAAACAACAGAAGTTGGTCATGACAGTCTGGAGACATTTTGCATTCATCCAATCACTCTTACACTACTACACTCTTCTTCTCACTTCTGACACTCTTTTACATCCCCTCTCAGCCTATAACATCACTGTGCAAAGCGCTGACTCAGAGGTAATACTGAAACGGGCGTGCAAGTTTCCCACTGTCCACTTTTCCCCTCGGTCTGGTTTCGTGGGTATGCCATCCTGAATAGGTTCAGGGTCAGGTTTTTTCTACCATGTCCCAAACCACCTCTCAGCTACAGAACATAAAAGTTTTCTAGGCTGAAGAGTCAGTTTAGTAATTTTCTATATGAAATATACTCCATCTTTGATCATGTAGGCTACCTCCATCTGTACCACTTCTACTTTTACTACAGGTTTTTTTGATACAGTTTCACCAGAACTGTGCATGTCAGTCAATGTATGTATGGATAAATGTAGTGACACAATAATTTTTTTTATTCTGTTTTCTATTCCACCACAATAATTTTTAATATTCCTGTTTATTGTGATCATTACTGAGCACAATGCTAGCTTTTTCTCTGAACTATCAAATATAAACCTTCTTGTTAGTGCTTATGTTCAAATGAGAAACAAGTACTACTAAAGTACTATTCTTTCTCGTGTCTTATTTTGCATTTTATTTACACTTCATTTGACATCTTATTAGCCAGTCACTATCAAGAGATGTTTTATCGCATGTTCACATTCAGGTCCTCCTCATTATTATCCTGAATAACTTGATCTCATAAGCAAACTTTGTCATCTGTTTATTTCTTGACCATTTCTTTCAATTCCCGACTGGTTATTTATTTCTTCAATGAATACACAGTGGCTAATGTTTTTAAAATACGAGCAAGGGGCCTTGTCGAATGCCTTTTAGAAAGTCCAAACTGATGATATATCAGCAGGCTTCATCTTATCCACCTGCTTATCCACCAACTCCTTCAGAGAACTGCAATGGATTTGTGGGGTTTCACTTTCCCTTGGAACTGTGCTGACTTCTTCCCAAAATATCATACTCATCTGTGCTACCATTCATTCTACTTCTTATTATGGTTTGTCTTTTCTTCCCCTACAACAGATATTAGGTCTCCTGCCATCAGTGCTCTGGATTTCTTCAGGAATTCTTTTAAAATTTGACTGAACTCGCAACCCTTCCCAATGTCAGGTACAAAGGCAACAATTTCAATGAAGAAAACCTTCAGAAATCTTGGGTGATAACATCTGCTTCTGGTGATTTCTGTTCACATACACCAGAATTTCATTCTTTGAGTACTATCAACTCACATCATCCCTTTAAATAAACTTCCAGCACAGGTATTCTCCCCCATCTTCTCCACAGAGATGATGTGTAAAAAACCATTTTTCTCTCACGCCCTTTTCAGGCTTCATATTCCTGTTGTGTTTTTTAAAAAAACAGAGCATTTTTATACCATTTTCAAGGTTTGGAGGTTTTTGTTGATGTTGCTGGTGGTATTGGTTGGGGTTTTGACCTGCTACATTGTACTTACATTTCATAGAAGTGAAGAAAATTCTAGGGAGGGAGGGACCACTGCAAATCACCTGGTTTAACCTTCTCTCAAAGCAAAACCTAAGTTAGGTTAGTTTATCATCCTTTCTGTTCTTCTGTTTTCTGGTACATTAATTTTTTTAAAGGTTATTGCCTTATTTCTAACATCTTCACTTAACCCTGTCACTTGACTAGGCTGACTTTCCATGGATTTTCCTAAAGTCTTAATTGGTGATAGACATTTTCTCTGAGCCACCCATGTGGTGACCACAAGAGACAACATATAGAATGTATCAGCTCATTCTGACAACACCATGTCATGGAGACAGCCTGTCTCAATCCACTGTGGTCATTCCTGTGATCTTTTTGGTGGAATGCCATATGCTACGTAACTCTGACCTCTACTTTTTGGAAAATTGTAGCATCGTTACTCTTCATTACTGTGTTTTGATCTGGTAAGTCAACCTTGTAAACCTGCAGGGCCAACTACAGGTACTTGATTATTGAGTTTTGCAGCAACAAACCATCTATACAGGTGGACAACACAATTCCTGTGACCTCTAGTCTCATATGCAATACTTTGTTTTGTGCAGCCTTTTTTACTTCTGCAGAACTCTGATGTAAATTTCTAGCACTATAGGCGTACCAGTTCCCAGTTTTCTGCTAAATGAAATATTATCTGATGACAGCCTGAATTTCACTGCTGCTATCCTGTAATTAAGAAAGCTAAACATAGATCAGATACTGTTTCTCAAGGTTTTTTGTTCATGAGACACTTTATTATTCTGACCTTGTTTTTCATTAGCATACTGAGCAGAGTAACGGATACCTATTGCCACCTATTTAAAACCAAACTACATTGCAATCTGCTTTAACTCAAGTCCATAACTAAATTTCTTTTGGATTTATAATCAATTTTCAAGTCAATTTGCTATTGAAAAAGTAACTTTTCTTGGAAGATGGCTCTATTTTCTGGTCAGCTTAGCATTTGTCCTGCACTTTAAGCAATGGTGTCCTCAACAGACAAAGAAATGGAATAAATCCTTGAAAACGGTATAAGAAAAACTTCTAGTAGTTCAGGGTACTGATGTTTAGTTTTTATTAGAAGCTGTAGCCTTTTAAATCAGTTTATATTGTACCTGTGAGGGAACTATACCAATGCCCCTAATTAAGGTCTGCATAAACATTTCACTTTCATGGTAATTGCCTTAGTGGCATAAGGACTTAGTGGCATAAGGAATCACATATCACCCATATCATTTTACAAACTTTTTTTAAAAAAAATACCATCCAACATACACTGCACGACTTTCGTAAGTGGGTAGCTGGTTTGTGATATACATTTCCTTATACCAGGGGTTCTCAAACTACAGCCCACAGGCTGGATACGGCCCCCCAGGGTCCTCAATCTGGCCGCCTGGTATTTACAGACCCCCCCTGCCTGCCCCTGCTGGGGGTTGGGGGGGGAAACCAAGCAGCCACAGATGACTGCCTGACACATAATGCGTGCGCTGGCCCCCTGGTTAAAAAGTTTGAGGACCCCTGCCTTATACTACAGCGTTATGAAGAATTTGTACACTTCCTTCTCATGTACTCATCATTACAGGGTTTTACAACAGCTCCCACAATGAAGTCAATAGAAAAATCCTTGGCAGCTCTAGAGGCAGTTAGATAATAAAGTTGTCCCTGATGCAAGCAAAGAAGTATGTCTTCAAATGGTTTGAACTGGTGATTAAATAATCGCTGCAAACAAAATTTTTCATTTCACTACCATGACCAGCTTTTATGCAAAAATTTCACAGTATTACATGATTTCCCTTGTTTCTGCTCTCTTTTATATATTTCAGTATGTTTCATACTGGCAAGGAAGCCTTTCAATGTAACTGTGAATACAGCTGCTGAATGGTTTGCAGCTAACCCCAGGGATGATTTCCTGTGTTGCACTTTGAAAGTGCATGTCGTAAAACTTCTTACCCTCAATCAGTTAAGAAGCTATGCAAACAGTGTCAGCTCTGTGCCATCCCTGATATGGCCACTTATGAAAACTACAACAAGCCAAGTGCAATATAATGGGTGTACAGCCACTCACCACTCACCCTGCCTAGTAGCCTCAGGAGAGTTCTGCCCTGTGCCTCTGTGCTAGGCACCCACATCACCCTGCCTGGGGGACACATGGAGTCTCTTAGGGAACAGCCTGTGATTGCCTGCAACAGCACCAACATGTAGGAAAGCCTGCTCAGGAAGATTATGGAGTTCTTTTTGAGCCTACACATGGAGCTCCCAGCATTTAAGATGATACAATGAGGCTGGAGTGGGCTCAAAGACTAGATTCGAATGAAATCAGGTTTGTTTGGTTGGTTTGTTTAAATTAGTCTCCAAATCCTACATTGTTTGTGAACTCAGGTAGATAATTCAGTCGCCCCAAAAAGGAGAAGAGAAATATAAAATAGCGAAAACATTCTGATTATTCAATACCCAAATATATCTTTCAGAAGTGCTAACTTGTTTTGTTGAGAGAAGATACAGAGTTCAGTAAAGGAAATTAAAAAATTAATATCAAATTAACATTCCTCTTTTCTCCTATTCCAGCAATATTCTCTCATATTACGTTAGCTTCCCTCAGCCACCCCTCCTTTCTTCTCACTCCCAACACCCCCCTCCCCTTGCCCCTGCTTTTAGGTTTTCCATTGAGGCAACACACCCATTATTCAGCCAGCTTGAGAGAGAAAATCCCACACAAGTCACTGCCTTTCCATTCAATTATGTTTAATCAGTTAAGTTTTTTAAAGAAATCAGAATGCAACCAGCATGCCAAATGCAATTTAATTTTGTTTGGGGATTTTATTCTGAGGCAGCACTATGAATCATCCCAAAAGTTCATAAACGGCGTTTTGTTTCATTCAACCAAACAGCTAACTGGCTTATTATACATAATTTCCTTTTGTAGACATGGGGCTTTTTGCATTCTAGACGTGTATTTCTGTTGGCAATGTTTCTTGGTGAATATAGGAAGTTTCTGTAATTAAGACTGTATTCTCAGGTGTTAAAGCACACCGCTGTCTCTCCAAACCCCCCCCCCAACTACTACTAAACCACAAACGCAAAATAACAAAAAAAAAACCACAAACAAAACACAAACCAAACCAAAACCCAAAACAAAACAAAACAAAATCCCACTCCAACGTCATGAAAACTTTTACTCTGTTACTGCAGTTGCCAAGAAAACTCCTTGTACAGACTCTTATGTTCTACAGTGGCGTAAGTGGATATAGTTCCAGGGCTGTGTCCTGCACCCCTGTAACACAGCAGGTATGTACCTGTCCTCCTTTGGTATCTTCCATGTCGTTGATTTTGACTGGTTGTTACAATACTCCTACTATGTTTGTTCAGTATGCCTCACACTTCTCTATGGTTACAACTCCTTAGCTCAGAAGGCTACAATTCACGTTATATACGCTACAATTCACTAACACCAAGTCTCATAGCAGAGACCTGATAGCACCCTCAGCCTTCCTTTCCTCGTAGTCAGCAGGTCTCTTGAGCAGGTGCTCTGAGCTCCTCTGCCCTACCTGTGCAGCACAGCAGGCATCCAGCAATGGGGTAGCAAAATAAATCCTTTGCTAAAGCTTCTTTACTATCAAAGATCTAAAACCTCACTTCTTCACAAGGAACACAACATGCAGGCCTGACTAATCCAATCTCAAACTTGAGATCTGGCACTGGGTCAGTAAGCGAGGGAAGACAAAGTCTCTCCCTGGCTCTGCGCCCCCTCCAGCACATGGCATTACCAGGCTCCCTCCTGGGATGGCTCCCTCCACAGCAGGGACCAGAGCCTGTTTGCCATGGGATTCCCACAAAGAAGCGCTGACTTCTCCCCAAGGGCCAGGCCCGTCAGATAGGCCAGAAACCACAAAACAACTAAGAAAGCAATCTCAAGATCCTCAGAGAAGCATTTTAAAAGATGCAAGCTACCCACACAGAGATCAACTGCACTGTAATAAGAGTCACGCTCCAGAGAGATTACAAGGCAAAATGAGGCTCGTACACAAAAATGCACACACACAAACAAGCATATGTACATATACAAACAGGCACACATGTACATAAAACTTCTTACAAGTGCTCACAAAACGATATGGCAAAGACATCCTCCCTCATGCAAAAGCAGGGACACATCCCTTCTCCGCCACAAATATCAGAGGGGGGCCTGCGCCAGGGGGGCACCATGACAGAGGCTGTTACATCAAAGCTACAGGATTTAGGGTTTTGGGGGTTTGCTGGTTTTAGTCTCACAGCAGACACTGAAATCCACTGAAAATATCAATGCAAATGGAAAAAAATGTTTCCTCTATGAGTATAAATCTTAAGACCTAAGAAACTCCTCTTTCAAAAAGGAGAACTACTGCTCTGCTGTTCTTGCAGCCTCCCAGCTCCCACAGCCAGTGCCCACATTCCCAGGCAGAGCAGCAGGCAAAGCCAGGCTCAGCGCAGGGCTCCCAACCTCCCCCAGCCAGGCAATCCACAGACTTGCTGGAATGTCTTCCAAAACTGAGGTTTTCTTGAAGGTCCCTAGCAGAAAGCATTCTACCCTCATGGGGCTGCATTAATGATATGTTTTCCCAATTCTATTGTTAAGCTGCTCTACAGCCCAAATAGTATTTCACCTTGACTAGAAAAATATTTCAGTGTAATTTTCTCAGCAAACCATATGGACTGAGAACATGTTTCCATACAAAATATAAATTTCATCTGGAACAATTTGTTTCACTTAATTTGAAAATTACAAGTCTTTCAAAACAGCTTTGAATAGATTTTCATAATATTAAAAAGGAACATTTTAAAACAGGAAAATATTTCTTTAGGAAACTCCCACACAGTAAACAGAAAATACATATTTTTGAAGTGCCCTATTATGAATTTTAGTCTCATAATCAAACATGGAAAAGTCCCCTGCACAGCTAATATGAGGAGATTCTCAAACATATCCTGACATATGTCCTTCCTTTGTTATTAGATAAGGATGAAAGACACAGAGTTTATTCAGAAGTTAGGAAGACGGGGGCATTCTAAGGACACAGTGGGAAGACAGTGGGAGTTGGGAGTATGATTTCCTTTATAGGGTATAAACCAGTGGTCTCCAAAGCAGGGTGTGTACACTCCAAGGGATGGGCAAGGTGATCCACTGGAGTGTGGGAAGATTTTTTTGTACCATTAATAAAATAAATATTTTTAAAATGTTTATTTCAGTATTATTCCATCCTTTTTCAATGTCTATTTTTGCATGTTTTATAACATACCTAATACAGTATTACAGGAGTACTAATAAATAAAAATTTATCAAGGGTGTGTGCTCAATTTTTTATTTTTTTTTTAACTAATAGTGGGTGCAATCAAAAATATTTTGGAGGCTACTGATCTAAACGTGAAGTTAAATCAATAAATCTGATCTCAATATAATGACTGCCTTCAGCACTACACAACTCTTCTGGAAGATAACGAGTGAAGACCTGGAGGTCACTGAATATGAAAATGGAAGAACTATTAGCTGTTTGGCATGCTCTTGTGTATATGCACAGCAGAATAATTCTGCCATAAAGGGGAGACTGTATCTACATCAGGAAAACCACAATCACCCACACACTAGCCTAGACCCCCATAGACAACACCCTTTACAAAATGCAGGAAATGGCATTCTTTTTTTCTTTTACAGGCATATTTGCTGAGCAACAGCTTCCCCACCCTCCCCACTAGCTACCTTAATAAATTGCTCCTAGATTTACTGAAGGTCTGAACTGAATGAGCACAGCTAAAGAATAACACTTACAGCATCTGTACCTCTGAGTACAAATGTAAATCTAGTGATAACTGCCTTGTTCTATAACTTCTGTAATCAAGCTATATTCCATTTTTATTCAGCTTTTTATGAAGACAAAAGAAATTCGATGCTTCGAAGTAAATTTGCTTGAGTAAGACCTATGATTCTGACTTTCTATTAATACGATAAAGTTTAATATTCACTGGCTCAATACTATTTTTTTCAGTAAGCTGAGAAGGTCAGTAGTGAAAACCCAGGCTTTTCTTCCTTGGAGAAGGAATGAAGGTAAAACAGAATTTTAGCATTTCTAATGGGGGGGTAAATACATATTTCAGTTTCCCCTCAAATACATCAGTCACATACAGCCATTTTCAGTTACACTACTGAGGGCAGCAGCTTAGCTGTTTGTCATAGCACCTTAATGTCATCTTTTAAATAAGGCTAAACATTCAATTATTATCCTTAAAAGAACCCATAAGGTTGTTTTGGTGCCTAAAACCATACTGTCAACTAGAGACTACCTTGTGGAATCATTTTTGAACCTTAACTTGCTGGTGCTGTGGAGGATAAGGAGATGATAAAAACAGATTATAAAACAGAGCCCTTCTATTGCCTTCTGTTTGTTTTAAGCAGACATATATTTTATGTACACTATCACAACAGTCATTTTCTAAAGGGCAATTATAAAAATCCTTTTTAAAAAAATCAATTTATTGGAATCTTGTACGACTGCTGCTGATGTCTAATGTGACTTGACTTTGTGTGTCACAAGGTATAATTTCTTCTACTAGGACCTTCAATAAATTCATTGAGGATGCCTTTGAGGTCTAATTAATACATTTATACCTTGATCATTAGTTCCTGTTTCTATAAAAAAAGCCTAGTAGGAACCATTATGAATCATATTTGTAATCATTCAGTACCCCATGCAGAAATTCAGTTGAGTAATCTGAACAGATTGCTTGAGTGGATACCTCTGATTTATGTTTTCATTATATAGAAATCAGCTTTAAAATTAATTAAAAAAAAAAAAGCTTTCATCCATACATCCCAACTCTGCTAAAGTGTGTATAAACCTACCAAATGGCATTTTTGTCTAAAAATCACATGAGGTACTGAGTAACTTGATGGGACATTCTAGACCAATGGGCTATTATAGTAATCAATAACTTCAGCAATTATTGAGCTGCTATATCCATTCTATACATAGGAGGGATATAAACCCATAGAAACATGGTTCATTTTTAAAAAAATCCTAAAATATTTGAGCCTACCTTTAAGTTGTACAGAAACAGTAAAAATTGCTTTTAATATGACACATATGGTTGCAGATATACAGCTGGTCAAAATGAATACTGTTCATCCCTGCAGAACAACCAGTATCTCCGGTTTTTAGCCAGGATCATTTCTGTATGACTTGGCCACAGGCCAGGTTACTGCAGACACCCATGACAGCAGAGCACAGGAATTTCAAACCGCCTCAGCTGACACAGGACACTCACAGACAAAGACCACACAAATCAGGGGTCAAATCAGACCCATCCCAAGCAAGACAGGTAAGGTGGCAGAGTGATGCTTTCACCATTCACAGACTGGTCAATAACAACAGTGTCTTCCTTTCTTTCTCACCCAGCAAGCTGAGTGCTAGAGCATAACCTGCTTTAGGTAAGTGCCTAGAGATTACACAGCAACATAAGCATTTGTAGATAATATCCATTCAGGCAAATTCTAGTTTCTGGATCATTTTTAATTTGAACATGGTATTAGCAGATCGAGACACAGCCTTTTCTTAGCACTATACCTAACAAAGTCCTCACAAACAGAAAAATGATGGCCTCGTGTCACATCCAGGCTGAGTATGACCTAAAGAACATCGACCCTGAAAAACTGGTTGCTCTAGATCCCCTGGGAACTGGAAGGGGGTAGAAGGATCATTGCAGCGTATCTGACAGCCTAGGTTCAAGTAAAATTGCCTGGTCCTTAGAGATACAGTGTTTTTGTGTTAGCTCTTGATCACAAAATGTTGATTTTCTTCCCTCCTCTCCTGCGGTGGTATGTAAATTACATGTAATAACAACATTCTGCATTAAGCTCCTGTGACCGACTCTTACAAGGCCATTTTATTTATAAAAAAAGGGCGGTCCCCAAGGCCCACACCTTTCTTTGTCAAGAATTTATGAACTACCTTTAAGCACCACTGACAGCCTGATACATGGGTCACTTGCAAATCAGTTTTTCTTGCTGAATTATTACACTATTAACTCTACAGCTTTCTCAGCTTTACGAAGTGCACTTCTGCAGTGTGTGTGAAGGATGAATAGCCTCAATAAATTCCATTATACAAAGGGACAATGAGGATAGCATATTGCTGACTTTAGGATAATGAAAGCAACACTGGGTTTCAGATTGTTTTGATGGGATTAGCATTGTGTTCTCATTTCTCTAGGTGAATGATTTTTTAAGGCTTTCATTTTCTAGAAGCGTGTATGAGAAGAGGATTCAGGAGGTGAGACAGGACTTTATTATTATTTATTACAGTACAGTTACAGTAGCATTTATATGAGCCATCTGATAAAAGGTCTCATCATGCTTTATGTTTGATAAGCATATAACAAGATGCAAGACACCCCCTGCCTCTGACAGCTTACTTAAAGCAAACGGAGCAGGCAGAAGGAAGCACCAAAGCCCCATTTAGCACACAGGGAACAGAGTCACAGATCCCATCTTTGCCAACTTTAACCATTTGCTTGAGTGGCCACAGGATGTGGCAAGATCAAGAATGTCTCTTAAGCAGCACTTCTTGACATTAGTCTATTCTAGACTGCATGGGTCATTCTCAGACCTATGTATCATTTATGATAACTCAAATATTAGCTGTTTGAGAAGTCACTGCTGCTAAATTTTCTAGATATAGGTTTAGGACTTCACACTAGGGTATACAAGTTGCTAAATCACTGCTATCAAATAAAACTTGAGTAAGTAAAGGACTTAAACATCAAGTTTTTAATTTCTCTAAGTACATATTCCAGTCTAGTTCTCATGGCGTCAACAGTTGCTTCCTGTAAGTCTTAAAACTTCTTGGTTAATAGTATGTTGAAAATAAAAAACTATCACAAAAAAAGTATTGTTTTGAGTCTCAGCAGAAACAATAATCAGATAAATTTCATATCCATAACCCATTGTCTGACAATCTTTTTAAATCAACCTTTTTAGGTTTAGGTCCACTCATGGATATTAACCTACAAGTTGTGGAAATCTTTTAACAGAAGTAAGCTGCTCCTACTGTTTGATCAACACAACTGAGATTATTTTAACCAACTCTATGATTGTCTCAGATACACAGGCCCTCAGCAACACAGAGTAGCAAAATTCTACATACAGCAAGGGTTTTTTTTTCCCTACAGGCTAGAAATTAAGAAACTGAGAATGTGATATTTGGAAAACCTCAGGATGCATATAACAGGATTCACATTGTAAAGTTACAAAGCCAGGAAAAGCTAAATTCCCAAGGAAAAAAACTGAAACAGAGGGAATTTTCCTTGTAAATCTCTTTTCTCAATATCTGCCCCAGGACTAACTGGCTATAATCATCATACAGGAATCTAAGCTAAATGAGAAAACAAGGACATAACTGCTTGTAATAGATCTTAAGGTTTGCTGTAAAATAAGAGATTTAGTACCCATGTGTCTGACAGAAAAATTAAGAAAACCAGTATCTTTTCACTCCTCCCTGCTAACAGCCAAATCAGCTGCACTTGCAGGAAGAGTAATACTGAAAGTCAGTTTGTGGTGTTGCAGTTACATGTTGTCATTTTCTTCTTTTCACTGTTGCATTCTCTGTTCAGCATGCAGAGTAAAAACTGTATACTGACAAGTTTTAAGGAGAAAGGAAAGTAATTTTAAGAGAAGGATGGGTACCTCTGATCTCTACCTTCATAGTTTCCCAAAAAGCTTTCAGCATGCCCCAATGACAAGCTGTAGGGGCTTTCAAAGTAAAGAAGAGAGCCCCTCATGCCCACACTAACAAATTACCATCAGGTACCGGAGCAAACTAAAGAGACCAGGACCTTGAATTTTCAGTGCTCATTCAAGCAGACAACATATACATAGTCCAGGGCTTGCTCCTGCTATATGACAATGGGGAGCAGTCATTGCAGGCATGAAAATACATGAACCCTGAGGAGGCATGCTTCCTAGTTCTTATTAAATTGATGAAAATATTTTTACCTGAAATACTGGCTCTAAGAAAAACACTAGTAAATTGACTGACTTTGCTTGCCAACTTACTATAATACTCTTTTGTTATACTTAAAGAATATTAAGGATTTATCCTAGGGAAAAAAGCAGATCCTCTCCTTTCTTTAGTGAATTTAACATAGTTAGTTGAGTACTGTATGTATAGATGTAATATTCAGGTATCATGAAGTATTAATTAATGCAAATATTTCATTTCTAGTTATGTCATTTTGGATGAGAATAATTTTTTTTAATAAGTTAGTCTACCTATAAAGACTCACTAGGAATTATGTGGAGAAAGTTTTAAGTCCATATTGCCCAAGCACATTACTCCATGACAACTGTATCTGTGACATACTTTTTCCTCTTGTGGTTCCCTGCGCAGCGACCTCTCCCACAGGACTCTGCAGCTCTTTAGCCCCACAAGTCTCTTCAGCTGCAAGAAGGGAGTTTCATGTTCAGTTTAATTCCTTGGCAGGGAGCACGTACGCAGAACATGGGCTCAGACATTGGCTTGTTTGGGGAGAATTTGTTTCACTCAGTATTTTGCACAGCACTTAGCACTGAAAGGAACTTATCTCAGCAGGGGATTCTAGATGTTACTGTAATATAGATAAAGAATAATAATGATGTTTATAAAAGCAATGAGGCTTTCAGATGAAATGCACTACATCAATGTAATTTACTATGAGAAACCAGTCTTTTCTATGGGAGAACTTCTAAACCTCCACTTAAAAATTCTGAAAAATGATGCAGTTCCTGCAGATGGACTGCATCTTCCTTTACCACAAAAGCATCCTATTATTTGAGAACATTAACGACCAAATGATAACTGTACTCTAACAACTATTTTTCATAACTAAGATTTTTAATCCATTTGTCATATGGATAGAAAATAGAATTAGTTTTGGAATACTTACGATAATCCTTAAACTGTGCATAAATAAAAAAAATGATTAATTCTTAAAAAAACATAAAATTATGAAAAGGCAGCAAAAAGTTTAATAAAATATGCAGTCAAATATTTCATACTACATTAACATAACCGCACACAACATACAACTTTAATACAACTGAATGGAAGTATTAAAAGAGGTCATGTTGTGTGGGCATGTTTGTATTTTTGTAATGCAAAACAAAGTGGGGCAGGGGGCTTGGCTGTTTTGAGGTTTGGTTTGGTTTTACAAAATAACCTTTATGGGGCTAATTACGTAAATGAGCATAAAGTAATGTTTCTGTAGTCCTTCCTCAACTTCAGCAAAAGCATCTTCTGGAGAAATTCAACCCACCTTCCAGCCTCAAAACATTTCAAGCTCCATTTGCCACAGAATGCTGATACCCACCATTACCTGACCTAATTGAGAATCATTATGCACAGCTCTAACTAAAGGTCCCCTGTGATCTCTAAACCTCCTCTAATATCTTCATGAGAAGCAGCACCCAGAGAAAGTGAGTGGTGTACAGACCTGACTACTAAGATGTCGACCCAGGAGAGATTTCCATTTATTGTTTTGAAATATTGTGAGTGGACATTTAATGATTCTGCTTCTAAAATACAGGGACTACTGAAAAAGAAGTGGTTATGAATTTTTTTGTCAATATTCACAATTTACATTTAAATACTTTACATTTTATTCTATTTTACTTTGATTACTCAGAGTAATTTGAGCTATATTGAATTTAATGCACAAAAGCGAGCTTTCTTCATTGAAACATCCAGAATATATAAGGTTGCACTTTGCCTTTAGAATTTTAGGCTATTCAATAAAACACATGCAGGAAAATATAAAAAAAATACCTTTCTTCTAATTTCAATTAAAATTCCATTAATTGTCCCAGTATTGTACTTTTAACAGGAATAAATTGTATTTTCTATTTAATTATATTCATGTTGCTATGAAATCTCTATTAAATTATCTTTTAAATTTTCAGTAAAATTATTTTGTTAGAAATAAGGAAGAGACATTACTTAAACATAGTCTGAGCATTTCAATACAGTAGATCACAGTGCTATTTACAATGTAAAACAAAAATAGAGGAACCTATGAGCAAGAAATAGCAATTTCTTCTACCAATATTAACGGGTATTACACAATGACACAAAACCTTGAAATTCTTTTGTCTTTAAAGTAAAGGAAGAAACTGCTATAATTTAAAATCATAAACTTGATAAACATTATATATTGTAAGTGGTCCTTTCAAAAATACAAAGATTAAGAACAAATAGAAGGCATTTCTAATAGTATTTTTACAGAGAGAAAAGTGCTTTTTTTTTTTTCTTGACAAATAGGCTTTTGACAGAATTGGATATTTGAGTTCAGATACTAGTCAAAACAAGGTTTAACGCATTGGATTTAAAGAACAAGTGGAGACATCAGTATTAAAGCCCTTAAAAGACAATAAAGATATTTGAATAAATTAGCTGTTTCATAGGCAGCCAGCACTAGAATTTTGGTTGCACGCAGCACACTCATTTCAAAACCCACTAATACGCATTGGAAGACTCCTACTGAGAAAAGAGCTCAAATCAGTAATCATGCTACTTCTCACTCACAGTAAGCAGTAAATGTTGAAGATGTAATAGCTAAAAATTCCATTTTCAAGCAAACCCTCCACAGCCAAGAAAAGCAAACAACCATATATTGCAAAGAGAAGTAACCCCCAACAGTAATGACATCACATTAAGAGCTGGCATTCCTGGTATCAATCGGGTTTTTCACAATGTATTAGAGTCCTAACTCTGCACCTCTGTTGTTCATGCTGTAAAAATTGAGCCAGCACATATACAGTGAGCCTCTGACAACACAGAAATACACAAATTTCTGTACTGACAACACAGAAATACACAAATATTCTGAGACAAATTTAAAGTCTCTCATTGTGAAACTGAAAGAGCACAGTATACTTGCAAAGGACATCACAGGTTTATCACTGCCACCAGCTTTCCAAGTCATTCAGCATCTACACAAAGAGGTTAGCTAGACTGTGTGACTACTACAAAAGTAGAAAATACTAGTACTCACCTTTGATCTATTACTGAAAAGATTATAAAGAGAAACACAGATGAGGGAGTAAAGTATGGATCATAGATGTGGCACTTAGGGACATGGTTTAGGGATGGACTGGGCAGTGCTAGGTTACCAGTAGGACTTCATCATAAAGGTCTTTTCCAACCTGAATTATTCTACGATTCTATAGTGAAAACCACTGAACTCATTATACCAACAAAATAACTTCCCTCAAGCTTTGTGTAAGCATTA
Organism: Microhierax caerulescens; assembly: GCA_035590215.1. Taxonomy (NCBI): domain Eukaryota; kingdom Metazoa; phylum Chordata; class Aves; order Falconiformes; family Falconidae; genus Microhierax; species Microhierax caerulescens. Next base: position 36,252,928 of record JAVJGJ010000062.1, read on the forward strand.
TGGTAGAAGAGCAGTGACACAAAGGATAGGAAGAAGAATAGAGGGAAGCTTTAGTGATCTTTTTTTGGAAGTCTACCTAGTCACACAGGATTAGCTATGCTGGAAGAAATACAAAGATATTTCAAAAAAATGGAAAGTGGGAGGACAGATGATGTCGTGACAAGCAGTTAAGCAGCAGGGATAACATTTCTACTGGATACAAAAATTACAAAAGGACATTCCTAGAAACAGGAAAGGAATTTTTTAAAGAAAAAATGTTTTGTTTAATGTGTAGATGGGAGAGAACAGACCTGGAAAGAATAAACTTAGAAAACTGCTCTGAACACAAAACTAGAGATAGTCTGTGACAAACAAGAGAGATATTGAGTGTCTTGTTCCTGGTTACTGACAGAGCAAATGGCGAAGCTGAAGACATAAATCTGATCCTAAAGTCTTTAATCATTCCACATTTACTTTGAAATATGAACTACCCATCTAAAGTGCAAGTATCCAAATTCTTTGCACATATACTTGTGAAGAGTTAAAAAGTGAAATCTATTTACTGTTTGCCAACACCAGGGCATGTCAGCACCACAGACACCAACGTTCTCCTGATGTCTGTGGACTGCAGAAGTATAATGCTATTCATGGTGTTGTTTATGGAATGCCCTGAAAGGAGCTTGTAGCAAGGTGGGTGTTGGTCTCTTCTCCCAAGTAACAAGTGACAGGACAAGCAGAGATGGCCTCCAGTTGCACTAGCAGAGGTTTAGAAATTAGGAAAAACTTCTTCACGGAAAGAGTTGTCAAGCTTTGGAACAGGCTGGCCAGGGAGGTGGTGGAGTCACCACTGCTGGAGGTAGTTAAAAGGCATGTAGACATGGCACTTAGAGACACAGTTTAGTGGCGGACTTGGTAGTGTTAGGTTTATAGTTGGACTTGATAAACTTAAAGGTCTTTTCCAACCTAAATGATTCTATGATTGTTAAGTTCAAGCCTTACTGACTTTCTCCTGTATTAGACCTCAATGTAGAATTAAAAGGTAAACAGCTTTGTGCAGCACAACAGAAATGACAGTGCTCTTCCACCTGACCTCAGAGCAGCATCTACAAAGGCAAAGAAAACGTCCAAGGTTTTTCCACAAGCATTAAGCACCATAGATAAAATCCACACTAGGTGACTCTATCATAATTTTTATAAGTAGTTACTTGAATGCAGCAAGGCATAAGGTTGACCAGGTATATTACTTTTGCTTCTTACTTTTCTAAACAAAACGCAAAAAAACCATACTCTCCACTTTAAAAATGGTGCAGGAGAAAAGTTATTTACTTATTCTACAGTGTTTTGACCCCCACAGTTTTCAGCTTGTTTATGATCTGCTCTAACATCGTTCTTCCCACCTTCGTAAAACTGAATCCATGTGATTTACCACGTTACATTTCTCCTTGACCTTCAGTTTACCTACTCTATTGGGACACAATTTACAGTTCTGCTAGATGATAGTGAAGTTCAGAAGAAAAAGGATGGAGTTGTTAGCAAAAACTGCTAAGCTAATTTTTGCCCGCAGCAACATTCATAAATCTTCTGCAGACAAAGTCTTAACTCTTTCACCTGCAAAGTTAAGGGAAGAAAACTATTTGCCAGTGACATTCAAAATAAATGAATTGTGTTCACTTTCAAGTTTCTTAGAAATGCCATTTATGAGAAATAAGTCCTGTAATAGCAAATGAAATTTACTTAAGGTTATATATAAATACACAACTGTATACCTATACCTAACATGAAAATGTTTCTGCAACATGAAGGAAAAGTAGCTGATAAAATGTAAAGTAACTGCCAAACAAATTATTTCTTTCTGCACTACAATGAATATTCTATATTTAATAAGAAGAAAAATGCTATGTGAAAACTAATTCCTTAGAAAACTTGGTCTTTCTTGATAGGCAGACAACTTGTGAGTTGTCTGACCCAGTCCTTTCCATCCCACATTGAACCATATCAAGGCATAGCCTTTTTTTCTAATGCACATTCATCCCTAAAATCTGTTGTTTTGTTTTACTGTTCTGTTAGCTAATATGGATTAGGCAAGAACTGCCTTAATCATACATTCTAAAATAGTTTAAATAAGGCCTTTTAGCACTGACATATTGTCTTGCCTTTTGAGAGAGGCCCAGTTTTGATTCTTAGCTCAAGCAGTAAGTGGTTATTACACACAAGTACTTGTTCAGAAGTGCTGTCAGGCAGGAGAGTGTTTCTCTCAGACTTGTATAGGTTTGATTGGGGGCACAGCCTGAACAAAGGACCCCATGGCTTTGACAAGCAGTTGATATTCTGGCAATGTTCTATCTAATAAGACAGTATTTTTATAAGACATATCATCTGTGAATCTGAAATCTTGAGAAGGTAACCAGGCTGTTCAGATGATGATGGATTTATTACATAGGCACTCTGAAAAGAAATAACTGCATCCCTATTACTTCTTTGTGATGGTACTGGAAACAGGCAGACTTCTGCACAGTTGTTCTTCACACCTTAGAAGAGTAAAGGCCAAAGAGTAAAGAGCTTTAGAAGAAAAGGAATTTGACTGCAGATTTTCAAGCTTGGATTAGTTTCTGGTTACCTTCATTATCTGAAGGGAAAAGAAGAGAAACAAAGATTTTATCCAAACAGCAACTTCACAGCTGTTAACATGATCATGCCATGGAGGGAAACAGCCCACTTACTCCTTGTCTCTGGGCTTCTACTGTTAAACACCAGAAGAAACAACACAGAGGTGGCTGTGTTCTCACTGCTAATACCGACCCAACAAGGTATTAGAAAACAACACTGTCTGGTCAGGTCTTAGTGACAAGCAATATGTGTTTCCCTCTTTGATTCTTGGAATCCTTTCTGGAGTGAAGATGTCAAAACTCAGCAAGAGCAGATAAACATTTCCTTCTTGGGAAGAGCAGCACAGCTCAATAGGAGGCACTGCAAGCCAGCACACCCTACAGAAGTGGCAGATAAACCTTGCATTTCTATTCCCTAGTTACAACAGCAAATGAATGTTGAAGTCAATATTGTTCCTTACTGCTGAGACTAAGCTCTTTGCTGATCCTCAGTGCTTGTGGAGTAGTTCCGAGGTTTGATGGTGGAGCCATAATTGAGGCAGACTGCAGAAAACTGCTACAAGAGAAAGCAGCAGAAATAGCACTGATTTCTCAATCTCTTCTGCTAGTTTTTACCATCTTAAGCTGCAGCTGTCTCTGCAGAAGCAGCATGGATCACCCAGCTGTTGTCAATTTAGCTCCAAGGTTGTTTCATCAAAATTATAGGACACATCTTTTCTCCCTAGTTGTAGGTACATGTTCCAAGAAACACCCCCTTTGTACACAGCCCTTTCAGGTTCTAGCAAAAGCAACCTGAACTGTAGCAACAGCAAATCTCCTTGGATGCAGACAGGGAAAAAAATTGAAGAGGATGGAGGAAAGAAAAAAATGAAGTCTTCAAGATGGAAGCGGCATACACAATATAATGTGTGCTCTTTTTCCATGTATATGTGAAATTATTCAAGTTACGGAAAACCAAACTTTAAGTCTCTTCCACTAATCTTTCTACCATCTGTTTCTTGATTCTTCCTGTGCTTTACAGGTCACCAGTGTACCAGCTACTGCCATCAATGTCAGCCTGACTGCTCTGAACTGACTGCCTGTCTGAATCACCCAGGTGATTCAAAAGAAGACTTTCCTTGAGGTCACCAATATCTTTCCCTCTAGTCCTCTCCCTCAACATCACTTCTTTCTGTATTCATCTGGTATCGCCCCAGTTGCTAATGCAGGTATATTTCAAACAGGCTACAAAGCCCTCAATGTTTTCTCTCATACAAACATAGGAAAAGGATTATAGTCTTCACAATAGCATGAGATTTATACCTAGACAAATTAAAACCCTGTAAAAATGAAGACTGACAGTTTGAAGTTAACTTCAGTAGTTCTTTCTTAGTATAAATTATCATTCTGTACAAACCTTTCTTCCTATACCCCCTCCTTGCCAAGTATGAAAATCTCTTTGGACAGGCTCTGCACTTTATCACTGAATTGTCCTTTATTATCATCTATTCAGAAACAGTCTCAGCAACTATAAACGGCCTCACACTTTGTTGTAAGATGCTAAGATGTAATGTGGAGTTGGAGTCTTTTTTTTGTTGTTGTTCGTTTCCTCTAGAAAGGTGGAATGATTCTTTGAGTCCGTTTTAAGCAGGAAGACAAACTTTTTTCTGTGACCCCCAAGGAAACCTTGGGATGAGGAAACTGACCTTGATTCCCCTCCTGTGTTAGTGTCTTCAAAGTGAGAAGCATTTTTAAAGATTCTGCTAGTGTGAGTTTTCTGAAGGAGCAGAAGTGTATTGTACAGTCAATGATAAATTAGATACTGACACTTACACTGAGCTTGAGGAGGTCAAGCAGGCAAAAGCACACTTGCCAGAAGCATTGCTGCTGATGGAGCACTGCTACTTCTGCATAATGTTCTTGTGCAGAGACATATGTGCCAAGACAGACAAATGTAGAAACCCACTATCACCCTCAGTCAGACATTAGCTGTGTATCATTGAACTGCCTTTGATTTGTCCGTTCACTGAAAGTAAGGGAACTTTGCTGCATCGGCTTTCCTGGCACTGAGCTGCTTTGTCAGGGAAGGAAAAATTTCACTGCCTGCTCTGGTTGGCAAACAGGAAATCCCTGAAAGACTTAAACCTATTGTTTGAAGAGCAGGAACAAAATACATCTTATCACTGTTTGCAGATTGAGTGGTTTGTAAGATTTTGATCTCTAGCTGAATTTTAATTAATTTCTTTATCTGCCTCAAAGTTATCCAGGTAGTACAATCCTCAGGCTGGCTGGTTAGCAGGGATCGTAACTACTGAAAATATAAAGATTTTTATCTATTCTATTTCCCACTAAATTCTCATCCTCTAACTATAAATGAGGAGTGTGCAAACAAATTCTTTGAGTCTACAGCTAGTGTTGATACCTGTAGGCCAGATGTACTGAAATAAGAAACTGACCTAATTCCACCAATCTCAAGGAAAGACCCTTGTTAATCTTCACATGCTCTCATGAGCCCTCAAAACCATCGTATTTAGATGAATTGGGCAATGCTTTCCTTTTTATTCTAATCTAAACCGAACTTTTTATAAAATACATATATATTGATTTCAAAATATATAAGACAAGGCTGAAGGACAGGACTGTTTTACTGGAATATCTAAGCAAGGCTGAGCCAGCTGTACCTTTGAAACCACTCTTTTATGTGACTGTGGGTAACCAATTATTACCCAGTAAAGAAATGTCATTCAAGTCAATTTCTATCTAGCTACCAAATTCACAATTCTGCAAAAATAGCTTGTAGGCATTTCTCCTCTTTTACTGAAATAAATTTGTACTGACACCTAAGAAAAGCCTACCATCTGTTGAGAGCCAGTGAAACCGTATTATTCCTTACCCTGAAATGAGTAGGCATTTAAAGTTAATTTTTCCCTGAATGTTCCTCAGGTTCCTTTGGTTAGACAGCAAAGCAAAACCCATGTCAGTGACAAGGTCAACAGCAGTCAAGTGAATACTCTTAATATTAGCAGCATAATTGGGCCTAGAATATAACAAAGTCTGGCACCAATAAAAAAAAAAAATCCAAGAAAATTTCACTCTACTAACTTCTCTTTACCACCTGTGCAAAAGAGTCTCAAAGGTGTTAAAAATAAAGCAATTAAGTAACTGAATACACCAAGATGTCACATTTTGAGCTTTCAACTTAAAGCTACCACTTGTGGGGAAACAAACTGTTTGGCTTGAAACTTGATCCTCTTCATGAACCCAAACCCACCCAAGAGGATGACATAAAGGAACATTCACACAGAAAGATTCTGTAGTTATTTTTATCCGAAAATCTCTTCCTGTAACTTTCAGTTTTCATTGCACTGGTTTTGGCTGTGCTAGTTAAAGCGTCTATAACTCCTGCTTTAGCAAACTATCAAGTAGGTGTACCCTGCATTATTCTATCCTTTGTTTCCTTATTCTGAATATCTTCAGTTCTCATGCAGTTCCATCTGCTTTCTGTTGCCCTGCCTTTACTTAGGAGGGTGTCATTACTACTGTCGTAATTACACAAACTGTATCCTAAGGGAATTTAGTTTGTTATCGATTAAAAAAATATATATATTTCAAAGTTGATCCTGCATCATAAATGCCTCCACAACTACACTGAGCTACGCAGCTGTGCGTAGTGAATAGGAGACATGGAACAGTACTTAAGCTTTGTCTCTTGCAATAGCACTGACAGGATGAGGCAGAGCACCTGGTGGTGAACAACAAACACAAAAGTGAAGCACTATCAGAAGGTAAATGGCAGGGCCACAGCAGTGTCTTCTCGATTACATTTAGGCACCAGTGAGACATGGAACCTTTCTTACAGGTTATATGCAGTAACTGTATCAGCATATTTTTGTGAAGTGTTTGTTCCCTTCTGAAGTCAGTGTTGAAAGTGAAAGCATAAAGTATGCTTTAAGAAGTTTAATAACATTTTTAGTTGCCAACGCCTCTGATTCTCACCGGTTTCCTTAAAAATTAGGGACCCTGGCCAATCTGAAAAATGCACAGGCAACTCTTCCCATTTAGACAACCTGAACCGATCTTGCAGTGGTCAAGATCTGTCCCATATTCTATTAATGCAAGTAATATTTCCTAATTACTCTTGCTGATCTGAATAATTAGGACTTCATTCTTTTTATGCAAAGTTCTCTAACACACGTGAGCAAAAAAAGTTAATGTCAATTAACCTACCCTTGAAGTGCCCTATTATCAAAGCATGTGCTTTCAATACATTTTGAGATGCAGACTCTGACTTCATATATTTATTGACTTAACATTCCATAAAAAGGCTACATTCAACAACAGGGAGGCTCAGAGAGTATTAGCTGGCAGCAATCACTGAATGATGATGTTCTGAACTGTAATTGTTTTTACTTATCTGTTAGACAGTCTCAGTGGTTTGTAATCCCATTGAGTACTTTTTAACATGCTGGTGAGAAGAATCAAACTTTCTCGTGGATGTAAATGGTTCACTGAGGTGCAGGTCCCCACCACATTCCAGCAACATGGATTAGGTATCACTTCCTATCACAGCAGAGCTGGGTAAGAACAACTGTTACCAGGCATGGGGCAGTTCAGACAGCACAGTTGAGCTTGATTATCAAATGAGAATATGTCCCAGCTCACCATGATTTAGTATCCCATACTCAAATGTAGTAATAGATACCATGCAAATCCTTGCCTTTCATTTTCATGAAAATAGGTTTTAATTTTTGTTTTTATTATGCAAATTACTTCTCAATCAAAAGTGAGAAAACACTTGACTCAGCCCACACTGAACTCACTACTGTTAATGTACTTGAGCCTGTGATTTGGTTCTGCTGAAGTGAAAGGGTCCACTCTTCCTAGCAATGAAGCACTGGAAAGGAGAACCACATGAAATGGCAAAAAAGGATATAAAGGAGCCCTATGGATTTCCACAATTACCTTTTTTCTGTGACACTGATGATATTATGCAAGAAGCTACATTTTTCACTGAAATGGCAGCTTTTAATACTTTCTCAAGATACACATATCACTAGAAATACCCAGGAACTCTGCAACTAGAGGCCAAGATTCTGTTCTTCACAGTAAAGCATGAAGCACCACACACACATCTACCTTCCAGTCCCTGCCCCGCTCCCTGCTCAGGAACTGTCTGGGCTACAGCTGAAACAGAAGCGACCTGAGAGCAGAGCCAGCTTGTGCTACACAGGGGACACGCACTCAGTTTCACTGGAATACCACACCACTTTAGTCTCAGCCCTCCAGCGCATGCTGGTGTTCTTACCCCCAGGGTGTGCTATAACAATGAAAATCAGTTGTTTCGTATGGAAAAGTAATTTGAGTTATTTTCAAAATAGTAAACATCTGACTGAAGTTACTATGTGGATTTTCTGATAAAGACAATATTTACAAGGTAATGCAGAAAATTCTTTCAAGGAAGATTTTAATTATTTTTTTATACTTGACAGAAAAATGATCCCCCACCTTCCCCCACTCCTGGTTTCCATACGTTTTCTGGATGAATGTTGCAGCTTCTGACAGATGAGTATTAATGACACAGTACAAGCAGGAGCTATTTAAGCTTTGGCATTATACAGAACCACTCTGTGGAAATCAAGCTCTGTGTGGAAGACCAGAAACATGGCTGGCTGTGCCACTGAATTTCTACCATGACATTGAAGCAAGGATCATCTGGATGAGAGAATGTACAGAGGGCCCAGAACAGAAGTACCAGTACCTAGGGTGTGCATAGAAAGGCAAAATCAGTTAGGCAGAAAAATGGTTGGAAACATGTTGTATACATCCATTTGTTCCACTTCCTTCCAACTCAAACAAATACAGGATTTATTTAGTCACAAATATTGAGGCTGTGATTATTGCTGAACCCAGAAACTCATTTGGGCTCATGATTGCAGTGGTAAGTTTTACTATCCTGGCCTGTAACAACACATAAAACTTCTAATAAGAGTATTTCAAATTGAAATATTTCATTTTCAGGTATTTCATTCTCTACACAGCAACTATTCCTATAACACAGATTTACTGGGGCAGGAAAAAAAAAAAAAAAAAAAGAGCAAATGCCTTTTCACTGAATTTAAAAGAATCAATGCCCCTTCTTTACTTTCCAGTTGCAATTTCCTTCCCCCCACCCCCCACTCTTTTAAAAAAAAATACTTCTGAACAAGCTGGTGGCCTCAACATGTTTCAAAAGAGACAAAATAAACACTTGTGCCATTCTAGAATCCCCTGTGCAGGATGCTGGCTATAGATGACACTACCAGGTGCTGACAATGCTCTGCCAGTTTCTACAGTTGTTTCTAGACCTGCTCTGTATCATGTGTTGCATCAGAGTGAATTCTCATTTTGATTTCTTGCCTAATTGGTCAATTCAGCATTCATTTGCTAGTGAAGTCCGTCCTTTGCCAGGCTACCATGTGTTTTTCCATCATTCCACTTCACTGTTAGAACTGGTTAAACAAAAACATTCCATAATTCACTCACATTTTCACACCTAAAATGCCAAGTTTGGTCGTCAGTTATATATAAAGATCTTAGTAATACTAATTATTTGTAAATATTTTATTACATATCGGTAAAAACACACAGAAACTCTGATCATTTTGCAAGTTCAAGTAAATTATAATTTGGTACTAAAACTATACTGGTCATTACCTGCTACTCATTACCCTGAATCTTCCATTCTTTTAACCCTACCAGAATACAGACACAGAAACCTTTACAGCCAGCTGGACAAATGCAAACAATGCAGCTAACAAACAGTCTGCAAGCTGAAACTGTTTTTCAAATTAATGGTAAATGCTCTTAAATATCCCACCTACTCCTGTGCGCTTCTTTGAGAAGGCACTTAATCACTGTTCTTCAGTGATCTCCAGTGTTCCTGTCCACACTATAACATGCAACAGCTGACATCAGAAGTTGAATTTGAAGCTGCTGTGAACATGAAATTCCCATTGATTTCAAGTCAAAATACACACTTTTACTGAGAAAGAGATGCTTGGTTCACCAAGCTCAAGCCCTTATTCCTGAAATTAGATAACATACAAATAGCACAAAATAAATACTCCTTGTGCAGAGTAAATATCTCTAGCTAATATGTTAAGATCTAGTCATTCCACTATGGCTCTCAAAGAAAAAGAATCTTTTCTATTCCTAAGACTGAACCATGATGCCACACACAGGAGCAATCTACAGTTAAGATCACAAACTTAACCTTCCTGTCCCTAAATTCTAGATTAAAAAAAAAAAAAAAAAAAAAAAAAAAATGGATTTTTGCAAATTGGGAAACCCACAAAAGAAGTGCCTGCATACCAAGGACAACTGAGGTACCAGGACTGCAGGGAGCCATTCTTAACATCCTTCCCCAGTTAGGTTTTCAGGTTTCATTAATTATCTCAGCCTTGAACAAAGCCTCCTAAATCCATCTTTCTTGGGATCTCTAACCTTAGAGAAACTGCATTGACTAAAGGTGTGTGTATATGACCATTTTGTATTGGTAATCAGGCAGAAAATTGTGTGAGAGAAAGCTAGTGCAAACTAGTATATCTCAATTAACCTTGAAAATAATCTGTCTCAATGAGTTTGCATATGTTGAGCCCTTTCTTTCTAAAACAAAATTAACATAGCTTTTTCCTACATACACTTTAAAGACAGGAAGAATTCTTACTCAGCCAGTCAGATGCCAGGTACTTCCCTGAACACCTTAATGCATAAAATGCTACTTACTGTGCCTAAAAACCTGAATCCACTCATAAAGCATTTATTTGCTATCTTGCCATCAGAAAACCCAGTCCATTCACTTTCCCTCTGTTTCTTCCATTTTCCTTAATCAATAGTGCTGGGGGAACTAGCTGATCTCATTGCAAGGCCAGTCTCCTCCTCTTTGAGAAAGGTCATGGTCACTGGAAGAAGACTGAAAGAAAATAAATGTAATTTCTTTCTTCAGGAAGGGCAAGGAGGAAAATCCAGGAAGTACCAGCTGGCCAGCCTCACCTCACTCCCAGGGAAGATGGTGCAGCAAATAATTCTGGAAAGCATTTCCAAACATAAGAAGGACAAGAAGGTGACTGGCAGTAGTTAGCATGGATTTACAAAGGGGAAAATATGCTTGAACAACATGATGGCCTTCTGTGGTGAGAAAAGCGGCTTGGTGAATGAGGGGAAAGCAGCAGATGCTGTTCATTTTGATGCCGGTACGGCTTCCAGTACTGTCTCCCATAACATCCTCATTCACAAACTGATTAAGTATGAACTAGGTAAGCAGAGAGTTTGGTGGATTGCCTGAAATGTCAGGCTCAAAGACTTGTGATCAGTGGCAGAAAGACCAGCTGAAGACAAACCACTAGCAGAGTACCCCAGGGGCTGATAATGAGACCAACAGAATTTAACATCTTCATTAATGCCCTGGATGATGGGACAGACAGCGCCCTCAGCAAGCCTGCAGATGATACAGAAGGAGGAGGAGTGGCTGACGCACCAGATGGTTGTGCTGCCATTCAAAGGGACTTTGACAGGATGGAGAAACAGGCTGACAGGAACATTGGGAAACTCAACAAAGCTCCCCGTACCTCAGGAGGAATAATTCCAAGCACCAGTACAGGATGGGATCTGAATGGCTGGAAAATGAGTGACTTTGTAGAAACAGGGGCATAGTGGAGAGAGTCCAGCAAAGAGCCATAAAGATGATTAAGGATTTAGAGCACTGATTATATGAAGAGAGTCTAATGGATCTGGGATTGTTCAGTCCTAAGAAAAGAAGGCTCCAGGGGGATCTTAACAACAGGTTGGGGGGAGAAAGAAGGTGGAGACAGAACAAGAGGCAATTTCCATTTAAATTTCATTTAAAACATAGGAAAAAGGTGTTTTATTGCAAGGCTGATTGAACACCAGAACAGGTTGCCCAGAGACAGTTTTGGGGTCCCTATCCTTGGAGATAATCAAAACCTGAACTGATGTGGCCATGAGTAACATGTTTGCTTGACCAGGGCGGTTGGCCTAAATCTCCAGAGGTCCCTTCAAACCCCAGTGATTCTGTGAAAATCAAGGCAATGGGATAGCCCATTCAGCTTTGTACACTCAGAGAGTGGCTGGTGAAGGAGACAGACCTGAACACACCAACAGGAAAGCGATTTACAAAATAACATCTGCTCTGGCTGACACATCAAGCCTGACATAGCTGGTACTGCAGCCTGACAGTACAAACACCAGCCAAACCTTCCTCTCCTTCTAGCTCTTCTGTCAAAAGCAGAAAAGTTTCCAACTGAAAATACGTAGGTGAACTGAAGTTCTTCCCTTCCAAACTAGGAATGCTGCTGTACAGATAAAGAGGTGCAAAATGAATATTTCATCAAAAGTATTCATTAGCTTTTAGTGAAATCCCCAAACAAACCAGAAGTTTCAAAATATTTATACTCTAGTTAGTCAGTCAGTCTTTTTCTCAGGGGCATCCTAAACCACAAAAAAAACAATCTCTGGTATGAAATTTCCAGTGGGCCTTCATGGTCAATGGACCAGTATTCAAAGCCTGATACCATACGTCATCTTTAGTGCTATATAGTTAAAAGATCATACTGATTCTTCAACTGTTCCTTAATTCTTTGAACACACATGTTCATTTGAAATAAATACAGCTGCCCTCCACAGAGGGCTGCTAGAATTTGGCTCCAGGTGATCCCTCTCATAACACACTACCAAGAGCACAATTTGCAGCCCTGAGCAGGGGTTGCAGACAGGAAAAAGTTCAAAGCATGATTTTAAAATTTCATATAAAATGTTAAAACTATCTAAAAATCAGAAGTCTAATCAGAGCACGTAAAATCAAACATTCAAATGGCTCTGTACTACTGCACAAAAAGAATGAGAGTGGTTAAAAAATGTTTTGACGCCTTAATCTGAAGAAATTGGGATTTTTATTCTATTTTACAGATCAGCTAAAAGCCTGCCAGGGAGGTTAGGAGAGAAAGAACAATGTAAGGAGCAAAGAAATTGAAGAAATAATTGAAATCTGTCTGAAGATTTGTTTTCTTATGACTTCTATTAAGTTAACAACTTACTCTGTTGTTCGGTTGGGAGGGGGTGGGGTGTGGGGGGATTTGTGTTGTGTTTTTTTTTTTAATTCACTACTTCTCAAATATTAATTTGTTTCTTTATGTAATATTACAATTGTGAAATCCCCAGATTTAGATTTACACATTTTGCAAAAGAATTTATGGACTACCAGACAGCTTCAATTACTGTGACTTTTCCAACTTGGAACAAGGAATTTGTGAAACTGCCTGGTGACAGTGACAGGGTTAGAATGAGGAAGCGCCACTCTGTTTTCAGAAGAACCCATATGTATGTGGCATTTCATTGTATGTATATTCTAGCAGATTTTTCTAAAATGTCATGCAATGTCATGCAATCATGTCATCCCTCAATGAGATTTGTGCTCCAAAATCCCACAGGCAGATTTTAATGTTTGTTGTACTGTGGTATTTAGATCTTCTTGCATATTTTGCTTAAATGTATAGATCTAGATATATCCATAAAGTTAATGATATGAAAAAAAACATGTTCTTAAGCATATTCTATCACCTGAAATCAATCTACAAAAGCTAAATTAGACATAGATACGGTATAAAATTTTTACTTTGAACTATGGAAAAGGTTGAATTTCAGCTGGCTAAGGCAGCCAGACTTGATCTTAACAAAGAAGTAAAATATTCTCAACTAAAGACTTGAGAGGGCAGAGATAACTTTCCACCTGTGTCAGTTAATTCTGGTAGGCTGAGAGCAAAAAGGCAGTAATGACACCTGCAGGTCTGATCTTGTGCTGCAATTCCACCTTTCTTCTCCCTGCCCACTGCTGCATTCCTCTGCATCTCTCCAGATGCACATCTCTCATTCAAAGCACCAATTCTTTCTCTACTTCAACACACCAGTTAATTCCCTAAAAAAATCCAACCTCGACAAAACTAAAATAAATCCCAAAACAAAAACATTACACAATAAAAACACAACAAGAATTCACCACAAATATCAGCATAATGAATCCATAAATATGAACTTATGTTGTAGATTATTTGAATGCTCTTCTTTCCCACAAAAATTAATTTGGGTGAAGTAGGCAAACTTTATTGAAACAGACACCTTTTCAAAATTTATCATAGGAATCTGTTAAATTTACAGCTAGCCCTAACTTAATCTTGACTCCTGTTTGAACACATCGTTAGCATGCCATTAAGATCGGTAGACCTACCTACATATGGAGATCAATTCTGACAGGTAAAAGCAAATTACAGAATTGATTATGCATATGACAACTGGCAGTATCTTGGCATAAATGTCATTATATATTTGGAGACAAGTGGGCGTAACCATCTGTGATAGCTGACTACAGTAGGGGAACACATCCGATGCACAAATGTAGAGAGGTTTCAAGAGCCTGATGGAGGTGTGCAGCATCACATACCAAAAGCTTGCTGGATGAGATGCAGCATGTTCTCAGACCATATGTCTGCTCTGGAGAGGACTCTGAAGCAGAGTCTCACTTACTGTTTTATGCCCTACTCACTCCTAGTTACTCCTGACTCTTCAGTGGAAAGAGGCACTGCTTATTCACAGATGCCAGATTCCAGTATACCATCAGTGCTCCATTATTTGATGGTATGGACAGCCACAGCCTAAACAGCAGAACCTAGGAGCTGCAAGAACGACAGGGCATTTTGCAGAGCACAGTGCACCCACATGTCTGAGTAGGGAGGGCCCTTGGCAATACGCACTTACATGACTCATGCAAAAATATTTGGAAACCCTGTACTGTTTTGGGCTGTTTCAGTTCAGGCTCACCATCAAAATTTGCACATCTTGCCATATTCACAGAACACTTCCAAAACCCAGAGGACAAGGCAACCCAGTGCTCGAGCATGCACAGCTCTGAACAAATGCCTAATTTCCCATGGAACCAACACCAAGCTAGACCTAACAAATTAACCTGGATGTCAGCGAATATGGTAAACATGTTAAACTTACATGGTATATTTCTTCATGTTACCAGTTCATGGAATACAGTAATGACAACGGCTAGCTTGGCTGAAAGTCTATTTGATTCTGGCAGACTTCTTTGAGCAGGCTGCAATCCATACAACACTAAGTGAACTACTTTCATGTCCAAGACAAGCAGAGAGTACGGCTGCACCTGAGTCACCAGGACCCACCACACCTAACCTGGCACTACAGGGAGCTACCCGAACCCTGCACCTGTGGCATGGAAAATGCACAGTCCACATAAACTACTCATGGATAACAACGTTGATTACACTGTCTAGAAGTACAAGGTATATTGCTACAGTGGATACAAGGAGACTTTTGTGCTCTCCCAGCTGAATCCTGACAAGGGAAGTTTCCTGCTTTTCTGTGGTACAACCTAGAAACAGTTCCGCAATTTCACAACTATAAGACCTGTTCTGCTCAGAATGCAACTTTGCTGTCATCCCTGAAAGCGTGAAAGTGTCACAAGCCTTCTACACAGGCAATGTAGCACTGTGCCAAAGCTAAAGCAATGCTCACTTGCACATACAATGTATACAAACTTATATACCTCATTGTGTTATTTTATTGTCTTTGTTACTCTGCCCAGTCTTCTAATCTTCTTGTTCTCTCTGGACTATACAATCATCAAAAGTATCAAGCATAAGTTAACGTCACACACGGTACTGGCTCCTTCCATACCCACTGTTAGTGGACTTCAGCATGCCTGTGTACAGCAGTGCTATTATTCTATGGGTTAGTGTCTTCTTTCAGAGTTAATTACGATTTTAACATGGAAAAACTACCTATACTTCTGTCAAACAGCTATGTTTAGGATTTGCATTAGGATATGCTAGAAGCTATTACATAATAAACATAAGAAACATAAAAATCATGATCATAAAACCCCAAAGAAAAATTAGATTTTGATATTTTGACAGTTGTTTAACCTACTAAAAAATGTTTCAGCAGAGAAGACTCATTGCCTACGCAGTGAAGTGCAGATGAATCCTTCTTTTTCTGAATAGTTTGACAGAAGTGGGATATGAAGTTCATTATTTACATCAGATGCTTCATTAAATTTGAAGACTGAATTACTGCTTGAATAATCTCTAATAAAGAAGATCACTAAAACCTTTCCAGTAGATTAATAATTCTAAAGAACTTTCTTAATTTTCCAGTACTATTAAAGGAAAAGGAAAAAAAAAAAAACTATCAGGTTCAAACTAGAGACTGCAAAAGCAAATATGTTCACGTGAAAGGGTGAGGGGGAAAAAGGTAGGTCTGCAGAATTCAAACACACCATCACAAGACTAATTTTGCTCCTTTTAATATAGTTCTTATGGCTAAAGAAGTTTCAGAAATTCCTCAGCTAAGACAGGTGCCTTGAAAAGCAAAAGCTATCAATTTTGGGCTGCAATTTCTGCGAACTGTTGGAGAACATGATGCAGTTAATACTCCTACTCACTTTCACACTTCTTCAAAGCCCTGCAAAAAAATAAATAAAAATCTACTCATCTTCAACAAACCATACAAGAAAATTGAGCTCAAGTTTAATGGAGGACTTCAAACATTATGTTGAGCTTGACCCTACTCAAAAGCATAAAGTCATCACACATAGCCATCTTCAGTAGCTGTGCCTTCCTATCAGTCATGAGTCTCATAAACACAAGGAATTTGTGTGACATGCTGGTGATTTTATATAATGAAAGCAAAAAAAACCAAAACCAACCAAAAAAAAAAAAAAAACCACCAAACCCAAAAAGAAAAAAAACACCAAACCAAAACCAAAACAAAAAAAACCCCAAAAAAACACCAAATATTTTAAATTTAAATAAATCTGAGCCAGGAAGTAGAGATGTGAAATACTGATATGACAAACACGAGTCATACGCTAAAACATACACCTTTTTATTATTTGCAGTTTACCTTACTGCCAAAGGTACACGTCATACCTACTCAGTAAACCAGGATTCAACTATTACAAATCTCGCTTCTTGCTTTGATCAAGCAACTGATCTTTCTGCTCCTCTCCCCATCTCCCTGCACTTCTGTATCCTAAAAAGCTTTGATACGTACCTCATCCTTATTTTCCTAGTTATATGGTTTAAAAGTGGGTTATCTCCTCAAATATCTGAGGTCTGATAATGAAAGGCTGACAATCCTACCACTTGCATATGGAGAACAGGAAGGGACTCAGATATCTGAAAACAGTCTGGTTAGGGAGATCAAGGAAGTGATCTGAGATCTTCACTCACTGCAGAAGAGGGACCAGACTTGCCCAGAAGTAAGGATTTGTTCAGGTTCCAGGCATTAGTCTCATGCTTATCAGATGCAGATTATTTTTTTTCTTGAACAGAGTATTGGTTTTCCAAAAGCAAATAACTATCATATTTCCATGCAGTGCAATGTCGAATAAGAGAACTTGGATATCCTGAATAATAGATAACTGAAATAACTTCAGGTTGAGTGAATCAGAACAATGCCTTGAGACCACAGAGAGCATAAAAAGTGACCCTAGAATGCAGAAACCTCAAGAAAACCATCTCATTGTTTTGTTTGGTTTCCAAAGGGCTGATACTGGCTTTATTCCAGAAATGTCCATTTGGAATTATATAGGCCAAAGAGCCTTTAAGACAGCAAGAATAACCTGATGGGCTGGAAAACATTGACATCTATCTTCCTTCCCCAGATGACAAGTTTGTTGAAAAGACTACTGCATGTTCATAAACTCAGCTTCTCTAGCCAATTTCCCTGCCCCCTGAAAGGCATACTTCAAACAAAACAAAAATTTTACTGGGATTTTTATTGTCTACATTCCCATTATCATCAACTTTATTAGGTTTTCTAGAATACCATTTATTGCCACTGGCGAGATGGTAACCCATTTCACATTACTGTGCCATTTTATAGTTCTCTGTTGGGAGAGCACAAGATTTCAGAGAAAACAATTACAATTATTTATGCAGAAAATTGATGTTTTGGGTGGGGCCTTTTTATTATGGTAACAGTTATAGAAAATTAAATTGGAAATTTAAATTTATACACAAAACTATTTTATACTTTTAAAAAATCGTTGTTGTTGCAATTGTATATTGCTTTTCATCAAAAACTTATGAAAACTAGTAAATGCTCTGATTATAGCATTATTTCTATGAATAGCCCTATTTAGATGATGTACCGTGATTTACCTTTAAAGCCATTTCTAAGTGCTTACTATTTTTAAACACTGACCTAAAAGTTACAATAAAAAGTTATGAGATTGGTATAAATGAGTCAGAGAAAATATGTGATAGAACAACCATGAAACCAACTTTTAAAGCATCTTGAAACTCAAAAGAATTATGTGGTCTTATTTGTCACAGGAAATTTAAAAGACACCATATCTAGAAATACTTGTGGTTGTTTTCTTTAAAAAAAAGAAAATTTTTTTCCGTATTCTGTAAAAATGAAATCAAGTCAAAAATAATAGTTGTATTTAGTAGCTTACTTTTCTAAAAAAGCTACAGTTAAGGACTAAACTTCATTACAAATTTAATGCTAAGGTGTAATTGTGAGCATTTTATTCAAATGTTCTATAGTACTGTGAAATTATATAGCCAACTACAGCTATGATATTTTGGTACCTGTGGCCCCTTGCTCCATCCAGCATAAATCCATGTGTTGACATTTAACCCCAGCTGGCAACCAAGCCCCACACAGCCACTCGCTTATTCTCTCCCCAGTGGGATAGGGGAGAGGACCAGAAGAGTAAAAGTGAGAAAATTCATGAGCTGAGATAAAGACAGTTTAACAGGTAAAGCAAAAGTCACACATGCAAACAAAACAAGGAATTAATTTGCTACTTCCCATCGGCAGGCAAGGGTTCAGCCATACCCAGGAAAGCAGGGCTCCATCACATGTAACAGTTACTTGGGAAGACAAACGTTCTAACTCTTTATGTCTCCCCCTTCTCTCTTCTTCCCCCCAGCTTACACATTCAGCATGACATTCTATGGTACAAATATCCCTTTGCCTAGTTCAGGCCAGCTGTCCTGGCTGTGTCCCCTCCCAATGTCTGTGCCCCTCCAGCCCTCTCACTGTCAGGGCCTGGAAAACTGAAAAGTCCTTGACTTATAAACATAACCCAGCAACAACCAAAACCATCAGTGTGCTATCAACATTGTTCTCACACCAAATCCAAAACACAGCACTGTACCAGCTGGTAAGAAGAAAATTAACTATATCCCAGCTGAAACCAGGATACCATGAAGGACACCCCACTTCCCTAATTGAAAGGCAAGGCTAGCTGTAGGGCTAGAACTCCTGAAAGCAACACTGCTGCTGGATTTTTACTTCCTTTGCTTCTCCTCAATTCCCCCAGGCTGCATGGTCCTTTCCCCGACTGCCAGTGTGGACAATTAGAACAATCTTAATTCAAGGTAGATAAAATATTTTCTGTCCTACCAATTGCCCCTTTCAAGCACAAACATTTAATATACTTTGGATATATGGACAGTAATTCCAATGCAATGCTATAATCTCTACACAAATTCTTCAGTGCTAAATACCTCGGGATTATAAAACGACCTGGCTGTAGTTCTCTGGTCAGATTGGCTGACCTCCAACCACTTCAATTAACTGTAAAAGTGAAATAACGTTGTGCTGTACTCTGGGAAAATACTGCAAGGAAATAAGAGCTAAAGAGTTGCTTCAGGAAACCCGAAAGAATCACAAAAGGCCCAGCAGAGTTTACATCAGTCAAAAGCCAACGTTGTGCAACCTGATTTTTCCCAATATGTTTTTTGGATACTGACTGTAGCACTGAAATCCTTTTCAAATATCTTTATACAGAGACCAAACTAATCAGCAGCTCACAGATAACTCAGATACAGTATTTTATTAGCCAGCCTTACTGTAAATGCAAATGCTTGACACAAATCCTTGACATCTGGGAAGAACTACAGCCATTATCTGGGAGGATTTCTGTATCCTTTGCAGCAGGCCATCAGTTACTAAGATAATATGCTTATGTTTCCCATGTAAATTGGTATTGGAGAGGTTGCAACTATCCCAAAAACATATGTGCTCCCAAATGAAATGTTACTTGGGATTTGTAATACGTTAAAGGTTAAAGGAGATAACGTAAACTGCAAGGACATTATAGCTAACAATATGCTAATAGCAGACAGTCAGTGTAAAGACTTTCAGGATCAGATTGTCACAAAGGAACATTCACAAGACAAGATCTCTTTCCAAAAATTTTTTAAGTGCTGGGAACTTCCTGTACTACCATGACAGTGCTCCTGTGATGTTCTTTTTGATGTGAGCTGTAAGTCTATCTGTGTTATGTGAACTACAGCATTTTCAAAGCCCATCCAAAGGCAAGCTTTAAAATAGATGATGTCTAAGATGCCTAAGGAGGAAAGTTGGGTAATTCTTAAAATATTTGCAGAATAAACTCAAGTTTTCTCCAAAGCAGCTGTGGGGAAACCTAAAGACAACATATATACTACATGACCAGCTGAAGGCTTTGCAAAGGTACATCTATTGTTTCATAATGGGGATCATACCCTCAATCAGATCATGCCCATGAGGTGTGGGGGTGGGGAATGTCAGTAGCTAAATTTTGCTGGTTTTTAAGTACACCTGAAAGCCAGAAATAGGGATTAGATTTTCCTATGATCACAGTTCAAGCATATGGAAAAAAGGTACCATCATGCCAATGTGAAAGCCCCATTCCACTGACAATGTAGCATGCCTTTCTGAACAGAAGCCCCTGCTTCACTGAATCACTTAAGTTTGTACTAAAGAGCTCTAATGACTCAAGTGTGTACGTTTGGAGTATTTTTAGCGTTAGTTCTCACATACTAATTTATGAGCAATTCTCTCACCAATACCTATAAGACTAAGCCTGCATGAGCCTCACAGGCTCAACATTTTCAGCACTCAAGGTGTCTTACTCCATAGAATAATCCAATACGTACAGTATAAGAACTTCTAATGACAGCAAATTACTAGGCTGCCCAGCTCAAGGAGTTTTCTTTACATTTCCTTTACAACTGACCAAAGTCAAAAAATATTCTGAGAAGTAAATAAAGCTGTTGCACAGCACCTGCTGCAGGGGACCAGGGAAGGCAAATTGCAGAATCATCTTTGTGGTTCACAATGAACAAGTCACAAGTAAGGCTGACACAGCTCTACAAATTCCAGGTGGTATGTACAGTGCCCAGATATTTGTGTACAGTCTGTTGCACTGATGAATTAGGCCTTCTTTAGAGTATATTACTTCACATTTATAGAATACCTACACATCTAATATATCTAAAATATTAAAATACTGTTGAGCCTTTCCCAATTTTAAATTTCATGTTTGCTTAATTTTCAAGAAATGTAGGGAGGATGAGATGCTACCATATGTGAATAAGAGCTCAATTATTGCAGTACTCACTGATGTTTCTCTTTAAAAAGACCAGATGTGTAATTTCTTTACCCCTAACCTCAATCCAAATAAAAAACAACATACAATTTGAAACACATTTGGGGAAACAGAAATGTTCAATCTATATATAACACAGATTCAATCCACCTTATCATATAATCCCTTTAATTTTATCTGGTGAACCAGTTCTGTACCAGAAAAGCTCTCACATTTTGATTTGCTAACATGTATGGATTTTTACTATCAAGATTGCTCTTAGTCAACAAAGAAGTAATTCCTTTAGCAATTATTCTACTAGTTGGTCAATAGAAAGGTAAGTAATTACTATACTAATTCAACCATCACAAAAAAAAAAATATGGACATACACAGGCTGGAAATACAAAATATAATTTATAAAAATGATATCCTTATTTAACTAAAAAATGAATATTTAAGAATGTGTTTCAAATTCCATTTTATTAGTTCTATTTAGAATGACTGCTCTCCAAAATGCAACACTAACTTCCAAAAAAAGGAAAATGCAATACACACAACTCAAGTGTGCCCTGATATTTATTTTCACTGTAGAAAGTACTAACAACTGTACATCAAAATTAATTGTATTGATTGAAATTCAGACAGATAAAGCACACTACCGAGGCACTCTGCACATCAGAGTATAACATCAATCTAGAAAAATACAAATGGCCAAGAAAATATTTCCAAGAAAAGTATTTTCAAGGTTACAAAGAAACAAAACAAAACAAAAAAAACCCAAAACCCCAAAAAACCACCAAACCAAAAACCCACATACCACACCACTGACCCCCACTCCCCCACATCTACAAAAAAAAAGTCAAACCAAAAAACCAAACCACACAAATTACAAAATCCCTACCTTTTTCTTGGGTGTGACCGAATTTCTTTTGTCTCATTGAATAACAAGCGAGTCTGAAAGAAATAATGAAAATCAGAATTCACAATAACATTCCATGGGAAACTATTTTAACAACTTATTTGCAGCTGCTTAAGCATTGTTTTTGTTTGAGCCTTTTGCAAAGTCATTATATTAGTACTCTCTCAACATTGCAATTATGTATTTTAGGTGAAGTGTACGAATTTCAAGACACCAATAACCTATCATAATCACATTGAGTTTCTGACTGATTATATTAGGAAAACATATACAAAGCAGATCTACGCATCAACATGAAGTTTTCTTTAAACTTACCCTACTCTACCAAAGGCAAATAAAATTATAAATATAAAAAGAATGTGCAACAATAATTCATTCAGCATATAAACAAACATATTTAAATTGTCACGTATTATAATAATTCCCTGCATAAATGGTTTGTTACCAAAACCAATCCAACAATTTTAGATAATAAAAATATTACAACTTGTGTTTTCACGTCAAAATAGGACATAAAAGGAACACCATTTTTTTTCTAAAATCATGTTAGAACGATCAGGTATAGTAAAGCAAGAGACAGAGAAAAGAAATCATGATTTGTGAATGGGTTTTGAGCTTCTTAGCTTTGTAAAAGTTTCTAATAAAAGGATTTACTGACAAAATAAATAAAGCGGGTGGGGGGTGAGGGTGGGGGTGTTTGCCAGTAGATACTTGTGCTTCTTTGATAAATACAAAACTGTTGAAAAGCTTCCTAGATGAAAAAGATAAAACAATTAGACTACACAGACAAAAATACAGAAGTGGGGAAGGCAGAATGCAAGCATACAGTCTGGAAATCAATGTAGTATTTTATTCTCAATGCCATTTCTAAAATTTATTTCTTCAAATGAAAAAAATATAATCCTCAAGTAGCCCATGTTGATTCAAGATGTTACTTTACCATCTGCAGAGTCTTAAATCCTTTCTTCAATGTAAGATACCCATGAAAAAAACTCCAGACAAAACAACTGTTTCTCGCAATTATACCCATCAATAAAACCAGAGCTGTATTTTCAGGGATTATATTTCTAATTCTAATTGCCTAGTTAATGGATACACAACATTTGCATTTGACTAGGCTTTCAGAAGTAACTGTAATACTAGAAATATCAGTCTCTGAGAAATAGAATTCAGTTTTCAGGAATGTCTGAACATACAGTAGGTAATATGGTCCATCATTAACTATCAGAAATTTGGGCTGTTTATAAGGAGAATGGTATAAAATACTGGCACACCAGACCATCAGTTACAGAGCTGCCAAGCTGGGTGGGGGGCAAGCAGGGGAGAATAACAGCGTTACGAAAACCTTGGTAGGAGGCTCCTGTAGAACTCTGTTGTGGCTTTCTCTTGTAATGCATGACATTGACTACCAAATTTTTAATCCCAGAATTAGTACAACCTGGCTTTTGCAACCAAACCTCACCAAACTGGAGTCCTGTAAAAAGGTAATTTCTTGCACGATTGACTCTGCTATAACACAACCTGAGGAAGCCTCTCACATTGGGACAGGGAAATTACCTTAACTACACCCATGTGTAGAATGGGTAAGAACAATCAAGTAATTATAGTTTCGGTAAGCCACAGAGGTCAACTAAGCTTCTCCATCCGTCAATTCAAGCTGTCAACAGACACAAACACACACTAATGAGACATTAACACACTCCCTAATTTCTTCCTGGACCAAGGACGATCTTCTTATCCTCTGTTTCTCTTACACCATCATTTAATATACTTAGAGCAGATAATCTCTTCATTTTACATTGTATTTAATGCTTTTTTTGTCACTTGCTACGTGCTAGGATTTAGTTTGAGTGCAGAGATTTTTTTGGAGCAGTTTTGGACTCTTATTCTAGGATTCTGCACATCCATTAGTAAAGGGAAATGATAAGTAACTTTAACCAAGGATCCCCTCATTTATGTTCAGCACAAAGCTGACCAAAAGGAAAAAAACAATAATCTTCCAGTGAGGTGGAGGACAACCATTTTGGGAGCTGCTCTAAGACAATAACTTTCAATTCTCTTCCTTCTCTTGACTTTCCTGTCTCTTCTTAACTTGTAGGTCAGATGTAGAGTCCTCACTCAAGCAGCTGACACTTGTACAGCTGCCCTTCTCACTGTCAGGCATATGACGCGTTTCTCCAGACATGCCAGGTTTTGAAGTGGCAACCTGGTCATCTAGGATAAGATTTCCACTTAGAAGTTCCTCAAAACTCAAAGCCTGAGTGATATCCTCCTCTGTGACGTACTTAAGGGCATCAGCATAGAAGTTTAAAATGTGTTCAAGGCATTACTGTCTGTGAAGAGAGCATGCAGACTAAAAGGCCTAGTTACACTTTATCATTAGCTGCAAATCCTGTCCTTTCCCTGACATTTTCCCAAAAAAAAAAAAAACCCGAAAAGCCCCTAAATCCAGAGTTCCATTCAACTTTGACTTGGTGAGTTACATTTTTGCTTCCATGGGCAAATCAACTGGATTACAGAAAAGATGACTAGTAATTAGAACCAGGTTTTTAGCATTGATAGTTTTTGGCAAGTTTTAACATTACAAAGTAAGGGCACTTCTGCACACCTGAAAGAAGCAGTTAAAACAATTGTTAGGTAGGAGATTACAATTTTCTGGTCTACACATTGGAAATTTAAAACAAGATCTGCAAGTTGGATGGAATTCTCTCAATTTCCCGTAGGGAACTGTGATGGGAATAGGATACTGTAAAATTAGGATACTCTCAGCTTCCAAATTCTCTCTTTGAATCATTACTTGTGAAATGTTTCTCAGTCTCCTTCCAGACAGGCACTACCCTTTACCCTTCACTTTCTCCTCTCTTTACACCTATCTCTAAATGCTCATTCAGCTGCAGCACCTCCAGGAACAACTCATCAATCTCTGTCCATTGGCAACCTCCCAATCCTTCTGTCCAAACTGGATCACAGAATCATTTCAGTTGGAAAAGACCTTTGAGATCATCAAGTCCATTAACCCAGCACTGCCAAGTCCACCACTAAACCATGCCTCTAAGCACCACATCTGTGTGCTTTTTTAAAACATTCAGGGATGGTGATTCCACCACCTCCCTGGGCAGCCTGTTCCAATGCTTGATCGCCCCTTCAGTGAGGAAATTTTTCCTAATACCTAATCTAAACGTCCCCTGGTGTAACTTGAGGCCGTTTCCTCTTGTCCTGCCACTGGTTATCTGGGAGAAGAGACCGACACACACACCTCCCCCCAGCCTACAACCTCCTTTCAGGCAGCTTAGAGAGCAACAAGGTCCCCACTTTGGGCCTCCTCCTCTCCAGGCTATACACCCCCAGTTCCCTCAGCTGCTCCTCATAAGACCTGTGCTCAAGACCCTTCCCCAGCTCTGTTGCCCTTCTCTGGACACACTCCAGCACCTCAGTGTCTTTCTTGAAGTAAGGGGCACAAAATGGAACACAGGGTTCAAGGTGCAGCCTCACCAGTGCCGAGTGCAGGGGACGATCATTTCCCCTGTCCTGCTGGCCACAATTTTTTGGATACAAGCCAGGATGCTACTGGCCTTCCTGGCTGCCTGGGCACACTGCTGGCTCATGTTCAGGTGGCTGTCAGCCAGCACCCCCAGGTCCTTTCCTGCTGGGCAGCTTTCCAGCCGCTCTTCCACAGGCCTGTGGTGTTGCGTGGGGTTGTTGTGACCCAAGTGCAGGACCCAGCACTTCTCCTTGTTGAACCTCATACAAGTGGCCTCGGCCCATCGGTCCAGCCTGTCCAAATCCTTCTGCAGAGCCTGTCTTCCCTCCAGCAGATCAACACTCCCCCTGCCCCGAGCTTGGTGTCATCTGCAAACTCCCTGAGTGTGTGCTCAATCCCCTTGTCCACATCGTTGACAATGACATTAAACAGGACTGGCCCCAGGACTGAGCCCCGGGGAACACCACTTGTGACCAGTTGCCAGCTCGACTGAACTCCATTTACTACCACTTATTTGACTTGGCCACCCAGCCAGCTTTTAACCCAGCATGGAGTACGCCCATCCAAGCCATGAGCAGCCAGTTTCTCCAGGAGAATGCTGTGGGAGATGGTGTCAAAGGCTTTGCGAAGGTCCAGGTAGACAACATCCACAGCTTCTCCCTCATCCACCAGGTGGGTCATCTTGTCCTAGAAGGAGATCAGGTTGGTCAAGCAGGACCTGCCTTTCACAAA